>JAHLJT010009436.1:128168959-129368959 GCA_031308135.1 Acheta domesticus | reverse complement strand
ATAAAACCGTAGAATGGGTCGTTATTAATATTGCTGCATTATGCAAAACAAAAGTGTCAAATTGTTGTTTATGAGCTAATGGACGGAAATGTGTGTCGCAAGTAACGTGAGAAACAAAACAGGAATATGCCAACATGTACGTATTTTTTGCAAATCCTGTAATTGTGGACATTTTAATTCATAGGTTACCTTCATTTGAAAACCGGTTACTAAGAACGTACATGGGAGAAGAAATATGAACGAAGTTATTCCACAACTGTATTTATTTACTAGGTCGTGTGAAATATTCCTGTCACTTTAAACTGAAAAGTAAAAGACTTCCTGATTCACTTTGTGTGTGTCCCCTGGAGAGAGTCCAGCTGTTGGAAACTTTTTGCTTATTTACCTATCGTCCAATTTCCGCTGAGATCTGAAAGATTGTTTGAACAGAGTTCGAATTCTCCAGTTTTCAATTCGAGCTTAAGAGAAACTCTTTAGGAGAATTTCGCTTCTGGGTATCGCCGTGTTTCATAACCTCATTCAGAGAGCGGCATAGATGAGAGCATCCGACTTACATTGGCGTAAATCGAAGCGGAGGCTCCTCGTTGGTACCGGCGCTCACCTGAGATTCCCGCTCGTTAAGAGGAAGTTATTGATATGGAGCGATAAGGAATATCCCAATAGGATCGGTCGGAGGGCGTTTCTCGGGAAAGTTCGACGTACCGATAAGAAGTGAGAGAGGAAAACTCGCACTGCAAGAGGGTAAATGCTAATGTTGACGCCATTGAGATGAAATGCATAGCATAATTAAAGTGTTCGTATAATCTCGGTAGAACGTAAGTAGCTGGCTGAGTTGCAAAGTGTAACATGCGGATGGAATCGATGGTTGCGGGAGAAAATCTGCATGGCGTATTCCTTACTCTGTCCGATCCATTCCTCTCTCTCTTAGCCCCACACTCGTCTCTTTCTCTCCCTCCCTCTCTCTTTCTCTCCCTCCCTCTCTCTTTCTCTCCCTCTCTCTCTCTCTCTCTCTCTCTCTCTTCCGCAGTCGATCTTTCATAAAGTTAACAGTTGAATATCCGAATGTTTTATATCAGTAGATATGACCAGCTTCGAGCGATGAAAAACGCTGATTTGTGCGCAGCTAGAGGCAGCACGGTAGGTGGTGAAGGGAAGCAGGAGCAGGGTTTGCACTGACATGCGACTCAGACAAAGCTTACATTGATGGGAGAAAGCGACATCTCTGGGCTGTATAATGGTGCGAGATTGGTTTCGATCACCTGCATATGGGAACATACGGTAAGAAAAATGAAGAATTAGGGACGTGCATCAATCGCCATTTAATTCTTAGAAAGGAAAAAAAGATTAGGGTAAAGTCACGTGTTTATCGTGAGATGGCAAATAGATGATTTAAGGAAAAGTAGGAGGACGTGGTTCACAAAGACTGCAGGTAAAAGAAAATAGTGGGTGGAGGGAGAGTGCGAGGCCAGAATGAGGCTACTTATGTGAGGGATGGCAAGGCATGAAGTAAGCCAAAGGGAGAAAATGTAACAATCTGGGCTGAGCGGAGAGAAGAGATGGGTCACAACTAACATGCCCGTAGAGATAGGTCTTGTTGAACAAAAGATCTGATGACGCAGACATTTATGTAATTTCAAAGGAAGCGAAGAAGGGATAACACTGGGCGTTAGTCACAGTGGGCAGAATCATGGATGATAGAAAGTATCATCATTGTCGACATCATTGTCGATGTTTTGAAAACAATGTTGTTTTTTCTGGATACATCGATGTTTTGAAAACAACGATGTTTATACATATTTTTTATATCGATGTTTAGTGTACAAAGTTTTTACGTTTACGATATTTTGTTTGAGAATGAAATAAGTCCCATAATAATACTTTGTAAAAGTTATCATTTATTTAATATTTTAACACCTTCATCGAACAGACTATCTTATTCCTGAAGGATGCCCCCATTGTCCTTGATTTTCTAATGCTTTTCCTTGTATTTTTGTAAAACATGTTCTTCTTTAACATGTTAATTTAAATACGAATTTATAAATTTAATTACGAATAAATAAATAAGTCCACTGTCGAATAAAAATCTCACCCTTGACATTGAGGTTATAGTTTTAAAAGCATCGATGGTTTTTGAATGATATATTATTAACATGGATGTTTTAATGTTGAACATGGATGTTTTAAAACATCTTTATTTTTGTCGTCGCATCCATGGATTATAAGCGGATGGTGTAAGGAGGGCGCTTGGCGCGGCACCAGCGGCCTGGGGCGTGGGCCGCGCCCTGCGCCCTGCCGCGCCGCCGCCCCACCTGACCCTAAATCACGTGCATTTTTGATGGCGCTGTCCGCGCGCCCCAGGGGACCCGTGCTTTGCGCGGGTTTGCGTCGCCGCTCGCGCTGTAAACAATAGCTCCGCGGAAGCGATCCCTTTCCCCCACCCATGCCCTCGCCATCGCCCTCGCCCTCGCCGTCGCCGTCGCTCTCGCCCTCGCCGTCGCTCTCGCCCTCACCGTCGCTCTCGCCCTCGCCGTTGCTCTCGCCCTCGCCGTCACCCTCGCCATCACCCTCGCCGTCACCCTCGCCGTCACCCTCGCCGTAGCCCTCGCCTTCGCCGTCGCTCTCGCCCTCGCCCACGCCCACGCCCACGATCACGCCCTCGCCCTCGCCCACGCCCTCGCCCACGCCCTCGCCCACGCCCTCGCCCACGCCCTCGCCCTCTCCCTCTCCCTCTCCCTCTCCCTCGCCCTCGCCCTCGCCCTCTCCCTCGCCCTCGCCCTCGCCCTCGCCCTCGCCCTCGCCCTCGCCCTCGCCCTCGCCCTCGCCCTCGCCCTCGCCCTCGCCCTCGCCCTCGCCCTCGCCCTCGCCCTCGCCCTCGCCCTCGCCCTCGCCCTCGCCCTCGCCCTCGCCCTCGCCACCGCTCCGCCGCCCGCCCGCGAGAATCAGTAAAATAAATAATACTCGCGCGTAACCAGCAGGCTTTGGCAGACTTGTTGGATGGCTGGCGGTACTTGGAAAAGGTCAGGTATTGTACCGTATTTGAAAGTCGTTATTTGGATTACTGCGTTACAGGTTTTTCTTATTAAAATATTTCATTTTTTCTGTTGTTCGATCGTTGTATGAAAAAGTATATTTTGTATTACAGCATTATAAAAGACCCTTTCCATTGTAAAAAATTATTCATTGCCATTCAAATGCCATTTAATGGCATAGCTCGTCCTCCCCCCGTCATCTCTCATTCCGAACGTCGCCTGTTTTCAAAACATTACCTATACAATAAAGAACATTATATGGTAGTTGCATAATATGCTATTAAAATCATTCCATTAAGGGTGAAAGCAGTTAATGAAACGAGCACCTCGATTGAGTGTCGATTAACGTTCATGTTTTTGTGGGAGAGATTGATTTTTTCTTGAGATGACGGATATATTACATCTTTTGAACGGCCATTACGCCTTCCATCGCGCCTTGTTTACATTACTGGATATTCATTTGTTTCTAGTGACAATATATGATTTTCATGCAAGATTTGATGATTCACCAGTTAGGGTGTGAAGTGCAGTGTGTTGTTGGGAGTCAAGTCCTCGAAAAGGAAAGAAAAAACCGCGATGTGAAATAGAAATGATTGTGAGATTAATGTGCTCACATGCAAAAAGCTTCCGATGTTCTCATACTTACAAGCAAGTAACAAAATTACATAACGTACTTTTTCCATATCCTCAACCTCCATTAATTGGTCACCTGTAATAACGTCTATTAATCTGCAGAACTAGTAGTGACCACTTACGACAGGTTTCACATTATAATATGTACTTGCATAGATTTTCCATAGCTGATTTGCTTTATTCGTACGTGATTTTAATAGAACATTGCTGTTATTACTTTTTTGTATCTCTCATGACATAACAATGGATCGTAATCAAATCCGTAGTATCAACATGCTAGTCGCTGTTCTAAAATCCATTTGCAGAGACCCTGCAAGGTATTTTTAAACATTGAAAAATATTGAATTCATTAAAATTGCTCAACAATTTAAAAGATAATTTGACGAAAAAATTAGTGGAATATTTATCGTTTGGTTCAGTATAATAACTAATTGTGATTATGGAGAAGATCGTGTATCAATTTTTAAAGTTGATAACTTGACTCTTGTTGAAAATAAACTGTTCCAAAATTGTTACATAGGTAAAAATGCATAATAACTACTTCAATCTTCCATTTTGATTGGTAGAGTTTAGGCAAGAGCATTTGCAATAAATAATCCAAACTTGAATTACTCTATTGATTTGTGTAAAAAAGCATTACAATTATAAATAATATTGATAAAACCATTTTTGATAATTATTCAAATATATTTTTATTATGTAGTTTCACTGTATTTGTTCCCGGATTTTGAAGAATGTTTTGTTGATCATCGTACTGTTTGATTCGTTCTCTGCTTAGCTAACCTAACGAGATGCTATCCCGATATTGCTAATCAATAGTTCGATTCCATTAGCCTTCATTAGAAAGGTCATGTGGATATCAACACGCCGATTTTCCCCAACGTTCGACCAATCATAGCTGCAGGAGGGCAGTTACGACGTAATGGATATTAACGACGGGACATATCCCAGGTTTTGTTTGGGGGCGAGAGAATAGAACGAATTTGCTGTGCTTTCGCCGGTTGAATAGGTAGTTTTGACACAAATAGTTATAAACTAAATGGAATCATTTATTAGTAATAATTCTCTTATTCTTTCAAAGCATTTGTCAGTAATTTGGGGAAAGTTTGCGGATGTCTGCTGCTTTATGATGGAGGATTGATTTTTCGTTTAAAATGTACCTGGTTTTTCATTCGGCGTCTGTTCAATTTTGTGTTATTTTTAGCTGGGATACATACACTAGATGATGGAGTTAGGTTCGAGCCAGTTATATCAAGGCATGCGTAGTAAATCTACATGCTGCGTGGTAAAACTCGGCCGTTTAACTTACAGTGTGGTTGAAAAATGAATGAAATATTGTGGGTATTAATTCTGAAGATACAGTGCAGTACGGTATCCCATACGCATACAATATTATACTGGCAATCAACGTATCTTTTTGAATCCGGTCGATTGCGTTCCATCTTTTATTTTATTCATTTATGTGAAAAAACTATTGGATTATGAACTACGATATCTGTACGAATAAAAGCTACGATGTGTGTCTACAATGCATCATAAAAGGTTAGGGGGAATGACCTGAAGGAATGCTAGTAATTGTTTTTAACAATTATTGTTTGTGGGTATCCCGAACGATCTATCAATTACGACTGTATGCGTGATGCTTGGATCATTTACCCAGTAATGCTTTAAAGTGCAATATGGTTGTGTGCCAGTGTGAGTTCTTGTGCGAGAAGGGCTGAAGCTGTAGGCAAAGACTCCAGACAGGGAGGAATTGTGCATAAATGCAGAACACTTGAAAATTAGACAAGTAGGATATGAGAATTAAGGTCCAGAGGTATAGAGAAACGAGTGGTCCTGCGAAGAAGATGGGGGGGGGGAGAAAGAATGCGCAAGAACGACACAGAAATAGCAAAGGCAGAATATGCATACTAGATGAAAGACAATACGAGAACGAGAGCGCGGTGAATGAAGGGCAAGGAACGAGAAAAAAGTGAGAGGACGTAGGAACATCCGCAAGAAAGACGAGGCCGGCTCCTGAAAGTGGGTGTGTGTGTGGTTTGAGGCAGCGTGAATGTGCGCCAGCGTCGGGGCGTCGCCCCTTGATGGATGCCTCAGCATCGCTCTTCATTCCCTCCCCCTCATTGTCGGTAGCTCCGCCCTCCATCACCGCGTTTTTTTGCTACATCTCATCTTGACGTGCGACCGACTGTCCAATCTCATTGACGAACAGTGCGACAAGCTGGAAGGGAGAAAGGGAATGTTTCGACTTTTTCTCAGACGTTCTAGCTAGCTCGATTTACAAAGAACGTTTTTTCGTTTTATCTTTCACTCGTGTTATTGGGAGGCATCGTTTCCTGTAATGTCCACCCATGCACTCTTTTAGCTGTCAGCTCTTTCTTAAAGGGAGGAAGGTAGAGGGGGGAAGGGGGATGAGAAGAGGGGCCTAAGTATGTGTCACGCATAACTCGGTCATATTCGACGTTTTAGAGCTGTTACTTGGTAATTACGTCTAGAGTAAAATATATATATATATATATATATATATATATATATATATATATATATATACATACAGACGTGTTCAAATTATTAGACTAAAGAACGTAATTTTAATGTTCCTCGCTTCAATGATGTAAAAATAGAAGAGAATGCTTAATATCAGATTGTTTTTACAGGCTATCACATTCTTGATTGTTTTTAAGAAATTTCTCTTTCAGGTAACTCCCAAATCAATTCATTTTTCACTGTTGGTAACATTTGTCAGTTCCCCTCCTAAGTGTGTTAGTGTAAGCTTGCGGTACACGTGCTTTGCAATTCTGTCTACAGTGTGACTGGAAGTTCCTATAGTGACAATCGGTTTGGTTTTCATTTTCCATACCTCTTGCTACATTCTGCTGACATTATAAAGTTTGAGAACTTGATTATAATTAATATAGGGAGAAATATTGAAGAGTGCAGTATAAAGTAAGGTTGTGGGAAAGAAAAAGAACATTTCACCTCGGAAAACTGCTGTTGTGACAGCACTTATTGCTGAAAACTGTTATACACAGCAGGAAATTCCTAACAGAATGAAAATATCGCAGAAAACTGTTAGCAGAATCAAAATGTGGACGTTAGAGAAAAATCAGTACTAGAAAAACGAGAAAACTGATGATGATGGCAACATTGAACCATAAACTAACGTCCAATGACTTGAGTCCTCAGCTGAAAGGTTTTGGGGTTGCTGTGTCTCCTTTGACAGTGAGGAGGAGTTTGTGTGAATAAGGTTTAAAAGCATGCCGATCAAAGCAAAAACAGAAAACCACTCTATCAATGAAACACAAGATACTACAATAGACCAAACAATATCTAAAGTGAACGAGTGAGGACTGGGCAAAGGTATATACAATTTCATGACAAAATTATACGGAAAATGTACTGCAAAATAAAATTTTGTGTTGCAGATTGTGATGCTGTATTGATATGCCATAAATGCACATTTTGATTTTCGAGAAGTTGAGGTCTGTGCTAGGTCATAATTTTTTGAAAAAAACTTTTCACATCTTTTTTTCAATTTGGAATTCTCTAAGATCCTTCTGGTATGCTTCAGTGACGAATCTGTATTCATCGGGGTTGCAGAAAGGAGTCAGTACGTTTATAAGAGACCAGGAGAAGCTTTCAAGTCGGAATGTTTGCAACAATTTATGAAGCATCCAACAACAATTATGGTATGGAGTGTGATGTCTGTGAAACGTCCGGACAGATAGCACATTGTCGAAGGGACAATGAGGAATTATCAATACAAAAATCCTTGAAAAGGAACTACTTTCCCAAATTAGAGAGTGCTTTCCTAATGAAGATGCCATTTTTATTCATGATGGAGCACCGTTCCACAAAGCCAAAAGGGTCTCAAAATATTTGGAAGAAAAGCAGTTGAAAGTGTTAGCCTGGCCGGGAAATAGCCCTGACATCAACCCCTTAGAACAGTGATGGGGTACTATCAAGCGAAGGATAAGGAAATATAAATAACTACCAAACATGAACTCGTGCACAAACTAGAGGAAAATTGGTACCGCGACAATGAAATTAAAAACTCCTGTAAAAGTTGGTAGAAAAACATGCCAAACAGGATAAAGTTGTTGATTAAGAATAAAGACATGCACACCAAGTATTAAATGTATCAATGTAACATGTACACAGATGTAATCTTGCAATAAATGCAAATATTTTACAGAAAAAGTCTTTAGTCTAATAATTTGAACACGTCTGTATATTTATTTATATATATATATATATATATATATATATATATATAGTTGTGCCGTTCTAGAGTTCACCAAGGTATTTTAATTTGTGGAGGCGTTTTACGAGTACATGTAGTCTCTGGCACATTTTAAAAATGTTCTGAAAAGTGTCTGCAAATTTTTAAAAAATGCTTGCCACGATAGGTAAAACTGCTTTCATAAAAATGAAATAGTTGCGATTTTCATTCAGGGCTAAGAAATTTTGAAAATTGCCATGTTCCAATGTATTATCGAACCTGTCCGACACCTCCAGAATTAAAGCCAAAGATTTCTTTCTCAACACATTTGATTTCTAAATTATCCAAATCCAAATTATCCTTCAAAAAATAGCATGCTCTTTCGTTTTTCAAAATTTGAGTAGATTAGAAATAACTAGTGACACTAAGAGGAGAAAAAGCTTCGATACGCCGCGAATTTCCCAGTAGTTCAATTACCAGTTACATTCCTTTGTGAGAACGTGTGTCGAGCAATCTTTTCGTTGAGAAAAAAATAATAAAATGTCACCCCAGTTAATGTACTTCTTTTACAGATACATATATTTTTTTCTTGGTAATCTTGCGATTATCATATTATTATTAAAGGCAATTCCTGGAAAAAAGTGTATTTGATGCGTAGTGGACATGAACATGCATATTTTTTACGACTCTGGGTAGTGTGCCATCAATTTCATTTACAAAGAGTCCCCGTTTGAAATGAATCGTATAAATTATTATAGCTTCTCAACAGTAATATATTGCGTTACTGCCTTCTAAAAAATTGATCGCGCGAAACTTCAGTATACTTGCGTGCGCGCTTTCTCGTATCAGAGCCTTAAAAGTGCGTTCTGTGTTTTACACGAGTTTACGTTCTCCAAGTTTTCTCATTATTTTAGATTCGCTTTTGTGTGAGGAAGTAACGTATAATTACCCCTTCCGTACTGCAGATAGCTTCTAATTGCGCCTCGAACTTCAGGGGGCGCAGTGAAGAAGCGGTGCCCGTAACGATGGGCCGAGGGGTTGGAAGGAGCCGGGCGCCCGCCAGGACGGGCGTTAGGAGGGCAGAGTGTGCGAAGTTGTGGAAAGGGGCGGGGCGGGGCGGGGCGGTGGCTGGGAGTCGCCGGGCGCTGGACGAAAACCACCTCGGTAATTGAAGGGGTGTGGATGAGCGGGAAGCCCTGATAGGCTGAAAGGGCTCTATTGGGGAAGGGAACGTGGTGTTTTCTACGGGTTAGCGTGTCAGAGAGGAGGAATTCGAGAGAGATAAGGGGGGAGAAGGGCTAGGTAGCGAAGACAGTGCAAGAGCGACGCGGTAGCTGCATAAGTAGCGGTGCGAGAACACTGTAAAGAGAATAAGTGAGAGGTTTGATGAGGGTGGAAAAGGAATGGCAAGTTGACACTACAAGTGTACGAGTGGAGGAGGGCTGTGAATGACGACGGACACCCGGTGAAGAAACATGTCCCAAGCCAGGCAAAAAATACCGGCATCATAATGTAAGGCTTAAAAAAATATTTGTCTCTACACTTTTTTAAGAAATCAAGTTACCAAGATTAAGGGAAATATTTCCAGGTAACATGCTGCATTATCTTTTTAGAACGTACTTTTACCGGTCTTTATTTCTAAATATGTTTAACAACTTCGAATCTGCGAATATGTTGCCAAATTGTGTTGACTGCTCAAGATACGCTTGAAATCATCAAATTTCCGTAAGGTTGATGGCATTATTATGCTTTCTGTTGGGCAAAGAGCTTCTCTTCTTTTCTGTACTAGAAATTCTACGCATACTGTACTCACGGAATGTGCATTTGTGTTTTAATATTATATTTGTTCCTTTTTGGTAAGTTCTCAGGTGTTTCGTTTCCACCAATCGCACAGTGTGAAGGGATTTATTAAAAGAGCATTTGTTTTTCCCTTTCGAAATTCATATAATGATTTTCCAAATTAAAATTCTAATAAAGTAATGGTACGAAATGAATCCACTGATTGTTGGGAATTTTACGTGTCACATCAAATAACTAAAGACAGAAACAAAAATTGCTCAGTACCAGAAAATTTACACGTTAACAGCCATATATATTCATTTTATGCACAGTAAGTGGAAGTTCACAGGAGGCCACGTGTATTGATACAAAAGTTTCGCCATCCATGTATAACTTTTATGCACCTTTCTGGCTTTTTTCAGTAGCGCAGATTTTGGTCTCCAAGAGTAAAGTGTTATGTTTAGTTTCTGTAAATTACGATCATCAGAATAAAGTTATTTTTTCCGTGATGATTTCAACTCACAAAAGCCATTTCTTACGTAAAGTTTCTGCATCACATATTTGTATTTAATTAATATTTTCAACAGTTTTTTAATTCTGAATTCTGATACTTTTCTTTTAAATGTTATTTTGTATGTCTCTCAAATATGCATAATTTTTTGTAACACAAGGCTTACAGATATACACTCTTTGCTACAGAGTAGATTGTTTCTTAAAGATCCCCCAGTAGGTCTTCTTTATAATTATGATGGACATCTCCCAAAGCGTACATGCACGCATGCATGTCAATGCATGGCCTCCCACAAAAAATTTAAATGTATACTTGGCAGTTAGTGTTAATTCTTCACTGATTCTCATTATTCACAGTGTTTACATTAATTCGTTTCCACATATTTTTTAATAATAGTTTTCCTTACCCATCTGTAGAATTCCATGACTTTTGTAGTGAAATTCCGTTCAGTTTTAATTATGTTCGTTGTTCTTTACCAACGCCGGCGACACGAAACAACAGGTTTGTCGCTAAGTAAGAGAATGTCCTGTCGTTGATGAAGTGACAGTCTTTATCCATCGCTTGCATTTCCCCTGCACAATCAGTTACTTATAAGAAGTTGTATATGTGCCTGCTACATCCCAAACCTTTTGTGGCCAAAAATAAAAATGTGAAACTAATTTCAAATAATTTTGACAGTTTAAGTAAATACGATGAGAGAAACTTTTATTTGGATGACATCAACGTAAATATTTCTTAACGTGAGTTATAAAACATTGCATATATCACGTAAAGTAATCGACTGTCGACAAAATCGTCATGACATAAAATGTTCCCATTCCTATTCTCAACAAATGTCTAAGTTTTATTTTTCGCCTGGTTTGGAACATCTGCAGTTGGGGGAAGGGTGGATAAATGGGAAAGTCATCGCCAGTTTTAGAAGGGAGAAAATGAAAAGAATGGCTTGATCACAGAGACAAAAAAAAACGTTACGAGTAAGAAAGCAAGAGAATAGCAAAATTTATTGGTAATTAAAGAATAAGGAAAAAGTTACACAGACTGAGGAACATCGGCTAGCTAAAGAGCGAACGTGCGGATTAGAATATTGCATAAATGTCGCAGAAGACCAATATTCCTGCGTACGAGGAACGTCAATTCGGTAGTAATGATTTCCAATACGTTGCCGTAATTGAATTGCCGTTTTGGCCCTCGTATTCATGTGTCAAAGGTATCGTACCGTAAATGATTATGCCTGGACAGACAATTATTGGTGACTTGGAGTTATCATTTTTCTGAAAGAACTACATTTTAATGAAGAAATTATTCGATCAATTAGCTAGAATTAAATCATATTCGCATTTCGTATAATTACGATATACAAACATGGTGATGCAGCACAATTTCTAATTCTAATATAAAATATGGCATTGTTAAAAAAATGACTGTTTGAAAATCTCAACGTAATGCGACATTTCCTATGATCTTGCTTTTATAACTTTCACTTTGCATTTCAACATTTTGTTGCTTCTATTTTTTGCTGAGAATATTGCGACGACACACGAGGACGTACTAACAATATTATGATCAAGATAGCGTTACGTAAACTCGAAGAAAAATTGAAGTACAGCAACTTAAGTATTATTCATTAATATTTGAAATTCACGAGAAAGAACCAAAGTAAATATTTGCTTCTAACTTTGTGCATAATTTAATTAATGTTTAATGTATGGGATGCATAACATCACTTGTGACTGGTTTTATCTCTGAACTGCCTAGCCGACGATTAATTTCTTCGCACAGTCAAATACCCGTGACGTCGGTCGTAATAAAGTTGTTTCTAAAAATTAGCTTTGCTTCTCTTATAATGCTGTTATATAAAAAATAGCACGTGCAACTTGTTTATAAAGTCGCTTTATTGCATTGGAACAAAACTAGTTTCTAACATCTCTCGCTTTCAAAATGTGTACTTACGCAATAAGGCTGGACATAATAAACTAGTCCCATGTACTTTTGTGACAACCTTGCGTTTTTAATGTTAGAGATCAATTGTGTCACAGTGATAATCCTCGAAAATATTCTTTAAAATGTAGAGAAAAATGTCGATAAATCAAAACTAGAAGGCAAATGCTCTAAGTGACTGAATTCGGTTACTCCTCATAACCTGGGACGCTTCAATCTTTCTTTCCGCTAGGGCGCGTCGTCCTCGCGAAGGGAGTTGTTCGCGTTCACGCAAGGGAGTATGTTGACTGTCGAAGGGCGCGGCGTGCGGTGGGTGGATGGGGTCAAATGAAGACGCGACTGCCCCCCTTGTGCTTCCTGGCTGGCCAACTAATGCGAGGTGCTTCGGAACGACCATCTCCTCTCAACTTCGGAAGTTTTACGGGCCTCAAAGAGAACAAAGGAATGTGGTCCCTCGGCGTTCATTTGCCCTCTGCCGTAGCAGTTTTCCTACTTTACTTTAATGACGTACTCCCATAATGAAGTTGAGTATGTATCTAATTTCATTTGTAGTTGATATTTGCAGGGCTTTCGGAAGAAAAAATTTGTTTGAAGTTCCTGGCTACCAAAGTGGTGTAACACACTGCCCGTTTAGATGTGCATTTCTCTTGTTCGCTTTTAAGTGCATCCGTGTAGTTTTCACGCAAAATAAACCCAACGGACGTTCCCAAAACATTTACTTGTTATTTTTTAACGTAATTACAAGATCCGTAATATATCAGCTTTAATATAAAAGGAAACTTTTGGGTAGAGTTATAATGTATTTGCAAACAATTTAATGAATACAATTAGATTTTAATTATTAGTTAATTGGATGTACCTTACTCAGAGGATTTACACACTAATAATGAAGTTTGTACTGGAATGAGCAGAAGGTTCTGTCTACGTTACCGGAAAACATGATTAAATATTGAATTCAATTTTCTGGTTTATACTCAAACGCAAATTAACTTACGCTTCGCTTTTCTTTTGGTGACTGCCGCTAATTTGAACAGGAAGGTGTAAATAAGCTATGGTCCGGATTATGAATGAATTTTGAATTCAGTAGTGAAGACGGAAATTGCTTCGCATTATTTTGACTGCTTCTTCTCATTCACTAGAATATTCTATACGATGGAAATGATAGAAGTAGTATAATTTTCAAGGGGATGCAGCATTAATTTATAATGTCATTTCCATCATGTGTTTGTCCGAACGAGTATATTTGCTTGGGCGGCAAAAGAACGTCACATATTTCATGCACCAAAATGTCTTAATGCTTCTACAACATTTCAAATAACTTATTTTTGGGTAGAATGCATTTTCTTGACAGGTCATCTATTTAGGTTTGAGTAAAATATTTTTCGCAGTTATTTTGGTATGCTATCACATATTTCAGTGAGTCGTAAAACAATTCATAAGTTAATTTAGTTTATTTTAATTATTTTTAATTTGTAACTGTCTGATTGTAATTTCATTATTCTGTTTATATCTGTGCTCATTTGTATCTATTTATTATACCAATTTCAGAAGAAGTGTTACGTAAAGAAACTAAAAGTAAAATTATTTCCATCAACTCTAAGAGTTATTCAATAGTAGGTCCAAATCAACTTCAAACATTAGGTGGAGGCAGGGGAGGGGGACTGTTAATAATGAAAATCTAAAAGATTTGAGACACCTGTGTTACATGGACAATTTATCTAATGGCTCGATGAACATTGAACTGCATTTTTCCTACGATTAACAAAATAACAGTTCGTGCAAGACAGTTTCTTGAAAGTTTTCAGTTTTCGAAAGTGTATCTAAGCAACGTTTACTGTATTTATAAATATTGTAAACATTGCTTTATTCAAAATATACATTCACGGTTATTCACAAAGAATGAATGGATGTTGGAAACCTATTCTTAAGTTAACAAGCAACCTCTCAAACAGAGTTAAATATGATTCAAAAGAGTGAGATTCTTAGATTTGAATTGACGCCAGAAGAGCGCTTTGGATGTCATGGCTCGATAGAGCGCACCGCTCCAAAGTCACGTGCATGTATCAGCTCAGAATGGCAGACATGGCAGAAGGTGTGCTGCAGCTATCGAATTCTCTTGTCACAATACAGCGGGCTTTTCGAAATAAATTTAACTACAATACTCTTTCTCCCAATAGCACATATCGGTGTCTTCATTAATTAATATAAGGACAGTTCATGTCTATGCAAAGAGCAGAGTTCCATACGGCCCCGAGTTTCGGAGGAAAATGAGAGAATCTGAGCGGCGCTTCAATATAGTTCTCGGAAATCACCCTCTCGAGGTATTCGAGTACTCGAGCTGTTGCCTCAGCCCATTATGTGGTGTGTTTTACATAGACATCTACCCACGAAGTCATGCAGATTGCAGCTTGAATGGGCGCTTACAGTGATTATAAATGGAGGCGGATGGCTTTTTGTGAAGGGATTCTGGAGATAATTGACAACGCATGCGCACAGTCATCCAGAGTTCTCTTCTGACCACTATTTGAAACTTAGAAACTCGCTCTTTTGAACGGTATGCGACTCGTTGCGACAAGTTACTTTAGTATTGAGAGGTAGAGCTTGGATGTTGATTCATTATTTTTTAAAAACACAAATAAAGGATGAGAATGGAATGCACAGTATAAAAATGAAATTACTTATATGTGTCTTTTTATCGAGAGAAGGCCAAATTCGTGTAAGGTAACGTATCATGTGACTACCATACTGTAAAGCTACAAACAGTTTCCTAGGCGTCAGTCATAGTTCCTTACGCCATGTCATGATCATATCGACAGCATCTGTCAGTTTATTAAATCACTTCAATTTAGTTTTGTCAGGCTGTGTCTTCAGTGTTCATATCTTTGATTTAGTATGACTTATACTGCTACAGCTAATACATCAAATGACTCGCAACAAATACCATAAAATCCCCTAAACAAAGATAATCCTCGACCGCTCACTCATCAAGTCATACTTCTCCCGTCCCCTAAGCACACGGTAGGCATGCCAGACTACACATGGGAAGCCAGAATAGCCGCACACCCAATTAACATCGCCGAGTACGCGCCACCGCCGAGGGGAGCGAGCGGGCGGGCGAGCGGGATCCGCAGCCGAGCGTAAACCCCAACCCCAACTCCACTCCTCTCATCCTCACTCTGGCCCTCTCTGCGGGGGCGTGGCCGGCAGCCGTGCGACCGCTGCGGCGTGCGCGGCGACGCGTCCGTCTCCGGGAAGTCCGCCTCCAATCGCGCCTCGCCCTTTAATTGGCGGCCTCCGCTTTCACGTGCAAATCCTCGCAAGCGGCGCAGCGCCGCAACACCCACGCGCCCCGCGGCCCCACCTCATGCTCCGCGGCCCGCGCCCCGCTCCCCTTGTACCGTGCCCCCCCCCTGCCTAACGCTCCACGGCCCGCGCCCCTTGTCCCGTGCCCCCCCCGCCTAACGCTCCACGGCCCGCGCCCCTCGACCTGTGCCCTCCGCCTCACGCTCCGCGGCCCGCGCCACGCACTCCACGTCCCGCGCCTCATGTCCCTCGTTCCACGTCCCTCGCCCCACGTCCCGCGCCCCACGTCCCGCGCCCTACGTCCCGCGCCCCACGTCCCGCGCCCCACGTCCCGCGCCCCACGTCCCGCGCCCCACGTCCCGCGCCCCACGTCCCGCGCCCCACGTCCCGCGCCCCACGTCCCGCGCCCCACGTCCCGCGCCCCACGTCCCGCGCCCCACGTCCCGCGCCCCACGTCCCGCGCCCCACGTCCCGCGCCCCACGTCCCGCGCCCCACGTCCCGCGCCCCACGTCCCGCGCCCCACGTCCCCGCGCCCCACGTCCCGCGCCCCACGTCCCGCGCCCCACGTCCCGCGCCCCACGTCCCGCGCCCCACGTCCCGCGCCCCACGTCCCGCGCCCCACGTCCCGCGCCCCACGTCCCGCGCCCCACGTCCCGCGCCCTGCACCCCACCCCCCGGAGGTGGCGACTGGGGCGGGCGTGCGTCGCTGCAACGCAAGTACAGAATGCTAATGTAATGAGCTAGTCCTCTACCTGTGCAAAATTATAATGCAGTTCCCTAATAAACAATCCGTCTAAAATTCTTGTATATTGATACACTATTTAATTAGCGAATTCTTAATATTTAAATAGCGACAACTGGCACGTTTATTTTTTGTGAAAATTCATTCAGTTCATTTTTTTAGTGATGTCAAATTTACCAAAGGAAATCAGATGTATTTAATAGGACTACAGAGATTAATTGTAGATTACTACAGTCTTGATTTTGTTATAAAATGTTAATAAATTATGATCTAGAAATTACGTACGAAAAAACTGATTTTGCAACGAACTAAATAACCTTTCGTTTTGTTCTCGCACTCAGGAAAAAGTAATCGAATTTCCATTGTATTTTAATTCATTATTCTGAACAGATATGAAAGCATTAAGATATTGGAAATATTTGAGTAAGTATTAATTACAGTTTCCAGGGAAAAAAACTGCAGAGGTGATTCGTTTCGTTAACGGAGAAATGCGCTTACCATTGGCAAGGAATGAAATATACTTCATTAATACCACGAGTAACTGAGTTAAAACAGAATCCTCTTGGAATCTACTTCAATTTTTTTCTTGCAAGCCTAGTCGGTTCATTACACGTGTTTACCAACAGGCGAAAGCTGCTTTGGATCCTTGGTTTAATTCCACCTCTATGTTCCATTAGACGTTGATCTCTTTGTAGAACACTTTCCCAAATTATTGGAAGCGCGGTGACGGTTTCTGGCAGAAGAGATTGGGAAGGAGGAGAAGGGAAGGTTTAAACGAAGAGAACTTTGAATTCTAGGAAGTTGTCGGTGGAGATGTTTGGGTCCAGTGGAAAGACGATTAATGGCAAAACCGTCGAACGGAAATCTGGATGTACTTACAATATTATAGAGCAAAAAGCAAATATTTTCTAATTCCACCCAGACAGAAAATTAATTAAAACACTAAAAAGGAAATGACACATTCGACCAATACATTTTTAATTTCCCCTCCCCAAATTTGTCTTTGGATCCGTCTCCTGTTGAAGGAAAAAAGTGTTCATTTGTTTTGATATTACTTAATATTAATGTTTTTTTTTACATTTGAAACGATAATTACGTAATATTGTGTAGTCATTTCTTTTGAAGAATAGCCAACTTTTATTTCACGAAACTGGAATTACTATTTATTAAATACTGTGTAGATAAATGTTATCACTGATATTTCGAATGTAAAGAAATACTCCTACATTGGATAAGCCCTCGGCCACCAATCTTCTTTCATGCGAAATTATTCAATTCATGAATTAACTGCAATTCCCTTAATGTGGAATTTTACGCTTCACATATCAAAAAACCTTCACTGCGAACCTGCGAACATCCACTCTTATCGCCAGTGTTTAACGTGTGGCACTATGAACGATGTCGGTTCTCTCACGTGGAAAGCTGTTTGTGAACAAATTTGAAATATCGCTTTTCCACATTGGCGTCATTTCCATGTTAGGTCTCCCTTTGACACTTGTTTATACTCCTCCTCCTCACTATCCTAAATATATCTTCGAAGAACAAAACTGGCGTTTCGAGTAGACTATTAACTGCACTACTGAAAATCTGAGGTAAACGGTGAGTACCTAATATGGCACGTGTTGGAGTCCTCTGGGAGAAAATCCAGTTTGCGTCCGCTCTGACAAATCGAGCGAATCCCATTTCCTCAATGTTATCACAGTTTTCACCGACAACGTAGCAATTTATTGCAACTGCCTGTGAATAAATGGCACAATTGTAAATGGCCTTTTCCGTTAGTTCTTCTGAACGAAACGAACATTGTTATTGACGTAATGTTACGGAGTTTCGAAGAAGAAACAAAGTACCTAATATTCTTTCATACTACATCTGATTCACCTTTAGAATATGTTTCATTCTTGGGGAGAGATTTTTTGAACTTCTAACAAACAAAAGTTAAAGGAGAGCTTTCAAACAAGGAGGAATCGATTCTCGTGGAACATCTTGTGGTTCATTTTAAATTGATCTCTTCAGATAACAAAGCAAGGAAGTCGATCAAGCTCCATTTCTCAGGTCATTTAGTTTATCCTTTTCCACCGTTGCGTTATTTTAGGTATCATTCGTCTCCGTGATATAACTTTAAAAGGCAATTTATCTCCGAAAGGCTCTGTCTTATTGTAAATATAGCTGTATATTTTATTTAAAAAACATGATTTATGCATCGTACATTTCAAACGTTGATATGAAACTAATTTCTAAACTTCGTCAGGTTATAAACTGTTTAGCGGAACTAACATGTCGATACCATTACCAACGAGGAAGTACATGACAATTTACCACGCTAGTAGTTTCAATTTCATTTCTATTCGAGCACTTCGATTCGTTCCATATCTCTAATTACGCGGCGCGCTGGGATTTTACAGAACGGCGCGCCGCAATTACCTCTTAGCGCTCGTATCGCGAGCTGCGGAGCGCCGCGCGACCAACGAAGCACCGCCCCCCTCCCTCCCGCCGTCGTAACCGCTACCCTCCCGACTCTGCCGCTTCGTCGATCCTGCCGCCCTCGCCACCGAAACCGCTATCCTCGTCACCTCTCGTGTCTCCACCGATCCTGCCGCTCTCGCCGACTAAACCGCTATCCTCATCGCCTGTGCTGTCACCGCCGATCCTGCCGCCCTCGCCGCCTCGGCTAACCTCTACTACCTGTGGTATCCCAGCCGCTATTCCTACTTCTTCTGTCCCTGCCGCCCCCTTGCCCCTTTTCTGCTTTTTCTTCCATCCCCGCCACCTATGCTGACCCCAATGTCCCTTCTACCCCTGTCGTCTCTGCTGTCCCCGCTGCCCTGCCACCCCCAACATCTTTGATGTCTGCATTGCCCCTGTCATCTTCGCTGTCCCTGCTGCTCCTGAGCTCCCTTCGTCTCCGTGGCTCCGCTTCGGTCGTGACCGTCATCCCCGCAGCACACAACATCAAGATACCCATCATCCCGACCCCGCTACCACCATCGTCTCCATCCTCGGCCTGCCCTGTCCTCTCCGTCCCCACGCCGTCGCTCCCTCCGCCGCTGCTCCTGCGCGTCTCCCGTCGCGGCGCCGCGGAGGCCGAATGAGTAAATAGCGCACTTGCCGGAGATTTACAAGCGGCGCCCGCCGGGACTTTCCTCGCATCCATCTTGCGGCTCCGCGACGGTGGCGGCGGTGGCACGGGGGAGGATGAGCCTGTTCGGGAGGCTCCCCACCCGGGACACCAAGTGTTTGAGCCGACGAATGCGAGAGGAAGGGAGACCGATGTTGAAAAGGAAGGAAGGACGAGAATTGGATTCCGCGGGCATGAAAAAGAAAGCTTGCAAGAGAGATGTGGGTTGGTATGAGCTGGCTTAAGCACACATAAGCCTTGAAAAAGAATCATGCGGGGACGAACAGGATGAAATCTAGAGAAAGAGGAAGAACGGTGTCGAAATTGCATTGGAATAGAATTACAGATTCTGGTAGTAATGGTGTGATAAGAAAGAAGGGGGGAAAGGAGGGAGTAGTTAAAGTGGAGGTTAGAAAGTTTACGAATAACCGCGATGACGTGGAAAAGTTAAATCGATAATGCAGGAAAGAGGAATGAAGTTTGAGAAACGGTGCACCTGGTGTGATATTATTGGTGCACCCCTACAGAGGGGAAGATGTAGACGAGGAAGCTGACTGATGGTTGGTGTTGTAAACTGAAATTTTAAAATTAAGAATATATTCCTTGCAATGTTGGCTCTACATAGATTCTACTATCATTAGTGTCTCCCAAAGGAAACGAACGAGCGGGGCATGCGAGCTTGCCTTACTCGTCATGGTGACGTCACTGTGGTGACGTTTAAGCTCCTTGGATGATGTGATTGGATGACACCGTCAACAGCTGATTTACGTTAAGCGCCACGTTAAAAAATAGATGTATGGTTAATCGACGTTACAATAATTCGATTGGTACAAGAGAAATATTTCCATCGCTGATTTCTCGACTTAAAATAATTTTTAAAACCCTTATGGGGAAGATGAAATTGCAATGGAGATAGACTGGGAGTCGATAGCTGGATAGTCGATAGTCGATAGCAGGGCGGCAGATATGCACCACCTGATGGGTAAGATCAGTCTGATGAACATCAAGATCTCATTGCTTTAAAAAAAAACGTATTCTCAAATTTTATTGTTGTTCTTCAATATAAGAGTATACAATTAGTAATACATTGTCTCCTCTTCCTTTCGTATTCATCGTTAATCGTATCGATGTAAACTCGACATTATAATTACGTAGTTACGTTTCTTTACCACGCCAAAACATATTCTCTGCAATACGCGCTGCAGAAATGTAATGGTCAGTATTAAATCAAACGTTCAGCATTGACTGTATTTTATAACGATTCCGCAACAACGAAGATTCGACTTTCAGCTGCTCAGAAGCCGACGCATCTGAAAGAAAATGAACCGAGGGAGTGAACACATCAGAGACACCTGAGACTAATAGTTACGAGATGGAAGATCGATGAATGCTAGGAATGTTGCTGTAGTGGACATAAACAAAAGGTATATTAATAGGTGTTTCTCAGCCCAGAACTTTCTGTAAATATTATACATTATTTTAATTTAAATTCTCGATGGAATTCTCATAAATTAAAATGAATATTCTTCATGCATTGAAGTGATTTACGATTCATGAGCATACATAGTTTTAGAATTGAGTGCTGATCTAGTACACAATTTTATATCATTCAATAACGAAGAATGAATCTTGGTACATGGCCAATAAATCGAAAA
This sequence comes from Acheta domesticus, assembly GCA_031308135.1. Classification (NCBI taxonomy): domain Eukaryota; kingdom Metazoa; phylum Arthropoda; class Insecta; order Orthoptera; family Gryllidae; genus Acheta; species Acheta domesticus. The sequence continues at coordinate 129,348,031 of JAHLJT010009436.1, read as the reverse complement.
CTGACATAACCCTTTTCAGCATGTCTCAAAGATATTTCTTATGACAGATTACTAAAAGTTTTGTGTATCATTCTTTATTTAAAGTAATTTTAAACTTACGTTTCGATCTGCTGTTTTATTTATGCACGCCCCAATTCCTTTGGTGGTCGCAAATCGTGTTAAAGAACAAGAAAGAAAATGAACCTATTTTTCTTAAACCGGAAGTAAATTAAAAAAAAACTGCATTCTAGTGATTGCATCCCAATACAATTCTGCGAATGGGAAATAGTAGTACGAACGAAGTCGAGGATGATTTTACCGGAGTAGCAGGTGGGCAAACAAAGTGACGGCGATGGAATGGCGAGCGGGGGAGGGGGCGAGGCCGGAAGCGGCAGCGTGGGAGCGGCGCGCCCGGAGGCCCTGGGCGCTCGCCTGGGGCTGGCGGCTGGCCGGCCGGCCGGACGCGCAGCCCGGAGGCGCAGCCCGGAGACGATGAATATACATAGCCGGGCGGTAAATCCGCAGGGGCGCGGCCCATAAACAAAAGGTTCGCGGGACGAACGGCGGGCGACGGCCGAGGGGATGGGGTGAGGGCGGGAGGGGGTGAGAGAGGCGAGGGCAAGGGGGCGTCGGGACGATGGGTGGCGGTGAAGAGGCGAGAGGGTGGCTGGAGAGAGGCCGACGGCCGATAGTCTGGAGTGCTGCACCTTTCGCAGTGGGACGGTCAGCCCCTTCCACCCTCCGCCCTAAACACACATCTCCCACGGAGGGGAAGTGTAAATTCGTTCTTCGACAAATGAACCTTCCGAATTCGCGAAAGCAAATAAAATGCATTCGCAACGACAAAGAAAGATTGAAATGTAGGAGTAAAATAAAATATAAAATATTTCTAGTTTCACGACCGGTTCAGTTTTTTTCATGAAATGACAATGTATACAGAATGTCCGGGGAGGATACGTCGAAACTTCGAAAATAAGCTTTTAAGACAATTCTATGCATATTTCATGTAATAAACTACGTGGATATTCCGAATGGTTGAGCCGCAATAAGCACTCAAAAGTTGGTTTGAAAAAATTGATATCTAGGCAAAAAATTGCATTATAGAAGCATAGACACACTCCAGGAACATATAAGTTGTTTATTATTTACAAAAGAAATGAATATATGTGTTCAGAAAGAAAAATTAAGCGAGAAATTAAAAAGCACCCAATTTACACAACTCGATTGCTTTTTTATTTCTCGCTTAATTTTTCTGTCTGAGCAAATATATTGATTTCATTTGTAAATAATAAACAATTAACATGTTTCTGGAGTGTTTCTATGCTTCCATAATGCAAATTTTTGCCTAAAATCTTTTTTCTAACCAAATTTTGAGTGCTCATTGCGGCCCAACCATTCGGAATATCCTTATAGTTTATTAGACAAAGTATGCTTAGAATTGTGTTGAGAGCTTGTTTTCCAAGTTTCGACGTTTCCCGGACATTCTGTATATTTTATTTGTATTCGTATCCACTTTAATTTTTCTGTTTAACGACAACAAATAAAAAAGTTTAAATGTCTAACTCTGTTCTATTATTGTTTTCTTTGCTTTCATTTCTCCGTACTATAACACTATAAAAAATATTTAACGCAAAACTAGCATTTCTTGGAAACTGCCATATAAGCGTCTGTGTGTAGAAATGTCAATAAATATCGCTGTCAGTATCAACAGAAATATCATGAAATGTGGAAATTAAGCGAACAATCCTATTTATTTATACCTTATAGGTACTTCGTCATTACATGTAATGAGAATAATCTTTCCCTATTGATACCTTTTTTATACATTTCTTTAACTTAATAACCTCTTAACATATTTTAATTCCTACAATTTTACTTTCTCGCTCTTTGTAAGTAGAGAAAGTATTGTAATTGTGCGCCAGAAAACGCGAATTTTCCGCAGAAAAGTTTATTATCGGGCCTTCATAACGAAAAAGTGAAAAAATCTTGTTAGTAAATTATTTCCTATAAACGGGGCTTAGCCATAATACATTTTGTGTGTGTCATTGACACCCAAAAGTTGATTGACGGCAAAACGCCAATTTGTCCGTCCGTCTGTGGTCAGAGCTACCGTCTAAACCGTTCAGCCGATTTTCTCCAAAGTTGATATTCCCGTGTGAAAAAACTCGAGATTTTGGGAGTTTCAAACGTATATTTTGATTTTTGAGGGTGCTTTACATGAAATCTAAAAACATTTTCAAAATTTTCTCAAAAATAGCTCCAATTATTTTCATTAAAGTGTGTCCTCGGAGAGCGTAAATGACGCTTAAGAGAATCCTGCCATTCTCATGTTCGTAGAAATCCCTAATTTTTCCAAACTTGCAAAAGTGCGATGTAATTTTAGAGCAAATAGAGCAAAAATGTAATTTTGCTCTAAATATCGGCAATTATACGCTTTTTAAAACATTTTTTCTCAGAAACCACTCTACTTTTTTTCTTTGAATTTCTCCTCGTATGTAGCAATTGACGCAAAAAAAATGTGCTTGTCCCATTTTCGGCAAATTCTCCATATTTTCGAACATTGCAAAAATTGCTTATTAGAAATATTAGATTTTTAAGTAGTCGGCCTGATTTCGAATCGCATGGCCCTTCTGCAGCGTAGTAGCGTAGTGGTATGGCAGACGGCGATCTGAGTTCGAGTTTAGATGCGTAAAAAAATTCTGCTGGTTGTAAACAGTTTTGCATGTTTATGTAATAGTTTCATGTAGCGGAAGTTATAATGCCAGAATGCATGTGCTCCTGTAGCACCTAGTTTTCTGTTGGTGACACTCAGTTTAGGAAATATCGAATGATCGTGACGGATGAACGATGTACACACAATTTGTGCACACACACATACAAAAGCCTCGACATAACTGTACATTAATCTAATTTTATACTACAGGGGTGGAATGATTAATTACATCTGTTAGATTAAAGATTCAATTAAATTCTGTTTAATTCGAAAGAATTTCCAATTTGATTCACAAATGTTTACTCATACTACCCAACTTCTGTATGTTTACTTCAAGAATATCCCGCGTAAGTCAACAAGATTCCATTTATTTATTAGTTTGAGGAAATTGTAGATGAAGATTTTAATTAGTTGATAAGTGAATGGCTTTAGAAGCAAATTGAAGTAGCCCAATTAGGTCCGCCTCACCAGAATGTGAATTTCAAATTCAATACTTTGTGACCTGCTTTCTATGTTTGTGTATAGAAGTAAATGGTAATGCTCAGACGACAACCGATGACTTCTTATAAGTTTCGAAGCTTTGCCTTTTGTTGAAATTACAGTGCTATTTATGACAAGTGTTCTTTAGAATGTGCATTAAAACAGCAACATTGGCTGTGGATAAAAACGAAATTCGGGCGTATTAACTCAAAAATGAAAATTGATAATACAATTTGGATTTATTTGTAGTATTTTAAGTGTCTCTGTTTTAATTCTAATATAGTTTAATAATTTGCTTTGCCATTAAGATACAGCGGCAATTATTTCACAATTTCTTTCCAAGCTGGATGACCACTATAAGCTTTATACAAAGCGCAGAGTCTTGCTACTAAACGACTGTTTTCGAGTGAATCCCACCCTACCATTTTTGTGTCCCTGAAAGTAAATTTAGCTGCCCTACGCTGAATCCTTTCTAAATTTTTACACTGCATAATTTTGTGCGAATCCCAACAAATTTGTTCCATATTCTATTATCGGATGAATAAGCGATCAATAGGCAATTTCCTTCGCGTTTGCCGTACTTTTTTTAAGATGAGCATTACAAAGTGAAGAGATCTTCAGGTTTTCCCTGCAACAAAATCTTCGTGACTTTTCCAGCATAATTTACTAATGGATTCCTAGGTTAGTGGGAAATTTGGGATTTTTTAAAATTTTCCTGACAACAAAGATCTCTTCTCGACGGGATAGTTTATGGGGACGTCCACTTTGGCGGTGAGACTCAATCCTGTCTTCTTGTTTAAATCGTTTAATTATGTCATATACCGTTCTTTTCTTCATATTTAAGTTTTTTGCAATTACACGGCAGCTCTTGTCTTTTGCATTGTGAAAGATAACTAATTGTCGCTGTTCGAAAGAGCTGTTCTTTCCTTTTCGAGGCATTCTTTCAACGTGCTTCAAGGAGAGACACTAATAAACTGATTTTCGACAGCGCTTCGATTGACCGTTACAACCGTCCTTGAGTCAACCGTGGGAAAAGATCCTACATTTTGTTTTCGCCCAGTAGTTCGTTGACAAAAATGATTGGGATACGTCTGTCCGAATATTTATTTGGTGTGCAATTTCCGTTACTGAAAGTTCTAATGCAAATTTATCATTGATGTAAAAGCAGAAAAAACGCATTTTGCAGTATACGAGTATTTAAACCTAAAAGAATATTAAAATTATCGCTGGTATAATATTTTATTGTTTTAACAGGCTCAGATCGTGTTCAATGTGAGTATGCTGAGTACTGTCCGAATATTTTTTGAGTGAGTGTAAGCCTTTATTTATTTTGTTTACTTTTCCTCCCTCCCGAATTTTGTTCGGATTTGCGAGGTTCGGATTAGCGAGGTTCTACTGTATTTTCAAGTAATTTTTGGTCAATATCAAAGAATTAGAATTCAAAGAATTAGATACAGAAGCCGAGCCCTAGTAAAAAGTTTTACAAGTGATGGCTGAAATGTACTAGGATGGACAGAAATTGCAGTATTTTGTAACTTTTGGCAATGCGAGAAAGTACGTGCTGTCGTAGTTCCACTATTCTCAGTTTTCATTCTCTATTCTTGTTCTCATTATGTCTGCCGGGTGTCTTGGAAGGTGTTGTGTGCTGGGCAGCATTAAAGAGATATTCAACCCGCGGCAGGCTGTGGTGTGCCTGGCAGACGGGATGAGGAAGGGGGGCAGGGCCAGGGGGTGGGGGGCAGTGCGCTGATCCCCAGCGCCTTGCATCGCTCCCACGGCCTCCGCCCCCGCCCTCCCGCGCCCTCTCCCCGACGCGTGCCCGTGCATGCTGTCGGCGCGCGGCGCGGCGCGGGCTCGGGCGCGCGCACTGCTCGTGAGTGCGTTCTTTTGTTCCCGGTTGTCAAGGGTACTTGAAACACTTCCTCTTGCGGATTCAGTTCGAGGAGGTACGAACTGTCGAGGCGGGTCCGCATTTTCCATTTATTGATAAAGGCTAGGTTCTGTTTTTAATTTCCTGCTGTGTGACAGAGGATTTTTCAGTGTGGAGCTAAACTTTGTTGAATAAAAAAATTTAGAAACATCGCTGATATCTGTAAGAAGAAAATTATGAGCTGATAAGCTATTATTACGCACAGTAAAATTCCAGAACAAGTACCTACTGAAATGTTGATATTAATTTTCAAGTGGGACAGAATATTATCCCCAGTATAAAATTAACAATACACCAAACGGTCAGTAGGAATTAAATTGAAAAAGCCAGGGTATTGATTCCGAAGTGAGTTCTCTTCTAGTAAATCTTAGATCTGCAGATTAATTGGATATTACGGGGATGAAAAGCTCTCCGTAAAAATACTTTGTACGTGAATGGAAGAGAAGTTCACTAACTTTATTACGAGACCGTATCTTGAGTAAATTTGTTACAATATTGGCAACGCATCCCATTTTATAGTTTTTAGTGCTGCGTTACCAGGTGTAAGAAATGTGAGAAAATAAATTGACAAAGAAAAAAAATATTTTAGAATTGCACTATAAGAACCGTACAATGGAGTAGGAATCTCACGAGTTCACTGAACAAGGAAAAACAGGAAGAAGGAAAAGTGAAGTTTTATAAAATGAGAACAGAAATAATGAAAATGAATCAAAATGGAAAAATGTGTTTTCATTAGTAAATGGATGAGTAATCTGCTAATGAATAAATCACTTGTGAGATGTTCTTTTGAAAATAGTGAAAATTAGTTCCCCTTCATTTTAAAACTCCTAATAGATTGGTATTCTGAAATTAAATTGACTCCAGAAATATTTTTTTGTTATTTCATAAGCAAGTGTACGAAGAGTATACAAAAAGTGAATGTGAAATTAATAAAGAAGGCTCGTGTGTTGTACCTCCCAACTATCCTAGATCTTGTAAATCGCGCGCGTTAATATTTACTAACACGCATTGTTGGCATTAATTTCAATACCATACATAGTGTACAAAGATTGTCTTTCGGATCGTTTTTAATGACGTATGATGCACGTGTCACAAGACAGCAAACTCTTTTCATTATGATAAATGAAGCAAATGCCCTGTTTGTCTGGTTGTTTTGCTCAATATTGTTTATTTTTCGTCTGACCTCATTTGTTTGTGTGTTGCAGCATGGATGGCTCGGACCTGTGTTTCGAGGTGGTCCGCCGCGCGACAGCAGGCTTCGTGTACAGCGAGGCGGTGGCGAGGTGAGTGGTGAATGGCGCCGGGGCATCGACCGGCTGCAGCGCCGCGCTACCGCCTCCGGGCGCCCGCGCGCTCGCTCGCGCTCTCGCTCGCGTATCCACTGCGCGCGCGGGGCGGAGGAGGAAGTTTCTGCGAGCCATGCGGACGCGGGCGCGTATGCGTACGCATCCGTCGCACTCGGGCGCACTCGCCGCCTCACTTCGACCCGCTCCAACTCCCCCAGCAACTCCCTTTTTTCACCTCCTCCATCTTCCACTTCGATCATCGCATTCCTTGCTGCTCCTTCGGGTTCATCTTGTCTTCGTTGGCCTCCGTTCCCGCTCCGCCCCCGCTCCGCCCCCGCTCCGCCCCCGCTCCGCCCCCGCTCCGCCCCCGCTCCGCCCCCGCGCCGCCCCCGCGCCGCCCCCGCGCCGCCTCCGCCCCCGCTCCGCCCCCGCGTCGCCTCCGCCCCCGCGCCGCCCCCGCGCCGCCCCCGCGCCGCCCCCGCGTCGCCCCCGCGCCGCCCCCGCGCCGCCCCCGCGCCGCCCCCGCGCCGCCCCCGCGCCGCCCCCGCGCCGCCCCCGCGCCGCCCCCGCGCCGCCCCCGCGCCGCCCCCGCGCCGCCCCCGCGCCGCCCCCGCGCCGCCCCCGCGCCGCCCCCGCGCCGCCCCCGCGCCGCCTCCGCCCCCGCTCCGCCCCCGCGTCGCCTCCGCCCCCGCTCCGCCCCCGCGTCGCCTCCGCCCCCGCTCCGCCCCCGCGTCGCCCCCGCGCCGCCCCCGCGCCGCCCCCGCGCCGCCCCCGCGCCGCCCCCGCGCCGCCCCCGCGCCGCCCCCGCGCCGCCCCCGCGCCGCCCCCGCGCCGCCCCCGCGCCGCCCCCGCGCCGCCCCCGCGCCGCCCCCGCGCCGCCCCCGCGCCGCCCCCGCGCCGCCCCCGCGCCGCCCCCGCGCCGCCCCCGCGCCGCCCCCGCGCCGCCCCCGCGCCGCCCCCGCGCCGCCCCCGCGCCGCCCCCGCGCCGCCCCCGCGCCGCCCCCGCGCCGCCCCCGCGCCGCCCCCGCGCCGCCCCCGCGCCGCCCCCGCGCCGCCCCCGCGCCGCCCCCGCGCCGCCCCCGCGCCGCCCCCGCGCCGCCCCCGCGCCGCCCCCGCGCCGCCCCCCAGTTTTGTATGTCTACAACTGTGGTAGCTTCGATATTTGGTTGATGGTCAATAGATTTTCTTTGGTTGTTGGATTATTATTTTTATCTTCTTAACTTCAAATCTCTAAATAGATTATTAAGATAGAACATAATGCCAGGCCCGCAGGGATCACCGAATTTCACCAGGGGACATGAAATAAATGAAACTGAAATCTGAAAAGGCATTAACGTCAAAAAAGTCGAAGTGAAACGTAGTGAAAATGTTTTCTTTTTCATCATTCGTTCTCGTATACTAAGAACGTTCAAATATTACCTTATACCTGGTAGATATATCTTATTACGGCTCATTATTTTACTGATGTGAAATGAAGAGGTGTTCTATGATGGGAGATGGATACAAAACACGAGTCTGCATGACACGTTCCATATTTTATATCTCCCTTCGAACATAATCGAACTCGTACGTTCGTATATTGTTCGCGTCTGAAAATATTTGACAAAAAAGGTAGGAACTTTTTTAATTGTTAAAAACTTGAAAATTAATCGTAGTTATAAGTAATGTCCAGTGAAACTTCTTGTAAAGACCACCTCTATTAAACGATCACCACTCTCAACGAACGTCTTGCACTATTAACAGATTACTCCTCACCCCGACCACCGACTAGCCTCTTTATAGCAATTTTCTTAATTTACCCCAGAGACCACTTTCAGGAAAATTGTAAGTACAAAGTAGCCGAATTTTCCTTAGTTAAAATGAAAAAAAAATTTCGCGATGTAAAACTCATTTGCGCGATACGTTCTATGCTTCAGTTTCATTCCTGAGGAAATCGGAGTGCGGGTGGATTCCCAGAATCGTGTAGCAATAAATCGTAGCAACTTACGTGGTACCACGGTTTCTCGTTCCATTTCAGTTTCATTTCTTCTAATGAAAAGGTGGATATGAAAGTGATCTAACTTTTAATTCTTTGAATTATATCTCCTTACCTTACCTTCCTGAAAAAACATCTGGTGCGGTATGTCGGGAGTCAGGGTTATCGACTTGCCCCGTAACACGCGATAGTTTGGGTTGCGTCCGGAATCCGAGTCCAGCGCTGGCCCGCGACTCCTCCATCCTTTGATGTTTTTTATTTGTGCGAAGAAGTGCGATAAAAGCAAAGTTTTGAACTCTAAAGCTGTAGAATGTGTCATACATACCCTAATCACAAATTGATTTCACGCAAGAACATGGAGGAAAATTATTTAAACGTGTCTTTCAAAAAAATGAGAGATAAATATTCTAATAGGCATTTAAAAACATAGAAAATCATTCTGAAAAGGCATTTTTGTCAAAAAGACAAAATTAAACATGGTCAAAATGTTTATTTCCATCATTCGGGCTCGTAGACTTAAAACGTTTCATAAATATCCAATATAATGAACGCTCTCCTAAACATCCAATGCATGACAATAACTTTTTGTAAAATTGAAACAAAATCCCCTATTAAGCGACCACCTTTATAAAAGACCACTTTTTTCACGGAACCAACAGTGGGCGCATAATATAGATTTGACTGTATTTTGTAAACTGAATGTCTTTTTGACTAGCACTGTTGTGACTCATTCATACATACGCGCAAGAATGAGAACTACCTTTAATTGCAATCCTAAAATTTCTGATCTGTGAATGGATCAGTGCTGTAGGTGAATGATAGGCAGGAGTTAATGCCACGGTGTTCTCATACACCGTGTGGGTTTTACTTCTCGACGATCATCGCCTGCTTGTTCAACGCGAATCTGATGAATCTTGGCTCAAGAGTGCGGTCAATATAAACTGAGCTGCGATGAACAATTTCTTCGACCTTTTCTTGGGTCCCTCTCTTTCATCGAATACGATATTACCTGATCTTCAGTATGTGGCTGAACTTAAATTCATTAAACGCGTTTAGCTGCCTTATATTTTTGCATTGCCGCAATTTTGTCATTGTGTGACAAATTAATAATACATATGTGTATTGTGAATGAAATCCCCAAACAGTTGAAGAAAAGTTCTTTTCTGTTGTGTCCTGAAAAGTTCTTTTTATAAAACCCTTTGATTGGAGCAGTACGGTAACCAGCAATTTTTTTAAATTCCAGTAAGTCATATAAATAAATAAATAATGGAATAAGAGTTAACTTCAAGAAAATTACCGGACAATTAGTAATACGATTGGTTTGAGTAAACAAATGCTAGTTTATAAAATACAACGAAAAAACGTTTATGTATATTATTTATTGACATGGACTTTCTAATTGTTTTAGAAAAATGTGTTTTTTCTCTTTGGAAAATTATGTAAATATCCATAATGCCAGAAAATACTGCGTTATCATAATATACGATATACAAGTATGTGAAGGTCCCATGCTCACTCACCAGGTAGTTCTAAAATTAATTTCTGCTGATTTACCTGTTAATGAGTTTGTCTTGTCATGCCTTCATGGCCATTCCCTTCATTATTTTCGGTAGAGACTGTTCACTTCAGTATTTTGCCCATTCTATCTTGCGAATTTTATTTTAGACTTTCCAATTGTTTCTCACTTTCCTTAATTTTTATTATTGATATTTTTTAAATCCATTTCGTTGTTTTAGGTTTCTTGTCTATTACCATTTATTATCTCTTTTTTCAAACCTTTTTTTCTTGTCCCCTATTGAATCTGATATATCCGTGTTCGGCTGGCCCTTTCTAATCATTCTCATCGAGCACGTTGCACTGGCCACGTCGAATTCTGTGGATGAGACCGGCTTCCTACGTATGGTGTCCGAACGGCTTGCCTGCTCGACGTACCCACCCACTCAATAAATAATCGCATCTCCTCTTCGGCAATTTATACCTGCTGCTGCATGTCCATTCTTCATCTCCGCCCTCAGAGGCAGGCGCGCGGGCATCGCATGTCCCCCACGTGGGGCCTCGCCGCCGCCGCTCCCCCCCCCCCCGCCGCCGCCGCGCCCGTCGAGCCTCTGGGGAGAGGGCGGTCGGCGCGGAGGAGCCAGGGCGGAGGGCGGTGGATTCGGATGCACGGGGAGGGGGTTCCGGGGGAGGGGATGTCGTGGGACGCTCCATGGTTGGGCGAGGGTGGTGCGAGAGGTTTGAGAGCGGGGGAGGGGGTGTCGCGGGACGCTCCTGGATGGGGCGAGGGCGTGGCGGGAAGATTGGGGGCGGCGCGGAGGGGTGGGGGCGCGTCGCGCAGGCGAGAGACCCGTCACCGCCCGACGCATGGGTAATAGATTACGCCGTCCGAGCGGTGTATTGATCTGCCACTCGAGCTTCCGCCGCCGCCGTCGCTGCCGCCGCCGCCGCCGCCGCCGCCGCCGCCGCGACCGACTCCGCCACCGCCGCCGCTGCCGCCGATGGCGCGAAGGTCAATATGTGACCGGAGAGCAGACGGAACGTGTTGATTCCGCGATTCATTGACTCGCTGCGCGCTGGAGGAGTGGTTAACGCGAACGGCTTTCCGAGTTGCGAGGCGTTGTCCGCGGCTTGCGGTGGAGAAGGAACGCAGGGGGGAGGGAAAGGAATCGATGGCGATTGGAGGACACTGGTTGTCGCTCTTGGTGAAATTGATTCAGTAGTGCTTACTCTTGTGTTGCTTGTTGCTGTGTATTTGCTTAATTAAATGGATTTGTTGGTTTTGAGAAAATTGGATTATAGATGAACATCAATGTTGACATAATAAAATTTATTTTTAATAAAAGGGAGATGATAGAACATTTGGATAACATTCCGAATATGAACGTCACATGTTCATTATACTTCACCTTATTTATCGCAGTTCATTCTGAATTACCCCGTATCTTCTTCTCCCTGATAGTTATGTAATATTCAGATATTTCTACAGATAAACTAAATTGTTAAAAGAATAAAGATTGTGTTCAGTTGAGAATTACGACTTGCCAACGAAATTTACTCAATTTTTTCTCGACTGACTTTCGATTATCGACTTATAATGCTTATGCTCTAAGAGTTGCGTTTCCTTTGTTCTCTATAGGATAATTGCCACGATTGCTGTGAAAATTGTTTTCTTAGATTCACATTTAATAGTTTTTTGCCTCTGTGTTGGTTCTTGAAGGTTCACAGATCGAATAAAAGTTTTTGAATTCAATACGCATTTAATATTCTTTATGAAGTAAATAAAATACGTTTAACATTTTTAATATGAATGTTGCATTTAATGTCCCATTTAGAGGCAGACTTTGGTATTTATTTCCTAATATATATTCTTCGAAACAAAAACGTTTATCGCAGCAGAGAGTACAAAAATGACAACAAAGCGTTACGTTCTCCAGCATATCAAGTAATTACCATTGGCCATATTTTATTGTTTACTTAGGTTTTGTAAATTGCTAATCTTTTTCATCAAATATCTTTTTTAAATTTATGATAAAACAATGTGGTAAATGTTAAAAATGTAGTGGTTATAATTGTAACAATTACACTACACTCATTATCAGCTCTCGAATGTTCTGAAATATGCCCTCGACTTTGTGGGTTTGGAACCAGCCACTGCCCTCGCACAGCCAATCAGTGCTCAACCAGTTCTAAGGCAGCGTTTTTATTTCTTCCTTTGTGCGCCTTGGCGATAGACCTCACGCCACACTCCGCAGCACTGCGGGCACAGGCGCACAGCCAGGCCATTTTCTTCGCCTTTTACACGCAGCTGTCTGCGTTATCAAAAGCGATGTGTCCGCCTAAAGCCACCCAACCCTGCTACATATTCTCTCGGATATTGCACTCGTTACCGAACCCAATATTGGGTTAGAACTGCAGGGAAATTTCCAAAGCAATCGATAAATTACATATGCTCCATATACTCCGAAGTTCTTTGGTAGCAAAAACATTGCTTGGTTCAAGCAATGTTAGCTCTGAGTCCCCAAGTTTGTTCTCGCTATGTGTTCTGTTCGAAGTTGGTGTTGTAGAGGATGTTGTAATGATGTGCGACAATACCTTCACTTTGAATGCTCCAAATCAGCTGTGGTTTTTGCCATGTTCTTGTAGATCTAAACGTTTGATTTTTGGTGATCTTGAATTTTTGTAGTGTTTAATAATATATCTCTGTCGTAGTTTATGAACGGTTCTTCATACAATGTTATTGAAATTGAAACTCAATGTGTTGTGGAATGTCATTGCAGGTCACAGTTGTCTCTAATGATGTGTTATATTTTCGACCGTTCAGTGAACATATAGATAAAAATTAGAAAAATTATAAATTTTTTAGATAAGGCGACATCGAGACAACACATTAACGTGTTATATCTAATAATTTACGTCGGTAAACAGTGACTATTCGTTATGCACAATCTCTGTACACAAAGCATATATCCTAAAATATGTATTTTTGACAACATACTTCTCTTGTTTATTAATCTAGTATAACGTAAGATTGGTCGACTTATATAACGGATAGAATCAGCCTACGAAACACTACTCCATGGAAGTGTTAGTCGTGACAATAGTTCCGAATCAATATTAGGAAAGGCCTGTCTAAGAGGTCATCGGGAAGAAAATACAAAAATAAAGTAAAAGTCGAACAAAAAAATCTCGTAATGTTTATGAACTTTTTGCCACGCTCACGCAAAAGATGTTGTTTAAGATTGTTGCTTGTTCCGTGCACTCTCCTCGCCCCTCCTTTCTTATCATCTTCAGAAAGTGACGTCAAGGAGGGGAGGGGCGGAGGGGGACGCATTGTGGCCGGCCGGGGTTGAGTCGTTAGTCGTTAGTTGCTAATTGCGGAGGCAGGTCCGCCCGCTTTGTACTTGTATTTTAAGTGTTCTGTTGATTCAACAAGAATATATGCATATTTAAACACGATTGGTGTGTTTCGTGTCTTTTATTTTAAGTTATTTTAAAACTGCCTTCCCAGTGTGTACGGGCTGCGTAATTCACGCAGGAATCAGTGTGAATGTTCAAAGTCAGGAGATGCAAAGAAACGCACTCGCCTGAATTGTGAACAGATTAAGTGGTCCTCCGGATGGATACTCGGCACACCGAAGTGTAGATAGAAAAGTGCAGTGTTCTTGTGCTCACATTTTGTTCAGTTATTGCAGATAGCAACATGGCTTCTCCGGCGCAACTCGTAGCGGCGCAAATGGCGCTGGCAGGGCTGATCGAGCGATCAACTGTAAATTTTAATAAATTGGCGAAGGAGAAGCAAACATTAGCAACGGTTCGTAATCGGTTGGAGAATTTACAAGGCTATTGGAGCAAATTCCTTGGTCAACATGCGGCATTGGAGGCGGCACTCGACGAGGATGACGAACTACGAAAAGCTATGTATTTTGCAAGTGATGTGTTTGTCAATGTATCAAATTTTTATGATATAGGTTCGGATTTTATCATGAGTTAATTGCGAAACTTTCTCAGCCAGTTCCCAACATGAATGCTAGTATTTCTGATAATATTCATGTGGGAATTGACAAGGGTATGCCCCTGAAACTACCGAACATTTCTTTGCCTAATTTTGCCGGCGATTTGAGAGAGTGGGAAAGTTATCGTGATCTATTTGTGGCACTCGTAGATTCAAATCCGAATCTGACTGATGTACAAAAACTTCATTATTTGAAAATTAGTCTTTCTGGTGAAGCGCTCTTGATGTTACGGCACACTTATGTTAGTGAGGCGAACTATAAACCGGCCTGGGAGCTTGTGCAGAAACGCTTCAATAATACGCGTGCTCTAGTTAATGTTCATTTGAGTACGTTTGTTAATCTGGCGAAGGTGAAAGAAACTTCAGTACTTAGTGATTTGAAAAAATTACGAGATGAGGCCAGTGATATCAGAGCAGCTTTGTTGAATCTGAAACGTCCCGTTACTGCATGGGATGACTTGTTCAATTTTGTGATCATTGATAAATTTGATGTTAGTACTAGATCTGAATGGGAGCGATCGCTTGGTGGAACCACGGACATGCCATCTTTTGAGCAATTGAACGAGTTTTTAGATACTCGTATTAGGATTTTAGATGCCGTACGAGGCCAGCCGAAGAAAACTCTTGCAGGCCAGAGTGGTTCCACGGGAGTGAGAGTACATCAAGTCTCCTCGGAAGTAAAAAGTTGTGCGCGTTGTGCTGGCAAGCACCCTCTTTTTATGTGCTTCCAATTTAAGAAAGATTCACTTAAAGCACGTAGAGAGCTGATAGTTAAAGATAAACTTTGTTTTAATTGTTTAAGGCCAGGGCATTTGTCGGCACAATGCGACAGCAAGAGTGTATGTCATACTTGTAAAAATAAGCACCACACGTTGCTGCATTTCGATCGTGCTGTCGATAGGAACGTCTCCACTTCTGAAGCCATTGTTACACCCGATTCTCCCGAGGTAACTATTAATCATCACCTTTCGGATATAAATTTAACTGGCAGCGTGTTGCCTACTGCTTTGGTGAGGCTGAATGCCGAGAATGGTAGGTCAGTAGTGGTACGTGCATTATTGGATCAGGGATCGCAAGTGTCATGCGTATCGAGACGCCTGGTTTCATTTTTAAGGCTTAAACCTCGCAGTGTCTCGATCTCGCTGAAGGGCATCGGAAGCAGCTCGGGGGAGAGTGTGCGGAAGGCTGTCACTGTTACACTTATGCCGCGTAGCCAGAGCGAGCCGAGTGTCCTTGTGAATGCTTTAGTCCTTCCTTCCTTGACGAGTTACATTCCTCCTCGCATTGTTATCTCTGCTAATATGATGCATCTCAATGATTTAGAATTTGCTGACCCTTATCCACAGAGTAATGAAAAAATTGATATTTTAATTGGGGCAAATGAATATAGTCAGATAATTCTTGAGGGATTAAGGAAAGGTCCAATCAATGCCCCTATTGCTCAAAGGACGGTATTCGGTTGGGTAATATCCGGTGCTTCACAGCCACTTTCGAAACATAGTTGCGATTTGGTGGCTAACCATGCCGCCATTTGTCCTTCCCTAGAGGAGATTTTGCAGAAGTTCTGGATAATGGAGGAAGTCCCTAAAGTGTCGATTTGTTCCAAAGCTGATCGTGAGTGTGAACTTCACTTCAAGTCCACTCATAGACGCCTTAGCGATGGTCGTTACATGGTGTCTCTTCCTTTCAAGTCGGCATTTCCTCCTCCTATTGGAGACACCTACCGGGTTGCTAAAAACATGTTTCTACGAACAGAACAAAGGTTAGTTAAGTCGCCAGAGTTATATAAAGAGTACCGTAAATTTATGCGCGAGTATCTGAGGTTAGGTCATATGGAGCCTTTGGATGAATTGGTGACTGCTCCCCCTAATGTGTTTATTCCCCATCTACCTGTTTTGCGGGAGGAGAGTCAGACGTCGAAGCTTAGAGTCGTATTCAATGCCTCTTGCAAGTCGTCAAATGGCGCCAGCCTTAATGATTTTCTACATTCTGGGCCCAAGCTCCAAAATGACCTCTTTGCTCTTGTGCTCCGGTGGAGGTGGCATAAGTACGTATACATAGCTGATGTAGCAAAGATGTTCCGTCAGATCAGAGTGAAGCCTGAAGACACAGAGTTCCAAAAAAGTTTGTGGCGGGACCATCCTGATCAGGAATTGGTGGCCTACAGGCTTCTGACTGTTACTTATGGCACCGCGTGTGCTCCATATCTTGCTAATAGAGTGTTAAAGCAATTGGCTGATGATGAGGGAGGCAATTTTCCCTTGGCAGCTGATATTCTTCGCACCAAGTTCTATGTAGATGATGTTCTCTTTGGCGACGATGATGTCAAAAATTTGAGGTTTATTCGGGAGCAGTTGCAGGGATTGCTCATGGCGGGTGGGTTCACACTTCGCAAGTGGGCCAGTAATTGTCCTTTGCTACTGGTCGACATTCCTGTTGAAGACCATGGCTTGGCAGTAGAAAGGAATCTTTTGAGCGAAGAAAGGTTGAAGGTTTTAGGTGTGTCCTGGCTTCCTAAGGATGATACATTCGCTTTTTCACGTACTCCTCCTGTTTTCAAGGTTTTGACGAAGCGAACATTCTTGTCATTTCTGGCTAGTGTATATGACCCTTTAGGTTGGCTGTCGCCCTACCTTATTAATGGCAAGATAATCATTCAGTTGTTGTGGCTTCGAAAACTGGGGTGGGATGAAGCTCTCCCCGTCGATATAGAAGCTAGGTGTTCATCTTTTATAGAAGAATTCCCTTCGGTTAGTACGTTGAAACTTCAACGCTGGTTGGGGACAGGAGCTAATGTAGAACGTGTTGAGGTTCATGGATTTGGAGATGCTTCTAACCTAGCCTACGGGGCTGTGGTTTATCTTAGAGTAATCAGTAAAGATGAGTCTATTTCAGTTTCACTATTATGCTCCAAAACTAAGGTAGCGCCTTTAAAGACTCAGAGTATTCCAAGGCTCGAGTTGTGCGCAGCAGTGCTGCTTTGCAACTTGATTAAATTTGTAGTAAAAACTCTTGATTTGGGTACGGTAGCGATCTTTTGTTGGTCGGATTCACAAACAGTACTTCATTGGATCCATTTACCTCCAAGTTCTTTGAAATGTTTTGTTGCTAATCGCGTATCTCTTATACTGACCTCTCTTGAGCACGCTTGTTGGAAGTATGTTCCTGGAGTCAGCAATCCTGCGGACTGTGCTTCGCGTGGTATGTCCCTCGCTTTGTTGAAGGACCATGATTTGTGGTGGAATGGACCAGACTGGCTTTTACATTCTGAAGAACACTGGCCACGACCTCGGCTAAGTCGTCCTGCCTCAGCAGATCTTGAGCTACGAGGCCCATCTATCCTTGTAGGCACCATGGAGGTTCCAAAAGAGGATCTAATTGGTAGATTTTCAAAACTAGGCAGGCTGCTCCGTGTCACTGCTTATATTTGTCGGTTTATAAAGGGTTGTCGCAGGAAGTGCGTTATACCTGCGGACCTAGTCGTTTCCCCTAGAGAATTGGAACAAGCAGAGTCCTATCTACTTAGATATGTGCAGAGCTCGCATTTTCATAAAGATATCATTGCATTATCTAGAAACGAAAATTTGTCCTCAAAGAGTTCACTTCTTTCATTGACCCCGTTCCTTGACGGCGATGGTATCCTGCGTGTTGGGGGTAGGTTAGATAACTTTCTTACCTGAAGCTCAAAAACATCCTGCTATTGTACCCCGAGGACATTTTGCAACGCTATTGGTTAGTCATTATCACTTGGAAACTAAACATGGGGGAATGCAAGTTACCCTCCGCATACTCCGGGAAAGATACTGGGTTATTGCAGCACGATCGGTAGTAAGAAATGTTGTTCGACAATGTGTTACTTGTGCCAGATATCGCGCGACATTGAGTGAGCAACTCATGGGCCAATTGCCTTCGGTACGACTCCAGGTGGCTCGCCCTTTCGCATTTGTTGGAGTCGATTATGCTGGACCGCTTCGGGTACGTCTTGGCTCCGGAAGGGGACGAACTGCTCAAAAGTGTTATGTTGCTTTATTTGTGTGTATGAGTGTTCGAGCAGTACATATCGAACTTGTCTCTGATTGTACTACGGCGGCGTTCTTGGCAGCGTTCGATCGATTTGTAGCGCGTCGTGGTCTTCCTCAGAAGGTTATGTCCGACAATGGGACCACCTTCCAGGGTGCCGACAGGGAGCTGGCTCAGAACTTTCGTAAGCTAATCGCGGATAAGACCTTAACCCAACGCTTTGCAAATGATAGGATTGTGTGGGAATTTATTCCACCCAACGCCCCGCATCACGGGGGTCTTTGGGAGGCAGGGGTGAAATCTGTAAAACACCACCTACGCAGAGTTTTGGGGCTTTATACGCCAACTTTTGAAGAGCTTCAGACTCTTTTGTGCAGCATTGAGGCTGTTCATAACTCACGGCCTTTAACACCGTTGCATGACAATCCAGACGGACTGGACGTTCTGACGCCAGGACATTTCCTTGTCGGTTCTTTATTAACTGTACCACCTACACCATCATTGTTGGATTGTAACATTAACTACCTTTCACGGTGGCAAGCTATGAAAGCTATGTTCCAGAGGTTTTGGCGATTATGGTCTTCGGACTACCTTAACTCGCTACAACAGACAACGAAATGGCGTCTTGCCCGTGAGAATTTAAAGACAATGATGTTGTTCTTTTGCGTGGACTAAACTTGCCCCCTGCAAAGTGGGCCTTGGGTAGAGTAATAGCGACCAAGCCCGGCCGAGACGGACTCGTGCGAGTTGTTGTGGTACGTACTGCGTCATCGACCCTTGAACGGCCTATCACACAACTTTGCAAGTTGCCGGTTCAGAGGGATGATTCAAACTCAAAAAAAAATGAAGAGCAGTAGTGTGCTCGTGTGTTGATGCATTATATATGGCGGGTGGTAACCACATTGTCGCCATGAAAGATTAGGTCGCTCGTTGTACGAGCGAGGCGGGTGGTTTGTTTAAGATTGTTGCTTGTTCCGTGCACTCTCCTCGCCCCTCCTTTCTTATCATCTTCAGAAAGTGACGTCAAGGAGGGGAGGGGCGGAGGGGGACGCATTGTGGCCGGCCGGGGTTGAGTCGTTAGTCGTTAGTTGCTAATTGCGGAGGCAGGTCCGCCCGCTTTGTACTTGTATTTTAAGTGTTCTGTTGATTCAACAAGAATATATGCATATTTAAACACGATTGGTGTGTTTCGTGTCTTTTATTTTAAGTTATTTTAAAACTGCCTTCCCAGTGTGTACGGGCTGCGTAATTCACGCAGGAATCAGTGTGAATGTTCAAAGTCAGGAGATGCAAAGAAACGCACTCGCCTGAATTGTGAACAGATGTAGAGATCATCAAGATGTTAAAGAGGGACTCTGAACTCAAAATTCAAATTTGTTTTTCTAAATTATAAAACGCTAACACGTTTTTGGAAAGTTTACATACTTTAGTTTTAATTCATCCAAAACGGTTTATTAGCTTCTGACACGCACGTCTCACTTCGATTTTCCGGCAATCATGCTTTGCTTTAGTAATGATTCTGGGCTCTGCCGTCTGTCAGAGGTGCCTGACTTCGTACATCGTTTCACATCATGTACATTCACGCGCATTTCCTGTCCACCCACGCACGTTTTCAGAGGCGCATTCAAACCCGCTGCTTCGCAGGTGCTGTGTGGGAGATCGTGTTTGATCTCTGCTAATGAACGCCGCAGTGCATCACTACCAGAGCCTTCGCCTCTCGAGGGCGTACGCTGTGTGTGAGGGTATTTTCTTTCACTGAAAACGCAACGTCGTTTTGAGGCGTTGAAATTGGTGTGGAATCAACATTGAGAATGTATTTTTTGTGTTATCCAATTGAAATCTTTGTAATTTGCAGATTAGTTTGTGGACGAATAAGAATGAATAATGAAAATAATAGTAATAATAATAATAATAATAATAATAATAATAATAATTTTTTCAAAACTGCAAGTTTAAATTTATTTTAGAAAAAATATGTATTCATCAGACATGACATCGGGATGTGAATTTTTGTATCTTGCAACAACTGTCATTAGAATAAAAATTACTGATGGTTATTATTATGAAATATAAGCGATTAATACTGCCGAAGTTGAGAAAATACCACAGGTAGAAAATCTAAATCAATCCCTCAATGATTTCGATTTCTTAATTTGTTATTTATTATATCTTTATTTGGTTTTTAAATAATGGAAACAAACTTGTGTAAGGCGCTGCTTTTTTACCAATTAGATAATTCTTAAATAATATTCAACACGATTAAAATTTGAAAAACGAAAGTAACCCCATAAGCAAACTTTAGTACTCCAGTAGCAGTTTAGTCATGTGGCTAATAAATAATTTTAAAAAAATTGATACTCCTAAACTGCATTCTGTACACCATTTAATTCATCGTTGTTTTGTCTTTTTATATGATAGTTATAATTATTTTTCTTTTAATTTACAAATACGATCTATTGAAAAGTGACTTGCGATACTGGATGCCATTTTGTGCCACAGTTTTCAAATTCCTTTATTAAATATTTTATGTTTATTTTTTTTTGCAATACGTAGATAATTCTAATGAAAACATTACTGTTCTTCGATCATAAATATCAACTATATTCCAGAAACAACTCCACATTCTTTCGATTCAAATTAAGTTGCTCGAAATTTTGTATTTTAGGTAGCATTATACTTCTTAAAATGGACTTATATAACTGGGCATGGATCCCCTGAAATATCCCAATTATTTTGTGAATTATTTAAATCGTAAATATTATATATTGCTATTTTCATTCGTGTACATTTATTGCTCGTTGTCAATAAATTCTGATCTGCATTGATGAATTACGATGAGGACGGAAAACGGTAACGTTGGCGAATGTGGTTGGGTGGTGGCAACAGCAGGATACGCCCTTGGCGCGTGCACGGGCTTCTTGCGTGCTGGCAGAGGCGGGAAAAGATAGGAGACAGCTATTGCAATTTTGGAGCTTGTTAGCTATTGCAATGTCGCTAGAAGAGCCGATATAGGGGGCGATGTCAGAAGCGATGGCGCAGTTAACATTTGCGCAGGAAACTATGAGCAGTAGATGTTTGGATGACGAGAAAGGGAACTGTGCATTGTTTCGGCGCGGGACGGGGTCTATGGTGGCAGAAGAGACGAGTAAGTAAGTAAAAGTAAGTAAGAGACGAGTAGGTAAAAGACGAGTAAGGTCAACAACGATGGAAGCACGAAAGAATAACGATAGGGAGCTGGGAGCTCAAGGTCAATGCTGGAGAGGCGGTGCGGCGGTGCAGAGTAGTGTTGGAAATGACAGGAGACAACAACATATAAGCCGTTGGAAGTAAAAGTGGTGTTAAATGAAATTTTGGAAGATTTGATTTGGTGCACTGGTAGATGGTTTGAACATTGTTCCATCACACGGGCTAAAATGGTGTGAGTCAAACTTCAATATTTCTTAGCTACAGGCCGGCACAATGCAGAAGTGGCACACAAGTTGCTCATTCCGTTGCATGCAATTTTGGTGTGAGTCACAGGTGGGATGCTTCTTGTTTCTTGCTCATAGATTCTTGTTTATCTGCATCCATCACAGAAGAAGCTTCTCGAAAAAAAATATTTAATCGCTTTTAATGATACGTGTACAGGTCAAAATCGCAATTTCAAAATTGCTCACATTTGGTTGAAAATTGTGACAAAGCTCCATTTTTCCATTACATTACTATCTCAGATGAAAATTGTGCATGCGAATTATTTTGAATGTAAGTCATAGTTTTCAGAAACGGTGTGTGCAAAAGTGGTAAAAGTCAAAAAAATAGTTAATTACTTAATAAGCAATGCTTCGGTCCAAAATATCTGGAGTAAATTAAAAGAATATCTCCTTAACTTGTTCGTAAAACTTTAGGTCATTTTGTTT
Source organism: Acheta domesticus (assembly GCA_031308135.1). Taxonomy (NCBI): domain Eukaryota; kingdom Metazoa; phylum Arthropoda; class Insecta; order Orthoptera; family Gryllidae; genus Acheta; species Acheta domesticus. The sequence continues at coordinate 129,326,243 of JAHLJT010009436.1, read as the reverse complement.
CTAAGAATTATAGTTTTACAGCGTTTTTCATTTGCACGTCATTTTCCGGAAAGTAAGTTTGACTCACACCACTTTTGCAATCAACGGCTCGTATAATGAACTCAGCACCGCGTTTAGCACTCCTCTTCGAGGTTGTCGCTTATCCGCTCGCGCCGGACACACGCTAGCTCTTCCCTGTCGCCTACTGTGAGGTACCTACTTCCAGATTTCTTGGGGAGTTGTTAGCGCTCAAAAATTCGTCGTCGTCAATTGCGTACATCATCACGTTGAAGGTATGGTGAAGGAAGTCATGTTCGTGACTTTTAAGAGACATTTTAATCTCTAAGTACTTATTTCCGCATGTATTTTTTGGTATTTACATTTTAAAATACAACAGTAACAGCTTTTATGCTTCAGTAAAACTCATTGTCAATTTAGTACCCTAGTTACTGACATTGAGTTACAAATGTCACAGCTTGTGCTGATGTTGCCTGATTCTTTGTAATATATTTGATAGGCTTGGCAAAGTAGTAATATAAGCCGCACCAGCCACAGCCCGCTATTCGTTAATGTTATTATCTCGATTTTTGAAAGGGTGGCTTATATTACTCGTATGTTCATTGTTAGAAAGGGCTTGGTGCGGTAACAAGATGAGACACATTTTGACTGAAATCATTGTTTGCTATGGCTGATGTTGCTTATGTTGTTACTGCTCCAAGCCTTGGATAAGCTAAATGAACTTACATTTTATCATATATATATATATATATATATATATATATATATATATATATATATCTTTAGCAATCATATTTTTCTTAGGGTGCTTCAATTTCCTTATTTCCCCGGGTTCCTCTTCTTCTTCTTCTTCTTCTTCTCCTTCTTCTTCTTACCCCTGTTAGATGAACAGTGAAACTCTTCAAATATAATGCGACAGTCGCGTTCTTCCTCAGAATATACTCTGTCTACAGTCTTACCACTTTGTAGGAAAAATCAACTTTTTATAACAACGTACATAAGAAGTATTTATGGAATTTTGTAGAATTTTCTGAGAGATGAGCTACAGTCAATCCAGAACCCCTTTTTACTTAATTAAAACGCCACACCAGAATATAATTTGCAGTATTTCATTCTTATATTACATTTCTTAGTTTTGTTGTCGTTCGGGGTCGGCATGAAACAATATTTACTTTCCTGTAATTCAAAAGAAATTTGTTACAATTGTTGTAGTTTTAGTAAATTATCATTCTGATCTGTCAGGAAATAATTAGCGACAAGTGCCATATTGGATTGTTCGTGCTTGTACATTTTGCCATTCTTCATGGTAGCATCTTGTTTATGCCAGTGTTACTACATTGACAAAGAGTCAATGTATTCATCAAGCATTGACCAGCGGGACATATTCATTTAATGTGAGAATATTGAAATTATTTTATTTTAACAAAAAGAAAAGCATTACTTCGAGTTCGTATACCTTATTCTTCTAATCAGTAGATGACAAAAAAATTATAATTCTTTAGTGCAAAGAGTTTGATTTCGTGCAAGCTGAAACTGCCACTTTTCCCTCACTTTTTAAGAGTTCCAGTAATTGGAAACCAGACATTTCTTGAATGAAATGAGATGGCTAAGTCCCTTAGGTTTGGTATTCAGCAAAGACCATTAACCGGCTGAATGTTCCAAGTTTCGCTGCTTGGCATCAACAGTTATGGGTTGCGTTATTGAGTAATTGCTGGATTCCGGTAATATTGGCGAAGTTCCCAGAGGGCGGAGCTAGACGCGGCAGGGGAAGATGATGCAAATTGGTTGCCATGGTGAGATCGGCGTCTAGATGAGACAGGGCTTTTGAGCAACAAGCTCTTTCGATAAAGAAGAATACTTTCAACGTAACTGAGATTCCTTGAATTGTCTTGCTTCTCTGATTTACACTTACCGGAGATTTTGTTCGTATTGTTTGTGGCCTGCTATTTTTCTTTCGTCTCTTAAAAATTATTGCATGAATAACAGTAGTACTACGAATGAATATGACAATAAAAATACTTATGAATACGATTACTTTGATTTTCATCACTTGTAGCATATTTTTGGACAACAAGTAGTTTCTGACACGAAAATGTCATTCTTGTATTACATGTGTGAGCTACAATTCTCGTTAGTTTTAAATCAGCACCCGGGAGATACAGAAATTATTCGAATAACAATTGCTAGAAACAGAAATTCAACGAAATCTTTCACTTACGATGTCTTCGCATCGGTTGCGAGAGGCAGTATTTTCGATCCCGCAAATCGGATGATAGGGCAGTAGTGCACCCCCTCCTTTGCGGCCATTTCTCTAAGTATGTCGTTTTCCCTACGTACGTAAATTACTTAACTATAAAGGTCCTTCACTGTAATGAAATATACAAATATTAATATGGATTCTTAGAACAAAATCTATCGCCATCTTTGAGTTGTAATAATGTTTCACACTTCTCACGTATTAATGTATCCCTAACAATCAGACCGGTGTATATCGAAGTTTTTATGGTCTAAAACGTTTTCATCCAGTATCGTCAGTATCTAATTTCTGTAGAAATTGAAAACTTTGTGACACAGTATTGCTATTGAAATTCTTCTTTCAGTCTGGGTCCAGTCTTATGAACGGAAGCCTAGGCTATTGTTTCCCTCTTTTTCGTCAATGCTTTCTCTTCGACGAAGTCTTCGCATCTCCTTCGTCTTTTTCTCGCTATTCGTGTTTGATGGACGACTCCAGCTGTATCCGTGTTCAGGGCAGCAACAAATATGTAACTTCCTCGTTCTTGAGCTCTTATCGTCACTACACACAAGATGCAGCGTTGCCGCTACTGCCGCTGTTACTGCCAACCGAGCGAGCAACTCCCACGTTCTGTGTATACTTTGCAACTTGGTGCATGAATTTTACATTCTCTTACATGTCTCCGAGGTTCATTTGTCTTGCGAGGAAAATAGAACAAGTTGCTTTCGCGAAATTTCGGTCCTATCTGCGCGGGCGACGTAAACTTCTTACTCGCTCTCTTCAAGAATGTCGAGCAGCAACTTTCCGTGGATGAATTGTAAAGACCAGAACTACAAAGGCGCGGCTGTAAAAGACAAAAGTTACAGCGTTCAAGCAAATGCAAATACGGTGTGACACGCTTCGTTATGACTTTGAATGACTGATTCAGGAAGCCGCTTAAAACATAGGTTGCGAAGTTTTTCTTGCCTTTATTCATCTTCAGTTGTAGGAAGTAGTTATTTCCTGGTATGGTCACGTTCTATATATCAATTTTACTTCGTGAAATTTCAAATTTAAACACGTGAAATAATATTCAGATACAAAAAATATTGAGTCACAATCTGGGGTTGCGGCAGCTTAGTGTTTAGGACACACATTTGCTGACCTAAGGGGCCCGGGTTCAAATCCCAGCATAGATGAGGATTTTTATCCGATAATGGCCTATTCACGACGGATTTAAAGTCCATGAAGCTTTCTTTCCACCACCAGTATTTACTACATTTGTTAATGATAAATGTGAGTTAAAGCATGACGGTTGCCGCACTATCTTAACGTCACTTTGTGAAGTCTTTCCAAATCATAATAAGACATCTAGAAATACCCGTTACGCAACACAGACGGTAAGTAGAAGGGCGAGTAGTAAATGGAGAAGGCTAAATAAAAAGGAATCCTAATATTCGCTGAACCGGAAGTAGGTTAAACCTGTACTACTCACAGAACACTAGGGTTTTAAAAAGTCACAATCTTAATGTCGTTTCAATAGAATTAACGAAATTATGTATTAATGTATCAATTTGGAGTTATTATTGTAAGAAACTAAATTAAGAGATGTAGAGCATTCATTTACGCTCAGAGTTACTGAAAATACTTCTGATGTTATTAATTATCATACTGTTATGCCACTTAAAACATTTATTACATATCTTCTACCCGACCATTTATTACATATCTTCTTCTCTGTTAATACAGTTATTATTTCTTAAAAATCAGTCTAATTCAGAAGTTATTTTGACTTCCGCTCAAATAAGTCTAATTATTGCTCAGTTATAATAACTACAGTGCAGCCGAACCGTGAGGAAATTCGCAGTCCGTAGAGTTCTTATATCATAGGTAGTTTAAGCGAACTAGTTCTCTTACAATATGGTAATATACAATGGGTAATAGGAATTTATATGTATGCTGTAACGAGAATGTGCTTCGAATTGAGAACAATCCAACTGAGGTTTATGGATAGGGTGACGAAGTTCGTGCATAATTTGCTAGACATGTGTTGTTTTAGATAGTACCAAGATATTTCATAGTGAACCCTTGGGGTTATTAATTTATCATCCTATTTTTGGTGGAAGTTATTTCCAAAACTATATTTTTTTCTTTAAGGTATTCGCTCTGAAACGCGATAAGTACGGATATCTCCCAATTGTAATCGCCATCGAGGAGCGGACGGTAAATGTTGAGCGGAAATATTAACCATTTTAAATTAACATGTTTTACAAAAACTGCAGCTTATTTAAATAATTTTTTTAATATTTTGCGTACGAGAGGTCATTCAATAATTAAACAGTCAAAATGCTGTGTAGCAAAAGTATACAATTAAATCTATACTTTTTCGTCTACTTTTCCACAAACTCTACCGATTTTTCTGCGCATGCCCCATCTCATGAGCCCTGTTATCCTCTCAGCGAGGCATTCTTTACCTTCATCACAAAGCCAAATTTGTTCTTTTCACCACTTCGTTGTCGTTGAACTTGATACTACGCAAAGCTCCTTTCGTCGGACCAAACAGATAAAAATCAAAAGGGGCAATGTCAGGGTTATAAGGAGGATGCGATAGGAACTCCAATCCTCTTTTCCTATAGTTTCTTCTGTCAGTAGTGCCGCATGATGTCTGAGAAGTATATGCTGTTAGTAGTTCGTTGCTCCTCGAAATAATCACAGAAAATATAATCGCGAGCCCTCCAAGTGATGGTTAACATGACTTTAAAAGGAGATGGTTGCGTTTTGAATTTCTGCGCACAGGCGATTCAGTGTTTCCGCTCTATGCTTTTGACGCTTTGATACCAACTTAAAATAATATATCCACGTTTCATCACTGTTTAAAATCCTGTCCAAAAAGGTTTTGGCTCTGTGTTGAACGGTGAGCTCTACTGAAACTCAACTTGCACGCGTATTAGTTCAGTTTCAGTTCAGTTTCTTTTGAATGGTGGAATGAGTTGTAAACACTTATTTTACATTTTCTTTTTCGCAATTTATTTAATTGTTAGTCATCGGTCTTCTCGTGAATCAATTTCAATTTCAGATTTTGATTTTGAATCAATTTCAGATTTTAATAGCGAGGTCGACACGGTTGTCAGAAGCTCTGAGCGATGCGGTCACTTTTAAACCATTTTTAAAAAGACGCACGGTCGACGCAACTAGGGCCGTATTGTTTGATCATCTAAAAGAACACTTCTGAAGGTTGCAAAATTTCCGCATGTAAAAAATTAGTTTACAGAAAGTTTCTCTTCAGGAGTACGCCATTGAAATCGCACATCAAAATAACTCGCCTCGTAAGGTTGACTACCGACACAAAAGTTTCAATTGCCTGCATTACGCGTTTCCTTCACTAAAAGTGCTTCTTTAAATATTGAACGATCCACCTTTCACACATTATTGTTGTCGCAGGATATCAGCTGTATCGTAAGCAATGATGCACTGAGTATCAGTTAGTTCGCACAGTACGAGAATAGACGGAATAGCACAATCAAATATTGGCATTTTTCAGTTAAAATCAAATCGTTTGTTTTCTTAGAGTTCTTGGATGTCTAACAAAGTCGTAGATGCCTCTCATAAGGCCGGATGCTGAAAATTTTCTATCAAATTCTGCCCGAATTGGAAATTAATGTTCTCTAATTAATTCAGGATTCGCTTCAATTTTTGTCTTCAAAGCATTAGTATTTTTCGTATGAATTTGATTCAAATCATAACGTGACAATTTGTTAAATGTTAAGTCCTTGCCGACAGGAAAAACTAAATGTATTTCCGATTGTTTTTGTAATTTCGAGCACGTTTCTAAATGTGGAGGTCGGTATTACTTCTTAATAAAAAGTATTTCTGTTAATTGTCAATAAAATATTCAACTACTAAAAACCTTCCTTGGAGTTGTTGGCTGTAGGCTGAAGTAGACTGAAGGCCTTGTTCCTACCTCTCTCCCCGTGGTCACCGCTGAACGAGCTTGACGTCGCCCCAACTCCGAAACTCGCTTCAGGCGTCATTCCTGATCTTCTCTTGCCACCAAACCGAATTAGGCCCTTCTTTCCTCTCACCCGAAGCTTATATCGAGTAGCGAACGTCCTTCTTGCGTCAACACGTTTCCATCACATAATAGGCATTGAACATGTCGTTACCTTTCTATGATCTTCACTTACCTGATAAATTCTGGAAATGCCATCGAAGTGTAAATGGTGTTGCAAGGAAACAAAACAAGAAACTGTACGTGCTTTTTGTTTTTGATTGAGAAGGAATAGTATACATAAATGATGTGTTCCGTGCGACTCTTTTATATTGATTTGAATATTTTGAATATGTTTTAGAAAAATGTTTGACTTTGAGACAAAGTATTTGTGTTTCTAAAATATTAACGCTTTTAAGATTTAAATTCTTAACATTTTTCACTTTTGGGAGAGACGTCTGTTCTCGTTTGTTTTCGTCTGTTCTCGTCTTTTCTCGTCTGTTTTCTTCTGTTCTCGTCTGTTCTCGTCTGTTCTCGCCTGGTGAAAATGTTGAATTAGAGATCTGCATTCATTCTTTTGGAGTACAATCATCCATCCCCCTCAAATAATTCTGCGAAGAAATTTCCAATAAAAATAAAATTTTTTGAAAGTTCTTTTACAAACGTATTTGCATTTTAATATTAATTGATGTACTTTCCAGCATAATTTCATTCAAACAGGCAAATTTAGTCGATCTCGCCGACCTTTGAATAAGCCTATACTTTTTGAAAATTGCTTTTCAATTAAGTTCCTCTCTCACTTCAGTAATGCTTTCCATCTCCAATTAAAGAAGCACTTGCAACGACCAACTTTTCACTCTCTAAATGTAGCAAACACAAGCGCTGCTCTTAAGACCCGTCCCGCCCTCGGCCGTAGCTTTGGGGTCGCCCCCTCCCCCCCCCTCAACTGCGCAACGCGCAGGAGTCACCGCCCTTCTCCACTTGTCTCTCTCCCAACACTCTCCAAACCGAATTAGGCTGGACTCCCCTTTCGCCAGCGTCTAGACTTCTCCTTGTATCAACACACTGCACCATTAGCCACACCTCGTCCGCAGCGTCCAGAGGAAGGACCCTCCTTACCGAGATGGATGAGTCGAGTCACCGCCTTCTAAACGGCCCCGTGTTCATCCCTGTCCGCACCCGTGGATAAACGATGACCTCAAGGTCGCCGCGCGGTCTCGAAGTTGGTCGGGAAGTTGGTTCGATGCGGTAAGAAGTTGAGAGAGGAAGCAGCCACGAAGTTTGATTGCGAGCGCCGGCACCGCTCCCCGCTCGTGTTGATATTGACCTGGTCCTGGTAATTAAGGGTTAATTCCTTATTAGCCGGAGTTGGAAGGAAGCGGCGTGCGGGAGGGTGCGTTGTAGGTTGGTCGGCCGTTAGCGGGTCGTATTTGTTATGCATAGCACGGTTCGCCTCCAGGCACCTTCTTACCCGGCTCGTCACATCGCTAATTGCATCTGTACGGCCGCCGGGCCCCATGGGGCTGCGGGCGGTGTGGAGGGAATAAGAATGTGTCTTCTTGTTACAGCGAGGTCGTCCCTCGTAGAGAACATGCGGGTGGATCTCAAGAAAGAACATGAAATGGTTGTTTCTTTTCATTCAAGCTTTCAGGAAAGAGTTCATTTCCCATTTTTGTTTGTAAGGAGAAGTTCGTAAATAGGCTCGAAAAGCTCATTTTATTCGGCTACTATAGTAAATACAAATTCCTGTTTCGATCTCTAAACAGAGGGAAGTTTAATTATGAAGTCCCGAAATTAATCTAAGGCAGTATATTGTGTACATGTCGGCTGATATAATGTGTTTCTATTTAATGAAGATGGGCACTATCCGTGCCGGAAAATCAGATTATAAAACCTTAATGGCTTTCAATATTATTTTTAGAAATTGACGTGTGTAGAACTGAACTGATTTTCTATAAATTTCGAAAGAATGGTTTAGTGAGTGCTAGTAAATTGTGATATCTAATTGTTTATTTAATGAAGTAAATACGTCATTTTAATATTATGTTCAGAATACTACCGTCACTACAGGTAATAAGGGTTATTATTAGTTCAGAATACGTAATTTCCCTAGATGTATACTTGCTATTGATAGGGTACAGTATAAGGCTTTGGAAATAAATTTGATTTTAAAATTCATCGCAATTAAATTTAGAATGTATATAAACAATCACATAATTTGTACTGTTTTGACAATTTGTTCTGTAATGACTTTTTGTTCAAAATTGCTGGTTTATTGCACGACCAACGATGCTTTTCTCCTTCACAACAATCTCATCGCTCTTACGCATGAACTTTTTTCCTCTGGTTTAAATGATGAAAGATAGACATCGCAATGTCGCAATGTTTCCGCTCATGTGTGTTGGGAAAACACGCGAGGGAAGGAATGAAAATGTGACACCTCGTTACGTTACCGCTCACTCTGAAAATCAAAATGTCACGGAAAGCTGGCGCTTAAGATTACTGAGAAAGAGACAGCCTTCTATTTGTATGTGAACGTCATGCGTGAACAACATGAGGAAAGATATCGAAAGAGGAACCGTGAATTGAAGATCTTGAGTCCTAAGATATTAATCAACGGGGGTAGTCTAGCCGCGACTAAGGACCCATTTTTTTAACTAGTATATTGTATTGTAAATTAATTGCTGAGAAGTTTCGGCATGTTAAATATTAAAATTCATTTTCGAATACATTAAGTCCTCAGTAGAACGGACTAAGATGTGCTCATCGATCCGGTAAAACAGATGGCCTGTATGTAAGGTTAGGTTATGAAGGAGTGGCTGATGTCAACAACTCTATTACAGGCAAATAAATCCATTACTATTCTCATAATCAAGCACACTTATTATTCTGGTGTGTATACACTACAAATATTGTGTTGTCTTTTCTCCGTGTAATCCACAGCAAACGAGCAATTTTAGCCATCGAAAAGTCCCTGAGCGTTCCTGTTTTTAGTGAACTTACATTTCATGTATTTTGAGTCACAGATTACGAGTACTTTACCTCGCACTGCCGCGAAATTTATGACGGTAGTCGAAAATGAGAAATTTGTTCCTTCCCTCCCCTGGTCGTGTATTGGAAATGTGTCCGATATATCCCGTACGCAACGACGTGGGCCAGCGCGGGGTTGCCTTAAGGCCAGAAGCATTTTCGTCGACGCAGATCGAGCCGCGGAGGATTGTGTTCGACAGCGCGAAACGCCCTCCTGCCCCCGAGCGGACATAAGCTGAAGCAAAAACGCCCGATGCGCCGACGCTAAGCTCAGGGGCTTGGCGGCGGCGTGGGCGGCGCCGGCCGACGGAGAAGGAAACGGCGAGTAGCAGTCGCGCTGAAAGAGCTACGGAATATGTGTTCCTTCCGGCGACGAACAAAGGAAACGGAATAATAATAATAATAATAATAATAATAATAATAATGATAATGCAATTTTTGTTCGAAAATAAATATAGGGATATTGTAAGTTAAACTTAATATAGGGATATTGTAAACTAAATTGTAAATTAAATATTGTAAATTAAATAGGGATATTGTAAACTAAATTAAATTGTAGGTGATATTTGTTATCGGATCATCATTGAGGCGGGCTTTAGAGGCGGCGCACTATTATATATTTCGTTAATTTGGTTAATACTCTCAGTTCCCTGCTAGAGGTAGATGATGAAAATCGAAGCACTCACCCTCGGATTATCTAGTTCAAGGCATTTATAATCTCATTCAGCTTTTTTATTGACTAGATACACCATAAGTTCATGTAAGGTTTGTAATTCTTGAATATTTTAGTACGATTGTTATGGTTAATTCTGTAGCATTCTGGTGTCACATTTGACAGAATCAAGAATCGTTGACCGAAAGGGAAGTGCAATTAGGAGCAAAATATTCTTTTTTAATATCAGTAATCATTGGCGCATTCAGAGAGATAAAGGCACAGTGCTTATCCAATTTGATTTTTTCCAAAGGATTTTCAAAAATAATTTTTTATGAATGCTACATTTAAGTTATTTTTATTTTTTATTTATTAACTTACACAAATAAGATATTGAATAATATTTGTTACTATTGAAAATACATTGTCCCCATCGTAAGTTAATAATCACATCAAAGCATAAAAAAATGTTAGTTACAAGTAACAACAAATTATAATTCAAGGTTATTTTCTTTAAACTTTTATATGAATAACACTTTTAAAACCTTTTTGGTTTGATTTGACTGTTCATAGACAATTAAATCGTGACTTCGATACACTTGGTGGGACAACTTCAAATACTAAGCAAATTGTAGAATATGTTTTCTAATAGTTTATTTATGATTGCAAAATGTTTATAAAAATCATCGAAGAGTCGTTGAGTATTGATCCAATTTGGGAAGTCGGAGAGGAAAATAAATCTTAAATGCTTCCAGGAACGTACTCTGAGTTTTGCTGACGGTCGCTAAAGGACGGTCATTCATCCTTTGAAACTATGAGGATTAGGTAAATTGAAATGTGCATGTATGGTATTTAGGAGATTGCATCTATTTCCAATTTATCTCTATAATGAGAGTTCATATTGCCTAGTGTTCATCTCGTTCATTATGGCGCTATTTAACATTCTCCTCACTCCATTTAATCTCGTATTTTACGTAGTAAGTGGAACTGGGACAGTTATTAACCACATGATATTAACTCCGTTGTAACAATGTATTGAAGGAAGGGCAAAACAGTATGAAAATGCTCCCATATCTCAAAAACCCAAAACCTTAGTTATCATTTTATCTTAAACCACTGTCATCTCTTCTACTCCTAATCGTACCATTGAATATGCGGGCCCGCTTCAACATCGCTCAACACTACAGACATAACACTGATGTGTCGCTTTTTGTTTTACATCGTCATAAATCCTCGTGTCATACAAATTTCAAACATGCTGCAAACAATATCATTACCTTCTCTTCAAAGTAGCTCAGACCTCTTCCATTCCACCGCTGGTACCTCACAATTTTCACAACTACTTTCACCATCACCATACCAACTCTATCACAGACACCGTCATTAGAGCTGGAGTTTTCATGTCATTTCATATTATGTTATAAGCATTTTACGTGTGGAAGCTGGAAAGACAGAAGTATTTTAATTAGTACACAAGGTTTATTTTATATTATTTTACATATTTCAGCATTTTCTTTGCGGGTATTCAAAAATACGGTTGCTGTTTTCAATTTTTTCACGGGTATTTAAATTAAGAAAGTTCACGATTTTTTGAAAATGTTCTTATTGTGTAAGTACTATACTAATCGCACCACATTACCACCCTACCACCACCATCATCAAAAAAATGATGTGCAGCAGAGCGGAGGGTACTTTCATGAAGACAAGTTGCAATCAAATAATTATAGTGACAGTGATTTTTTAATATTTTAAAGATATGTAACACGAATTCGGATGTTTCTAGGTGTAAAAATGTGTAGCGAATGACCATCTAATTTCCAGTGCGCATAGGCATTGAGAGAAAACTATGCAGCTTTCGGCCATGTGAAAGGTGTCTATGGTTTCGTTAGACATCCAGAAATTCGAGAAAAATACAAAAACTATATAAATTTAGATTTTAACTGAAACATACAAATATTTGATTGTGTTATACCGCCTATCTTCATACTTCGCGTACCGATTGAATTAGTGCATGAATTAGTATATGACTCAGTGCGTCACTGCATATGACACATCTGACGTCATGTGATATCGAGGCTCCAAAGAATAGTTCGCCCGCCATTAAATATTTGATATTCACGTGTTGCTTTGCGGATCATCAATTTTATATTTTGATATTCTTGGTAAGAACTGTTGTACTGTTGTATCCTATATATTCACTTATTGCAATAATCATGAAGACTGTTTTTGTCAAAATTCTTAATTTATTGGAGTGTTTTACGAGAATATTTCATTCCTTTTTTTTGAACAGTGTCCGTAATACGTATCGAAAAACAAATTTGTATGGTTTGCTTCAACTGCATTTTCGCTTCTACAAGCTTAATGTTTGTTATATGTGAATCATTCAAATTATAATTACTAGTTTGCACTAACAAGATTACTATTTTCTCCCGTTAGTCCCAATTTCTACTTCTCTCTCTCCCAATATATATATATATATATATATATATATATGTATATGTATATGTATGTATATGTATGTATATGTATGTATATGTATGTATATGTATGTATATGTATGTATATGTATGTATATATATGTATGTATATGTATGTATATATGTATATATATATATATGTATATATATATATGTATATATATGTATATGTATGTATATGTATATATATGTATATATACACACAAACACACACACACACACCGTAAGGGCTCTCGCTTTTTAGTGCCACAGGCATCGTAGAACCTTAAATCGGTCCTGCATCCTTCTTTCAATATCGTCACTGATATAACAATGGCAGTTCATGTATCCGTCATCACACTCTCAGCCGCCACTGACATCGTTACTTACCACCTCATAATTTCTGTCATCGACATATTTATCGCTCACTAAGCATCTTTGAGCTGGCAGGCGCCCCGCCCCCCTCACCTGAAGGCAACTGCTGGCGGCCTGGGTGCGGGTAACGAGCGCGCTGCGTAGTCTAATTAGAGCGGCGCTGTGAGCGGCGGCGCGCGCCCAAAGGCCACCCGCCCTTTGGCCGGCGCCTCCCTGCCTGCCAACCACGCGGCTAGCGCTGCGCTGGGCTGGGCTCGGCTGAGCGGAGCGGAGCCGAACAGCGCTGCGTCGGATTGCTCGCTCTGGCAGCAGCGCCCTCCGCTCGCCTCGCCTCGCCGACGACCACGCCCACGCCCACACAACCCTAAACCCTCATCGCCTTTCCCACCCCCCATCACCGCCACCGCCTCTACCATCACCCTCACAGTCGCCGCCGCCAACCCATCACCACCACATCACCACCACCACCACATCACCACCACCACCACATCACCACCACCACCACATCACCACCACCACATCATCACCACCACATCATCACCATCACATCACCACCACCACATCATCATCACCACATCATCTTCACCACATCATCATCACCACATCACCACCACCACATCACCACCACCACATCACCACACCACATCACCACCACCACATCACCACCACCACCACATCACCACCACCACCACATCCCCACCACCACCACATCCCCACCACCACCACATCACCACCACCACCACATCCCCACCACCACCACATCACCACCACCGCATCATCACCACCACCACATCAACATCACCACCACATCATCACCACCACTTCACCGCCACCAAAACCATCACCTCCCTAACCGCCACAGCCACTCCCATCATTCTCACCACCACAGCCACTCCCACCACCCTCATCGCCACACGGGGAACCGTCACCGCTACCCCCGGCACCCTCATCGCCACCCCCCGGCACCCTCATCGCCACCCCCGGCACCCTCATCGCCACCCCCGGCACCCTCATTCGCCACCCCCGGCACCCTCATCGCCACCCCCGGCACCCTCATCGCCACCCCCGGCACCCTCATCGCCACCCCCGGCACCCTCATCGCCACCCCCGGCACCCTCATCGCCACCCCCGGCACCCTCATCGCCACCCCCGGCACCCTCATCGCCACCCCCGGCACCCTCACTGTTGTGTACTAAAAAGAGAAAATTAAGAACTTTGCTTAGTACAACAATTTTTTATTCCAAAATCTCAATCCGAATACAAGCCAGGTCCCCTTCTCGAATAGGCGTAGAACTCCAGTCGTCGTAGCGTAGTCCTCCGAAATTCCTATGCTCCAATCCTGATGCGTAGCGTGTTCGTCGTATACTCGTGGGCAGGCTTCTTCCGGCGGCGATAATTCAAACTCCAACTCGTACTCCGCCTCGAATGCCGCTGTGGCGCGACGCCCCGCTTATATAGCGCCGCTGGGGAGGGGAGAGCGCCACCGGCCCCTCCTTTGCCCCGCAGGGGTAGTCCCGCCGTTTGCTGTGTGCCGTCGGGCGTAACCCGGCCGCTTATCACCGGCGGCAACCGGCGTCGCTCCCAGAGCCTCTCGTAGCGTCGCGCCGATCTACCGGCGTGGCGGGCAGCGCCCTCACCGCCACTCTCGGCACCCTCACCGCCACTCTCGGCACCCTCACCGCCACTCCCGGCACCCTCACCGCCACTCCCGGCACCCTCACCGCCACTCCCGGCACCCTCACCACCACTCCCGGCACCCTCACCGCCACTCCCGGCACCCTCACCGCCACTCTCGGCACCCTCACCGCCACTCTCGGCACCCTCACCGCCACTCTCGGCACCCTCACCGCCACTCTCGGCACCCTCGCCGCCACTCTCGGCACCCTCACCGCCACTCTCGGCACCCTCACCGCCACTCTCGGCACCTTCACCGCCACTCTCGGCACCCTCACCGCCACTCTCGGCACCCTCACCGCCACTCTCGGCACCCTCACCGCCACTCTCGGCACCCTCACCGCCACTCTCGGCACCCTCACCGCCACTCTCGGCACCCTCACCGCCACTCTCGGCACCCTCACCGCCACTCTCGGCACCCTCACCACCACTCCCGGCACCCTCACCGCCACTCCCGGCACCCTCACCGCCACTCTCGGCACCCTCACCGCCACTCTCGGCACCCTCACCGCCACTCTCGGCACCCTCGCCGCCACTCTCGGCACCCTCACCGCCACTCTCGGCACCCTCACCGCCACTCTCGGCACCCTTCACCGCCACTCTCGGCACCCTCACCGCCACTCTCGGCACCCTCACCGCCACTCTCGGCACCCTCACCGCCACTCTCGGCACCCTCACCGCCACTCTCGGCACCCTCACCGCCACTCTCGGCACCCTCACCGCCACTCTCGGCACCCTCACCGCCACTCTCGGCACCCTCACCGCCACTCTCGGCAACCCTCACCGCCACTCTCGGCACCCTCACCGCCACTCTCGGCACCCTCACCGCCACTCTCGGCACCCTCACCGCCACTCTCGGCACCCTCACCGCCACTCTCGGCACCCTCACCGCCACTCTCGGCACCCTCACCACCGTTCCCGGCGCCCTCACCGCCACTCTCGGCACCCTCACCGCTACTCTCCTGCACCTTTACCGCTACTCTCGGCACCCTCACCGCCACTCTCGGCACCCTCACCGCCACTCTCGGCACCCTCACCGCCACTCTCGGCACCCTCACCGCCACTCTCGGCACCCTCACCGCCACTCTCGGCACCCTCACCACCGTTCCCGGCGCCCTCACCGCCACTCGCGGCACCCTCACCGCCACTCTCGGCACTCGCGGCACCCTCACCGCCACTCTGTGCTTCACAATTGCTAGTCGTGTGTCAGGTACAACGTAAGATGGCCTTTAGGTTTGACCTAAAGCGCGTCATCCGAATGAAACACTGGACGCATCGATTTGGCGATTGCTGTAGTCAGTTCAATCGTGGTTCACTGGGAACGTTCGATAACAATGAGCTTTAGTGGGACGCTTGTGGTACGGGGCTAATATTTCGCAAGATCCGATTACTGCCGTTATAAGCTACTTCAATACCCCGCTGAACTGGCAGGACAATGAGTTTGAACCGACGCCACAAGAATTTTTATTTCTGTTTTATTTTTATGGGTGGTTTTGCTACTAGCTCACTGCAACTGGAGACTGAAGGTTTTGTTTTCGATGTTAGTTGATAGCAGAAATTATCCGGGAGAATACGCGGAAAACGAAGCTTACACGAAGTATTAGCAATGTTTGAATTGATGAAAACAGAAGTACTGATCACATTTACTGTTATGGCTTTAGAGACTTGTTTTATTGAAACATTAGGCCCCATGTTTTAGAGTCCAATGAATTATTCAGCGATAGTTCCATTAATCAAGCTCAGACAAAAACGAGCCGGTGTTTGTTTTTTATTATCTTCTAATATGTCTTTTTTCCTAGAATTCTACTTCCTACATCAATAAGTTTCCCATGTCTTAACCATAATTTCTCTCCAGGCACTAAGTTAAACTGAATTTCTTCTGTTACTAAATTGAGAAATATTCCAGTTTTGCAGCTCACTGCCCCCTCAGATCTATCTATCCTACCAAAAGTCTAACTAATGACGAATTTATTCTTAAATAATCAAAATTTCACTTTCAACTACAAAATCCACTTTCACACAAATCCACTTTCAACTACAAAATTGTTTCAAATTAATCACGTCGTTATATGTAAGATTCTTACCGAAGCATTTGTTATGTCTTTGAGGTTTCTGTATGGTTTCATTATGTTGGAAGATATTGGATTATTTTTCTGACATTTTGTTGAATGTACTGTGTTCTATGACTAGGTTAATTTAAGTAAAATAAATTCTATTAGACTATTATAAAAAGTTAGTTTCTTCGTACATTACGACACCGTCCTACAATTCAACGAATATGTGTCATTACCCATTACGCTGTTCTCGGGTCCCTTCGACATTTTCGACAACCAATCAAATTAATCAGCGCGCGGATGTAGGTCTAGGCATACTTACACCACAAAAAGGGATTTAAATTGTTATCCCTCTTGATTTCTGTACCATATGCTACAAATCTACATTTTCGTTCATTTTGATTTCCTTCCCCCTTAATTAATGTTAAAACCTCGAGTTTATTTCACGGTTTCTAAATCTCTGTATCCAATGTACGCTGCGGTATTAAATTTTGCCGACACTCGATGAAGCTAAAATTAATTTCCAATGCAGATTAATTTAAAATGTAAATTTATGACCTCAAAATCCCAAGTGTTTATCGGATGAAAATCATATCTATCCAGTAGTTCTGCGTCACTAGTATATTATTACTGTGTTGTAATTAATACTCATCTAGAGAAGTTCTTGAGAACTACTTCTTTTCCCTAAAAACTAAACCAATAAAAAAAACGGGACCTAAATTTTGTTTTACATTCATGAAGGGATAGAATTGTCAAAAGCAGGGCATCGTTACACGACGGTTTTGAGATGTATTTTTTTATCCTCGGCATCACCCCTATAAATATGCAGCGACCTCCCCTTCGCCGTGCGTCTGCATTTTCCATCAACCGCACGACGTAATTTAATCTTCGAATCGTGGACGAATCTGCCGAACGCCCGTGATCCGAGAGCGCAGCAGACGCGGTCTTCGCGTGACTTCGCTCCGTTTGCGACAGAGTGCGCAGATCGCAGCGGCGGGGGCTTTTTTTGAGAGCCGGGCGGCTGCGCGGAGCAGGAAATTGGATTACAAGGCCGACTGTTGTTGGAGGCCTCCGCCCGGCGCGGCGCCCGCGGCCTCCCCCGCAGGTGCGGAATTCGCGGCGCTCGAAGCGTGGAAATCCCCTTAATTGCGTCTGCGGAGCGGGGGCGGGCCGCCGCCGTCGCCGCGTGGGGCTCCTTCCTGCTTCCTTGCGGTGGCGTCTTGTTTTGTCTTTCACTCTGGGGGCGGTGGTGAAAGGCCTTGTTGCTGGTGCAGGAATGTGAGCTTGTTGAAAAATTGTAGGGTTGGAAATGTCTCAGCCACAAGTGAATGAATCCACAAGCAGTCCAAGGGAATGCTTAGGGCCCCCGCTGGATAAAGACCCCCCACGTTTTTAAACGAAAGTGTATACTAGTTCATAAATGCGTTTACACAATTCAATAGTCTTTTCATTGCAAAGGTTACAGTTTATAAGTATAATTTAAATTTAATAGTGCATTACTGCAATATTAATAGGGAGCTGGATGGGATATATTCGTGCTTAGAGACCTCTTAAAAATTAATCTAGCTTTGTCTCAGCTATGTGTTCCAATAAGAGTTAATAATGTGATTCAATAAGTTATATATTTAAACTATCATTATCTTTCTTTTCAAGTGAAAATACCCTAAAAGTGTCGAAGAATATCCCAGTGGTGGAATATTATATTTCAGCAGTTAGAGTTACCTATGCGATATTAGAACCATCGTCCGATTGTTCTCTGTTCAAATCTCGCCGTGCGCATGTGTATCATATGGTGCCTCTGAAGGCTTCAGGTTAAAGTCGCCTGAAACTATACTTACCAGCCAGCTTGATTCTTATACATGGGTGAG
Source organism: Acheta domesticus (assembly GCA_031308135.1). NCBI lineage: Eukaryota > Metazoa > Arthropoda > Insecta > Orthoptera > Gryllidae > Acheta > Acheta domesticus. Next base: position 129,307,937 of record JAHLJT010009436.1, on the reverse strand, counting down.
CATTCTCCTGTGAATGTGGAAAAGTGACTCACGAAACATTAAAAGTGTTTTAAGAATAAATGCTAATATTAAAATTAAAACATTTTCAAAATGTTGCTGAAATGAAACATGCCCCGAGAATTTATAAACATATTATACCCATATATTGGGATCTCAATACTTTCGCGAGTGAATATATTATTTTCTAATATTAGATCGTAATGTGACTAAGATTACTTTCATTTTGACATATAGAATGGATCGATATAATCTTTTCAGCTCATTGGTTGATTTGTTGGCTTATTAAGTCAAGAAAACTAAGATCCCATATTTCGTCACAAATCTCATATTTTTTGTCGAATATTGTGAAAAATGTATTTTAGAAAATTGTCAAATTTCATATTTGCTCTTCGTTACTCTCGTTATTCGCTTCGTGACCGTATACCGATTTTTTACAGTCTTTTTTTTTTTTTCAGCATTCCACTTTCTATTAACTATTCACATATATATTATATTTTATACTTTCTTCTCACTCCACAGATTTCATTAGTTTCTCCGCGAATTATTTTTTTTCTCTTCTTCAGCGTCACCCCATCTTTTTTCCCTTTTTTACTACCACTTTTTCCCCTTCCTCTCCTTTTCCCCGCTCTACCGTGTCCCATTTGGCGAGGCACTTCGACTTCTGACATGATGTATTGCATAGGAGTTAGGGAAACGTGCTTCAAAGTTTTGGGTCGAACGCCTGTTGTTGTTTTTATGGACGCAGTAAAAATTTCAAAATTGGTCCGTGGCCCTTTGGCTAACGTGGTCTGTGGTTGCGTCCACTCCCATCAATTCAAACCCCTTCCCCGCGCTTCTTGACGCTTGCGTACAGTTCCCAGACACCCTATTTCTTCTCTCCCTACGTATGAATTGAGATTTCTTTTTTCTTGCCGGAGGCTCCGCAAATTGATTTTTTTTATGATCCCTCTGGAAGTTCATTCAACGAGGTATCTTCCACCACAGGGTTCAGTAACGAAACGTTTGCCACTTTTATAACATTCTGTGTTTTCCATAACCAATCGATGTGTGATGTTTATATATTCGTACTGAGACGTGAATATATAGGGCTGCTACAACAACGTGTAAACTACAAATCATTCTCTACATATCCGAATCCTGTTATTCTCATGCATTCGTCCATAAAGGATTTGTCGGTATGTTCGCACGTTGCTTTATTTCGTGTGTTGTAATATGTTCCGGAAAAGCGTGTTTTATGTTCAAGTGTAATCATTTGTTTCGTTGGGTACGTGGGTGCGTATTCTGTCGTAAAACCCTCTCAACTTAAAGCTGATAAAGTGTAATATTTGAGTCAACTTTGTGTAACTTAGAATAATCCTTTCAGAGATTCATGCAAAGCTCCGACAATTAATAAAAGAGGTGATTAACGGAACACAAACGTGTCTTATCTTTGTATTTTATTTATTATTAACGACACTCTCTTCTTGGTCTTTAAAGCGATCTTCGCGTGAGGTTTAAATCTCATAATAAAGAATGCGAGCGCTTCGAAGGAAGTGTTATCGGAATGAGGATCCCCGGGCGTGCCACCCTCAGCGTTCCTTCATTTCACCTCCACCTCCAGGCACCCTCTTCCGAACTCTCCCCCCCTCCCGCTCCGCTTACCTCAGCCGCCTTACTTTTCCAAGAAGAGATTGCGGCGTCGGTGAAGAATGCGCGGGAGATAAGGCGGGCGATCCCAACTTTTCCTCATTCCCGTGCTGTATTTGAAATGACGCGGGGGAGCAAGGTGACGAGAAACGAGGAGCTTCTTCGGATGATGTATCTGCCGGCAGCCTCGCGCGAGCTCTCGACCCCGGCCCGGCCCGGCCCGGCCCCACCCCGTCGCCGTGGCTGCGGGAAGTGCCGACCGAAAGACTGTGCCTGTCACAGAGATGGACTGGTGAGGGGGATAGAAACGTTATGAAGATCAATGAAGTGTTACGAAGTATTTTTTAATCTATTTCGAACCGGTGTAGACTAATTAACCCCAATTTATAATTGAATCAATATATTTTTACTTTAGCAAGGAATATATTCAGAACAATGTAAGCGTTTGTTAGATTTTCCTCTGCACATAAATATCGGCGTTTTTAAATTGGGGACCAGAAGGAAAATAAGACTTAAATCCACATATAAATAGAGTATCGACCCAGAGGAGGGCATACATAAATTGGGAACAGGCTACATCACCTTCTAGGTAAAATTGGAAGGTGACACTTTATTTGCGAAGAGCAATTTCTTAGCCTTATTTTTGAAACACAACTTCCTTTTCAGTTTTCCAGCCTTCGGACTGATATATTTATTTTGAAAATGTGGTGTGGTTAAAGCTGATTTTCATTCAGTTGAATCATTCGTTGATTGAATGAATTCTGCTTACCTTGCCATTTTTATATTCTTTTTCTTATTGTTAGCTAATATTTTATAATGCTGGACATGAAATTTGGACATTCTTTTAGTGCTTTCTATGCTTTTCATTTTGATATACGAGAGAATCTGGAACATTTTCATTAAGGCACAAGGAAAAGCTGGACAGAACCCCTGTGGTGGCGACTTTGTTAAGGCGCTTACCTGCTCAATGAGATCTTTTCCTTACCTGGTTTGGTTTGGTCCCCAAATAACATGTAGAATTTAGAAGTTTCGCGAGAAAAATGCAAGGGATTATTTGGTCTCGTATTTACTTACGGCCGTAAATATGCTTCTATATTATTATACCATTCAATCAGTAAAGGGTGGGACGTCTTCACTAGGCTTGCATATAATTCTCTTTTTGTGCTCTTGTAATTTATACACACTGTTAACAACTGGGTATAAAATGGTATTCAAATATTGATAATTTTATTTTTACACAACCACTAGTAAAAGCTGTTTTTCTGTGCGTGCACAGCCATCCTAAACGTTCACTTTTTTTGCTCCATTGCTGAAAGTGAGATGATGCTTAAATGTTCAATAAATCTATGGATGCAACAAAGATAACAAAATACTTTTCTCTGACTGCATCAGCTACCGCTGGCCTCAATATATGTTCATTAAGTGATTTATATTCTTGAATTAAAATAAAATGGAAGTCAGTAACGCTGTCTAAAAATAGTGTACGATACATGTGGTAAAAGTGATTTCATTTTGCTCTTCTGATTGCGCCACTCGGTCTATCGACCTTAGTGTTGTAACATTTCCTACTTGGGAAATAAAATGACACTTTTACCACTCGTGGTATAAGTAAATATTTAAAATTAAAAAGGCAAAAATGTAAATTAAAATCAATTAATTGATCAGAGAAGCTACAGAACACTACCGATTAGAGTAGCCGGCTGCTAGAATTATTCTCCTGACACAGACTTGTCTTGCGCAGCAAGATATTGTTTCAGCTCAGTGCATCGCTTTCGTGGTGAAAGCTGTGGGCGCTCCTTCAGAAATGCGATGAATACATTCATGGTACCATTAAAAACAACAAAACTCTCCAAGTGCATCGACACCAAACGTTTTCAAATTTAAACACTCAAATGGGTTACTTTTTGTTTTTTGCAGCTGTCCGTGACAAAATTCGATATACTTTGATTTTAAAGAGTAAAATAACATTTTTGTTGATGAGGATTTATCATTTCAACACGTGAAAATATTTTTAACATTGAAGCAAGTATGCCACCACGTGCAGAACAATGCAACCACATGAGAGTATATAAGAACAAACTAAAATAAAACGTAAGTTTCCTTCACACTTTGGGGTTATTCTTGTGATATTTACGACTCAATAATTAACACTTAATACCAAAAATGATTTAATTTGATGAGTTGTATACGAAGGGAAATCATTTTCACGACACATAGATGAGCTAACCTTTATCCCTCCTTTAGAAAGACTTCTGAACACGGTCTGAACGATGAGAAAGCCCGATGGCAACGAGAGGTTTGAGTGACGTTCGAGAATTGCGTTTGTAAATGAGGAAAAATGACTTGGGGCGAATGGGGAAGGCGAACTTGAGTGGGAGTGATGGCTGTGCGACGTCCGCGGAGAATTCAGGAACTGAGTGCGCTTTGCGAGGAGCGGACGAAACGTTTGGAGAGAATGGATGTGACAGCTCAGGTGATGGAAAGGCAACAGGTAAGAAAGCTTATGAAGGAAACCAGGTCGAATCTATCGGCCAGTCTCTGTGTTCATTTACTTCACTCATAGTCAGCGTGTAGGCAAGAATATTTTGGAAACGAGGATATAGATTCATCAACATAATAATAATAATAATAATAATAATAATAATATTATTGTTTACCAATAACTTATTTGTGTATACGCCGAAGGTACTGCCAGTGATATTTAGTGGCTTCCAAGTATTTAGTTAGAGATTTTTCTGAAATTTATTTTCTTTTTTATATTAAAACAACATTGAATGTAATGGTTACAAGGCAAATCAATTTAATATATCGCTTATGGAATATATTTTCTTTCTTTTTACGAGAATATTAAGCAAGTTCTGAAAAATTAACCCAAATACTAAAACATTTTTAAAGGCCTGCCTTACAGACATTTTGGATCACAAAAGACAGTTATGAGACATCTCGCATCCTCCTATATACGAAGGCTGGGTGAGAACGCAGCCTCATCTACCGTCTGTGAGAATACCAGCAAGAGACGGTCGTATACAAAGCAGCCATCGCACATTGACAGGCGAAGGCGGCGGCGCCTGCGGCAGCGAATAGCTGCCTATCGCATGCGCGCCTTGTGCGGAGGCGGAAGTCGCATCCTCGCAAGGAAGAACACCGGCGCCTTCTTTATCGCGCTGTAAGAGCATCTGCGCCCCCGCCCGCCCGCTCTTTCGTCCTCGCCTCCAGTGCCACCTCAGCCAACGTTCGCCGGGCGCCCCCACCCTCGGCCTGCCACTACGCGTCGTCGCCGTCTTACAGGCATCCTACTCGTACTGGCACCCTTGCCCGGACCCGGACCCAACCCCAATACGAAACCTCAGACGCGCTCCCCAACCGCCTCCCCACGCTCCCAACAACGCCTCCTTGCCCCCTGGTTGTCATCGCTACCGCCATCGCTATCACCATCGTTGCCGTCACCATCATCGCCATCGCCATCGCCATCGCCGCTGTCACTATGACCGTCGTCAGCATTCGTGGATTCTCGCTTAGAACCCGGCTTCCTTTATGCCTCCACTTTCTATGCATGCGTCTTCAAATTTACGTATTCCGCAAGAGAGTAGAACCTGTAGCGAAAAGTAAATGCGATGAAACTACGTAATTGGATCGAAGCTCCCTACCTCCCTCGAGGCTATTCTTCGGAATATTCCCACTTTTTGTAAAGATGAAGGAAACAAGCGTATGGTGCATTTTGTGCAAGCGAACACACTGGGGTAGGTAACACAGTTTCTTTGCGCATTCTGTTCACGATTATTTTTCCTCTCAGCATGTTTGCAGCCTTGTTTATTTATCGATGCTGACGCCGCATTTATATCCGGAAAGTCTGGTTTTAAAAAGTTAAGCTCGTAAAATAAGGAACAAATCCGTTGTTTATTCTGCGAGACATTTTTCAGAAGCGCACGTCCCCTGGAGACGAGCCCCTTAAATCACGGCGGCCTGCTTGCTACCCGCCACAGAGCCTCCTACCATCCTGGCTGTACAATGGGTCTAAGTTGTACCAAAAGCATAAGTTGCGCATTTTCTACAAGATCATCGAACTTTTGCATTAAACAAAAATTATTAAAATAATAAAAAAATTACTCCAAATTAATTTTTCCTTTTCTTCTTTCTTCCTTTCTTCTTTCTTCCTTTCTTCTTTCTTCCTTTCTTCTTTCTTCCTTTCTTCTTTCTTCCTTCTTCCTTTCTTCTTTCTTCCTTTCTTCTTTCTTCTTTCTTCTTTCTTCCTTTCTTCTTCCTTCCTTCCTTCCTTTCTTCTTTCTTCCTTTTTCTTTCTTTCTTTCTTCTTTTTTTCCTTCTTTCTTTTTGTCAGATACACCCAAAAAGAAGACACAATACGTTTTACACTTTCCCTTCTCAATTCAATGCAGTGCATAGGATTTAACGTGTTCATTATTTCTTCACTCCGTACGATCCCAATTGCTAACTGGTTTATTCACTTATTAGCAGAGCTGCAGCGAACCTCTTCATCCCGTAAAGCATTCATTGTTATAATCCGTATTTCCTATATCTTTGTTGATTTCCATCGAGTGAGTAAGTGAATATTGATTTCAGACTTTTCAACTCCTGGGCAATCAGTTCCTCATGTGTAGTGCGTCTTATACTTTCCGCTACCAAACGTTCTTTTGCTCTATTTATTGATTTCTGTGTTTTACTATGATATTTATTTCTTAAATCGACAAATGTATTTTAAATTAGAAAAGTAACTGGATTTTCTCACACATTCTCAAAGATAGTATACTGAAACAGAAAATTAGTCCACCTCTCTTGCGTAGTCACAACACTTTTGTAATCTCCTCACCTCTCACATTATTTTGTTTTTACAAAGGTGATGTCTCGTAATCATTACGGGTAAATAGAAGTCTCCTTTTCACTTTCTCGCCTTACGAATTCTTCGTAAGAAGAGAAAATTATGTAATCGTGCGCCATGAAACGGCGAATTTTCGCCAGAAAATCTCTCATAGCTCTGCTAACGAAAAAGTGGATAAATCCTGTTCCTAAAAAAATCCTCTAAAACGTGGTGTAGCCAGAATCAGTGTTTTGTTGGTTCTTGATACTGAAAAATCGATTGACGGCAAAACGTCCGTCCGTCTGTCTGTCCGCCCGTGTGTGGTCAACGCTAGCGCCTAAACCTTTCAGCCGATTTTCTCCAAAATTGAAGTTCACCAATAGTTCTGGCTCATGTCGCGGCTCCTGGAATTTGAAACCGATATTTTAATTTTGGGTCTACTTGACTTGAACCCCTCGGATATATACCTCGGCCCCTCGGATTAGCGAAGGACGTTTTAAGAGTTGACTTATTTTAAGAGCCGATTTTTCGAAAGTTGCAAAAAATAATTTCAAAACTACAAAATTGAACATAGAGATTTTTACCTCAGACAAAGTCTCTTGTAGAAAATCAGCTCTTAAAATAAAGTCATGTGCAATACTTTGCAAAAAAAGAGCAGTTTTTGTGTAATTTGCGCTTGAACTTTACGAAACTTTTATTTCCCAAATACAGCTCCAAATTTTTTCTTCAAATGTGTATCACTTATGTAATAAGAGACGGTAAAACATTTGAGGCTAGTCTCATTTATGGTATTGCTCGTTTTTTTTCGAAAATTGCAAAAAAAAATCAAAAACTACATAATTGAAGATTTTTGCCTCGGACAAAGTCTATTCTACAAAACTAGCTCTTTGGAAAAGGTTATGTATAATATTTCGTAAAAGTTAAATTTCCGCGTAATTTTTGTTTGAAATTAATGAAACATAAATGAGCGCCCCATCGTACACAACTATAACATTGTACTATTACGAGAAAGTATGTGCTGTTGTAGCGCCTCTAGTTTTATTTCCTTTTCTTTACGCTTTTCGCCTTCTTGGGCTCACTGTACGGGCCACCCGGTCGGGCACCCGTCTTCTGCCTCTGCTGCTGCTTCTACTGCTCCCAGCGTTGCGTGCACGCACGCCCTTGCGCCGTCGAGGCATTTAAGCGCGTCACGCGAAGCCGCAACACGCGCCGGCCGCTGCAAGGGACTAGGCGGGGCGGGGCAGCGCGCCGGGCTGCCGCGGGGCGGCGGTGTGGAGCTGCGCGCGGGCCAGCTACGCCGCCGCGTGGGCGGGGCGGAGAGCGGGAGGGCCGGAGCGAGGTGGGTTGGGGGGAGTCTCTCGGGGGCGGCGCTTGATTAAGCGGCGGGTGTGGGCGGAGGGGCGTGAGGGTGGCAGTGGTTGGGGAGGGAGAACAAGGGAAATCGTACGGCCGGGGCGAGGGGAGATAAGAGGGCGTAGGTTGAAAGCATGATGCTAATTCGAGGGCACTCTGTTGCCTACCCTGTTGCTATCCAGCTACTGTTAGGATCCACTCAGTGAGCGGCAGATACTGGGTGATTCGTTGCGCCGAGAGCACGTGTGTACGAAATAAAATCATGTTTCATCATCATTACATTTACCAAGCTATCTAGTACTTATTTCCTATTGTTTCCTCATATACATACGTTATTCCATTTCTGTCCAATTAATTTATTTATATACATAATAAATAAACTATGAGCTACATTTTAGAGGAATTCACAACAGAAGTAGAGCAAACAACTATGCCTGAATATGCACTGTGAGTTGCAAAATGTCAACTACCTAAGAGTAATGCATTGTTTTTCAATAGTCAAATAACAATAGCTTTTTATAATTCAGTTATTTTTCTCATCTGCGAAGTTAATGGTTTCTGATTTTGACTAAGCCTCATTATAAAGTTCGTCAATCTTGTCTTCAGGGGACACTGCAAAATTGTCCGATGATGGAGTTTGCTGCTTAATCAAGGTTATGATTTACGGAAAGTGTACATCAGCCCTAATCGTAATATTCATGAAATAATACATATTTTCCAAAAAAATAATATCTTTAAACTAAGAAATTCAACTACAACATATTGAGCTTAAATTATAAAGCACAGGCAAATTTGTGCACGTGTGAATTTCTTTTTTAGAAAACAAAAGTGTTGCAGAGTTGTTTGTTTTCCAAGGTAGCATATCGTTTTACCTGCACAGATTTCGAAACTTCCTAAATGTTATTTTATCGAGAAATTTCCTCATAGTGTTCGTCTAAAACACGGTACAATGACTCTCTTTCAGAGAGCATATTTCCCTTCTCCATGGACAGCACAGAGTTGGTTCTAATTAACAAGTATGTCGCACATTGATCACTGCCTGTCTCTTCAAGATCATTGCCCCTCCATACTTTTTTGTGAGGAGAAAAGAATAACAACATCGGATAATATTATATATTTGGACAGTTAATCTTACGAAGGGGCTGAGCACCAAAACAGAGTTGCTTAAATAACACAGGTATGCAAAATAAGTTTTGTTCAGTTGAATGAGATATTTTTGTGGAATTACGTTTTAAAGGTTCCAGATTTTAAAAATTATTTCCGAAACATTCCATCACGTACAGTTGTTTTCCAAAATAATTTTTTTTACAGTGAACTATATATATTTATTTTCTTACCATTCTGATGAATCGTATTTTATTTCAAAGCCCATTGCCAATTTATTTCATGAGCCCTTGGACATCATTACAATAAACCAGATTTCCCTCTTTGAAGGAAAACTCAGTAAATTCTCTCTCTCTTCAATGAGGTCCGAGTTTATAGCAGATTTTTGTTTTGTAGCCTCGATCCTAGTAATTCGGCTACATCTTTTGAAAGACCTAAATTTCGTACTAGGTTGTTGAGCTTTTGAGACAAAGGTTGAGGTCCCTCGTTAACATAAAAATATTAACTAGATTCGCTCTGAGAAGGAAATGCGTCTGAATCCTCTGACTCACTCAGGATGTCATCTAAATTAGAAGGTGGCTGTGGGATCAGTATTTCAGAACCATGGGGTATTGGACGAATAGCTGAGTGAAGGTTAGAGTAAATTTTTAAATTTTTATTACTATTCCGTACGTATACACGGAGTGATATACGTAGTATAAAGATTAAATAATGCTGCGCGAAACTAGTGGTGCTACAGAATGGCACAGACTTTCCCGTATTAGTTTCCTATTTCCTTGGGTCTTCGCTAGCTATTTGGAATTGCCACATACTTTTGCCAGCTACCATCTATCACCGCCAAAAGTACATTTTTCTGTCATTTTCTTAATTTCTCGGTTTCCTATTGGTAGAACGGAAACATTAATTTTAGAATATTAAAGAACACAAAAACCTACTCATAAATGGCGATTTTCTTTTAAAAATTATGTGCCGTTGAAGAGAAAATGGCGTTTTAGCGCTACTAAAAATGCGAAATTGTACGCTCATTTTCACAGAAAATTTTTGAGTTTTCAAAATACTTTATTTGAAGTTATTTGAAGCACTTACACTCACAAATGTAATAATGATTACAGATTGCTGGTAATGTGCATATTAATGATGTGAGAGATCTTTAAAAAATTACAATTATGTAATTTTTGGAAAAAGAGTCAAAATAAACTTTACGCTGTACTAAAGAGTGTAATTAGCACTATCCGTTACAAAAGTTCGAAGAAAAAATTTGCAGTCATATATGAGAAAATGGCGTTTGAGCGTTTCTGAAAATGCGAAATTTTGAGCTACTTTTCACAGAAAACGGTTGTTTTTTCGAGAAACTTTACTTCACATTATTTAAAGCACATGTACTCGTAAATATAATAATGTAAAAAAAATCGCCGCTAATGTAAATATTATCGATGTGAGAAACATGTGAAAAAGCTTACATTTTGGTAATTTTTGAAAACACCAAGCAATATGGCTTTTATGTCATCTGATAGAGTACATTTACCACTATCCCTACCAAAAGTTTAACGAAAAAAATTGGCCAATTTCCGGCGGAAAAAAAATCATTGCCGGACCGTGATAACGAAAAAGTGGATAAAACCAGTTGCTAAATTAAAAAAAAAATCACCTAACACGTGGTTTAACCAGAAACACTGTTTTGTGGGTTCTTGATACCGAAAAACCAATTGAAAGGAAAACGTCCGTTTGTCCGTCCGTCTGTGAACACTGCTAGCGCCTAAACAATACGTACGATTTCTTTCAAAATGGATATTCCCCGTTCGATCTGTTTCTAGTCAAAGTTTTGAGATTTTGAAAAAGATTCTATAAAATTTCAGGGTACTTTACATGAAGCTCTTCGGGGATTTTCAAAATTTTCTCAGAACCGGCTTCAAATTTTTTCTTTAAATTTCTTGTAAGAATAGAGTAAAATACACTTATTAAGGTGGAATAGGTCCGATTTTCGCGGACAACTCTGAATTTTCGAAAATTGCAAAATTTTAAATAATTTTGGGCGTCATTCTGGAACTACAAAACTGAAGAGAGAGATTTTTCTTTCAAATAATATTTTTTGTCCAAAGTGAGTTTTTTCATTATGGTCACGTGCATATTTTTTTGAAAATTTTAGTAGTTTTCGCGCAATATTGCATGCAATATGTGCAATTTTAAAAAATCACAAAAACAATATTTTCTCAAAAACGGCTCCAAATTTTTTCTTTAAACTTTTAGTACAGACAGTGCCTAATGTGTTTTCTGAGATGACGAAACGCCATATTGCTCTATTCTTTTGTTTTTTCAAAAATCGGAAAAAATGTAATTTTTTTTTACTTGTCTCTCACGTCGTTAATTTTTACACTATCGGCGCTTTTTTCAACAATTACCTAAATGTAATTTTTTTGAAAGATCTCTCACATCTTTAATATGCACATTACCAGCAATCTGTGAAGATTATTATATTTGTTAGTGTAAGTGCTTCAAATAACTTCAAAAAAAGTATTTTGAAAACTCAAAAATTTTCTGTGAAAATGAGCGTAAAATTTCGCATTTTTAGTAGCACTAAAACGCCATTTTCTTTAAAACGGCACATAATTTTTAAAAGAAAACTACCATTTAGGACTAGGTTTTTGTGTTCTTTAATATTCTAAAATTAATGTTTCCGTTCTACCAATAGGAAACCGAGAAATTAAGAAAATGACAGAAAAATGTACTTTTGGCGGTGATAGATGGTAGCTGGCAAAAGTATGTGGCAATTCCAAATAGCTAGCGGAGACCCAAAGAAATAGAAAACTAATATGGGAAAGTCTGTGCCATTCTGTAGCACCACTAGTTTTTTGTGTTAAATCATTTCACATCTACCAAACAGAAGTAGCAGTCGGTATATAATTTTACTTTTCACGCCATATCATAGGAACGCCAAAACGAAATGAGTTTTTGTTACCTTTGAACCATAAACGAAGCTCTTCCTCGCATTTTCTGCGCATCCTACGCGGGGCCCATGTTTTTTATTGATCTCCAAGTTTCAAAAAACTCACTTAAGTTTCTTAGTTTACTTATTACTATGCATTTTCACATAAATTATATAACTGAAGCTGTCAGGAGAAATTACACAACGTCTGCATGCCGTATTTCAGAAACTTCAATAACAATCACAATATCGTTTGAATGCTGAATATAAACTAAGTGTAGTATTATATTGAATTTAATTTGCTTGTTGCAACGTGATCTAATCTAACTGCAGACTTTTTATATTTATTCCTATTACCCCAGATAATTATAAATATTCTCATATTACTATCAACTCTCAACCCGTTTGGACACGATCATGTGAACTTTCTGTTAAGGCTAACGCAAAAACTACTTTATCCACCGCCCCCTAGCAACTTTCTTCACCCATAAATATATATTTTTTCATTTATTGCCAACTTCAACTATAATTGATATAATTAATGTGACAAATCTTTGTTTTAAGGCCTTCTTTAAAACAAAAGAACCGAATACTATATTTTTAGTTAATTTGGAATTTTACCCTAAATAGAAAGAAAAAGATTCAGCGTAGCAAAAAAATTTACGTGATGAACATTTTTTTTTTCGTTTTTAACAAGTTGAAATCTATAAAAAATGTATTCTATGCTGTTTTTTACTTGCAGACCTGTGTAGTTAAAGAAACCTTTTGAAGATATTTTTCGTAGTTTGATTTCTTGAATACATATGAACTGATTCGAAGTTTGTCGTCTTTATTCTCGTGTCTGGTAGTCGGGCTAAATTACGAGTAGGATTTAGTGATCTTAGTGGATGTTTTGAAAACAAGTCATGTTCACCCTTATATTTCCTATTGCGCATCGGTCATCGAAAGGAATTATTTTAGCACCTTACCTTATCGCAAGTAAACAAGTATTCAACTGTTGGAATGGCACATACTGAGTCAGTTGGTGTCAAGCGGAACTGTAACCGCAGTGCGTGTGAAGTTCGTGTCCGGTTTGCGTGTGCCTCACATTCATTAATACATTATAGTTCTGTGGATATTATAAAGTGAAATTCGCCACATGATCTATAGAATTCATCCGGCCCGATAAAATGCAAATCGTCATTTCACTTTGAAAGTGTGCAAATCAACCCGAAAACGTCTGTTACATTTGTGGCAGATTTACACCCGAATTTTCTAGGGAAAAACATGAAATTACAAAACTTGCTTATTATTTATACTTTGGCTGTCGTGTTTGTGATCAGGACAAACCATGGGCGGCTCCACCAGTGTTGTGTGACGTGTACAAGGGAAAACAGGGAAAACTCAAATCTTTGACGTTCGCTCTATCACTGTTGTGGAGAATACTAACAAACCATTTTAATGCCTGCATCGTATTCCATTTTTAACTTGTTCTTACCTCATATTTATACCTCATGCTTACAAAATGTTTAAAGTAATATAACCGGAATGACAATATGGTAACTAGTATAGGATTTTGTTTATTTCAAATACTAAATATGTTTATATCTTTTGAACCTTACGTGATGAAAACTTTTCATAATGATTTTCGAAATCAACGTGAATGTTTCCTTTGAAATTATCTACTTTCATAGGTATGAAATTTTTTTTGTTCCCTAGTGTAATTAGACATGCCTGTAAAATAAAAAGTCTGCTAAATTTAGTTGGTCACTATAATATTAAAACTTAAGGGTTAAAAAATGTAAAATAGCCTAGTGGCAAAGTTTTTTTTCTTTACAAATGACTTACGTGTTAATACATGTTATAGAATATATTTATAAAATATCACAATGATATTGGAGATAATGTTAATAGTACTACACAATAAAGAGATAAACCGTTGTTTAATATAAATGTGGATCTGAGAACGAAATTGTCTCGTATGTGATTGATCGATTATTCTGTTTAGTTTGTGTATGTGCATGTGTGTAATGGGATAGGGATGGGCATGGCTGAGGAAGGAAATATGGCGCTCGGGGAGAGATATGACTCAAAGAATTACCCATAGCCCTTTTGTAGGGTGATGCACGATGTCGTTTAGAAGATCAATGTCAGTTAGAAAAATGGCACTTAACCTCTTCATATGGCAAGCTCGTAATTTGCTTTACAAACATCAGATTCATCATATTTTGCTTCTGATCAGAAATTTTGGTGGCCTCTTTATATGTACTTTTTTTTAATTAATACTCAAACATTTTGAGTTAATGCCACTTTATGCAATATTTTACTATTACTCCGATAAAAGTGTAAATGTTATGTAGTTGAAACGAGATAGAACAAATGCTGTTAAATGTGTACCAAACGGTTTAAACACTTGGTACTATAGGTGGTGCAAAAATGTCGCCTACAATTTTGTCAGTATAAGTTTGTCAGTATAAGTTAGTCAGTTTGTATTTGGCAGTATAATATTTTTTTTGCGATTAAGAGATATCGTAACATACTGACAAGTGAATAATTTTGTCATGTCAGATTTGGTTGCATGAGATGTAGGGGCACATTTGTTTAGAAGTTGATATATGTAAAGTATCAGATTTAAGAAATTTAAAGAAACTGAGTTTCAAATGAGCTTCTGATATGAATGTGAATTGCTTAGAGAAACTAGTCGGGATAATGGAACTTAATGAGAGAATATTTTGACGTTGATATCTGGTGAATATTTAAAGAGGCGAAGACACTAATGGAGAGCTCTAGAATAAGTGACAAGTTAAGTAGTATAATGAAACACTTTTATAGGTTCATGGAGCGTGATAAAATAGCGTAGCCGATAGAAATAATGTGATAAAGTGTGTTGTGTTGTATCACCACTAGTTTTTAAAGAACACTAAATACAAGTATTGACAAAACTTTCTAATGAAATTATCTTCAAAATAACAAATATTTATATAAATTGTAATTTTAAAAGAAATGTAGATATTTGAAACAAAAAACTTCGCCAAGAATTTGTGCAGTTGCTTTTCCTGACCGCCATAGCGACTATTAAAAGTATTTTGGAACATTACCTAGAATCTTTTTTTAGGTTCGTCCTAAATAAAGAAAAGGTTGCTTCGCAATAAATGCGCTTTAGTTTAGTTTTGTTCAGCGTTACGGGTAATTTTTGATGTTACAATGTTATTTCATTCCCCTGGAATGTTGCTTGAGTTGGTTATGGGACGTTTGAAAATAATATCTAGGAAATCCAAATTTGTTGTAGATTGCTGAAGGACCATTTAATTAAGATAGAACGTGTGTCCGACGAAACTGATGAATAGAACTTTCCCTTCAATTAAACGAACATTCATTATGGAAAAAACGTTTTCTGTATTCTTCTGCTGTAATATCAGTTCGATCCATTATGCGTCTGGTGCAATCTTTCCGCTGGGGTCTACCGAGTACCCAACCAACAGGAGGCAATACTTTTGAAGGTTACGGGAAGGACACATTTTCTGCCACTGCCCTTCTGGATAGGATGTTTGAAATATTGCGCAGAGGGACAAGCGTTTTTCTGGTTGTGTATCGCAGGTATGTGCACCGTCAGGAACACGTGTCTGCAGGACAGAGAAAAGGCAATTCATTGAGCAGCTGCCCAGTTCGAATCTGCCTTGGATCTATCGTGCGTCAGCGGATCGTTCCTGCCGGCTGGCGGCCACAGGCGAAACATTGGGTAAAGCATTAGTGGGGAATCGGAGCACATTAGCTGCGATGGTCCTTCTAGATTACATTTTAGGTTCACTGTGCGTTAAGCCAGACATTCTCGCTATTGGCTGTAGAGACATTTTTAGGAACGTCATGAGACAAGGCTTGTGTGTCAAATTTCTGCAAGACCTGTGCTGTCCCGCAGGATCGAATCAGGTCCTGTGTTTGTAGGGGAAAACGTTGTCGGTTGTCGATCACAGAAGCATTAAGGAAACCAATTAGTAAATGAGACGTAGGGGTGTGGATTTTTTGCTACGATCGCGCTAGGGTTGGAGACAGCATTGTGCGGTCAAAAAGTGCTGCCTTCCAGACGCTCACATCGAGAGAAACTCTTGTAAACGAGAGGACATTGTAGTCCCTGCAACTGTCTGGCTTGATTTTGAACAAGGAACACTGCGCGTGAGGCGAGGCTTTCCCGTCGCGTCGTCCGTAGTCGCGTTGCAGGAAGCAAGTGAGTGAACTGGACTGACCGATATGCATGTTTTGAAAATCTCCCTCTGGATTTTGTATCACGCTTACTGAATAGTGAGCAAAGCTCGCTTTCGGCAGCAGTCGACCACACGGGAAGGAAAACACGTTGGTGGCAGTGGCGGCTGGTGGGTTACGATTTAGGACGAGCGGCGTGTATGTCCGAGCTAGCACCTCTTCAAAATATTTCTTAAACGAGGAAAACTATAGCATGTAGTGTACAACCGCATTCCACGCATTGTAATTTAGATATAATCCTTGATTAAGGCAACGTTTACGTTGATAACGGAATCTACAATTGTGCTCACGCAAAAACGAGATTTAAAAAACATTTCTAGCAGACAAAGCAGTCTTCTATGAAATCAGATGAAAGGGTCGGTATTTTTAGCTTAGTTGTTAGGTGCGGACACTGCCGAACAAATCCTTAATAGCAATGCGTTACCCCCACCCAAGTCCCAGTTCCCCCACTCTTCCTCAAGCTTCCATTGCCCCGCGTGCACCAGCAACTGGCGGATTCGCGATAGCCCACGATGCGACCTATCTCGAAAACAGTAATTTTGCGCTTAAGCGGGCACATATAACTGAATTCATCCTCAAAATTGCGCTGGTGGTATGCACAAATTAAACGACTCGATTTATTGCAAATTTAATACCTTTTGTATCTTTTTCTGAGGGTGGTTTTTCTGGGGAAGGCGCTGCCCTAGAGCTCTTACCCTCCGGCGGGCGCGACCCAACATTTCCCACCAGCAGGCGCATGAGGCACTCCGTACCGCATTTATCATCTTCGATTTTCGCGACAATGGTTTTTTTGTTAGGTGCTGTGAAGGAAATATTCTTTATTTATGTTTTTGTACATTTTATTTCATAATAACTAAATAACAATATTAATATGAGTCTAATCCATCACTCGCTTCCTCCGTGTTTTACATGTCGGGGAATGAATACGGTGCAAACGTGCGTTCTGACGTTTCTTCGGAATCAACACATTTAAATTTGAATTAGTAGTTAGTACGCCGAAATCTGTATCATAAAGCTCAATAACAAAACTGCAGTAAGAATTCTAGTGGATAAAATATGCAAATTTTGTACTTACATGACAAGGCGCGTGCGGTACAGAGTGCCGCAACCGTTGGAGAGTTCCAATTACTAATGAATAACGGTCGATCAGCAGTGTCTAAAATCGTGATTTGAGCGTGATTAGGTTGACAATATAATCAACGAAGAATAACTATGAGCTCAATAGTGCGAGACAAATTATTTACACGAAATCAACAAAAATGTAAGTATGTGACACTGAGTGCCGCTACGCGCTCGCCGGAGGGTTAAGGAGCAGCCGCCACTGGCTGATAGCACAGTTCCTGTATCGGTCCCCTTGTGTTTCCAGTGTGGCCCACTGTGCGCGTGAGGCGAGGCGTTGCCGCGGGCTGTCGGCCGCAGGCGCGCGCACCGGGCGGGAAACGCGCGAGCGGGCGGGCGCGGCGGGAGCGGGCTCGGGCGGAGCGGTCCAGACGCGCGCATCAATTGCCGGCGCGGCGCCCCCGTTCGCTTTCGCTTTTTGCGCGGGCGGCGCGCGCGATCCCGCCCGCCCGCTCGCTCGCTCGTCCACCAGCCCGCGCACGCCTCGGCGGCGCCGTTAATTCCCGTTCCGAAGGCCCAATTTGCCGGCGCGCGCCGCGCTGGCAGCGCCCTGGCAGCCGCTTCGTCGTCGCCCGCCCCCGCCCCCGCCCGTCACATCAGCCCATCGCCACTGCCTGCCGCGCTCTTTTCGCCTGCGCCGTGCGGTACGGAGGTTACCTCCCGTGCAGAGGAATGGTGGTCGACGGCACGTTAAATCTCTAGGCATTTGTTGTGTGCTGTGTAACGTAGAAATGCGATTCCGTGGATTTTTTTTTGATCCTTGGTATGAAATTTGGTAATACTGAATTAACAATTTGCGTGAAAGTGGATTGGTAGCGTTGGTTAATGGGCGGGCGGAAGTTCATGAAGGGTATGAAGTACAACCCGGTATGAACGTTACGTAGATCTTTTAATGTAATCGCGTATTCGAAAATCCAACACTTCGTATCGGACGTTTCAGCAATTTAAGAGTGTAAATGACGGGCAACATTTGCACGAGAATGTTTTTGATTTAACACATATTTGCTACTTTTTAATCTTCACATTTGATTATGTAAGTGAATTTATACGAGCCAAAATCATATTCATACATTGCATTCATTACTCACTTGCCCCGTACATCTGTTTTGCGTCAGAAAATAATGTTTGCCATCACAGTTAACAAATTATATTCTTGAAATTGTGTTCAGAGATACATTTTTATATTTCATTTCATTACATTATTATATAAACATTTATATTAGTGTCTACCCATAAAACGCTTCTTAAAAACCCCTGGGAAACCCGAAGTCGAACAGGTAGTAGTAATGCAGGAAACATGTGAGAATTGTTGGCAAAAACGTCAACTCCTTTCTTTTTATAATTTCGAAATATATTTCGAAAATATACCAGTAGAAAAAAACTATTTTGGAAAAAGTGCGCAGGCGATACCTGGTTCAAAAAGCGAATTTTGGCTGCTTTTATTACAATTCCTGATCATAGAAATACTTGAGAAAGTATCACACGATTTTCTACATCTTCAGGATTTCAATGAGTTTGTTCCTGATTGATGCCGCGATGTTTTCATACTACACGCAACTTCGTGTCAACTTGGGAATGCTCGAGATTTCCAAATCTTTTCTCGAGGACGATCCTCCAGATCGACGCTGGGATCTGCAGTTCATGGAAGACACGGCGCAGATACGTCTGGTTCGAAGGAGGCTGTAGATGAGCTGAGTGGGCTATGATAAACGGACCTTCGAGATGAAAGGAGACAAGTTGTTGGGGTGTAAACGTTACTGGCGCGCTGCCCAAAAGGAAGAAAGAGCCCTTTGTGTGCAAGTTCCTCACGAGCCGGGGATTTTTCTTGGAAATAAGAATATCGGCTTTCTGATTTTTCGCGGTGGAGAGCACAGGGTTCTGAAGAAAGTGAGTAATCCCATTACGTGTTTGACACTTGATTCGCTTAGTCCTGAATGTGTGCGTTCAAATTTAGAATTGGAGCGGGTTGCTTTGTGTTGTACAAAAATACCAGACAGTTGAGCTTCTCGTGGAAACGAGAAGTTCTCGCGTGTGAAAGAGTCTTTTCGCCTGATACGTGGAACGAAGAGTCCTGTGGGGTGTGAAAGTCTGAATATAAAGAGTTGAAAGTATTCTTCGCAAAAGGTCTCTGTTGTTATTATTCTCTCCAAACTTTTGCCAATTAATTGATTCAGTAGGATTATTGCTTACGGAACAATATAGTAATACAGATTGTTATCGTAATTTGCATTTTTATTTGGTAAGTTTTAAAAGTAATTGGTCTTTCAAATTTTGATAAGTGACATATTTTTCTATTGTACGACAAGTTCAATAATATGTTTTAAGATAATGCTTTAATATAACGATATTCATAAAAACGGAGAGCTATCACTTGTTGTTCGTGTATTCACTTGTATTTTCCTTGATGTTAACGAATTCCGCATCTTACTTCCAGTAAACAGATATACACAACGTACTCCATTCTGCTCTCGTACACTTCGAAATAGTTGTCTGTTCTGGTGCGAGAACCAAACGTCTCACACGTTGAAACAAATCGTGCCCTTGGCGGTCGTACAGTTCCCGTCGAAAGAACTGCAACTTTCATTTCTCCCCTCCCCTCCCCCTCCCCCCGTCCGTAACTTTGTTTCTGGCACAGCCGGGAGTCGATCGCCCACCCTTCCTGAAACCTACTGCACGAATGACTATTGAAGTACCGCTCGTTATTACCCGCAATTTCTTTAAATCTGCTACAGTGAGATAAAGGGTTAATTCTTTCGAAGAGAGCTGGAAAGACTTCGCCCAAGCTGCTGCCCGGGGGGGGGGGCATCAGAACGAAGAGAGGAAGGAACAGAACGAGGTTCAGGAGACTTGGTGGAGGGGTGAGGTGGTAAAAGGGGAGGTTGGGAAAAGGAAGTGCATGTCCGGAGTAGGGACAGAGCTGGGGATGGCAATAGGAATTGGAGGAATAGTGTAAGTAGCACGGGAAGGGAAGTGGATGGTACAGGAGATTAGCAGAAGGAGGTAGGGGTGGAGGTGAATTGAATAAGAAACAGGGAAAGAGAAGGGGGTAAAGAGGGAATGAAGGAGGAGGGAAAGGCAAGAGAGGGGTGTGTGAAAAAGGAGGAGGGGAAGACAAGGGAGTAGGGCTAGAATGGAGGAGCAGGAGAAGGAAAGAGTTTGTAGCAGGAGTGGGAAAGTAGCGTAGAAAGGCAAGGGGGTAGCATGGGAGGCGGGAAAACGGGAAGGGATGAAGCGGGCTGTGGGGGAAGAGGTGCGTGGCGCGAAGCGGGGCGAATTCTGGGCGGGACGCAATCGGGGGTGAGGCGGTGCAAAGCGGGGTGGCGGAGCGGCAGGGTGGCGGGGGGAAGAAGGGGCCAACCGATGGAGGAAGAAGCCGTTTTATGGGCGTGGCGGTGCCATTAGGAGATTGTGCCTCCCGTCGCGCGTTGGTTGTGCGCGGTAGTCGGGCCGCCCGCCCAGACTGCTTATGAGTGGGGCGCCCCCCGTGGTGCTGTGTTCACGGCCTGCTCGTATGCGCGTATGCCTTTGGCCGGTTCTCAATCACCTTTAGTCGTGCGTTCGTCGTTTACCATTCGTATTGCGTGTTCTCACGCGCTTGACTAAATTGGACATACAGGCTTGTGCGTTGACACTTGATGAACGTTGTATTTGAATTCATTTCGTCATTAATTTTATTTTCTCCGATACATTTTGTTATGTTCGTTGTATTTCATTTTCGTTCACTTTTTTGTTTAAAAAAATAGTATTAAAATTATTTTCGTTCTACGTTTCCACTTTGTTCATTTTGCGGTTGACTTTGATTTCTTTCATTTTATTTCAATTCTTGCTTGAAAATTTCGCTTTAAATGTGATTGATTATGGAATTTCTTCACTTATAATTTACTTAGACGTCTTAAATGCTTATATTAGCTATTCCATTTCTTCTAAACGTACAATTGTAATTTCGTTGTACATAATTCACTTTATATAATTCGTTATCTGCTATATCAATTCTATTAAAATACTAACGTAATTTAGGAGAATTCCTTCAGCGTAATTTGGAAACTAGAATAACGCTTCACTTTCCGATGAAGGAAAATAGGAAATTAGTGAACTATAATACGAGCATCGAATTCTGGGGCGCTTTCCTCCCCGTCTCAACCCTTCCATTTGTGTCGTGCTTCTCGGTTTGTTTGTAACGTTTGAAGTTGTGCATCTCGGCGAGCACTCAGGGCGATTTGCATCATTAGCGCACGATGACAATGGCTGGGGCGACGGCTGTGGTTGAGACGTGTATAGGGAGGGGGAATGAGGAGGCAAATGAGGTGCATTGTACGGTAAGTCGTGAAAGTGGAGGCGAAGGTGCAGCTGAAATGTCACTTCATAGGATGGTAACGGCGGAGAAGGCGCGATATAAAAACGATGGAGTTCCGGTACCGATAGAAAAGATGGAAAAGTGGTTGCAAGAGAGTAGCAGGAGAGACACGCGTCATAGCAAAGGAGTAGACGGCAGCTCCGGTTCCAAAAATTAGCATTTTCACCTAGTTTCAGAGGTGGCATGATTATTATTGATATATGATTACCGTCGAAAAATCGATCGAATTCGGGTGCAAATGATGGCAGCTGTCTGAATGGCAGCATGGTTCTGGGGTACATAGTGGCCACGATGTAACAATTGCGGCGCTGCCTGCAGATCGGGTGTAAATCCAAGAGATGGTGAATGGCCTTGCAAAGAAGGCAGCCGGTGGCAAATGCGGCGTCGGCGGCACTGTCTGCGGTAGTGACTGCGGCGGCGGCGGCGGCGGCGGCGACAGCAGCGTCGGGACGGCAGAAAAGCCGCGGCGGCCCCCCTGCTCCTGCCGGCTGCTGGCCTTTGTTTCGCCTCCCCCTCTGGCGCGGCGCAGCTTTTATGCGCCCTGCACAAGCGCGGGGAACTCTTGGCGCGCCCCGTATGAATGGGGTTAATGCCTCGTCGATGGGGTCTGAGAGCTGGCCCTTGCACATCGAGAGGCCGACCCCTCGTTTCGGGTAATGTCCATTGTCTGCGTTGTGAGTCTGTCGTACGTTACTTTTTGAGAAGAACATTTTGTCATCGTGTCTACAATATTGATGTTTTTGCTGCAATTTTACGAGATCAAGGAGGGAACTCGGATTAAGGTTTTGTTCCTTTTGTAACAAATTCACCGTATTTTTGTTGTATAAAAAATGGTAAAATATATTTATAGAACATTCAATTCTTGCCATTCTATTATGAAAAACTTAATAAATTAAACCTTGAACAAAATTAATTATTTTGAGAATGATATTAATTTTAATTTGCAAAGCATAAGTTATCCTGAGTAGGAATTGAACGCGGGTATCCTAATTCTGTGGTCACGGGGTAAAAGTTCTTACTTCAAAAATCTTAGTTTGGAGAAAACAAGGGTTAGATTTTTGAGTCACCGCTTGTTCCTATTCTAAACGCTGTTTCTTAATGATTTTTTTCTCGTTAAGGAGGCAACATTTGAATTCGGTCGTTTTACTAAAATAAAATATAGGTACATAACTTGTAGTTTCAGTACTAAATCCAATTTTGCCAAATATTCACTTCAGAACTTTTACCCCGTGACCACAAAATTAATGCTCATTACTGGACAAACCTTCTGCAATTGACATAGCCGTAAAAGTGGCACAGTGGTGATAATTAATTATTAAGTTATTGATATATTAGGCGTCGAAAAGTAATTTTATGATGCCATATGAAAATTCTTTTTCTTTTTTAGTACTGTGTTCATTTCACAACTTTCCGCTCTTTACTGAGAATAAATTGTAAAAAGTAGGATTCTTCATGCACATTCCTTATTGGATCACTCGGAAATATAGGAACTTGAGGACATCTAACCCCTCACCCCGAAAAACTAAACATGGGATACATATAATGGAATAGCCATGTATGTCTCATGTCCAATATTGAATAAATAATTACACGTGATGATTTAAACTGATTTCGAATATATCTACATCATATTATGTTCATTTGAAATATTTGTTATTTTGGCAACCTTTAGCTGCTCCTTGATTTTCTCTTCTTTCCACGCCCCGCAAACGTCATTATTGTCGCATTGGTCCCTTCTTCGGATTATTTTCTATAATTTTTATTTATTTTCATTGGTTTATTCATTATCTAAGTAAATTTAAATAGACGAAACATGTTCATGTAAGTGAGGGAGACGTTCAACGTTGATAGCCCCAATTCAGACGCATTAATTGTATTAAATAGAAATATACGATTTATAGGATTGAAATTCAATAGAGTATTACTCTTCTTTATTTATTATTTAAAATGAATTTAAGTACACTATGACTACAATTCAGAACAAACATTTTGCGTCACTGAGTGTGACCGTCTGACACGCCCATCAATTACATGATATTTTTTGGCAGTCGGCCTCATTGTTGATTATTGTTCAATCATTTGAGTATGCCACCTATATACTTACAGCATGTGTTTATTATTTTCTTTCATTTTTTACGATGTTCTTCTGTCGTTCATGTGTGGTGTCGCATTATCCACAATCTAGCATGGTGTTTACTTCAGTTTCTTCATGATTTATTCCTCCCCGTGTCTTCTTTACGTGTGATGCTGCGTGCCGAAAAAAAAACGGCACGTGCACGGTGGTGTGCGGTGGTGATAAGAGCATCGAAGGTGGGGGGGACGGTATCGGCAGCCGCGCACACGCCGACGCTGTCGCGCGGCCGGTTCTCCCCGCGCTGGAGCTTCCACTCCTCGCAAGTTTTCGCTTTCTTTTTTCTTTCCCTTCAAGTTTACGTTCAGTTTCTCCTTTAAGGGTTCGCCAGCGTTTCTGACTCCTGTCTCTTCCGTTTCCGATCAATCCCTTCTCAGTCCCCTTTTCGGACTCTTTCCTCATGCCCTTCCTGTATCTTCCGCTAATATCTACCGTGTGCTTTCTGTTCCTTTTTATCATTTCATTGACCCAACTTAAGGTGGGTTTTGTCTTCGGCGTTGACCGGCAGGCTGTTGAGGAAGATTGTATCCTATTCTATTATTGCGCCATTGACCCTATTCGACTCTAAATGTTTAACCGTAGCTGAACCTTGTTTCGGAATCACTCGTCTTGGTCACTGTTTGTCTCTGCTCAATTCAAGATTGTCATGGTTTTAATCTCG
The DNA here is from genome assembly GCA_031308135.1 of Acheta domesticus. NCBI lineage: Eukaryota > Metazoa > Arthropoda > Insecta > Orthoptera > Gryllidae > Acheta > Acheta domesticus. The sequence goes on along the minus strand of JAHLJT010009436.1, from coordinate 129,283,617 downwards.
GCTGTTTCTTTAATGCATCTTGTGTTTATATTTTTATATCAATCTGTCCGTCTCTGACACCGTCACTGTCGCTTCAGTGTTTCAGCTCCAGATACCTGACTGGTCATTGTATTCTTCCTATTCATTCTGATATTTTATTATCTTTCTGTAAATACGTGAGTGAAAGAAAGTGAGTGAAAATTGAAGGCATTCAAATGATGAATACACCAAATCTGGCTTTTGCAACACATTACGCACTGGTCATTATTTTCTATTTTACTAATCGTACGTTGAATTGTATGCGCATTGGATTCTCTGAAATATAAAAGTGATGTAGACTGTTTTATGAAGCATACGTGTTTTTTATAAATGTGTATTAACAGAATTTTTACATTTTCTCTTTAATATTTTTAAAATATGCTTCGGTTTAATTGAACAGGTCGTCAGCAATATTATTTTCCTAAAATTCGTATTTTTAAAACTGTTGATACCAGTTCTAAAGTACCTATAAAATACATTTTCTTTTAAATAAAATTTAAAAGTGTTAATAACATTATTTTAAAGCAAAATAGTGGGATCTCCACATTATGTAAATGTAATGAATAGCGTCAAGATCATTTATATTCTAAAGATGTACCTTTCTGAGCGTTGAAAATTATATTCGTAAAATCTCAAGCAGTGGGCAAAGTTAAGAATATTTTCATAGTATGGGTAAAATTATTGGGGTACAAGGCAAAATTCGTCATTAGCATATCTCTTTCTGAATAAATCTCTCTCTTTAAATTTGTCAATTTTCAGTTTGTTCTACTTTTTATTAATTTATTTCCAAAGTTAAATTTTTATCCAGGATTGGCCACTTGAAAATTGTAAAACTTTGGTAATGGTAAGTTATTTAACTCAGCTTATACCACTCGACATTCTACTCCCTGAAAGTGTTTGAGATACCTCGGTGTCCAAAAATGTTGCAGTGCGTTCTGCGTTAATATACTTGTTTTCAACTTATTCTTTTCATAAAAGAAGAGATAATATATAATATTTGTTTTACTCCTTATCAATAGAAGGAATGAGCTCAATGTCCTGTCTAGTTTGAAGTTAGTAGGAAGCTTCCAGGATTTTTGTATTTCTTTTTATTTGCGTGAAGTGCCTACCAATGAAGCAGTGGTCCCTTTTACGTGTTTTTAGTGACCTGTCTGTGAGGGTAGGGAAAGCTAACTAATGTAGCTAAAAATAATTTATTACAGAAAACATTTAAAATATTTTGTTTCCTGAAAACGTGTGATCAAAACATTATTGATAACCCTTTTCCTGGGTCAAAATACAAGCGCAACCCTCAAATCGTTTCTAAAACACAGAAGAGTGGCATTTGCAAGACTGTGACCTATTTGAACTCTGGGCACTTGAAGGCATATTCAAAAGTAAAATCGAAGAAAACGAATTTGATCCAGACTCAAACACATGTGAATTTAGCTTAAATTTAAAAAGCTGGAAAAAGCGCAAAACAGGGCGACGTTGTTACCACAGTGTGAAAAAACGTGAGAGAAAAATGTTCAATACACACCGCCGGACAATGAATTGTTTAAAAGGGTTAATCGAGAGCTCGCATGTTCCTATTTCTTGTGTACTGAGAGAACTCTTCCTGAGAAGTCACTCAATTTTTATGGATTTGGTCGTGTTATTTACAGATGTTCATCAAACCACACGATCATCGCATATGCTTATGCATAACATCACATCAAACGCATATGCTTATGCATAAACATGCGTATACACATTTTTTCTGTTTAGTACTTTTGGATAGTATTTTCTAATTTGAGAGGTGCAAAGCTACACACTTAGTGCTACACACTTAGTTCTAGTATATAACTTAATAATAATAATAATAATAATAATAATAATAATAATAATAACTTAATGTATGAAGATAATTTCATACTGAGCATGAGTGTTTGAACTCGGTCATTTGCTGTCTGGAAACCGCAACGACCCTGGTTTCGGCAGATTCTACGTATCCAGTGCTGCATAGAACTTGACGCCGCTGGTGCGTTCGACGGAAATGAGCGTTGACGTCACGCCGCGCCCCTTTGTTCGCGGGCCGTCTATTATGCCCGGGTGCGCGGTGGAAGCGCGGTCGAGGATTGCCCTGAGCAGCCGCAGGAATCCAGCTGATTATCAGCAATCCCTTTTGACCCCTGGCGCGCAGCAGCGAGCCTGTGCACCGGCCGCTATCCAGAGGCAAGCAGCCCGGGATGCAGGGCTCCTAGGCACACCGCCGCACGAGAAGCTGCTCGGCATTGGCAGCGATTCGGATTTCCTGCTTCGGGATGTCTTGGTTGTCCTCTGAGAACAATGCGTTGTTGTACGTGACTGATGTTCCTTTTACTTGGTCTACTCTGGTTAACGCTTTACCGGATTCACACAAGCTACGCGCGTAATACGTCATTCACGTTAACTAGTTACTTTATGTTTATCCTTTAACTGAACATATTCAATTAAAGGATGGATATCTGGCTTTGTTTATGGTTTCTTTGGCAATGAGAGTCTGTTTTTTTCTTCTTGGATACATCTTGTAGGTAAAACAATTTGTGTATTGAAAAATGTGTCATCGTTAATGTCAGAGGTATCGTTCCTTCTGATTTGCTTTTTTTTAACGTTTAGCTACCATATCTCTGACATTACCACCATTTTGGCAGGAATATTCATGATAACTAATGTTGTTTCAACTCGTATACCCATACACATTTGTAAAGGAATAACATTTCTTCTGTTTTATCATCCCTCTAATATGAAGTATTCTACTAATGTTTTCTGTATATTTGTAATTCCTTTTATGAAAAAATATAATAGTTAACACAACACGTTATCATTGTTTCCTTTTTCCACACTGCATTCATATTACATAAAAATATGTAAATGTTCTAAAGATATTAATACAGCAATAATGAATAATAACTAACCATCATATACAGATTTGGCTCTAAACGTTTAATGAAGCTGAAATAATTATGTATCTAGCCATTATACATAATATCTTACCAATGTTAGTAACTGATTCTTTTCCAAAATGAATCACTTTGTGTAGTCGTTATGCGTAAAAGTTAAGGAGTCGCTTAAATTGGCAGTTTTCCTTTTGTGGTAGTTTACTTTCAAAGCTCAGTCTTCGCTTCGCCTGTCCAAGTCGACGACCAGACTCCCTCTTTCGGCTAGCTATTAACATAAAACGTTTGTGGGTTCGCTTAGCGCATCATTTCCCACGCATTCTAATCCAAAATATTGACTTGCTTAATAAGTATTTTTTCCTTAACAAACATTCTAAAGGGCTTTATTTGTTAAATGATAAATGATGGTTTTACAACAGCGATATTTTCGTTTTTCTGAACTCTTTAGAAGTTAGGTCTGTAGATGTTCGGATACTGTAAACAAATTGTGTTTCTTAAAAAATATTCTGTATTGTGTTTCTTAAAAAATCTAACTAATGTATTAAACGAATGTATTCATGATAATCCTTGAATAATAATCCTTGAAATCTGAATGCGCAAAGAAAAGTAATCAGACAGTACGATGATTGATTTCATCGTTCTGTTAGCCGTAATAACAAGAATTAATTTTCTAACAGTTTAAGAGCTCCTTTTTTCTCGCGCGTCCCCAACGCTTTCCATCGCTGCGTGACTCAGCTGTCGCCCAAGTAAATAACTGGCATTGAAAGTATATCGTATAATTTATGAGTCGCGGACGCCTCTCGAAAAGAAAATAATTCATCATCGATCTGATATTTAATACGTCCGTGTCGCTCCATTTCAACGAGGCGGCTTTTCATTAAACAGAGACGTGACACGGCAACACGACGGCACAGAGGGCGCGGTCCGTGCAGACAGCACGTGGCATAATTCATTCGTCCAGCGTGTGCGAAAGTGCCATTGGAAACGTCAGGTGCACGCGTGCCGACTGGCGGTTTGCGAGCACCGCGTGCCTGCGCCTGAGGACAACGCCTCCTTAAGGCAGAACCTCTTTTTTATGAAGGGTTCCAGTGGAGATTTTCGATGAGGGAAGGTTAGTTGAAAGTATACGATATTCATCTCGCTGTGAATAAGATCGTTCTTGTCATAAGAAATTCTTCCTTGTTACGACTTTGGGATATTAATAATGTTTTTCTCTCTGGTGAAGATGTGAATGGACTTCAATGGATGTTACAACTTCTATGATCAACTGGAATTGCGCGGACTTTAACAGAATCACAGGACGAATTTTATGGAATGCGAATTCTATCTAAATAAAACCCACTAAATCGCGAAATTGAGGTAAAGATAGGTTGCAGTCCTAAAAGAATTTAAAACTTTGTTGTTGTTTTTTTATGAGAGAACGAATTTTTTTACGAGGTACAGCAATAACGATCTTCACCAGCTACATATATTCTCAATATCATATTCGCAATAATAACACCCAGTGTTCGTGCATCTGAACTTTTGACATTTTCAAATTTCTCTCTCACAAATCAAATATTCATTGTAATTTCTCGTGCGTATTGCGTCATGTCTATCTGTATTCTACCTACGAATTCAATTTGGAGAAGGAAGTTTTGTGCTGTATTTTTAGGTGAGAGGGTATTAGATGGTGCATGATAATATTTACGACAGTCACGTTTGCACGACAATTGTCGTAAGTGGGGTAAACGTGTATTTATGTTCTTTGCATTCACTAATGAAGTGATTAAAAATATTTCAACCATATTTATTCGAATACAGTTTCAAACAATTAAAGTGAATCCCTTGGTGTATCAAAACACTGACAGACGATCCAAGATGGGTGTCCGCCCATACGAACGGAAGTCCAAGATATGAAACGTGGAAGATAAGAAAACAAGATTCAGTGTTTATCAACAACATTGTGATGGTCTAGACTCTAGTGAGTAGGGTAGTTATGCACATTTGCAATTAATGAGAAGAAAATGATGGCCGTTTAGTATCTACACCAAAATGAAATGACATATTCGTGACATGTCCATTACTTAACAGGAATCATAAATTGGCTGATTGCAATCAGTCGTGTGTGCGACGACAAAGGGAATAATCCGCCGAGCGCCATCTCGAGGTGGTGTTTCTCTGCCGGCCTCGCTGGCGGCGGGCGACGCGTGCCCGGGAGCGGAGTGAGCCGGCGCGGCGGTTTTGACGCGGCTCTAATTACGTTCCGGTCTAATGAACGGCTCTCCACGCGGGCAAGGGCGGGTCGCGTGTCCCCAGGATTGATTTTCGGGTCATTACGGACTCTGTGACGGTCTCTTTGCCACGTCCGCCGCCTCCGCACCCGCCATCGCGTCTGTTCTTCCCGGAGTGCGGCTTTCGATTGCGTATTCCGGGCGATGGTCAGATAAGAGGAAGGCATATGCGAGCTAATAGAGAGTGTGATATTAACTATTGAAGTGGTTTATCTTGGTAGCGTTACTCGCTGTCAGAGGATAACACTTGGGGCGTAATAAACATCAACGCGTTCTATTTATTTTTCATTGTCTTGAATTGTAAAGGATTTCAAATCGGTGAACTTCATATCGTATGCCGAACTTAAATGTTTTCAAATAGTTTTTTCGAACATCGAACAAAACAAATGGCTGATCGTTGTTTAAAAATCTCATTATAAGATCAAGAATTCGTAATCGAGTATCCTAAAACACTTGCCTTACAACCGCCTACTGAGAAATGTGTTTTACGTGATCAATTTGAACATTGCCTAGCTGTCTGTCCTTGTCTTTCTTATAACTCATTCTGTTAATAGTGAAATTACCAGGACAGTAGGACCCTGTACATTTGAATTCGTGCCAAAATGTCTGCTAATTCACATTTTTCACTTCCTCTCATATTCGAGAAGTCTCCAAAATCCATTAACTTTTTCATTCTTACCGCGCGTTTGCGACAGAGAAATGTAATTAATGCAAATTTGTAGCGATCGGATTGATCAAGTGACATTTGCCAAAAGGGCCTGTTCATTTTCGCGCTATTGTACTTACCTGAATTGAAGGTGCAGTAGAAACGTAGAAAAATCATAATTAATTTGATAGAGTTTTAATATTGCTGGAAACAAAAAAAGAAATAAAATTACTTAGTCGTTTTCTTTTAATTCTTCAATTTGTTTTCAATTTTTAGTACGTATTAGAACGTCAGAATACAATTATCTAAGTTGTCGCAAATTTTTGTCAGCTAGCTAATTCTGATTTTTATATGGAAATTATGTGCAGAAACTAAGAAAAGGTCTGGTGAATAAAGGAATCGCCTTGGAGGAATTTGAATCCCTGCCTGGCTACCTTGCTGCTTCATGAACTTCGGCTCCGTTATCTCCTCTTATCGCTCCTGCCCTCCGAGGGCAAGATCCTTCTTATCGACAGCGGCGAAGCGCGCGCGGGAATGTTACTGTCTGAAGGGAAGAGCGAAGAAGCATCCCGAGGCCCGAGGCCCCGCTTCGGCGCCGCGCCGTGAGGAACGCCCTCTCTAACCCCAAGGAGGCTGAAACCGCAGCGCGGTCTAACGCCGCCACTCATGGCCATTCATCATTCATTGTGATGCGGCGCGACGCAGCCGTCAGTTGTCCTCGGTGCCCCCGAGTGTCTCACCCGCATCGTGCTGAGCTGCGCCTTCTCCGTTCCTGAGACGTTGCGCCCTCCCAACGTCATGTTCCTCTATAGCCGGCTTTGTCTAAAATCGTCTTGCGTACACAACAAGGGGGTTCCCGGTTGTTTGCTACGCAGCATGCATTCGTAGTCTCTGGATTGCTGCTGCAGTATTGTTTGACCTCTTTACCTAGGTCCTTCACGTTATCTTGTGCGAAGAAAACTGTTAACAGCGTTTGTACTAAGACTATTATTAGGACAGCAACGTTTTGAATTGTGCCTGAACGTGTCTAACGAAAGCAGCGGCATGTGGTTTTTTAACGTTTGCTGAGCCCGTTCAAGGATACCTAGGATATGAATACATTTCAGAAGAGTCTACGAAATATTATTTGAATACAGAAGATAAAAATGAACGAAAACATTGTTTTCAGAACTAAAATAAAATTTCAGTATAGGATATAGTGTCTCAGTGGGTTACTCATAATTAGAAAACAACGTGCGACATTTCCTTTCCTAGTACTCGAAATGAAAGCTTGATTGATTTATTAGTGATTCCGGACGCGTCAACTGCTAAGATTACTCCTGTAAGTGTCGTGCATGTTTTTCCTCGGAAAGTGACAGTAAGTTTCGCCCGCTGGATGGTGATATTCAACCTACGTGTCGGCTAGCAGGGTTTTTCCCAACCAACCATTTCCCACCAGCGAGGCGCCGTCCCAGCTGAGACAATGTCTAACCTCCCGACCGGTCTCCCGTCATGTGTGACAGTGTAGTGCACACTCGTCGGGACTCGAAACTGTGACCTCCCGGCTAGAGGCACTGCAATGACATCAGTTGATGCCCTGATCCACCTCTTCCGGTCGCTTGATGTTTTCAGGTGCATCATCTGCTGTGGTCACTAGTGTAGGGAAAGTTTTGTCGCGGTAGGTAGCGATGTTCCTTCCCCCACTGGATGGGGATATCCGGCGCCGATCTACACGTCAACTTCCGGGGAATTTCCACTTACAGGTATTTCCCCCAGCGGGGCACTGCCCCAGCTGGAAAAGCTCCCGACATACATGGTATTGTAGTGCAAGTAAGAGTGTGTGTGTGGGTGTGGGTGTGGGTGTGGGTGTGGGTGTGGGTGTGGGGGGGGGGGGGGGAGAGGATAGGAAGAGAAAGAAGGAAAGGCTACACGCGGTCCTTGCCCGTTTGTGAGGGTACTGCTTCGGCATTCTCCTGGTATTGATCGGAGAAACCTCGGAAAACTACCCATCAGAGCAGCCAATAGTGTGTGTCGCACTTACACATATTAGGTCTGTTAACTTAACTTCAGAGGCTTGACGACAGCAAAATTGAAAATAAATCGTATTTCAAAAATAAAACCAAGCGATCGTGTTTTTTGTTTAAATTAGTTTAGTTTTCACAGCAGTATCTACTGCACAGAATAAATGAGGGCCGTTGAAAGACAATGTGCAAGCTTTAATGTTGGATTAAAATTTCATGCCACTTGACAGCTGGGAGTGGGGGAAAGCTTCATTATCAAAGTCAAAAACAAATATGTCATATTTCGATCGATATGCTTATATTTGGCAATCTAACTCGCACATACGTACTCTCCTTATTTTGGTCTTTATACAGGTTCATATAGGTTTCGCATTTTTCAGTTTGTTATTGATTTACTTCTAAACAATATATTTGTTGGATATATCTCAACAAATAGGGCGGATAAGAATATTGAGAATAGTTCTCTGCAGCTTCTCAAGTACTCTTGATATTTTCAACTTAGAAAGGTGCCTTTTCACCTGTAAAATTTGGCAATGTTCCCTGTTCTTTATCTCGCGAGACTCATTAAAAACTTTCATCTTCCTCCCGTTGGGATTGAGACTCCAGAGATGCATTTGAATGTGTTTCGGAAACGTAATTAATGAAGAAAATTCGAGGCACTCCCAAGCTTGAGAATAATATTAAATCTCCAACAGAGACGTTGCGAACTCTTTTACTTCGCCGAAACAAAATGCGATAATATCGAAATTCTGAACTGTTCATGCATTTAAAGAAATATGTAGCCCTACGTGTTTAATATCGAGAGCCTAAACCCTGTAGCCTATTTTATCCAAAGTTTATATCCTCCATCGATGAAGTCGAATTCGAGGCGTGAGGTGTTAATAGGACAGAAATTACTATGTTACGATATTACGTAACCATTCCCAATAAGTGAGAAAAAATGTGCAGTTGGAGCTACACTATTCGTTGCCGTATGGCATCATTCTACCCTTGTCCGTATAGACCGGGAACCTGAAAGAAAATCCAGGTATGATAAGCTCAAGCTAAAAATTTTGACAAGTTAGCCAGTGTTATAAGTGCAGGGAAACGCAAGTATGGCGGACGGTAGGTGTCGGCATTGCGCTGCAAAATGTTTTGCATGTGTCGAAAAAAACTATGTCATTGGGGAATATGTATACAGTTAATTCTTGTTCTACATTGTTCGTTAGATAGTTGAGCTTATCATACGTGGATTTTCTTGCTGGCTGCCGGTTTAGTAGTTTATTATAATATATATTGTAAAGTTAGTCTAATAAAGCATTGGATGCGGCCGAAATATTAGAGGAGCAAGGTTAAGAGGTGGTACACGAGGGACTGGGAATGCTCCAAACACAATGGAAGCCATCTATGCCTTGGCGGAATTCATGTCCCTGGCAAGCCCTGGCTTCCGCGTACTTGGGTGCACCTGCCCCAAGCCACTGCCCCATCGAGCCGGCTATGATATAATATGTTTATTGTGTAATTCAGAAATTTTTTTCATATGCACGGAGAGTTTCTAGTGTCTTAACTCCTTGAAAACATGTTTATAAATTTGTTCGTAACTATACTACATTGGTCTTGTACACTGCTTCTTAGGATTGTTGCTGCCAGCTCTTTTCAGTATCCTCCCTTGATCTGCAATCCTTACAATTTTAATAACATATTAATAAACGAGGGAACTCTATTCCAAGAGCGATAAAGACCCGAAGGGAAGTTGTGACTCTGCATAATACATATACCTATATTACTGTGGGGTGCAGCGCGTGTTGTGAATAGCAGACTATATAATTTAAGGCGAAGCCGATTGTACTGCAGCTTACATCCTCTGGTTGCTACTTACGTTGGAGGACCATTGGTGATGGATTGTTTAACGGTGAACGAGTCAACAGTCCCGCACCAGTCCGATGAACGAGACACCAGTCCTGAAAATGTTCTTTCAGGTGCTGTCATGGCCACAAATGAATTGAGACGCATAGAGAATGAATGCATATAATTAAGTCAAAGATGGCCATACAAAGAAATTGCACCGATAAATATGCAGCGAATTACAAGCTCAATCAAATGTGCAGAGAGTAAATGTTACGAGAATAAAGATTGCACCATGTTGCATAACATGTTAACGAAAGTTTAGATTGTGCTTATGGAAAGATATTGTCAAAGCAGAAGCATGGCTCTATTGCGTAGTACATTAAGAACTAACTTCTGTACTGGGCGGAAATATTTGTCCACCGTACAAAATCACTTTTATGGATGACGATGTGAAACACATATTGCATAACACTTGAGAATGCAGTTAATGGTTCACCCCTACACCGGTTCACTTAAAAATGTTAAAAGTTCCATACAACGTAGTTGATGGCACTGACTAGTTCGTCGTATGATATTGAACTATAAAGAAAACTAAAAGGAATCTTGCACACGCATATTATAACATGTATCAATGTGAAGACAAAATGAGTGAGTGACGCACACGTCTGTAGCTTGTGGCGTCCGGCTTTGCACTGATCTTTGTGCCGCTCGCGGTTGCCGCCGAAAATTAGCGGGAGCCAATGGGCATGCATGTTCATCTTATAAGAGAGTTGTGACTTGAATTGTTAATTAAGCAAACTATATGGAAATTTGAGTTATTAAATATAAGAATTTACAATGTGTTTTGTGCAGTTAACCTTTTAGTGAGCGAATTACTGCACAGGATTTGAGCATGTTGCGGGCAATTCTGAGTATGAGGCAACGTCGGCGGTGGAGCGGAAACAGTCGTTCTGAGAATCGCAATTTGCTGGCAACCACTATACTATCAGGACTAATGACCATAGCAGTTGATGTGCCCGAAAACATCAATCAGTCGCATAACTCTTATAAATGTTCTTTGTCTGCTTTTTTATCACAATTTTGTAACCACACATTACATATAATGGTTCCCGATATACAAAACAAAGTCCTTGACTAGTGGACGAATGCCGTTCACGAAGTTGAAATGACTGAAGTGAATGAGGGAACTGAAATCTTGTTTGTTAAATCGAGGATTCATGGACATTTGTAAGATTAGTCATGCAAACCCGTTAGACACCATATTTCAAACTTTAACGATAGACTTTGGTCTTTTGTCAAAATTAATTAGCGGAACTTAAAAAACCTACTTGTAATCGCCGGATCTATGTAGAACTTCGTCTTTAATTTTGGAGGTCGACTGGATTTTAGTTTACTTTCGCGAGAAAATTGTTTACAAAATGTTTGATATGTTTCGTTATCCCAGATTTCAAAAACAATGAAACATTGTTCCCAAAATCGTAGAGATATAATAGTATTTGATTTGGGGGGAAAGGGGTAAAAACTTGTATTGAAACTCTTCTATTCATTTTTCGGTCAGTCAGCGATTCAATCAATCATATATCCACGATAAATTATCCTCCATTTGGACAGATATTTCATTGGAAACCGGGCTCCCCGCAAACGCGTTCCGATTTTTCATCCATTTGTTTTTTCGGGGCGCAGCTGGGACGTCGCTTGCAGAGAATTAGGCCGAATGAACCTTGCGGACGCTGGCGCCATCTTTCAGGTGGCATTTGCGCACCTGCGCGCGGACCTTGAGTGATGCCTTCTGGTGGGCGCCGGACTCGCGCTTTGCGGCTTCATCCCCTCCTCCACCTCTGTTAGTTTTCGTCCCTTATCACTTCTTTGTGTCCCTGCCTTGTTTGTGAGACTGTAATGACCGTTGGCCATTTCTCTGCTTTCTACCCTCGTATTTCTACTTGATTTCGTGTTTTGTGAAAGTCTCTTCTACGAAAAATGTTTTGTTTTTAGTCATCCAAATGGAAATAATATAAAGTGTTGAAGTTACGTTGGTGTTGTGAGGTTAAAACCTAGGCAAATAATTCTCAGCTACGTTTTGAGAATGGAAACTTATTTAGAAGCATGCAAAGCTTTTCGGGCATATTGGAAGTTTTTCAAGGATCTGCGATGTACTTAATTAAATTAAAATAAGCATACCCTACCTTCCAGTAAAGGTGTCACTTGTTTGAGCAAGTGTAAAATTCTGGCTTTCTAGTTGAGTGATAGTTCAAAGTGATGTAAAATATTTTTAAACATCGCCAATACCAATTTTCTGCAATGTATGCAGACTCTTGATTTGATATTGACATTGGTTAACGGCTCTTTCAGTAAAAGAGAATCAATGATCCTCTTATGTTCGTACTCTCTCTTTCATCCTGTCCCCCATGCGTTCTCATTTTCCCTTCCTCCTAGTTGCATCTGAACGTCCTACCTCTCGTGCGGACGTATCTATTGTTCGCTCACCGTAATGCAGATGGTGCTTGTTCGCTCTCCCACAAATCTGGTGGGTACAAAACGCCTAACGCGAGTGAAGCCTCCTTGTCTATAGTATCCGCTGACAATGTACCTTTCATCTCCCGTACCCATTGCTTTTGTCGAAGTGCTCACACTTCCGGTAATTGCTCCTAAGCTTATGCATCATGCATTATCGCCTCTGCTTCTCCTATTCCTCTAATGTACTCTAAATAACCACTAATAAAGAGGTTCTGTAATAGTTCATTGACATAATACTCGACTCGATGCTAATTGTCCTTATTCGACTATGATGATAATTGTGTTTTTTTCTAAAGCCCAAATTATATTTAATTGTTCCGCAAATACCGAAGCGAATGTTGTCAGTTTAGATCGTTGGAGATATCAAGATCATTCAACTGAGACATTCGTACTGGAAAACATGCAATGTTATAATTAGCTCATCCCAAATTTTACGCAATATTTGGCAAATAAGTGACAGCTCTGTTTCATGATGTAGTCACCTTTAACTAAGGAATCATTTTCTGTTAATAGTGTCTGTATATAATGTTAATATAGAAGTTCTTCTTTATAGTGTGAAATAATTATTTACTGTGGTAATAATGATTAAGATGGATGGTTTTTATGGTAATTCGTTATTTTTTATTATAAGAAAAATTGGGGTAGTCTAATAGTAGTAAAAATTATTAATGATTTTTACAATTCCATTTACTCTCTACGTAGAATAACGTGTATATTTAGGAACATTCATGATAAAAAATTACAATGTTATCTCGATACATGTCGGATTTCTTTGACATAACGCAAAATACTAAGAATTCGGGACCTCTAGGAATAACTGATCAGAACGCTAGATTATAATTGCGAGTGGAGAACATAGCTGCCGCAGTTCTTTGATTCAATGACTAAAACTTGCTCAGTAACACAAAATTCATAAGATAACGAAGTAATCGCTGGAACGCTGGAGTGATCAATTTTAATCCTGCATTAAAATACTGGAACGGAACCGAGAACAAATCACTTGGTTTAAACCCTGAAATTGATCATGATGATGGTGAATAAGGTAATGAAGTGTAAAAATTGATAAAGCATCTAAATTTTCGAAGTAAGGATTATAATGAATTTTAGTGATCATTGCCGAAATAAGGCGTGTCTTTTCTCCTTGCGATCTTTGTAGCTCTCAGATCTAGACTTTCATTTAAAAACTGCCTTTTCCAGTTTAGTTATGCTGAGGACTATTCGAGTATTTCAGATTTTAGCAATATACTTTCTGCCTTGTTAAAATACATGTATGAATTTCTAACAGAAAGTACATGAAACTCTGCAACGGTTCATTCCGAATCTTTTTACACCATCTATTTGGCAAGCACTGCGTATAATAAACCTTTTTTTAATATAAATACACTATTTTTTTATTTTTTTGCATGTTCTTTAGTTTTTCATGATTTTTTGTGACGTTTTCCCTCGTCATATAACTTATATAGAATAAAGAATATTTATGTTCGTGACTTAAAGTTTTCGATGTGTAAACCAGAAAATCCATTTGTGCCTGCTTGTAAACGTACTCAAAACGGCTAGAACGGGATTCGACGCATAAAATATGAAACGCCAACCTGCGTTAGAGAGCTGCTGCAATCCCTAGTGGGAGATATAAATAGTGACGTAAATATATCCACAGGACGAGACGTCCCCATGCGAGGCGTTATTACAGTGCACGGCGCTGCCTTGCGTAAACACACCCTCCACGCAGACGTGTTTGTTGCCTTTACTCTCGTTCTTTGGAGCCACGTTGCTCTCTGCAAAGCATTTGTATGTTCGGAAACAAGGACCTCCCTTCAGAGACGCACAGCGCTGCTTGTCTGCTTGTTGCTCGGCTTGCTGTGCAACTCCTATCATCTTACTTTCCAAGAAGTTTGTAAACGTGCTTTTCTTGCGTTTACACGGTTCGGCGGCAATAAGGTTTCCGCGTAAGTTCGCTAGTTTGCTTTGATATTTTTATGCCCTCCCGTAGACCACATGAGTTGTTTTCATTGCAGTACACTACTGACAGCCAGGGGCGTCCAGAGAAAACAAGAGTCCCAGGGCTGTGGATCCACGGGGACCCCTTGTTTCAATTTCGAACAAAAGTTTTCCCCACCCCCTCCAATATATAAACAAAATTCATTTGTCCATGCAACAAAAATAAGCCCATAATTTGAATTAGAAGTTAATAGACTTATTTGTTTTCAATGAAAAAAATTGTGTTCTTAATTAAGTCTGGATCTGGGGCAAGTTGCCCTCGCTGCTCTTTTTGTGGGCGCCACTGCTGACAGCAGAAGTACGTGCGTTGCTAGTTCAGGCCTGGCAATCTGTTCTCAAAGTTCTGAAATAATTCGTCTTGGGCAGACTTGGTAGCTTGAAGGAAGAAAATGATTTACCTAGTCCTCTTTAAAATTTTACATATTCTTTCATATTACAGGACGTCAAAATTCAGCTGTAGCCTATTCAGAACTTTTAATGCTTTTATAACTAAGCGTAGCAGGGTTTTGTCTTCACTCTAAATTTACATAGTAGTTGTGAATATTAATAAAATGAAAAATCAATTACAGGAAAGAAAATATCATTTTCGAAGGGAGTTGCGAATGGAAGATATTCTGCGAACGCAAAATCAAATTAATAATTTGGAATTATTTCAATGATTTTTATTCAGTACGTTTTATGGTCTCATTAGCGTTAATAGTCTGACCACAGGTAACACGTAAGTTAGTGTCGTTGTCTAGAATGAAGGGCGACTTAGACTAGTGTAGGCACATAACATTTCATTCAGTATCGAAATCTAGAAGCCCAACATTATTATTAATGTTTTACTAGGTGGGTACATGAGATACACTTCAAATTCAAAGCAAAATTGAAAGCAAAAGCTCTAGCAGTAATATTAACTATATTATTTTGAGATAGATAAGATACCAGTTTAATGTAATGCGCAAAGAAGACTCGAAAGAATTTTGAGTTAAATAGAGTTCGTTATTTTGAGTTAGATTATGTCAGTGATCTATTTTGAGTTATTTATATAAATGATCTCTTTTGCGATAGATTATAACGATTATTTATTTTGAGGTAGGTTATATCAGTTATCTATTTTTTGTTAGATTGTATCAATTACCTATTGTCTTCACGCTTCTTATGAATTCTCTTCATTGGTATAGCTTGTCACTGGCCTCACGATGCTTCAAACCATAGAAAATTCTCGACAGGCAAGGGAGAAGACAAGAGCAATAAACAGATAGCGACTGGACTAGGAGCTGCAACTCCATAGGAGATAGAACTGTGTTTTATTACTTCGGTACTTCCAAGATGATGTACGAGTGAAGAAAAGGCAATTCCTTCACATACTACGGATCTGACAGTTTGTCGAGCAGAATTATATTTCTTATCCTGATGTTCATGAATTCAATAGAAAGATTCAATCTTAAGAAATATCTTCTCATAATCTTAAAATGAATGTGTGAAAATCTTGTATTACAATCTCGTTTAATGCAATTTGAGAGAATGGAGCTGTGTCACTTTAGTGAATACATGCGGAAAGATAAAATACGAAATGTGATGATAATTTTTAAAGCTTAAAGTAGTAGGTTTAAAAACGTATTTATATCATGAATCTAAAGACACGTTTTGTCGCAAAAGTATAGTTATTTGTTTCAAGAGGGTGTATATCTGTATGTACGTAGGGTGTCGAAGGAGGAGGCAACGAAACCTCGCAAATACATCAATTTTAAGCATATTTTAGCTGATAATCAAATACCGAATTTCAATGGTTGAGCTTTAATAAGCACTCTAAAGTTGGTTTGAAAAAAATACTTTCTATGCAACAATTTACATTCAAGAAATATATAAATACTCCAGGAGCAATAAAACCGTTTATTTGTTTAAATACATAAGTTTAAAATAAAAATTAACACAGGAATAAAAATGCAATTACATTATGTAAATTGGGTCTTTCGAAATCATTTGGTAGCACTAAACACCTTGCCGTCATTGGCGACTTAGGAATCGCCTCTTATGTGTTGCTTGTAGGTTAGGAGGAGGATGACTGTTTATAGAATGCATCTTCTCTGAATTGTGCTTTGTAAAATTAAAATAATATCAGGACTTTAAAGAAGCCAGGAACAACACTTCATACGCGAATCTATTTTCTCACAACCTTCTGAGGGTGTTAATAAATACGCTTTTAGCGGCACGGTACATTTCGAAAATCTTCCGTGGTATTCATGCACCGTTCTTCCCATACTGACGTGTCTAAATCGTAACCACAAATCATGTTTCGCTATTCCTCAATGCTTGAAATTCGGGGAATTTTCATGCCAAATGCCCTTTGCACATCTCGAAAGTAGGCTGATATTTAAGCACCTGAACAACTCCGTGGCATACATTGTTTTAGCATTTTTCAATATAACAGCGGCGCATGGATGAAAAGTGTCGCTTTTGAATCTGGCTGGCTATTTGAAAAAAGATTCTCAATAGAAAGCTTTGTGGAGCACCAACTATTTCATTGCTACTCTAGACAAAATTAATCACCAGAATTTTGGGTTATAAACTCACTAAAGGTTTATAAAAAGATGGCTTAAGCAGAACAACTTGAAAAGTAAAGTTTTGAAGTTTCGTTGTTTCATCCATGGACACTCAGTGTATTATAGTGTATGTGTCATCGTGCGTGCGTGCAAATGCAACCATTTTTGAATCTCGTGTCACTGAATTGGTGTTTATGATAAGTTTATTGGAAAAATATTTGTATTAAAGTTTGTCCTTTAAACTTAGCATTTAACGTTATGTTTTACTTAACTCAGATTTTTTCGCGGCTCTTGTGCACTTACATTAAACTGATACATTATCCATCTCAAAATACTATTAAGATTGTACCTCCAATGCTTCTTGCAAGATCGACTTCCAGTTCGAGTTTTAAGTACATCTTATGTAGTCACCTACTTAAATATTACAAATGATGATAAACTTTTTGAAATATACTTACAAAATTGAACCTTGATATGTTACATATCTAATGCCAAGTCTAATGATAATGAAGGAGAAATTTTAAGAAGTAGTAAAAATAATTGTTTCAAAATATGCATATTTTAATTACTAACATTTTGACTTCCGCTCATCGCAGCAAAAATCCATTTATGTTTCTCAGAATAATTGAGGAACGTGTATAACTAGACTTCTAACGTCAGTATTTATTTCCACTGATTTTTTTCTTTTCAGATCTCTGAATATATGATGTTAATTAAAAGTGACAAAATTCGATGAATGTTTGTACACAAATTTTAGCTTTCCAGCGCGTTTTTTCTCACTTTTATTTTATATATTAATAGTCTGTCTTCACAAGTGTATTTCTAATCTTCTGTGCCATTATTAAGTTAATTCACTACTGCCTATGTGCATTTAATTCAAATGTTGGTTGAATTACGGAGACTTTTCTTGTTACATTACGTTCCAGAACATCTTCAAGGCCCGCATGATGATGACTAAAGTTACACTAGTCACTGCGTTATGCATAAAGTTCTTAACGGATGATCTGCTTCAGAATATGCCTTTGTATCAGAACACTCCTTATAAATATTTCAAGAGCGGCTTTTACTCACCTTTTAAAGTTGCGAAATTCCGCCTCAGAACAAAGCAAAAAGGACTGCACCTTTAGTTTCTCCAGATCATCCCTCTCTATTTCAGCCACTCCCCCTCCCTCTCTCGTCTTGTCTCATTTCCCTGGGAGGTTGCCGCGAGGACCTCCCATCCTTTTTGGCGCCGGTCACATCTTATTAAGCAACCTCCCGCGAGGGCGGCGGCGGCGGCGGTGGCGCCGCTGTCGGGGCTTCTGCACTTGTTGCTGGAGCAAAGGCGTGTTGCTGCTTTTAACGAAGTTTATAATCTATTGCGAGCCCCGGGTACAGGAAATACTCGCCTCTGCTCCGGCAGACAGGACTGTTTAGCGCAATATCCTGGGGAACGAGGGCGCGGCGAAATTTCCGTTCTTGATTCTCCAAGGGCGGCCCGGAAATCGTAGATCAGGCTGGATTCTTCGGAGTTGGTGAATGCTCATTATTTCCCTGGAGCTGTGAGCCTTCTCGAAAATTGCCTGATTTTTGACGTGGAAAGAGGATGGAACAACGAAGCAGCAACTCGACAAATTTGTTTTCGAAAGAAAGAACGCATTTACTTTTATGGACTTTACAATTCGTATTAAACTCAGTTTTTTCTTCAGTACTTTATATCTAACATTCTTCATTTTAAAAATTACAGGCTATTCCTTGTATAGAAGATTTCTGCGTTAAATCTATTATGAATGCTGCTTGCCGTTGTAGTTTTATTATTATTTTTTTTACTACCCACACGATTAGAGGCAAAAATTATAAAACCAATTGTAATGTAAAATTTTCCTCTTCTGATGTTAGGTAATGTGGGGAAACCTTAATTGATTTGTGTGTATCATAATTAGAATTTAAATACATGTTATGCAAACCGTAAATATATAAAAGATGACTAACATTTTATTTGTAATACAATTCGAAAATGAAAACGACGCAAGGAACTTGATGAACGCATTTCAAGGTACTTTCTTTAAAACTTAAATAACGCAATATTTTTACATCATTACTTCAAGAAGGAGAAGGATTAAATATCACATTCGAACATAGAGACACAGAATGTATTTCCTGGCCGGCAATTAAAAAAAAATCATACCGTACTCCATTATCCATTGAATTCAAGCATAAAATCGAATATATTTTTTCGAGTGGTATCCTCTCATCGTCTACCACCAATTGCACTGTTTTATCGAGTTAATACGTGCGATTTTTTGCTCGCCGATACACTTAGCGACCGCGACACACTCGCTTCTCCGTGCCACCTCCCCTTTCCCATTCCCACCAACCACACGATCCCCCCCTGAAACCCCGCCATCCCCACAATCCCCGGCACTCACTCAACCCCGGCAGGGGTTCCACATCGGCGAAATGCGGCACTCACTTCCACTTGTGCGAATTGCGCGGTCCGTACGCGGTAACCCCCGGCGCTTTCCGAGAACTCGGACGCTGCTGTTCTCGTCTCCATTTCCTCCCCCTCCACGTGTCCTCCTTCCCCTTCCCGTCCCCCACATGTGATAATCCGCGCGCGGAACATGTTCCTGGAAGCACTCGCAATTTCCTGGTAGCCTTGATGGGGTGGGAATTCGCGTTTTGCACCTCGTCGACTGGGGCGTCTGTTACTGGCGTGGTAATCGCCCTCGCCCAGCCTGCGGTCAGTGTTCCGTTTTGTCTCACGTCTCTCTGTTATTCTGAAACGTTCGAGGAAGAGACTGGTTAGTTAAACAAGCGTTTTTGATAGTCACCGTGTAGGACGTTTTTTACACGAGTAAGTTTGGTTAGTGAGGTGACGGATAAGTTAATCATTTTACGTCAGTATGTGCGTGTCAAGTAATTTCAAGCCTTTGTATTGTACATTAAATAGTACTTTTTCAAACAGTTTTATTTAATGCAAAATAATATAGTTCAGCGTTTTCTATTTGATTTATATTTCATCTATTCATATTATGGGAATATCTAGTCGATTCCAAACGAAAGGCGATATGTCCAGAGAATTACTTAAGAGGCTTAAACGGCGGAATCACATTATCAAAAGAATGTGTAAATATGTTGGTCTTTGAAATTCGGAAAACATATCAACCAACCTGTTAGCTAAACCTTGTACTCTCGGCACAGTCAATAAATAAATAAATAATTGTTTTAAATTAGATTGTCGATAAAAATAAAGCATATCTTCCCATTAGAATTTTAAGACTAATTTGACAATCATTTGGAGTTCTCCAAGTTTTTGCACCAGTCATAATGTATATATTCACGACTACATTACACTAGTTAATATTCTGTTCTCAATTTGTTGAAAAAGTTGGTTTGAGTGAATATTTAATTCCAATTTAGTAATTACAGATAATTAAAAATATAATACAAAGTTCAGAACATAATTTCAGTATCAAAAGTTCTGGGAAAAAAAATCTACTGTATGTATCTAATTTCGAATGTGCCCAGAAATTGAAAGAAAACTATGTAGCCTTTAGCCATGTGAGAGGTACCTTTGGTTTTGTTAGAAACTGACAACTCTAGGAAAGCAGGGAAAAACACACAAACAACCTTATTACTATTTTCGAAATCACACATAAATCGACTCTATGGGTGGATATGCTATTACTAACGTGTATGGATACGCTGTTATTAACTGCTACTTAATGTTCGTTGTATGTAAAGAACTGTTGTACTGTGCATTCGTACCACGTGTACTATTTTGTACTTTACTATATTATTGCATTATTTGTGGAGATCGTTTTTCTTAAAATGTTTAATTTATTAAAATTTTATACAAAAGAATTTTATTTGTTGTTCTTGAGCAGTGTGGTGTGTACTTCTTGATGAACTATTTTGTGTCGTTTTGTTCTGCATTTTTGTGCTGCTTGTCACTAGTGTATTTCAATCTTCTTTGTGACAGATTTTGAGAATAATTATTTAGGGCTGCGAAAAAAGTCGACGCTTTTGTTTCTGATGGGAAATTTAAATTTATTTGCACTAATTCATAATAGATCTGATATTCATTTTACTCGAACACGTAAGGATATTTTTGTCATTTTAAAGCAAAAAACGTAAACAAAACTATTGATTCATGAAAGTTACAGGAAACATACAGTAATTAACAATTTTTAGCAGTAGAATACACAATTCTACTGAAGAAAAAATAAGAAAAATATGTATAAGAATGTTGTTTCGGAATACATGCGGACCCTTTTTCGTGAAATAATCAAGGAGCTGCTCTTCTCCCTTTTTGTTAGCAGTAAAAGGTGTCTGAAGCAAACATATTTTTCTCTTTCAACCGTGAGCCTAAACCTGCTCCGATTCCTTTGAAAGATCACACACCAATTCATTAAATTCTCATTGATTAAACGAATGGTGTTCTCTCTTCTGTGGGGAAATCAGAAACGTCCAATTTTCTTTCATTACAGTCTGAACAATCTAATCTGAAGGTGATGTAGATAGAAGACCACATGGTGGGTTTGGTATAGAAATGTCGAAACCATGCAGTTAGGGTTCTTTGCGTGACGGAATATTAGAGTAAACAATTTCTTTAGTACTTTTCTTGTCATGTTTGAACACTTTCAATAAGCAATAATAACAGTCGTTTTCATGATTCTCCTGTTCTTTGCATATCCTTGAAATTCCAAAAAATAAGCGTTCCTTGATACCATTTTTTAAACCGGCTACAAACATGTGAGAAATACTGTGTGGTTCAAGATTTATTGTGATCCCTTTAATGCCGAAGTAAGCGTGATATACTTTCCTTACAAACGAGGTGATGTTTTCCCTTCGGAGATTCAGTGTAAATGAGCCACATGTATAACAAAATCCGTATCACCTTCACATCTTCCAGAAGAACTTGCCATTCTTCGAAACACTTTGCCCACATATTAGTTGCACGTTTACAATCTTTAAGACACAGTTCTTGCCAGATGTCGCAGAACAACTTTGGCTAGAGAACAATCAATTTACTTTCAAACACAACCGTTTGGCTTCTATATATTTTAATCTATTTTTATTGAAATCCATTCCCTCGTTCACGTGAAAAGTAATCATTCGTATATGTGCAATCAAACCCAGCGACTTTTTGCAACCCTGTGTTACGTATGTTACTGAATGACATACATAATGAATACGTTATGTGACTGAATGATTTGTACGTGGTAACTTGAAATATAAAAAAAAAACATTGTAAGTTTTGTAAACTTTGAACGTGATACAGAAAAATATTTTAAAAAATATATGTAATCAGTATGCAAAACTGATTCATAATTACCCATTTTCATCAAAAACGGAAAATCGTCGCAGCTGTTTGTTATTTTACAGTTTAACATAATCAGCCCCATTTGAGTATAGACTACATGTGATTCTACTAAAATTGAACGCTATGAAAAGCTTCTTTAATATATTGTATTCTAGCTAATAAATTATTTAATGTCATTCTAACTTGCTTCTAAGGCCCTTGAATGCACATGTAAAACGGCCAATTATGAGTCTGGCTTTAATTCTGCCTAGTCTCATTAGCACAAATAAATCTGTTCTTGAATACACACTCCTACGAGGCGTCACCCAAGTGTGAAAGCGGGCGTGTTCTGCATTGGTTGCACCGTTGACTCCGCCGGTCGCGCGATGAAGTGAGGTGCGGAGAAGGGGGACACGGGGGCGGGCGGGCGGTCAGGTGCACACGGGAACTATCGAGCTCGGGCATTGAGCCGACCGCATTCACTGAAGGCGACCTGTCCTGCGCCGATAACGTACACGCCCATCCCCCCCCCTCTCGCCTCGCGCACCGGGTGCCGCTGGTGTTGCTCGCGCCCTGGCGTCCAACGGGCTGCCGTGGGCGTCCTCGATGCCACGTGGGCGGTGCGGCACCGCGGCGTACTGCCTGCCCACTGCTGGAACGCCTCCACCGCTCCTTTAGTTTCCTTGCCTTCTCGAGAACCACCCTACCCCTCGCGTTCCTTCTCTCTACTTTCGCCTCTTGCCGATCCTGTTCCGTTACCATTTCTTGCACTAACATAACAGTTTTTATTTCCTTGCTCTCATCGCAAGTATACCCACTATTTTTCTTTGCAGTACGTCGTAACATTGGTTAGTTTTTCAATGCCGGCTAAACGTATGAATTTCAGATAGGTAGTAACAAGGTGGGAGTCAGTAATTTTTTAATGTCTTTAAGTATTCTTAAAGAAAAAATTATAACGGTAGTATATTCAACATTTTTTAACTGGAATCGATCAACGCTTGAAATGTCGCTTGGCGAAAACTGACTCTCGATTGGAATTTTTAGAAATGAATTCATCCATTATCGATCTGATTATCGATCTTCAACTAACTCTGGGTACGAGTGCAAGATCGTTACATGATTGAGTCGCTTTTGCAGCATCGTCGAACCCAGGAAGCTTTTTTACCCGGCGTGGCACTGAAGCATCTGGTCATAAGCAGACGATTAAAGCGCAAATACTCGGAAACAATATGAATACACCACTCATTTTCGCGCACTAAATCTACCTCCTCACGCAAATTTGCCGGATTTATCGTTTTTCTTTTGAGGTGGTTCAAGGCTATGTCCTTATCGCTCTCTAGTCGATACGCATCGAAATCGAAGTTTGAATATTGAATAATGTTTTTGGTCGATTTCCGAAATATTTTTTCCACCAGATTGAGGGAGGTAATAAATGTGTTACATTGGAATTTTGTTTCTAATTTTTGTCAGAATTCCAGGTGATTATTTACCCACCTGGACTATTTTCGCGTGGGTGGTAGTACTATCCACCGTACCCACCTCTTGCGCTGGCCCGGCAGTATACAATACACTTATTAATGGTTATATCCCAATATTTTTTGTTTCCTATTTGAATGCCTTTTTCTTTCACACAAACGGTATTTCGCACTTCTCGCTTTTTGACCTCCTACTTATTTTTTTCTTTGACTACTGACGCTGGAAGTCGATAACATTTTCAGTCCTCTTCTCTTTCAAACCTTCAGTTACTTTTTCATTTGCATTTACCTCCACTCTTAATCCTTTGGGTTCTCAGTGAACTTGATCACCTTTAGTTCTCTTTAATAATTACGACGGCCCGTTCCTGCCCTCCGTCACCGTCCTCCTTTCTGGGCGTTTCCCCGCCCTCCGCCCGCCCACCATCGCTCTGCGCAGCCAGCCCATTAATTACCGCCACGCTGCGGCCTCCGCGTCGTATCTCGGCGTGCTCGGCTCCGTCGTTAGAGAGCGCTATCTGCCCAGTTCATTTCCCTCCCCCGGCCCGGCTGCTCTCTTCCCCGCACAGGGTATTGCCACTGCAAACTTTTCTCCGCGGTCTGTGAATGGGTACGCATTGCTGCTGCCAGACTTGAGACGCTCCATTGGTTCGAATGCCCTCCCTCTCTTTTTATTTACGCCCTTTTTTGTACAAAAGAAGATAACGAAGTTTCCACTGATGGAAGGCAAACTTAGTTTATTACTACAGTTCTTTTTTAGATGCAACGATGGATTTTATATTGAAATGAATAAATATTCCCAGTATTGGTTACGTATAGATAAGTAGTGTGTGCTCTTTGCTGTAATTGCGTTGCATGATAATGTATATTTCTCATTGTGTTTAAAATAGTATTTTTGCCGGCCTGGAGAGCCGAGATTGCTAAAGCTGTAGGACCGTAGCCGCCTCGCCTGGAAGTGTCGCAGGTTCGAATCCCGCCTCGGGCACGGATGTTTGTGTGTGCTCGCGTTGTCCTTGCATATCACCCCCTCCCCCACAGTTACCCCAAAATAAACAATTAAAGTGGTCGCTACATGACCTAGTAGTTAAAAAGCGACATTAAAAAATGTAAAAAAGTGAAAAAAAAAATTTTGATTCAGAATTTTGTTTGTTTGAAATGTAGCGTATTTCCACCGATCTCGCCGTTACGTTACTTTGCTTCGTGAGATCCAACAGAGAAGGATTTACGGAAAGAATTTATTTATGCAAAACCGATCCCAAAGGAAAAGCGGAAAAGAGATCCCGCCCGACAGGCTGTAGCCGAATACTCCAAGGGAAACGCTGAGTCCTGAGGCAGAGGGATTATGAGCTTGCTTCTCACGCGCTGCACGTTGCGTTAATAAGGTCAAAGGTTGCATGCAATCATTTGCGATTTAGTGTAAAGAGGAAATGAAACAAATTTAGGGGGAGGATGTCATAGCGACGCCGAGAAACAACGCCAGAGAAGTTGGATCAATGCCACGCTGATTCACGAAAGCGCCCTGAAGAGAAGTTGTCACTGACAATCAGTAGCAAGGGAAATCAGTGGAGGGATTGAAAAGGGATTGTTTAAAAATCGAACTTCAAACAATGCAAAAGAATTCGCCACGGTATACACAAGTTTAAATGTCAAATGTTATTAATGCCAAATCAGTTTGAGATCATCCGCGACGATTTTTGAACTCATTTACTCATGTTATGTATGCTACAAAAAATCGGCATCTCCATATCGTCTAAGAATTGGTGATCCCGCTATTTATGGTGATAATATTGTATCATGTTGGTAGTAAAAATGTTTTTAAGGCCACGATGTTAGAAGAAAGGTGAATCTCAAAGAAAGCATTCACTTTTTACATTAAACTTTCCACTCTGACACTTGAACAGTCAACGATCACTCGGTAACGACCCGAGGAAGAAGACTTGTGAGAGCGGTTGGGCAAAAGGGCAATGTTTTGTGTAGTGTGTGGGTATATTATTGTATGTTGGGTCTGTGTTAGTTGCGTGGTGTATATTGCTTTGCGTGGTGTATGTTTTGTTAGGTGTGTTGTTATGTGTTGAGTGCGAGAAAAACATAATGATGGTACAGAATGGCTTAAAAAATTAAATATTTGAAGAAATAAATACACGAAAGGGGCATATGTGACATGTTGATTCATTTAGCACTATCCTTACCAAAAAATAAATACAAATTTGGAGCCGTTTTCGAGAAAATGGCGTTTGAGCATTTCTAAAAATGCAAAATTTTGAGGTCATTTTTAGAGAGAACTTTAGGGTTTCGAGAAATTTTATCAGCCATCATTTGAAGCACTTGCACTTACAAATGCAATAATATATTCAAATTGGCGGTAATATTAATTCTAACGTTGTGAAAGAGATAAAAAATATATTTGTGTATTTTTAGAAGAAAAAGGAATACAGTAAAATGAAATTTTGAAATCTTACACAATGCATCTTAATGCCAATCATGCCAATATTTTAATAGACAGAATATTGTTTTCTTTGACAACAAACAAAAAACAAAGGTTTAAACGTGTATGTTTTGTATGATACGAAGTATTCAAAATCGGATGTATGTTCTTTAAACGAATTTATCCAGTTCCCATCTCTTTGTGAAATTTACTGACAAGTTCTTCGGGATATTTTCTTATATTATTGAGTTTTACTGGATAATAATTTGGGTAGTGTGAACAAAAAACACGAGAGAGTTGTCGTTCACAACTTTTGATATTTCATTAGGCATACACGTAGATAGTTCCATTTAAATCTTTTAACTACGAACGATTTAAAATGGTGTTTGCTTAGAATAGCTTGATTATTCATTGTCAGGCTGTCACAATATATATCTCTGCTTCAAACCTGTTCGCAATTTTTCTTTAGAACATTTAAATGCCGAGAAATGCGATTTATTGCAGTTCCTTTGTTCGTTCTGCAGCCCGAATCACAAACGAATAACGCATTTCACGATCATAAAACGATTCTAATGCACTTGAAATTCAGTCACTATGTATTAAACTACGAGGACATTAGTACGTTATTCTTTCAGTATTCTACATCGAAACCACTATATTCACTACACTGAATACCTTCTTTCTTAGGTATTTATGGCCGCAATGTTGGCATATTTTGTCAAAATAAACACATTATTTATTCAAAATTCTTGTCATGGTGGTGTATTCCACCTGACATTACATATATGCGCGCGAAAATAAAAATCTGCAGTTTCCTTAGTACTGACAAACTTTTCACAAAATGTTATAAAACACAATATTTAGAGAACATTTCAAGTAACGCAATGGCTTATTTTTCGTTTCTGTATAATCAATATTGTTATAGGGTGTTTAATTGAAAACTACTTCATTTTTCAATATTTTTTTTTTATTTTACGGAACCGTAAGTATATTGATCGAAATCAGACTTTCGGAATATTATAGAGAATTGAACTCTTTTCCAATATGGAGATTTTCGAGAAAAAAAATGCAGCAGTTTCTCAGAAAATTATGTGTGTACGTTTTCGTAAATCCGACATTTTTATTTCCGATATCCTCAAACACGTATTTTTGGAATACCATCATTCGAGTTACTTTGAAGCTTCCGTGTTAAAAAACGTACTAAACTATGAAATCCATTTGTAATGTAAATTTTAACAACGTGAAAGACCCTGAAACAAATACATTTGTGATTTTTTTTTACTTTTTCGCCAAACTTTGTAAGAAGATAAAGTACCGTAATCGTGTGCCCGAAAAACAAAATCGGCAGAAAAAATCTTATTGTCGTGCCTTGGTACCGAAAAGTCTTCAATTTTGTAGTTGTAGGAAGATGTCGAAAAAATGTGAACTTTTCGATACTTCAGAGAGTTTAACGAAAATGAGACTTAAACTATTTTTATATTCGTTTTATATTCTTTCCGAGAAAAATGGTACAATGTTTTAGAAAGTTTTGAAAATGAAGAAGGTTCATGTAAACTGCCCTCAAAAATTAAAATATACGTTACAAATTTGAGGGGCCGCGACAATTAGCCAATTTCATTCGGGAAAGTCAATGTTGGTGAAAATTTGCCTACGGTTTACCCGCTAGCGTTGTTCACGGACCGACGTTTTGCCGTCAATCAATTTTTCGATATCAATGAAATCCATGAAACGTGGATTCTGACTATTCAACGTGTTGTAGGTAAGGAATTTCTCAACATTGGAACAAGATTTATCCTCTCTTTTGAAATCAGAATCCGACAATATGAGTTTTTACATAAAATAATCTCTGTTTTGCTGCATAACAAAACTTTCTCACATACTATTGTTTTGTATAGAAAAAGGAAAAATGATATCAAAAAAGCTAAGAAGTAAATATAATGAGCCTCTGTGTCTTAAATCTTTTGGTGAAAATTCCTGCTCCGTATCATGAACAATTTAGTTAATATTCCAGGTGGGTTTCATTGACAAATCTGTATACAAAGAGTCAATAAAGCTAAAATAATACCAAACCTTTGACGAATATAATGTGAAAATCCCCGTGGTATTTACAGTGAGGTATTTCAATTAAAGAATAGTTCTTTGATTTTTTAAAAATATTGTTTAAAACTCAAATTGCCACTCTTTGCTTTGAGATGAAAAATACGCCGAAACGTACCAAAATTGAGGTATGAATCACACATCAAAGAGTGAATGGGCTTGCTCTTGTTCGGCTTGCTTTCTTGCTTGACGTGATGATTTGTTCGGCATGATCGTTTGCTTGATGGGATGGTTTCCTTGGTATGATGGCTTGATTGGCACAAAGTATCGAAGAACTAGCACCCCAAACTACCTCTTGAGGATGTTTGTGGACTTCACAATTGGTAACAAATAGTAGGCGCATAACACTTCGTGCATTATGACAATACTAGTTATTTAAGTTGAGAACAGTTTTTGTTTTGTTTTCGGATTAGATTACATTTACATTGATTTCTCTCAAAGAGAACAAAACTTGTTTGTGGTATAATCCAATCGTCCTACGGAAGTAACTTTAACCCGCATCACTTAACCCTCTTAAGTTATTACATACGTGTATGTAATTTTGTGAGGAGCTTTACCTATTTACAATGCATCAGATAGACTACACAAAACCACTTTTTCTCATATCCTCCGCTTACAAGCACCTGTGTGAATCTGTTGCTTTTCCACTAAACTTCCAACTTCCTTTTTTCATTTGTCTTTTCTTTTTACTCCTTTTATGTTCCCTCCTTGGATTTATCTGTCCACTTGTCATTGTAATAGCCACTCTAATTCCTTCCTTCGTTCCACCGTGCTTCCTACTTTCCGTTCATTCATTTATTTATTTATTCATTCATTCATTCATTCATTCATTCTTCCTTAGTGTACCTCTCTGGTTTCGTGTCTTCGACAGTATCGTTCTCGCTTTCCTTTTTGCCGTCCCTTATACTCTCAACAGTATGTTGTTTATAATAGCCTACTCAGTCTTCCCCGAAGACTTGTCCAACGTCTCTTGTGCACCGTTATCTATTCATCGCCGCATACCTTGTTCCTCCCTTCTTCTCCATCGTGCCACACCTCTCTCTGTTTCCCTACCGCTTTTCTACCCTGCTCAGTCCTCGTTGTTTACCCTATCTCGGCCCTTTCCCTCTCTCTCCAATTCTCTTCTCCCCATGACATTTTATACCTTCGTCCAACAGTGTGTGCGTTTCTTTTTCCCCTTTCACATCCTGTCTTCAGTTTGATTTAACGTTCTACGACTCTTGAAACAAAACATGTTGTGCCGAAACGTCTACCCTCCTTCCATTCTCAAATTTGTCTGTCCGAATCTTCCTTTCTGTCCACACCATATCGTTCTGGCGGGCGACTAATTTCACACCTCCCGCCCCCCCCTTACCCACCCAGCCCCGTCCATTGACATTTAGTACCTTCCTCCCACCCTTCCCACTCCATCAGGCCATTTCTCTGGCGTTTGTCTTTGCTCTCCAGAGCTTCGAACACCAACCGAGCGGGCGAAACGTAATTAGCAATTACACTTTTGTTTCGTTTCGCGAGTCTCATTCCCTTTGGCGCCGCGTCGGACCGGCCTAATGAGAGCCGCAAAGAGTTACGCTTACCTTCGCTCGCGCCCTTTATTTTCGCCTTCGTTAACTTCTAAGGCGATTAAGCGTTGGGATTATTAGCGTTTCTTCTTTGACTCTCGATCAATGTCCGGGTTGCGTCTTTGCTTGTACCACTTTGGGGTCGCGTACTGGGAACTGTTTACTACTAAACTCATCAGTATTCTATTGTTTGGACATGTAGATCTGAGGAGTGAGTGAAAATAATTTTATTGCATTGTGGAATGTGTTATCCTTTAGTGTAATAATAATAATAATAATAATGATATTTATTTAACAATTTGCCGTTGTGACTGTAGTAGTCCTAGTTTTCCTTGAAAAGTGAAGAATATACTGAATCAGATTTCTATATGACATGCCCATGTGATAATGTTTTGTTTTTTCTGAAGCTAACAAGTTTCGCTTAAAATTAATCTGCAAGGCAAACTTTGTTTGAATCTCAAAAGATGAAAACATTTTTTTAGACCGCCACTTGTGAAAACAGTTACTTTTAGGGTATTCAGTGCGTGTTTAAAGTTAAATTTTCAACGCTAGTGTTAAAAAGTGTGACGGTGTTCAAATGCTCATACAAAACATTGTGGGTACTGCGGGACTAAGTGAATTTATTTTGCTTGTAGGATTGCGCTACACAACCTACAGGCTTCGTGTCGCAACTATTCGTACTCGCAAAATATAATGCTACTTTTACCGTTGACACCTAATATAACTATTTCAGTATTCGCTCAGCTAAGTACAAATTATTCGTACACTTAACGTCTCTACCATCAAAAATATCTTTTGCGATGCTGTTATGCTCACACGTTTTTCAAATGCCACAGTTACCGACATTGTGTTATCCTGCCTTCATTGCCTTGAGTGTGCAATCCGTATTGATTGGAGCAGGTTTACAGGCGACCTTGGCCACGGGGTTTCGCCCTAAGGCCTCTTGAGCCTTTGTGTAAGTTCGGGACTCCGGTGCTTGTGTGCTTGCAGCTCACCCTCAGAACCAACAGATATTCCGAAGTACTGCGTTGAGATTGTCGATAATGTTTACTGTGATTACTACAGAACGTCGAAGGGCGAATTTCGCTGTGCTGACACACTATCCTCGAATTATTTCAAATAATTTGAAAACTCGCCAAAAAAGGAAAATAAATTAACAATGTGTTTCTAATTGAATGTGGAAAATTACAATGGAAATGTAAATCGTATGAACATATGAACATAATAATTCCTGATTTTATTTCGAGGGAAGAGCATTTGATTTACGATTGGTCTGATATTGTCATTAATGTATAATTAAAAATATGATCCTCCGAATGGTGAAAACGTCTTAGAAACTTTATGAATATCCAGTCTTCAGACAAATTTATTACAACTTCAAATATACCTCTGTTATTACTTTTTAACACGCCGCCGTTTTCAAAATATTTGCAGGTGACTCTCTCTCCTCCATTAAGCTTATCTCGTAGTGTGTTCGCCTCACGTTTGTAAATAAGATGTTTGTGTTCACCAGAATATATTCCTTATAACTGATTCTTAAATTTAGAGAAATATCAGTCTTCACCATAGCTTAGAAAAAATATTCAATTTCTTCATTCTCAACGTATCAGAACCCACACGCCACAGAATTAGAATAGACATACTACGTAGATATGCTTATTGAAATGCCGGGTAACATCTTTCTCATTTTATGAACTCATATTTTTGTTCAAAATCTTAATTACTTGCCACGTCTATTTTGGATTTGTGAGCTAATGAAAGCAAATTTGTATAATTAGGAGTTAATTTAATAGATATAAAAAGAAACATGGTTTCTTATGCTTTTAAAACGCCTATGACCATTCTCGCGAAATACTTATTTTGCAGAAATGAGAGTGAATAATGCAATGATATGCAGTGACTAACAAAATTAACGATGCCCACTGGCACACCCAAGGAGATTTGGTCTCAAGGGACTTCAACCCCCTCCCCTAGAAGCCACGATACATATTCAAAAATTAGTTTTACTGGCTTTCTATACTGACGAAAGTCATTCAATGTAGAACTTATCTGCTTTCTAAATATTTAATGTAAGTCAACAATTAAGAATTTTATACTCCTCATAAATGAAGAATTATTCATAAGAAAACTTCGTGTCGACTGGACACTATACATCCATCCCCCCCCCCAAACCCACACACACATCCGTACACACACACGCGCACGCACGCACGCGCGCGCGTAGAAACTTCCCGGGTGCCCCCTCTGACCATACATTTGATGTTTTAGCGGAAATAAAAGTAAATTACAACTAACTACATTAAATATTTGTTTTCTACAACAGGCTGTCTTTGGAAATAGTGACTTCAATACACAGGTTTTTAATTAATTTGAAAATAAATAAACAAGATAATAATTACAAATGTCTGAGGGCATTTTATGAACCATAAAATGGTTAAAACACTATATTATTTTAAATAAATACTGTTTAAGTATATAGTAAATAAAATAGAATGAACGAAAAAAGATGGGAAACAGAACTGTCCGAAGGCATAAACACCTTCCAACCGGGAGAGACGAAAGATGTTGTTTAGAAGGGGCGATGTGGCCCTCGTTAGAGTACTCATTCTCGTACCTCACATGAAACCATCCGAAGGTCATTAAAAATGCGGGATTTCGTGGATGTGTGGAAAGAAGCCATGAATTAGTCGGATAAACTCAGAGAAAGTAATTCACTTTTTCTTTGAAGTATAAAAATGACCCTTTCTATATCTGGAATTCTGGCATCTGTTGAGATGTCATATAATATAATTTTTACGGATTGGATAGGCGTAAATTTGTATGGCGTACTGAATACGCAAAGCTTAATCTCCGGCCAGAAGTAAAGTACAGTGAAGTTAAGCACAGTAAGGCACTTATGCAGTTAAGAGATGGTTTAGTGCTACATATCCACTTCAGCCGTGGAAAACACAGATTTCGTAGAAACTACACAGAATATGTTGCATTACCTGAAGACACTGCAGAAAAATTTCATAACCAGTGCACAAGTTTGGAATTGTTCTACTGATTTCAACTGGATTGTGATCCTCAAAATACAGCATGCGCTTTAAGCTTCTGATTATTATATAACATCTCAAAGTGTCTGGAAATATTCATCCCCTATATACTGATCTTAATCCAATACAGAACCTGTGATAGAATATAGAAACAAAGGGTCCACGAACATTAGCCAACTACCAAGGCAAATTTGAAAAGAATAATCGCAGAGGAATGGAACGGAATTCCCCATATCCAGACACAGTTGATCGTGCCTTCAAGATCTGTTGGGTCATCAAGGTCAAGAGGCTTCTCTAAAACATGAAAAACAAAGTATTTATGTCAATACTTACTTCAAAATACAGTGTGAAGTTTAAAATAAATAATTGATGTAGTAAACCGTAATATTGTTATGTTTCTGTTTACTCATCATGTATATAATCAATTTTCGATACACTGTAGGCGTTCCATTACAATCACAAATCATTTTTGTTATGTACTTCGGGAAACACATGCTTAGCTCCTTAGCAACCAACAATCTGAACAACGCTTTAAGACCACATTCAAAGCAACGGCCGCTAAAATGCTCCAAAGTCCATTGAAAATATTTTAGCGGACTCTCGGGTTTAGATTTTACCAATGCTCATAAATCTTTGAATAAATGTCCCTTGTGTCTTCCTTGTCCCATTTCTTACCTTTCGTCCATTTCCCTTGTGTTTCTTTGTCCCCTTTTCCGTTTGCCCCTAGATTCTGTCTCCTTGTCCCATTTTGTCTCGACGTCCTCATTGACCCGTTTTGTCCTCTTATATCATTATGTCCCCTTGTCCCCCATATCCCGTTTTGTCACATTTTGCCTCATCTGATTTTGTTTCCTTGTCCCATTTTGTACGTAGATCGTCGTCATTCTTTCATACGCAAGAATCGATTGTGATTCCTCCATTTCGATGTCTGTTCGCTCAGATAATTGCTGTCATTTTGACGTTTCTCTTCTGCCACTTCTAATCGAGTTGTGAGGAACAATGCTTTAGAGCTTTTAACGTTTGACATTCTTAGTAAAACGCTGACAAATCGCTTGCATTAGCGTGCATTTAGAGCAACGGAACATCTGATAGCAATTTGCGGCTTTTACCGAAATGCATGCTTCAAGTTCCGTCAATGTTAACGACATTTGATTGTACATACGTGAGATAATTTATTGCGAACTTTTCTGCGTTTTGATGGCAGATAAGATTTTGATTTTTTTGATTTTTCTTAACTCGGCAATAACAATTTTGTTGCCAAAATATATTCGATAGTTGTCTTTTTTCATTTTTTAGGAGGATTTTTTTAACTTTGCATATTCATGCAATTATTAGGTGAGGTCCTCTCTAATTTGGTTTTCCTTCCTAGCCACATCGTTTTGGTTGAAATGCGTTCTTAATTTTTATTTTCTTGCTTCTGTGTCCCAGTTTTTAAAATACCTCAATACATCCGAAATAAAGTAAGAAAGGTATTGCAAAATCAAATAATAAATTCTCTTAAATTAATTCTTCAAAACTTACATGTGTTAGGTTGAAAATATTCTTATAGGATCTGAAACAAAATAATTCATTAAAAAACGTGTATGCTACAAATTCAATAAAAATATATTCTATTCAAAAATTACAGTGCAGTGCTGCTATAAGACTATTTTGTAATAAAACTCGGAACCGCTTTATTTTCTGTATTTCTTAATAGCAAGCACATATCACGTTTCCAAAGTGCAACGTACTATTTGACACAACTCTTAAGAGCAATTGTAGTAATTTCATTCGCAACAGACTTAATACATCTGTATGGCTTGAAGTTGCATCATGAAGTACACGTGAGGTACGCGTTGATATTTCAAATGGAATGTGAGAGGGAGAGCCCGCGGGTTGACTAAAACAACCGGAATTATGATCCCCATTATGAGTGATTGGAAGGAGCAAAAGACATCCAGCTCTTGTATTATTAAATTATAATTCCGCCGTAACAATTAGAAAAAAATCTATTCAATATTTATTTAAACTCAAAGAAAGAACAATGAACATTTTAAAAGACGTGTATAGGCCTTTTCTAGCGACCCAATATGTATCAAACGTAGTATTTATGTATTAGAAAAATTGACCTCTTGACTGAGTTAAAAAAATGTTTACTAACACTGTTGACAAATTATTGACAAAAAAGTTTTCAATAGTAAATTCACGTAAAAGATAAATGAGAACGTCAATTGAATGAGTTGATTAGGCAAAACAGATCTGTCGAATTTCGATCTTTCTTTTGCTAAAAAACGCCGTTGTTTATAACACCCAACGCTCTAATCCTCCCTACGGTGCGTGTTAGGGGGTTATGTGAAGGACCCGTTGTGTTGCGCTGGCCGCCGGTGCGCCGTGAGGTGTTCCTTACCGTTGAATTATTTATCGGCGCGATAAGCGGCCGCCCGCGACCCCAGGGCCCCCGCGCCAGCTGCGCGCGAGGTGCGGTTATTGACGCTCGGCCGCACCCCCTCTCCCCACAGCCACCGCCACAGCCCCACAACGATGCTGCCCTAGACAACGTCTCACCGACACTAGCAACACCTCCACATGCCACGCTGCCGCATGCCAAGCCGCCACATGCCATGTCGCAATATGACACACCGCCAACATGCCATACTGTCACATGCCATGCCGCAATATGACACACCGCCAACATGCCATACTGTCACATGCCATGCCGCAATATGACACACCGCCAACATGCCATACTGTCACATGCCATGCCGCAATATGACACACCGCCAGCATGCCATACTGTCACATGCCATGCCGCAATATGACACACCGCCAACATGCCATACTGTCACATGCCATGCCGCAATATGACACACCGCCAACATGCCATACTGTCACATGCCATGCCGCAATATGACACACCGCCAACATGCCATACTGTCACATGCCATGCCGCAATATGACACACCGCCAGCATGCCATACTGTCACATGCCATGCCGCAATATGACACACCGCCAACATGCCATACTGTCACATGCCATGCCGCAATATGACACACCGCCAACATGCCATACTGCCGAATGTCGCACCATGCCTCGCCATGTTGCACCATGCCTCGCCATGTCGCACCATTATTCGCGATGTCGCACCATGACTCGCTATGCCGCGCCATGCCGCACTATGCTTCGCCGTGTCGTACCATGCCTCGCCATCTCACACCACACGATTCATCTCGCACTTTACACTTCAAGCACCGAACTACACACCACGCTACGCCATTTTTGTGTAAGAAATACGATGGAATAATTTGTATTAAATGGGATGGATTTAATTGGATACGTCGGATAAAGGTCTTTAGTCGGGTGGGGTACAACACAGTACATCATTTTTACTCTCTCACCTTCGTAAGGAGATAAAGTTTTGCCATCGTTCCCCGGAAAGCTCATATTTTTCTTCAGAAAAACTCTTATTGCCGGGTCCTCGTAACAAAGGAAATAGTTCATTCGTCATTCTCTACGTAGTAAATGACTCCCTCTAACACGCTGAGTAATAATATTCCATGTTTTGTGGGCCCTTAATATTGAATCTGTTTATGGCAAAGCGTCAGTCCATGATACAAGCGCCTAGCTCCTAATCCAGCGTTTGCCAACTGGAGAATAAGTGTCGTCGGAGCACTATTTTCCCTCCGCGAGCAGGCCTCGGAGAAGCGGTGCGAGCAAAGAGGGGAGAAAGGAAGGGGTAGATGGCGGTCGCAGGTAAATGAAAACCTTGGCAGTGGGCCTTTGTTGGTGTGTCAGGCAACATGAGTGGGAAACCACCTACGCCTGTCAATTTTCTTTCTTTGGGAAGAAAGATTTCCTTTTGTAGGTACTAGAACAATGGCTAAGTCTTTAATATGTTCGAAAGAACCGCAGTATGTTATTAAGTCCAACCTACAGATGCATTGCGTAGCTTTGACCCAGAGAAACCTACGAGATAATAAATTCTGAGAATTGATATAACGCGCAATCACGGGATAAGTAAAGGAATACGCAGATTAAAGATTATGGAAAAGTACTGAAAATCACGAGGATTTACAACATCCGCAAACAAAACGGTACATCAAAATAATCAAGCCTGGGGTCAAAATTTTCTCACGTGACCCCTACCGGGTACATATTTGTTATCTATTTGTTAACATTAACTATTGTTTTAGAACGAATTAATTTGTTATATTGTATACCATTATATAAAATATAATTGTTCTGAAATGTTAAAATTGTCTTTTCCAAAAATGTTATGTAATAGAAGAATGGAAGTGGAATTACAGTACTGGTTACGATAATCGTATATTGCATGGAATTATGAAATAATGTACTTCCGTTTATGTAATTCTTCATATTGTTATTAATCATAAACTTTCTAAATAGTATTACCATTTAAAAAACGTAATTATCAATTTTCCAAGTGAACATTTTCCCCCCGTTTCCATAGTATCGTTGGAACACTGCGCCCGCCGCCGAGTCGGGCGCCGCCTTTGCTCCGCCTATCCGTGCAGAGCAGAAGAGCAAATTGCTGTGACGTCACAGAGCATTGAGTTGACAAGCACTGCCCTAAACCCTTCAGACGATTTTCTCCAAATTTGATATTCCCCAATCGATCTGAACAAACTCAAAGCCCTGCGAGATTGAAACGGATATTTAGATTTTCGGGGGTTCTTTTCATGAAGCCTCAACATTTTCAAAATTTTAATTGGCTCCAAATGTTTTTTGACTTTGTCCAAGGAGAGCGTAAAGGGCGCTTAAAAGAATAGCGCAGGTCTCGTTTTCATTGATGTCTCTGATTTTTCGAAAATTGCAAAATTATAAAATGTTTGGGTGTCTTCCTATTACTTCAATATTGAAGGTTAATTTTTTCTTGAATGAAAGCTCTTCTTCGAAAACAGATCCTGATATATGATCATGTACAACTTTTCGAAAATATGGGTAGTTTTCGCGTAGTATTTGCGTGAAATATAGTTAATTTTTAAACAACTATTTTCTCGACCCAAAGGGTCCCCCCAGATAAGATGGTAAAAAGTTCCCCTCAACCAAATTACATATGAGTGGTTACACTATAATTCTAACATAGAAATAATATTTTTGAAAGGTTTCTTAGCCTCCGTCCCACCACCCCACTAGGAAGCGATGCTTCCTAGGCTTTTTAAACCAGGGTTGCTTGCCTCATGGGGACACGGCTATTTTTTAGAACAAGTAAATTCTAACAGACGTAATGTTTTGGGGGACGGGTAGATGACAAATGGGGAAATGATAAGAGACATTTCGTGTGCAGGATAGATGGGGGACAGTGGGGAAGTGAAGGGGAACAGATTAGACCCCGATTATGTTGTTGGGATGTATTTTTCAAAATACCTCTTTTATGATCATCCTATTTTACAATTTCCTATTTTACAAATATATATTTTATTTTTTTCTTAGTGACTCGTCATTAAAGAAATGAAAGCTAATGATAAACATGAAACAAGTCTGAAACAAGTGCATTCCGCTAAGTGTGTGTGTGTGTGTGTGTGTGTGTGTGTGTGTGTATGTGTGTGTGTCTATAGTATACCTGACAAAGTACAGTAGCCTTAGTAGTATAGTCAATTGCCCTATTACTAAATCAAGTATTCTACTTCTGCCTTTGTCACGCTGGTACTGCCCCTGGACATCGTTCATCGAAATCAATTTCACATGCAATACAATTAGAAACTCCGCTGACAAAAGTCATTAAATTTATTGTTGAAGATCGTGTGTGATTAAGGGTAGTAATCTTTGTCCTAATAGAAAATTTAAAACAAAATGTTTTGTCAAGTACTGAAGCAATATTAGTTAATGTTCCATTAATCTGGCATTTTTCTTCTCTTTGTGTTAAATATTGAAATGTACCAACAATGTCTCGTCATAAATTATTACGAGATCGTGCTGTTTTAAATGACATCATTTACCTTAGGACTGTTATAATCGTGACCCGTTCCGAATTTATAGAAAACTATGGGCGTCAAGAACAGGTTACGATAATTGATACTTGAAACCAATACTTCCACAGCTAATCTTAACAAATGTATAAATGTCCGGCTAGCTGGGTCAGTGGGTCACGTAATGGATAATCGCTATCGCCTAGATAGCCGATTATTTGATCTGCCAACTATACAGCATGGCGAGGATTCTGAAAGGAAATAATTAAATATATCTCTAACTACTTATCAGTTGTGATTGACTAAATGAAAATCTTTTCATTTCCAAAAGAAAATTTAACAATTTATTGACTTGTGAACAATTATTCTGCTTTTAGGTCATGACCTCGTTTTAAAAGAAAACCATTGTACTGCAGTACTTATCTAAACGTGATCTTGACCGACGGCGCCCCGCAGTATCTTCTCACTTGAATGCTGATAATCCCAAGTCCAGCTTCTCTCTTCTAATCTTGCAACGCTGCCGACGAATCCAGCCCTCCCTGCCTAGAATATCTACCGGTTCTTACTTAATATTCACAGTTCCTAGTTCTCCCCAACTACGTGGTAAAACATTAAAGTTCAAAACCGCAATATAAAAAACTTTCAAAGTCCTAAGCGAGTTTAACTGCTGCACATCAACTTTTAGAGTCCGAAAACTATTGATTCTCACGTCAAATTTACAAGTCCCACTCCCCTAATATTAAACTCGCGAGCGATCTGTACCACTCGACAACCTCTATCAGAATCTCCTTTACTCCTACGTTTTTTAGCCCTCAACGCCTCGGTATCCATCCTTCATGCTTATTTTTTTAAACAAAACGACAAACTTCGACAGTCTATTCTCAGGAGTTGACAGTCTATTCTCCCTTAGCCAATCCATCCATTTCTTACCAAATCAAGTAGCCACGCCCTCGATAGTCATTCCTTTCTAGACCAATCCCAAATTATCTTATGTCTTTCTAGCCAGCGCCCCCACATATTCAAGGCCTGAATGCAGTTTATTGACCTTGCCAACCACTACGCCGGCGTTGCTAAGGCTGTATATTGCCATTTGCAGACCCTTTTAACCCAACTCGTTTACAGCAAATGTTACTGTCAAAATATATAATATATTGGTATATCACAATATATTAGTTGACTCTACTTTCGCAAATCTCGCCTCTTCCTCCACTTCCATCTTCACGATTCTAAGTACAAATATGTCATGTAATATCGTACGGAGTGGAATAGATCAATTAGTTTAAAAAAATTAAATCACATCATCTCATAATTGTGTAAACAATTAAATCACTTTGATCAGTAATTATTTAGCTAACTAATGTAACATCTTTCAACGTTTCCATCTTCATCCCGAGACCGAAGAGTTGCGGGCGAAGAATCTGTAATTCTTAGTCCGATTACGGAATTTGATTTTCTAAATTCACATAATTATTACATGTACTTTCAAAGTTTTCATCTCCCCAAACTATATTTTCCACTTTCTCTCGACATGCGGCGCATATTTAGAACACGCTAACTTTCCATTGTTTTAACCTTTTCCCTCTTTGTTTTTTTTTCCTTTCTGTTATCTTTTCCCTCACCTTTTTGAAGGTCATGTGTAAATACGCTGATTTTATTACTTTCTTTATAATTTACGTTTTTTCATTTTGTAAACATTTCACTGCGCGTCGTCCCAATAATTCTTTTCGGAGTCGGGTGTTTTGTTCTCGCCTACTTGATCATCGCTACCTGATATTTTTCCTATTAGTGGTTCCTGTTTCCATCCGCTTGCTCAACATATTGTTCACCTTCGTAACTTTCTTTTCTTATTTTGCATCTAGTAACTTCTCTGTTCAGAAACACCCAGCCTCTCATTTTCTCTTTTTCACTCTTCCCCTCTAACCCCCTTTCTGTTCCTACAGCCCCTTCCCTCTTATATTCGGCCGCGCTCCGCCGTACGCTCGAGCACGTAAGTATCGACGGAAGCAGCGGTGGCATCAAATATTTCATCAAAATATACGGCCGGTTTTATTCTCGTGAGATTGGCCTCCCTACCGTACATCACGGCTTTATGGTAGCGAAGTTTATGCCTGTTGGCGCTAACGTGCGATGGTCCGTCTGCGGTAGCCGTGCGTCTTTTTTTTGTCCCCTCCCCTCGCCCATCGGAGCTCGCTGTGCATTGGAGGGAAAACAAGGCGACCACGCATGGCCTCCTGGAAATTTGTTTCCATTCGCTCGTTGCAATTTATCCCCACCACGAAAAAATGTACCATAAACAGAATTCTCTGCGTATCAAATTGCGTTTATGAAGCGGTTGTTTCATTTAAGTTGGAAAATAGAAAATTATGAATAATACTTTTAGACAGAATTGAAGTATCAGTTAGAATTGAAGTGACAGTTTTTCCTCATTAAAAATCAAACTTTTTATGACTAATTGGAATCTCATAATTGTGTAGCTGACTACTCTCTTTTGCTTAAAAACAGTTAAGTTCATGTGGTATTTATTTACGTCATTTTTGATTGTCAGGAGAAAATCTTATATCACATGTAACATTTTTCATGCATTGTGTCAAAAAAGTAATTATTCTTTGCTTTGTGTACTGAATATCACATGATTAATTGTTCCCATTGTACGAAACTGAACATTGCTGCAATGAGAACTTTCATAATTTATGTGCAAGTGAATTTTCGAAACACCACATGTATTTTCTGTCATACATCTGCAAGTTTTCTCATGGAGTCATAAATCTCCATAGCCTGAATGCAAACCCCCAATTGCCCGGTGGCGCTGGGATTGGAAGGTCGTCGCTGTGAGGAACAGGGCTGACAGCTGAAGGGAGGTTGCGATTCTGAATGGTTTTCTTGGCCTTGATTGTGATTTCAGCAAATTTTGTAATGCAGAAATAACATCCTGTGGAGTGGTCGTTTGGTTCCCTCCATACCAAAGGAATTGCAAATGGCATATATCGCGAATTTTCATTAAGCCAACAACTAAGCAATGATACATAAGACGCACAGTAAATATGAGGGGTCCATGATTTGTCCTGAATATCGATCTGACGTCCGACATTTTTATTTATATGCCATTTTTGTTAAGGGAGTAATATTCAGCATTTGGCTCTTCAAAACTATCTCACCACACACATAATAGAAGTTGTTTGACTGGTGTACACACTACCGCGATATTGCAAAGGAACAAAAATTAACACTAGAACGCAACGAATAGATGTGTCGTGCACTACAGAAATATTAACTCCTTTCTCGCTTGATACGCTGGACGCAACTAACATACAGTGACCCACGTACACAACGCGCCGAGTTGGCGCATCGTTTACGTGGGTTACTACAATTCACTTCACAATGCCCGAAGTTGCTCAACTGATTTGTCCGGTCTGGCATCTATTTCAAGTTGTGAGTGGAATCTATAATATCATACGTTGTTGGCGACCGCCGTCTTTTTATGAACCTGCAAGCATGTAACGTTTCAGCATAAACGACACGTGTCGATCTGCGAAATATATATAGTTTTAGTACATGTGCGATTACACGAAAACTGAGCCCGGTGGGCAAATGTTTATGGTTGTATTCGGCTTTAGCGTAGCGAAATACATTACAAACAGCTAGAGTTTGCCATTTAACAAAGTCACTGTCGATTAGTGTAATCAGTGTTACTTCTAACACTTACGGATTGTCCGCAAATCGAAACATGCATGCATTTTAAAGAGATACTTTCTGCATCACAGCACTTGCAGGTTGAAATTACATAGAGACAACTTCAGTTTTTCCCAATTAATCGTTAGGTATGAAATTATTCTAATTTGAATTGTGCCTAAATAGTTTCACATTCCATATAACTTCCAGGCCAGTCGTATGATATAATGATTGCTGTCGTTAAAGTGATTTGTTCAGCGTGATTTCAAATTGATGAGTATTTGGGTCCGAATCGTGAAGTAAACGTTTTCTTTTTGTTTCAGTCACTACATGCGACAGATTTTGGAGGCGCTCAGATACTGCCATGAGAATGATATCATCCACCGGGACATCAAGCCCCACTGCGTGCTGCTGGCTTCCAAGGAGAACTCTGCGCCCGTGAAGCTGGGTGGCTTCGGCGTGGCCATTCAGCTGCAAGACGGACAACTTATCAACGGCGCGGCGGGTGAGCTCGTCTGGATTTTTCTTACTCCTGATACTTTCTTAATGTTATCTTGTTCGCCGAAGTTATAAGTATTTGCAGGATTGTCTGTAATGTAATATTAGTATACGAACCTAAAGCACGTCGCGTTATTTACTTGCGTATTTGAACCATAATTCAACAGATCTCTTGCAGAGTCTTCACAATTTTCAATTCTTAAATAATTTGGTGTGCGTATTCAAAATGATAGGAACGTTCAACAATAAACGTTGAATTGCTGAATGTCAATGTGTTTCTAATTGCTCAACATTATCTTAATGTATGCTCATACTTTGTGGAGTATTTCATTAATTTTTGTCTCATTTCGGAACATTTTCAGTGATGTGTAGCCTATCAAAGTATTAAAGACTGATGTGGCCACAAGAACTTATCAGTAAATATAAGTGAAGCACTTCATTTTATACACATACATGTGTATTTTCATAGGACGTAAAAATCTCTTAATGTTTAGAAAAAAGCTTCTCATTTCATTTCAAAGTTTATCTATGAATTTCCATAATAATAATAATAATAATTTTATATTTTTAGTATCGTTACATTTTTTCGTCCTCCATTTGCTGATCGTTAAGCGTTCTAACATAGGTTTTGTTACCAAGATTAATTATGCAAAAAGATTAAGTTTTGTTTCTGTTAGTTAACAAATATTTCTCTTTATATTTCAGGCAGACCGTATTTAGATTACCTCGTACACTTGTCAATCTTATATTATTTTTTTACACACTTTAAAATCTGATAATAAATTGTGTAGATATAAATTGCAAGAGATTATTCGATTTTGTCAAAATTAATAGTAAATTTGTTTTGCGTTCCTCACAAAAATTGTAAGAATGTATTTACAATGTA
Source organism: Acheta domesticus (assembly GCA_031308135.1). Lineage (NCBI taxonomy): Eukaryota > Metazoa > Arthropoda > Insecta > Orthoptera > Gryllidae > Acheta > Acheta domesticus. Next base: position 129,240,081 of record JAHLJT010009436.1, on the reverse strand, counting down.
CTTACTTTTGTAATAGATTTCTATACCAGTTTTTTGTTAAGTCCTTCTTCCTTATGTATTGCAAATCGTATTATTGATTCCCTGCCTTTGAATATCGACTTTCAAATACAGTGATTCAGTAGAGTCCTTAAAGAAATAAATTCATTTTGGTTGGAAATTGGTTAAACATTTTCTACTACCAAATTTGTGTCCATGATTTTCCAATGAAGATAAAGAAGACATATGTTTTAAAAGGTGTACTTCGAATGTCGAAAATGTTATTTAATTAATAAGGAAGAACATAGCAGGAATAATCTCTTATGGTAGAAATGTGAATTGAGCAAAATATTATTGTTTGCCTTACACACGTTCAAACTTAATAAATTGAAACCACGAACTTAATGAATATTTTTAAGATTTTCCAACTACTACAAGCAATCCCAGTTCTTGTCGATATAATGCTATTGTGTATTCTTAATTTTCATTGAATTTAATGCGTGGAATTTAGAAATGAAAAGTTAATAAAGCAAATTCATTGTACCTTTTAAAAAATCCACAATGTCAATAGAAAAGTAGTAGTACCCCTTGAAGTGAAGTTTATGCAAATTTGTCCATATTGTTCTATACCACAATAAAAAAGTGAACAATTAGTTAAGGGTCTGGTTCTTTCACGGGTCCTTAGAAGGCGTGGATTTCGCTTTTCCATTTCCTCTTTCCTGAAGGGTTCGGTAATTACTCCAGTAACCTTTTACTTCACAAAGCCGCGAGTGCTAATTGGCATCTACATTCAGTAACGAGTTTTAAACATGTCGTGTTTACTTGTGACCGCCCAAAATACCTTTGTCCGTCTTCTCTTTCTGCCCGTCTTCTCTTTCTGCCCGCTGCGGTAGACCCTCTCTAGTTTTAGTCCAATTACAGGATACAGTACTAATGAACTTACGTCTCCACAAGGCCATGGAAATAGCCTGAGCATCGTTTCGGTCTTTTAAACGGTTCTCTTCACTCACATCATGCCCCTTTGCCAACTCCTCGGCTTCCGAAAATTCTAAAAGATTGACATCGTTATGAATGCAGGGCTACTTTGTATTTTGCCTGCAAATCTTGTAAAGTTGAGAAGCATTTTCAGTCGTTTATTCTTCCAGCATTCTTTTAAAGCCGCCTGAAGCATATACAAGCTTGATTTGTCCGTTGGCTTCACAAATTTATTATTTTTTTTATATGGGGAAATAGGATAATCTCAGGTTTTTACATCTGCCATTTTAATTTGACATATGCATTTATTGTGTGAGCATGAATGAAACGCAATACACAGCTAAATTAACATTCCATGAATTCAGGGGAAAATACTCTTCTTTTAAAGATCATTCTTACTTGTTGAATTCTTCACTATTCTTAAACATCTGCTGAATCGTAAATGTATGTACCCGCTGTTGTTTGGAGTAATGCAATGATTTGTGAATGGTGAATTGTCTATATCAAAATGAGATAATTATTTAAGATGCATCTGTTAAACTCTAACTTCACTTCCAATATCATACTAAACATTGTTAGTAATACACCGTTTTGACGAGGAGAATTTTCAATTTTCGTTACTTTCCATCCAGCGTGTCATGTAAATTATCGATTGAGTGAGGACCACCCGCAGAATCAATTAAATCACATTCCGTGAATACCTGGTCAATATTAATTCAATTTGCTTACACTTCAATTACGCTAATGCGAGAGGGAAATCAATTCGACGCGGGCTGAACGGCATTGCGTTCGCCCGGGGTAAAGGCAGGGCGGGATGGGGCGTGGTTGAGGGGGGGTGCCGCGGGAGGGATGGGGGCAGTGTGGCGGTGCGGCGGCGCGGGGGCGCACAGCTGGCGCGATGGCGCGGGGCTGACGAGAGGCAGGGCTGACACAGGAAGGGGAAAAAGCGGGCGGAGTAAAATGTCGTCCCGCAAAGCCTTCAACGGGCACAATTGTTCAGACGAGGCATACGAAAGAGATGGCGGGAAGAGATGAAAGAAGGCTGAGAAAATGAAGCTAAGACGAATGTGGATATAAAGGTTAACAGCTTGCAGAAAAATACCGTTTCGGCAGGTTGCGAATCTTTTCTTAACTTTTCTAGAAAAGTGGCAAAACTTGCTACCTCAGGCATAGGTCGGGATTGGGGATTAAAAGAGAAGTAGGCAGTTAGTAGAGGTGCATTTGAACTAACGTTGAAAAGTAACATTGGGGTATTATTACAAGTCAAATAATTAAGTAAAGTAGATATTAGGTCAAATGAGTAGGTGAACAAGGTGAAGGAAAAAGCGATAGTTCGAATTGGAAGTAAGATAGACATGAAATCTGGAGATGTGAAAGAGAAATCAAAATAAAAGAAAGTAAACGCGAACATTTACTCTTTTTTCTTGTATTTCAAAAATCATTTTTGGATGTATGTAGTAGGACATAATATCGGAGGTTCTCAGACTGAGACTTGTATCCTCACGGATAGGGCGTTTCTCGGTTGATTACACAGTACCAGTGAAGGCGTATGTAAAGATTTGAAGAAGAAAATAAATCCTTAACTAATGTATTGACGTTCTAATGTACAGATTAACTAATGTACAGATTTTCAAGATACTAGCTAATAATCAGTTAAACAGGATTTGAATTTCATCATTCTTGAAAATTAGTTGGTGAATTTAAAAGATTTTTCACCAAATTGTCTTTCTTCCACGTTATTGTGTTTATTTACTATGCAAGTTGTAAAGAATATTTCCAGTGAATTAAAATACCTACCGGATTAGCTTACTATTTTTGGATTGCATTAATATTTTGTGAATCAGCTTGTTAATTATACGTGTAGTGTAATAGAGTAGTTCATTTCACAAACTTGCATAAATCGTTGAATTCTTTATTTTTTGTTTAACTCGCACATTTTTTACTTGTGTGGGTATAATTACCAGTATTTACGACGCCATGACGTGGTTCAACACCATTTCCGCATTCAATTGTTTAATAGATAAAAAATAAGAGAAATGCATATTTTTACCCCCTTGAGCCGCGTCCCCATTATTTGACATAATGGTAGGTGTAAAATATAGAATACATATTGTGAATTGTAACATGCGAAAAGTGTGCATTGTATGTTATACTATCAACATTGCGTTCACACTCGTTAACATGTCAACTGGGTTGTTGTCAGTGAAGGTGGATTCAGATGAACTTAGATTATTTTTATTCTGTGTTTACTGGTTGTATTACCATCCTGTTTACGTTATTTTCTATGAGACTACTGCGTAACAGACTCCGAAAATGTGTTTTTCTTTCTCTTACTCGTTTTCTTTCTTAACTATTTCATTTTACTCGAATCAATCTATAATGGAATTTGCAGCTCTTACGATGCACAATTACTATCTTGCTCGTTGCTTGCAAGTTCAACCCCCGAACCAACGATTTCATTAATTTAATTCCAATTTCTGGTGTAAAACATCCAACATGTTAAAAATATATAGTTCAATATTTTCGTAACCAACATGTTTAGTAGTGGACAAGCGACAAATGCGTTCATTGAACATGTGTACATTGAACACGGGGACGTTGAACACGGGGACGTTGAACACGGGGACGTTGAACACGGGGACGTTGAACACGGGGACGTTGAACACGGGGACGTTGAACACGGGGACGTTGAACACGGGGACGTTGAACACGGGGACGTTGAACACGGGGACGTTGAACACGGGGACGTTGAACACGGGGACGTTGAACACGGGGACGTTGAACACGGGGACGTTGAACACGGGGACGTTGAACACGGGGACGTTTCAAAGTTAATGATTAGAGGAGACGCGCCTTTACGCATGTTCGAAGCCTTTACCATTACTCGTGATCCGTAAGGGGGAACCAACCAGGTGGAGACGTGGCGAGGCGGGATGAATGTGCTTCGTGGGACGAGTGGGGTGGGTCATTTGCCCGGACGCTCCATGATACGGTGGAAGTAATGGAGGTGCCCCTACGCGCCCGCATTCCGAATGATCATCTAATTACCGTCCGACAATTCTGCCCAAACGACCTGCTCGTGCGTGCACCTCGCTGCTCGCGGTGCTCGTGATGTACCGTGGCTCATTAGGGAGCGTCGCTGATGCAAGAGAAGGAAAGGAATCGGAATATTGATTGACGAATGAACGGATAATATTTACTGAAGTTGAAAATGTCTATTGTATAATTTGTGACGGATTTTGTAATATCCAGTATATTAATAAAAGCAGTTAAACAGCCTTCAGAAATCACTACAGTTATTTCTTTTCAAAGTTTAGTTTCTCTTTTCCCGAAAAACGTCACTATTCAATAATAAATATGTAATGGGCTGTAACTAGTATCATTCAATGCATATATTGTAATTACAGTAATGGTTTTTAACGAAGTCATAGAAAATCACATGGAAAACGTACTTGCTTAATTTTTTTTTGTTACAAAATGAGGTTTAATCTGATGAATCAAATCGTAGCAATTCATGTAAATGCCGTAAAAACGATACAGTGATTCATTGCATTTCACAAAGACACTAGTAGAAACATTGAAAGTACAATAAACAGTGTTTTTTAGAATTCTTTGAGAATCATGAAGAGATAACCGGGTAAAAATAGTTCGAATCGATTTGTTTTGTCGAGAGGAATCGAATGAGCTAGTTACGAGCTCTTTAGGAGCCGTAAGTTACCGAAAACGCGTTTTAGTGGTTTAAGAAAACAAAAAGCACATTTTTAGAAATGTTTATAGAAACTGAAATGTTTATTATTATTATTATTATTATTATTATTATTATTATTATTATTACATCAGATGATCTGAACGCATCGAATGTCATCTTATTTGTCTCGATTGGTGGGCCGGAAAGTGTCCAACCGTCAGCGACGGAAGGACGCAGTACTCGATTACTGTATTAGGATTTTGACTTCTAAACTCTCCAATTTAGTTATGCATTTACACACGAGCGTATTATTGTATTCCAAACCAGAACTTCGTTTGCATCAAACGACGTGTTTAATTATTTATATCGCAATTACTAACATCTTTGCAATTAAGAAAGTTGATAGTTTTGCTTCCCGCACGGTTTCCAATTGAATTTTGATGTGCGTGGAATAGGAATCTTTCGGTTGAATATTTTTCGAGAACAATCTGTTTGCGATGAACTCGATTGTTCAGTTGATTTGATGATTTGCATCATAAGTGCAAGTGCTCATCCATATGCAGATCTATTACCCAATTCTCGTCGTGTCTTTTCAACTGTCAGGCTTTAGAGTACGAGAGTAATAGATTACCAGCTTTGTCCTTCATTCTCGGCGGCCTCCATAGACACGCCTTTATCACCCCCACGTAAATTAGGTTCTTTTCTTGAGGTGTAACAGGGCCAACCTCACTAAATTTGGTATAGTATTTCGAACACCGTTGTGTTGAGGATCTCAATTATCGTCACAAAGCAGACCATCCTTCTCAACGTTTTGTGTAATGTCTCTTCTTGTAGAAGAGACGCCATATGTTTTGTGTTTTAAATTCAAACATTTTTGAATGGCTCTTGCATGGTTTTGGACCTTCCCATTCAGGATGTTGGGAGTCGCCAATTTTTGTAACTCAGGGTATTGTATTGTATTGCATTGCATTGCATTCGAAACATTTCATATCCGACATTATTTCATTACTGCATTAAATACAGGAGACATTACTGTGAATGTTTCTATCAATTCATAATGTGCTTCTCACGGAAGTAGTGAATAACTTACTTTTAGTTTATAATACTGATGAACAATAATACTCGAATAATTTTACATTTTGTTGAAACGTGAGCTAGTCATCATAGAAATTAACAAAATACGCGATATTTTTTTAAAAATTGTCCGAACGAAAATTGGTAAGTAGTTATGAATTATACAACCATTTTTTAGTCACTGAGTCGATATTCAGGTGCAGAATTCTTCTTGTGAATGGTTAGGGGAACAAAATGATTTCCATCTCCTCTAAACTCTTCGTGTTGTTTTGGAAATTTCATTGCAGACAGAAGATGAGATTAAATGCCTCATCTCATTTGGCTAAATTTGAGTTGAAACTCTAATCTGTGCATGAAACAACGCTTTGAGAGCGTCATTTAAGCATTGCGTCATTGGAGTTTCATCTGCGTGCAACCGCTCGCGCCAGTTGTTCTCCGCGCGACCCCGCCCCCGCGAGTGCAGGGCCCCGGCGAGTGGGAGTGGGTGCCTCCCAACCACCCTGCCCCGCCCCCGCCCCGCCCTGTCATAAGCGCCGCCCTCTGCATCTGTCTGTGTGTGTGTCACTAACTGTGTCGCTGTGCTCCGCAGCCGGCCGTACCTGTCTGAGTGCTCTGGGCCAGCGGTACCTGAAGTCCGACAGCTCGGGTAAGGGGTTATGGCGCCCTTGTTGTAGCAACAGCCTGCGATGCCCAGCAACGCAACCTGCAAGGCGTCACCTGCGAACCATACCACCTACCACCGACACCACACCACCGATCCTACTGCCACCAGCGCTATCGCTACGCATCCTTTGCTTTTCTCGTCTGCCATTCTCTCTCGTGATTTTTATCCTACTTTTATCCTTCCTCCCTTGCGTACCTCTCTTTCAATTCTGTCACTGCTTTTCATTCCATAACATTTCGGTGATTTTCGAGCACCTAGAAAATAGAAGCGGATTTTATGTAATAAAAAAATTTCCAACTGGAGTATATATAGATTTATAAAAATACTCTTTCGTTACTCTTAGAATTTTATTTCTGAGCTTAAAAAAATTAAATATGTAAATAAACTTAACATTACACATCTTTAAAATTTATAAACTCCCAACAAAATTTAAATTATCGTAAAAAATCCAATTTCTGTTATTTGTTCTTAAAACCGTTTTGGAAACATTTATTTTCACTAACAATTCATATATTTATATAGTTAATTTTTTCCTTAATAATTAAATTTATGAACATTGTTCGAAAAATTACAAATATCCATAGAATACATAGTGTATTTAAATTTTGTAAAACAATGATCTCTTATAGCACTAAGAGTTGATTACAAACCAGACTTGAAGGGGAGAGGAGATGGAATGTAACTGTGTGGAATGAAAAACGAAAAACCTTGAGCGCCTTGCTCCTATCCTTTGCACGCTTCCGTTCGACTCCTCTGGACTTACTCTGCTTTTATCCCTCAAGGCGACCCGGCACTCCCTAACTACCGCACGTGTTGAGAGCAAACTTTCACGTAATCCCCTGCGGTGGGCGAAAGTACGGGTAGATAGTTATCAGAAAACCGCTTTTCACAACGCTAATCTTTCAAGACTTACAACTCTGCTTGCACACACGTGGGAGGGTGAGGAGCAACCCTTTGCTCGCTTTCCGCAGAACTTAGTGTCTGTTTCTGTGTGACGCGAGAACCTTTCGTCCCTCGCGAAGGGAACTCCCTACGGTCAAAATTTAAGGGGAAAACTAATGGATCCCGAAAATTCTTTAAGAATAATAATTTTGCCTTAAAATAAGTGGTATCTTACACCAGAAACTCATACTATTATGATTATAGCATAGGTAGTTATTCTCAATATAGTTATATTTACACAAACAAAATAAGCATCGAAGTTTTAGATATTTCTTTTTATTTCGATCGTTTTGATATTGTGAATATCTTCGCAGGGTCAATAGTTTTTTCGTCGCTCGTCGTCAGACAGTGGCGCTTTCTGGGCTGGTGGTTTCGAATTACGCTTGGCGAGGCTTCTTATTATGCCATGCGGGTTGCGTTTCAGGCAAGGCGCACTAACTTGCAAACGACTTCTGCGAAACGATGGGTCACTGATTTCAAATCGGAGTGTTACGGAGCGCAATCCGACAGGCCGCTAACGCTTAAAATTTAATTTCTCTTTTATGTCATTTGATAAAACTCTATGCATTACTTTGCGCGAGGTATTTATTACTTCTGCCTTGTAGAAAGATAGAAAGAAAGTAGAATCGGAAATCACAATTCAGCCCGTCAAACATGTTTCGGTCCGGGCTTGTTATTTATAGATCAGTATCCGCGAGTAGGCATCGTGTATTCCTATTACATCGCACCCAACAAGCTGGAAGAGAACGTGCGGGGAATAGCCATGGGGATCCCGCGACCCTCCGCAACCCTCGGGCCGATGTCGCTAGAGGTCGTCACCTTTGCTGCAAGCTGTTGCTCTGGGGTACCGCCTGGCTGTAACGACCACCCCGGGTCGCTTAGATTCCAAGCGTCGAATAGCAGTTCGTTTTCTACGGAAGTATGTAATTATATGACAACTATTTGCACACAATTAGGCGGAAATTTGAATGTGAGAAGTTCTATGTAATTCACCACGTATCATACAGTTATTCACACTGAAATACAAATCGTGACGAGGTCTTTCATCACTTGGCTGTAATCATTTAAAATGTATTTAGAAGCCTTTTTATGCAAAAGTGTATTCTTAAGTGGTAGCTACGTATCATGTAGATAGAAAGAACTTCGCATTGTAAATTCCAAACAAAAGCAATTGGTGAATGTAACGACAGTAAAATAATTCATAAATACCTTCACATCATATTTCTCGGTAAGTTCATGCTTCATGTTGGAGTAAACTTGATTTCGCCAGTGAAAGGCATTCGGCCCTGCGAGGATTGAATATTCAAAGGGAAAGCGTCGACTCTTACGCCATTCGACGCCTTCAAAGGACGTCGACAGTAACTACTCGAAACGACAAGTCCCTGAAGAGTCACGATGTCAAAACGACACGTCTTCTAAAAGTCGAAAGTATAATGTAGTTAACAACGGACCCAATTCCACGAAAGAGGGAGATAAAAGAAATAAAACAACGGTGTTCGTAACGGCATTCCTGCGCTTGGAAAACCTTTCGCTTCAAAACTTGCGGGGCACGAGAGATTCGCTACTCTCCCTGTCATTCTTCCATTCATCCACCATCCATCCATCCATCCTTCCTTCCTCCCTTCCTTTTCTGTTTGATGCCTATTTGCCTTGCAAATCGATGACTCACTTTTGTAATGAAACATCCTTAGGACAGCTCGCACGGTTGTTCCCTGCTCGAGAAAAGACTGTCGGATGGCATTCGGTTCGCTGGCGCGCACAGCCAGTTTGCACGTGTTGTTTAGAACACGCAGTGTTGATTTCTCTCTTCTGTCTCTGTCACCTTGGATGTCTCTTTTCCCTTATTTTCACTCTGTCTTTCACTCTTTCTCACTCCTGTTCTCTGTTTATCTCTAAGTCTGTCTTTCTCTTCACTGTTTATTCGCTCTTTTGCTAACACTCCACGCGTTCGGGACGTGTTAGCACGACACGCAAAAAATCACGTGCACCCTTTCTTCACCCTCACGTGCGCGCGTATGTGCTAGAACTGTGATATGTGCTCTATTTTCTTCTGCTCTTCCGAACGTGTGTAGAAAAAGGCATTGTAAATAGCTTTACATAATGATATGATAATTGTGATGTATGTTGTATGTTATGTTGTGCAAATTATTGTTGCATTGTATTTGAACGTGTATGTGTAAACATGGTGTCTCAGAATAACTGTTACAAACTTCCAGGCATGTAGAAGGGTCGAAAAAGATCACTTTTTGCCAATGAACATATAAGGAGAAATTTCAAATATCGGAATTATATGCAATTTATTCATGTGACATTTACCTCTGATTGTTATGCAACCCCTTATACACATTCGTCAAGTACATGAAAAACTATTAACTGCGACAGAACGTGACCTACCGGACATCTGTGCATAAGGAGCTACTTAAAAATCTGGGGGGAAATGTCATATGAAGTTATAAGAAATTTCCCACTTCATATTCATGGACAAAAAATATCATTTTCGACTCCTGCACACACCCTAGAAGTTTGTAACATTTATTCTGAGACACTTTATAATGTAATATCTATATTGTAGAGTAATTTAATTAAGAAATTTGGGTGAATATACGAGTCAGTTTTATGACCCATCTACTTGTTTTATGCGTCATTCTTTACAGATTCTGTTTTCTAGATTTATGTCTTGAAATTTCAATGATGTTATAAAAACCATCCTAGTTATTGATAGAATTCTAAATCTATCCAACATTGTTCTTATTCAGTATCCAAATATATTTCCATGATTTTTGTCTTTTATTTCTTCTGTTGAACTTCATGCATTTTCTACATGTTTGAGATCACTAGATTTGTTCGAGTTAGTTTTCTTCAACCAATTAAGTTTATCAACAATTTTCTTCGTTTCCATTTTGTATAAAAATTTTTGGAAATGACAAATATTTGAGAACAGCGAAACAGATTTACGGGAAGAGTTTAATGAGACACGAGATGCTATTGAATGTTACGAAAACAATAGAATTTGGAGAAGATAAACCAATACATGAGCTCAAGGGAAGCAGCGAACATGTATTTGTGCTTCAGATGATTTACCGGTGTCGTATCCATCTTGGAAAACAAAGATGCGAGGAGAAGGGCATGGTTTCGCTAAGCATGCGTGGCGCCTTCCCTCGAGGCAGAGCTTGTGTGGAATCTGGGAAAGGCAGCGGTGTCCGCACGTCGCAACGTCTCTACCAAGACGTAGCGAGAGGTTGGGGAGAGGTGGAGGCTGCGATGGGGACGGAGCGGAGGGCGAGGGCGAGGGTGCGGTCTCCCTAACGAGCGGCCGTGCGGCGCGGACAGCTCCTCTGGGAAAGGGCCGCGCGGTGCGGCGGGGCGCAGGGCGCCGCCCCGCGTGGGTCGCGCCAATGACCGCTCCGATGGTCCTCGTGGGCTCGTCGGCCGTCCCCGTCCTGGCCGAACGTCCTCGCCCTTCTCCTTCTCTTACTTATCTGTTGCCTAGTCTTCATTCGGTTTCCGTCCCGCTCTCAATTTTCCTCCAAGCTTCTAGGTCCAGGCTCTTTAGGTACCGACGTCCTTACATATCTTACATAATTTTCATTTTTACTCCTATCAACATCGTGAGTGGGTTTCATTCCTGTTTCGTTCTCTTCTCCTTCTTTCTCTCCCTCTCATTCATCCTACTTCTCTTCTCAAGGCTCTCTCCCCAGCGCCGGAGCAGGAACCTCCCTCAGTTCCGCCGCCTCTCCCACGTGCCTCCTTTGCGCCTCGCCCTATCTTTCCACAGTGGGTTCTATCCCTTCAGGTCCTCTCCCTGCTGTTTCTACTCACTGCTTTTCCTCCGAAAGTACACACCTTCCTTAAGTGACACAAAGTTCCCCACACGATAAACATCTCATCCCGCTCTCTCTTCGACTACTTCCTATTCCCTCAGACTCTTCCTTCACTGTCTTACTCGCACCCTCTTGAGCTTCACACCTTCCTTCTCTTTCTAGCTTTCCGACCGCCCCCGCTGTGTCGCCTTGCTCGCCACCCCGGCCGCGCCTGCGCCCCGCCCCCTCACCCAGCGCTTTCCAGCGCAGCGCCACTGCCGACGCAAAGTGCTCGTTTGAAAGGGACTTTTGTGCCGCGCAGTCGCCCTCCCCTTTCCAAGTAAATGTGTATTTTAATTGTCATTGAAATTCATTGTGTTTGTGTTCTACTGTGTAGCCGTACTTTCTCTCACCTTTAAAGAGACTGCGTTAATTCTATGCTGGTTGTGGAGAGTAGTTACAAAATTGTATTTTTTACACTTTGAAACAAAAAATCAACATGCCTTTTTTGAAGCTTGTTTTTTGACGCATTGATATTTTACTGCGGTTATTGTCAAGGCTCTTCGTGGGAAGAAAGGATATTAATAATGAAATGTGTTGCTGTGTTTTGCGTGTTAAATATGAATACAGCGTGATTGTGTGTCCGGATATGTTGGCTCTCATAGAATACGTTTGGTACCTTCGTTTGTAATAAACAATATTGGCAATGTTTGACAACTTTCAGCGAACATTTTTGTGTAACTTTTGTCCAGTTGAAGGTGCTAGTGAATCATCTAAATAATGTAGATTAATACGGATAACCTCGTGTTGCTTATTTGAAATTGCTATTTGCGATCACGCTGTCACGTTGGTGGTACGAATACCCTTCGTTGCTTTGTTGCTGATTAAGGAGTTGCGGCGAACGAACCAATGTAACTTTATGCTTACCTACAGAAGGTGTTACATCTCGCGAGTCGTTCCAGGTACAAAATTGATTGAATAAAAAACTGTTTCATTCTCTAATATTGTAAATATTTGCAGTTTAACTTGTAAAATAAGGTACTTTTATATGGTAATGATGGTAAATACAAAAACGTAATTATCTGATACTAAGCTTTCATAAAGGGAAATTTTAAAAAGTGTAAATAGATTTAGAGTGAGTCCTGCCATATATTAATTCCAAATATTAATTCATGCACTGAACTATTTCTTGAATTACAAAAATTATCCAATAAAAAATATTAATTGAGGTCGTCCAGTGTGAATGCTTGTTACGGAAAACTTACAAATATCATTAAATATTTCCTGTGAAACGGAATTTCTGTAAACAAAGTCGCATTTATGCCTCTTTCAGGCTTTTCCGTTGTACTCGCAACTTGACCCAACTGGAACATCTATAATAATTAATTATTCTTCCTTTAGACGACGTATTTAACTACAGACATCTATGGTCGATGCTGCCAATCTTGGAAAGTTCTCTTTGTACTTGCTAAGACTTTGGTATGCTGCTATACTTCTGCGGTATTATTTGTCTCTTATAACTGCGCAGAACTAACTTCGTAATTCGGGAAACTGACTGATACACTTATAAATGATTAACAACAAATAACTATTTCAGTCAGCGTTTCAATATACGAGGGTTGTACCAAAAGGAATGTTCCCATATTTTTTACAAATAGAAAACATTATTTATTGTTATTAATTTATACACCGTTGAAAAGCTTACATTGTTGTCTATTTTTCAACATAGTCTCCATTTTTTTCGACACACTTTTGAAGACGGTGCTCCAACTTTTTTATTCATAAGTCGAAGAGTCTTCCGCCAATCCGTTGAGGAAGCGTGTGACCTCTGCTCGGACTTCACCGTCGCTCTTGAAGCGTTTGCCACCTAAGTGTTCCTTTAGCTTGGAGACAAGGTGATATTCGCTGGGGGCTAAGTCCGGCTTGTACGGGGGATGGGGCATAACGGTCCACCCAAATTTCTTCAAAAGCTCTTGTGTTGGACGAGCGACGTGGGTTCGACCGTTGTCGTGAAGAAGCACTATTCCCTCCGTCAGTCGTCCTCTCCGGCGATTCTGGATTGCGGTAACTTCCTTGCGTGGAGAAACCGGATTACTGCTCGAACCTCGCAATTGGCGGGAGCGGCGATCGACACTTCCATCCCTGACGGCTGCCAAGCGAACACTGAGCAACGTAGCGAATCGCGGATGGGTGAGCTCGAGAGTGGGGGAACCATTGCGCACGGCACTGTTGTCGAATTTAGCCTAGCACCGTCCCTCGAGGCTGTAGCTCATTGGGAACCTTACTTTTGGTACAACCCTTGTATGTTTCTCATTTTCTCTTCGCAAAAATATATTGACCTTTCTTTGGGCGCTTCAGACTACTGTATCTCTTACAGTACCTGGTAACACTGTGGTTTCGCATAATAGTCGCATCCGTTCCCTGTGTTCTATTTTGCTGTAAGGCCAATGAAGCTTCAGTTCTTTCACTGGCCCCTTCTATTACTATCGAGTAAAATGGAAGCTCCCCCTCTTCTGACATTCTGCTATTACAGTAGACTTCGGATGTGGTGCACTTCTGGGAACCAACATTTTTGGTTCACTATTTCAGAGGTGCACTAAATCCGATGGTGTCAAAATTAAATAGAATTTCCCCACAATGATTATTCTTAATAATATAGAGATACGGAAAAAAAATTAACAGCACGAACTGAAAATTTCAATATCTTTATTTGAATTTAAATAAATATATTATTTTCAATTGTTCGCTTTGCACATGTTTCATTAGTCATTTCTCTACATTCTTCTCGAGTTCGTGCTCTCTCCATACTTGATTCTGCATTTTCCAAAGTCTCTGAGTATCGTAATGCAGTCATAATACCCTTCAATGCCTCTTTCATTGTTGAAATACCGTCCCGCTCTCCGAAGGACCTTTTACTCGACGTATACGAGATCCTTCCGGTAGTGCCATGGTGCAAGCAGCTAATGAAACTGATCGCTGAATGAAACATTCCGATTCCGCTACTTCCACATCAGGGGAGAGTTCTTCGATTATGACCTTTCGCCGACGATATTTTTTCCAAGCTGCGTAGTGTTGAAATTTGTGTCACTGAGGCGATGTATTTTTTCCAGGAGGGAATTAATTTTCAGGAAGTATTTCCTACGTTCAGTATCGCCGAGTTTCTGTGTTCACTAGTACCGAATCTTCTTATGCTTATTTGTAACGTGAGTGAAACGGGACCAGTGATTTAGGATCACTATAACCGAGACTTCACTATATCCGAGTTCTCTATAACCTGTATTCACTGTAACAACTGTATTTCGATTGGTTGTTGTATTCGGTGGTTGTTTTTTTTAATTTTTAATTTTCCTTGTTTCCGGAGATGTACTTTGAAGAAAATGGTCAAAATATTTTTTATTCCCTGCACATCGACATTTTCAAATGTCGTTTTTGGAACATCTGCCCAATTCACACTTTTCCATTATTAAAATCATCAAATGTGTTTTAGCAACCTTTTATAATATTAGCAACATCGCTGTTGCTTTTTAGTACTTATAATTTAAATGCCAAAAAGATATTTTCTTCCTACCGGAATATCTCATTTTATGTGTTGTTTACTTGTGGAAAAGCGGCACGCGGCTTTCCCCAGTATTACTTTGCAGTCTTCCCCTGAATTATTCCGGCGTAACCAACGAAACCCAAGTATGCATTGAGCGTGGTCGAGGGCGCATGCGGTGGCAGCGTGCTCCGTCTTGCTTGTTCGGGTTTTGTGGACCGGCGCGACACTGTGTTTGCGCGCTTCTGCGATGGCATCACGGCGGGAGCGGGGGCGGGGGCGGGGGCGGGGTGGTAACGGGGGCGAGGGGGAACGGGCGGTAGAGGAGGTGGAGGCGCATCGTGGTCGTGGTCGCGTACATTCCACGCCGTGAAATATGCACGAGGTGACGCGGCAGCGCGGCGCGAGGTAAAGTGGGTGGAGGGTTGGGAGGGGGAGGGCGTGGCGAGAAGAGTGGGGATGGCGTGACATGCCGAGGGGATGAGGAAGGGGAAGATGGGGGATGAGTGTGAGTGTGTGTGTGAGTGTGTGTGTGTGAGTGTGCGTGCGTGTGTGCGTGTGTGCGTGCGTGTGTGTGTGCCTGTGTGTGTGCGTGTGTGTGTGCGTGTGTGTGTGCGTGTGTGTGTGCGTGTGTGTGTGCGTGTGTGTGTGTGTGTGTGTGTGTGGCGGGATGCAACGCAGCGCGGTGCGAGAAGCCTGCTATTATTTACGGCGACGGGAGTGCCTCCCCCGCCGCTGCCCGCCTCCCCCCTCCCTGTCCATGTGCGCTGCGCTAGGAGCATGACGCACGTTCGCTCGGTGGTGCTTCCTGCACACGGTTTCTTATTTTCTTTGATGTGATCGCTATAGTTGATGTTTTTTCTGGTCGTATTTGCGGCGTTACCGCCCTCTCGTGGAGTTTTTAAGCTTGGGTTACTTTGACGGGAAATTATTTATGAGATTAGAGGAACACAGAAAAGCTTCCTAGGTTTTAAAACCTTTGCGTTTTGAAGCATCATGACTGCGGCACGAAAATATTCATTAACTTCCTCGTAATCTACCGAGAAGCTAATTTCTATACACTAAGCTGCGAAATATTTTCAGTCGAAAGTGTGTCGTTAAGATGTTCTCCTTACTACATCTTTATTTTTATTCTTAAAAAAAGATCGTATTAGAACATTATGCTGGACTTCTTACTTTCTAAGTACAGTTATCGTAGAGCATTATTATCATAGTACATTACAGCATCGAAAACTAGAAATGGTCCATCAATAGTAATTGAATTTTATATTACTATCACTTCCTCAGGATGTATTTTTAAATAATTTGTTTAAAGAACACCAGAGTGAATATTTTACGTGTATAGACCAAAGGATTTTGAACTCGAAAACTTCTGACTTTACATTTTGTGTGTTGTTTTTTTTTTGCAAAATTGAGAAACGCAACAAAGAAAAACTTTACCGTCGTCCAGAAAGAGCTGGGAATATCAAATGATAAGAATCAACTTGAAAAGGGGATACGCCAGGGAGATTAATTGCAATTAATCTGTTAATTGTGTTAACATTAATATGATATTTCAGCATTAAACAAAGTCTTGGTAAATTAATTCCCCACTTTTGCGCGAAGAAAAAAATCGTTGTACATTTGGCTACTTGGCATATAAATAGATATTCATCCGCTGCGACAGTAAATCTACATTAATTCATCCACTTTAATACTGGGTTGAAATGTGACAAATAAATCAGTGAATTAATTGTGAAGTAATTGTTTCCTAGAAGTGACTTAACTTGTATACGAAGATTATCAAACGGATAATACAAATACTTTATGGGCATCGCACCATTTTGTATTAATGATATAGACAATGAATCTGACTTTGTTGGGAATAACGGAAAAATGAATGAAAAAGTGGCCGATGAAAGAAAATGTAATATTACTTGTGAACAATTACGAATTAATCTCATTTACATGTAGTTTCAGAAAGTAATAGTTGAAGCTAAATACCATTTCTGCCTTTCCTCGTACCTCTAGCGGTGTTAATTCCTCGTGTGATTCAATCCCGTTTTAACATTTCAGAATATTGTTTTGTCCGGTTTTCAGTGAGAACAATCCAAAACTGAGCCACACAGAACCAATATAGAACAAAACCAGATTTTTGAAGTTAGTCGGTATTCACTCCTACTACTAATACTACCAGTCGAGCCAATTACAATCGAAATAAGTCACGTTAGTAACACTTGTATTGTCAAAAATGCCATGAAGTGTAGGATCTGTTCTTACCAGCTTAATACCTATACATAGCCCCCAAAGAGTGCTTCAGTAATGTATTCTAATTTTTGGATATCGAAGAGGGGGTATATGAACCTCCTCGTAGGTCATCTCGGCGCAGAAATTATTCTAGTACTCACAATCGAACGAAATATTTAATAGAACGTTGACCAATCATTAGTTATATTTTAATCCTTGATTTGCAAAGTTGCGATTTGTTGGAAATCTTAATTTACATCGATAATGTTTATCACTACGAAATGAGTTGCAACTACGTAAGAAGTGAAT
Organism: Acheta domesticus; assembly: GCA_031308135.1. Lineage (NCBI taxonomy): Eukaryota > Metazoa > Arthropoda > Insecta > Orthoptera > Gryllidae > Acheta > Acheta domesticus. The sequence goes on along the minus strand of JAHLJT010009436.1, from coordinate 129,222,892 downwards.
AATTAAATAATGGATGTATAAAAATATTCTTAGTTTCTCACGTTTAGTTTTCACGTATCCTAATTTTGCCATTTAGCTTCACGTACCTTCATTCTACTGTTCAGTTTCACACATTTTTAGTTCCTCACGTACCTTCCATTTGTCATATGGGAACATTACTTAATCTTCAATCAAATCAGATTAGTCTCTCCCTAGAATGAAACTGAGTGTTATATAAATAACGGGGAGAGACTGATAAAACAGTGTTCCACAGAAGACCCATTATCTCTGAGAGTCGATGGATTCCTTTTTACGAGAAGAAATATTTGGGGAATTACACAAATTTCCCTGGGAAGGTATTGTAGTTCTGAACGAGCGAATTCCGTGGGGCCTCCGCGCCTTGTGTTGATTGCGTTCGCCAGGGCACAGAGGGCTGGTGCAGTTTCCGGTTGAGCGCTTGGAACGTGCACCGCCTGGCGGCGCCACGAGCACTTGCGCTACGCGCTGCTGACTCCAGCCTAAACACGGGGAACTCGTGTGGGAATGGATTCAGTGACCCGGCTCCCTTAAATGAATCTGTGCGGTACGCATTCGCGAAGAATAATCGTCTTAACTAGCTGAGGTAACCGGTACACACACACAAACATGCGTGCTCTGCCAGTAAATTAAAACCTTCGTAAATCTGATACAATTGTGAAAGTACTTGATTTTTTTTTTCCTTCTCGAGAAAAATTGACATTCACGGTGCTGATCATATGGTGGAGGAAGAAATATGTGAAGACAACATAAATGTTTTTCAAAATTTCTGTTAAATGAACTGGTATGAACACAATTCCATCTTACTCATTCACGGTCCAAGAATATACATCACTATATCTTTCACGATACCCTTCTCACCATCTCAGTTCTTACGGTGGAGAATCGTGAGATTCATGTGTTAAATTGTTTTTTTTCTAAGAATACACTTTTTAAGTTCATCTCTGTGAATTTTACACTCCGCTTCTATATTTCTTGTTTCTTTGCAATTATTCTTAATTTATTTTCGCGAACGAATTTCTTTTTGATTTCGTTTTTTAATTTTCAAATCATTCCTTCCTTCACTAAATTACAATTTTTAATTGACCATTATTTATTTATCTTCCGCTCGTTTAGTTTTCTTACTTTCTTCTTTTTTTTGTTTCGATGACAACTGCGATCTTTTTCATAAACCCAATGAATTTATCTGATTAAGGAAGCTTCTGTAAACAACTCGCAATGAATTTTGCCAACTAAGCATAGACTTAATTAATCATTGGCCATCGTTCTATTAAATCTTTTGTTCGATTATGTATATTAGAATTACAAAGCCGACAAACCACGATTAGCCTCCTGACCTTCCCAATTTCTAAAAATCAGATTAATTTACTTAAGCGACAGGAGGGAGCTGTTTCAGCTATTAAACTGATGAGTAAGAACAGATAAAACACTTTGATGGCATTTAAAAAAATGGATCCTTGATCGCTTGATTCTATTTACACTTCTCATTCCCTAATTTTCTACATCACTTATCTCACACATCTAAATCTTGCTTCGCGTTTCCGTCCACTACCCTCACGTCTCTCTCAGTTGTCATCGTAAGTTGCCCTCGTCGTTTTCTCCGTGCCTCGCTTCGTGTACGCTCTCTCCTCGGCGGCCCGTGCAGCGAATGTCGCTGTGTGCAGCGCCAGCGGCTTCGGAAAACACTCGTAATGAACGCCCGGGGCGCGCGGAGGCGCGGGCGACGGGGCGACAAGACACATTTGCATAACAACGTTGTTGTTGCTAGTGTTTGCTGGCACTGCCGCCTCTCAGTAGGTGTTTGTCTCTGAGCGACGAAACGTGATTCCCATGCACCCGCTCTTGTCGGGAATTGAGCCGCTGTAAGAGCTCCTTGCATGACGACTCGTGGTTGCAGAGAATACCTGATACTTGTTGTGATGTTCGTCGAAGTTAATCCTCTTTCAAGGAGTTCGGAGTTGACCGCAGTTTCAGATGGCACTGTTTTTCATCTGCCGCGTTTCGCACTGCTCCATCGTTGCATTAGTTGTTCAGCTATATGAGTACTTTCGTAATTGCCCTCAAAAAGTAACATAAGTCTTTTTTGTTCGCCAGCATTATAAATGACCTCTGTAGGAAGAATTCTATCTAGAGGGAGATACATGGAGGTTGAAACTATGTAAGCCGACATGTAGGTCGCCACCGTCCATGTAAGTCGGCTCCTTACCGCCACCTCTCAGGATATAGCATGCACTCTTGCAGGACTAATGACCTGTGTACTTGAAACTATCGAAAACAATAAATATTCATTGTGATATTTGACTAAAACGCTAGTATTCAGCGTTGTAACTCTTTATTGGTGTTTTCAGTAGGTACATCTGAGTGGATCTGTGATTACTATAATAAATAATGCATATTCAGGCCTGAACCACAAATAACCTTAAAAAAACTAGTGTAAAATGAGGTTAAGGCAGAACGCCTACAAATACAAAGAAGCTATCAATAAAGCTGGTATGAATCTGGAAAGAACAGTAGTATAAGATACTCTAATAAAAAATGTAATAAAAAATAACTTAGATGGTAAGGTACAAGAACAATAGTAATTACTTCAGAGTAACATATTAAAATGGTAATAAAAATTAGGGCAGATCGACAATATATGTATCTTGTGCCAGCAATACAAAATCATCAAATAAACTGTAGTACAATACTCGTTACTTAGGTGACAATGAAAAAATGTCAAAGAACATTTACGTAATGAGAATTATATTGATAATCTAATGAAGGTACATATACATAGACAAAATTCTCAAAAAACAACCAAGTTTCATAATAATAACATTAATAACAAAAGAGAGTAAAATTATGTGCCTGCTGTTTCACTAAACCTCTCACTACCTGGGTTACCGTCTATCGCTAGCCCGGGTCGTGCAGTGAGTTCATTCATGTTTTATGATTGGCTGTTTCCATCGAAACAGAATAGTTCGGGGCACCATTAAATAAACCTCTGATGACCATGTCTCCACACTAATCTTTTTATCTTCGTATTTGGTCACATCTTTTTTATTAATCTTGTAATGATTGATTAGTGATTCCGAACGCATCAACTACTAGGGTCATTAGTCCCGTAAGTGTTGTGCATATTTTTCTCGGGAGGTGGCGTTGGTCTTCCCCCGATGAATGGCGAGATCCGGCGCCGATCTACCGTAAGCTAGCCAGGTTTCCCCAACCAGGTATCTCCCACCAACGGGGCACCGTCCTAGTCGGGACAAACTGGAAGCTCCCGACCGGTCTCCAGGGATGTGTGATAGTGTAGTGCATGTTAGTGTGTGTGTGTGTGTGTGTGTGTGTGTGTGTGTGTAAGGGAAAATGATAGATCAAGGAAGAGGTAGGAAAGATCGCGCGCGGTTCGTGGACCGTTTGTTACGGTACTGCCGCGGCATTCGCGTGGTGTTGATCGGAGAAAACGAGGAAAAACTACCGATCAGAGCAACCGGGCACTAGAATTCTCGTCCAGACAGCGACTGAATTCGACTTAGCTGACAAACTAGTATCGAAAATTCTGCCACCTTCGGGACTCGAACCTAGGACCTCCCTGTCAGAGGAACTGCAGTGACATCAGTTAATGCCCTGAGCCATCTCTCCCACTTTTTTTTGTTTGCGGGTTGTTTCTGGTGCTATATTTTTCCTTTGATTTTTAAATCTTATTTTGTTTCCCTTTCTACATTGCGTACATCTCTTATTTTTACTCTCGCATACTACTTACGTAGTATAGACTTAGGCTACATCTTTACTCTATGTTATAGAGAAAGAATGCTGCAGCGGAAAACGAAGATTTTCGGTAGAAAATCTCGTATTGTGGATCTCTGATACCAGAAAATGGATAATTTTGCTCCTATATGTAGTAATTAACTTTCTCTAACACATTGCGGTGTCATTATCTCCATTTGTACGTACAATTAAATATTGTTATATAATAGTAACAATTTACGAGCTCTAAGGAAAAGCCCGCAGTTAATCGAATGATGCCCACAGTGACTTAGTGACACATTATGAGAAATCAGTCGCTACGCGCAATATGAGAAAAGGCGAAATAACACAATCAAATATTTGTATTCTTCAGTCAAAATTGAAACTTTGTCGTCATTTGTTGTTTTCCCCGACTTCCTGGGCATCTAACGAAAACCATGAACACCTCTCACATGTCCGTTGGCTGCCCAATGTTCTTTCAGTTGCTGCGCGCGTTGGAAATTAATAAAATAGATACTGACTGATAAGATATCTTCTTTTTTAACATTCCAATTTTTTATGCAATGAGTATTACAGCTACCAAATTATTTCTTTCTGGATCCTCAGGATTAAAAAAAATTGAAATTTTTTTAGGCAACCTGGTAGTCCTGAAAGAAGTGAGGGAAGACGCCTGGTCTTAACCCTTATACGTAATTACCCAGCATTGTAGAATTTTCCCTGTCAGTGCAGAATTCTTTCAAGGGGCCACAAACTGAACTCCGCGATTTCTGGAAATCATCGACGATGTTTTAACGTGCACCACAACATGCACCTGTTTTATTGCCGGGTCGAACGTGCCGATCTCGCTTTAGGGAGTCTCAACGAGTGTTCGTGATTTTACAAAACTTTACCTCAGCGGCGCTATTGTTTAACGTCGCCCCGGCATATGTTTTCGATGCGGCGCATAAACGTTTGTTTAGCGGTGGGCGTAAACGAGCGTGATGGTAAACTCCCCCAGGGACAGCATTACTTAAATAACAGCAAATGTTATAATTATGTGTTTGCCACTCGTGTGTATTTGAGAGAAGGGTAATTTCGGATTAGGTTACATTGCGGTCGGTAAAGAGACGTTGAGATAACCGAACCTGCGTGTAATAAGGTTGATATCTGAAGATAAACACTGAGTTGTGCCGGAAATATTGCTTAGTTAATAATCTTTGTTCCACGACATGGAGTCTAATATTATAACAATGTAAATACTGTAGCAGTAAATTAGAATATCCAATAAGTCGATTGTTATTTCGATTACTTGGGATAATGTAATATCAAGGCATATACTAGTATATTGGGTTTCGAACACGAAACCCAATGTATTATATATTCATCTTCCTTTGTAGAAGACATGAACATGGCTTTATTTTACATTATTAGAAAACCTTTACAACAGAATTAATGCTTATGTTGTTCTATTGAATTTCATCATCTCTTATAAATAGGTTCCTCATGGTAGTGTTCATCATACTTTTATTTTCATTACGTATCTTTAAATCCATACAATGATGCGGCGACTGCGTTATATTACACATAATATAGATGCCTCAAAAAAAACTCCAGCTGTGATACGTCGCAAAAGTGAAACCTATACTGATATATAAATCGCACTTATGAACGACACCAACCAGTATATTTTATTATGTGCACTTCGCTTAAGCAAATTCGAATTCTCTCGTAATGAACTCCCGAAAGAAATGAGAACAAGAATAATAATACCAGACAGCGTCTGTTCAAACCGAGGAAGGGAATTGAATCTAACAGCAATATGTATAATTTTATTAATGACTTCTCTTTTTATATTCATTTCGTTGTTTTGTATAGCGCTCTCTCCTGCGCGCTTCCTTCTGCGTCACGTTTATTTTCTTCGCATTCCACATATCTAACAATTCCTTTACCATTTGGCGTCTGCCTCTCTCTTTTTGCTTTCCTCCTCATTATGCTTATCTTTCGTCCCATACTTTCTTTTTCTGATATTCTTTCTTCATTCGTTCACATTCTTTGGTTTAACTTTGCTGATAATGTATTCTTTGATGAGACTTAGCGTTTGCAAGCTCAATGTAATATTTTCTTCTAAAAGGGTCGGATGAATTCTACGCTATAAAGCAGCATAGAACAGTAAATATCTATTTTGTAATGTGAATTTTATGAATAAACTGTGCGAGTGTGATGTAATAATTTGGAAAACTGAGCAAACATGATTTGCCAACGACATAAAAGTCTTACTACGTGTTTTATTTGCGTGAAGTAAAAGTACATAACCTGTCATTACTTTAATATATGTGGAGCAACTTCTTACTTTCTTGCTTTAAAAAGACATTTTGTGCTTGTTCATTAGCAACGTTTTGCATACAATTAATGCATTCTCTTAGGAACAATGAGGAATAACGAAACGTAAGAACTTGATTAAATATCTCATATGTGTGTATTTATGTCTCTTCTGTATTCACATTGTAAAAATACAACTGTGTGTTTTCACCGCTGTTTCACTTACCAAAATGGATGTATTTACACTTTTGCCTTATTGTGACATGCGAATAATGTAATTGAAATTTTGAAAGCAGAACTAGGTACTTCAAAACATGAATACGACCCTTGTCAACGTGCGAGTCTAGTAAATCTTCGCTCACTTCTTGGGTGGTTTTCGTAATTACGCGCTCCAATTGCAGCAGAAGTTTGAAATTACTGTTTTTATAAGCGACGCAACGTACTCGCACGTTTTGGTTAATATATTAATTCATTCATGAGGTGAAATATCACTTCTGCTTTCAGAACAGAGTTTGCGTACGCAAATTAAAAGAGAATAATTCACAAGCTTCTTCACAAGCAGCACCGAGAAATCTTGTCACAAATCGCGTTTCTGTGTGCATGCTTAAATGTTTTGTCTGTAAAAGAGATTTTGCATCTTGTTCTATCACTTCTCTAGTTGCATTTGTATAAATGCGTGCTGTCATAACGCAGTGTATACGTGAGAGTGAATGTATAAAAAATAAGGAAATTATTTTGCAAAAAATAAAAGTGAAATAATGATAACTCTAATTTGATTGATTTCATCTAGCCAGTTTGCCATTGCCGATTCCTCTGAACATGAACTTAATAAAATTGTGAATTAATAGGGTACACTCGCCTTCAAAATCAGTTTGTATTGTACAAAAACGTTTGAATTATTTTAGAAATTATCCGCAGACTACACGTGTGTAAATCCGATGCATAAGCACACTTGATGAAAAGAGTTTTGGAGTACATAAACTCTCTCAGTATGCATGTAGGAAAACAATTCACGACTGCAACTTTCCTCTTGTGTTTCTATCGTTTCACGAAGGATTTGCGTTTACCGTCTTTCAGTGAGAAAATTGCAGTCGTAAAATGTCCAGTAGATGAAATTTGTATGGTACGAATGATGAGATGGTAATGTTTATCCTTCTGACGAAATGAATAGGACACAAGGAATAAAGCAGCCAACTGAACACGCTCACGCTTACCTCTTAGTCGCATCTTTATGTCTAAAGTTTGTATTATGAAAGATACTGATCACTATTGTGTTAATCTATCTGTAGTAATTGCAATGAATACTGGCAGGCTAGCTAGCTACTAAGAAAGGAAGGTTTCAGGCAAAATAACTCCCTTGAGGGGCACGGTAATATTTGTGCCCTAGTGCACACGAACTTGTGCACTAGGGCACAAATATTAGCTTCAGTGCTCAGTTTTAAAAATTCTCATAGATGTTTCTGCTTCAACAGCATAGCAATGAAACACATTTAGTGCCCTGACAAGCTAGTTCTTATGAGTAAATGGGGCGATGGTTTGTATTCCTTCTTCAAGAGCTCTTCATGTTTGGTTCAGACGATTGATGTAACTAAAATTTCATGGACCGCTAAAAATTACGATAGATCCTTTTTTTTAATTATTCAACATTTCAAGTAAAATGTTAAGAATGATTCGAAATATTTGTAAATAAAATTTGTAATATTTAAGGTAGATTCTCACGGGAATTCTTCTGAACTATGTGAAGCTGCTTCTATGCTCATTTGAAAGTAACTGATTAAAAGTAATGTAAAAAGTAGTAGTTTGACACTCATAACTGCAGTTTAAGTGTGTAGATTAACCACAAAATATTATCAAAATAATAAGTATCACCTTTGAAACTTCCAGGCGTTCTGCAGGGCGCGCTCTGCCAGTCCATTATTAAGGCTATATGTGGGCATTATTCAGTGATTAGGGAATCTGATTGTGTAATTTAAATTGACTGTTGGTGAGCTGAGAGAGCGGTGTGCTCGGGGCGCATGGTGAGGCGTGACTTGTGCGTGTCGCAGGGCGCGTGGGCACGCCGCACTTCATGGCGCCAGAGGTGGTGCAGCGTCGCCAGTACGGGAAGCCGGTGGACGTGTGGTCGGCGGGCGTGCTGCTGCACATCCTGCTGAGCGGCACCCTGCCCTTCCTCGGCACGCGCGAGCGCCTCTACGACTGCATCTGCCGGGGCAAGCTCTACGTAAGTACATCTCACGCGTTGGCTGTGCTGGCGTTTTTGCACTCTTTCGTTCCCCTCTTTTTACATTCAGTCATTTATTAATTTATTCATTGATCATTCATTCTTTCCTGTATTTGAAACAATCAGTCATGCACCCCAACAGGTTTATTTTTACTATTGCCATTGCTCGTTATTAATTCTTAATTATTCATATTAATTTTCCTTCGTTGTAAATTAATATGCTTCTTTGAATATTATTGTAAATTGCATCAACCTGCAAGTGTAAAAATAAAGCTCCTAGAAAAAAATATTTTTTTAATATTAATGAAACAGTTACAAAACTCTACAAAAAAAGTAGGTCGATATGTGAATGAGAGGAAACCAAAAATTAAAAAGAAAACCTGAAGGTCTGGAAAAAAATGGGGAATGTAGGCTGTATAATGTGATTTCGAGGTAAAGGAAAGCTTCTCATTTTAGCGTCAGAGATAACACCAAGGAGAGATATTTCAAGTCAAGTATATAAGACGCGAATACAATCATGTAATTTTGTGTAGAAGATTGAGAACACGGACTACAAATATCGCAGTTATATGGTATTGCTAAATTATGGAGCCCATGTTATGTTGTGGATGTAAAACGTGGACTAAGATAGTCTTTACGAAAAAATTAATCATAGAATTTGACAGAAAATAATAACAAATTTGATGTAAATAAAAATTGAACTGTGACACGATAAAATACAGAGTTCATGTCTCTTAATTTTCCATTCAATTCAGTAACTATTATGTTGCTCACAATTGGCGGGGCACAAGAGTTAGAACTGCAGAATACTAAACCAAGTGTTCCTACCGGTTTTGCATAAGAAAAGGCTAGTTGGGAAGCCCGGGAGGTGATGGAAAGATATTGCTAAGCAGAATGCTAAAGACCTCTTGAAAATAAGTACATTGGAAATGAAAACAAGACAGAAGTGGTGGAAGACCAAAACTTAGCTGCGAGCATTTGTGGTAGTGAATATTAGTTTGTACAAAAGCGAAGAATAGCATTCCACGGTAAGGTAATAATTAGAATCGTTTAATTGCTAACCTTTTCTATGTAGTATAAGCTTTATATGACATACCTCCAAAAATTAAAAGTTTCGTGTCAAATTCGCCGGGCCTGAAGTTAAGTTAGATCTCTATGAGAATATCAACTTGGAGAAAAAAATGCTTACGTTACAGGTGCTAACAAGAGTTGATTGCGTGGTTAAAATTTTGAACCATTTATTTATTATATCTTTGGCCATCACTGTCAGAAAAAAATACACGTCGAAATGTTTAATCTCCGTTCAAAATTGGTTAAAAATGCCAACTCCTCATTCACCATCGTCTGTAAAGAAACACAGCGTTTATTTTTGTAGAAATCTTTAAATACAAAAAAAATTAATAATGTATCGGAAGCTCTTCAGTCTCAACCTCAGCTTCGATCTACGTTCGTTTTTACGTCTCCGATGACAGTTCCTCCAAAGACGTGTTCCAGTCGATTGCATTGACGCGCAGTAACGGGCGGTTGTGATCCGTCAAGATGCGACAACAACGTGCCGGACTCCTGGGGCGTAATGTACTGCACTTGGAGGCGGAAACGAGGGGCCTGATTGCCAATCAGCACCGGGCTTTTGTCGTTGCGGCGCTACCTTGCTGCGATTGCTTCCACCCACATTCAAGCAGCTGACTTTTGTCTTGGTGCTATCTTTCGTCTCCTGTTTTACCGTAAAATGCGCTTGTTGGTTCTTTCCTGCCTCTCGCGGTGATCACCTTCATTGTTTTAATTCCCTCATTTCTTACTTTTACGTTTATACCATCTCACTCCCTTATCACGTTTTACCTCTCACTGAGATATCTCCACGAAGAAAATGTTTTAGTATTCTACTAAACTTGATTTAAATCTCATTTCTCACAGTCTCTTGTGTTATTGATTTATTTTTAATGTAATGCACGTCTCTGCCTTTCTCCCACTGTTCATTTGAATAAGTGTGTGTGTGTGTGTGTGTGTGTGTGTGTGTGTGTGCGTGTGTGTGTGCGTGTGTGTGTGCGTGTGTGTGTGTGTGTGTGTGTGTGTGTTGTGTCGTGTTGTGTGTATACAGTGGGACGTGGATTATCCGAACTAATTGGGACCAGATATTGTTCGGATATTCGATAATTCGGATAACCGAACATAACGTGCTGCCAACAATGAACCTTCTGAGTGAGCGACAGGTGTTAAGCATTTACAATCGGTTGTTTAATGAACCGTTAATTCCTTTGCACTTAAAGGTAGTGAAGAGCGTTTTCTGCTATTAATAAACGTTCTGAAATCTTAAGCACTTATTGTAGGATTTGGCAAAATTCACTGAAATCATATGATTAACTATAGTACAGAATCTCCTTAAAATTTTATCTCTGTAAATCATATCGGGGATCATTCTCAAAATTCAGTATTACAAAAGAAAATAAATAGGCAAAGTATACGGTACCTAATTAAAAAAAATAATTTATTCAAAGAAAATATAAGTTCGGATTTTTGACGTTTCGGATGATTGACGTTCGGATAACCGACGTCCCCAGTGGTTATGTGTGTGTGTGTGTGTATAGAATTTAAAATGTCTGGTAAAAATGACGGTATTGCAACGTTGAAAAAAGTAGACTTACATATGTAGGGAGACATTTCGTGTGGAAAAACCAGAAGAAGCGTCACAAACCCGCGTGTTCTGCACAGTAGGACAACAAATATTCCTTGTCATTTTTTTTTCTGGAAACACTTCGTTTTGCACAACAATTTATCAACGAATTCTCTTGTTCCGCAACGACCAAGAACTTACGTGATGGTGAGTCGAATCAGTAAACATGCTGCTATGTATTGATGTGAAGGAAATCTACTTTGCTCGGGTACGAACGAAGAAAAATTTTAAATTGTGAATTCATGGAATTGGTGAGCGAATCGACAGTTCAGTATCGAATTGGAGCGCGACAATAAAGTCGACGACACCAGCAAAGGAGCACAGGTCTTCCTGTGTGTATGCAACAGGTTTCCTGGTAAGCAAATGGCCTTCCAAGTAGGCTGCATTTTGTGTCCCGGAATGTGATTCCTTTGCAAGTCTTGTTCTAATTAGAGGCTGCGGCAAAATTTGAAAATCACACAAAACACTTGCTTCGAGAATCCGTGCTTGAGAAAAAACGATGGAGAAATTGAGTACTCTGTAATTAATATGAATTTCATAATAAATTAATCGGTATTATCAAGAGTAACTCAAACGTGCACGGCAAAGTTTTCACGTCAAGGTTTTCTCTCATGGGATGATTTTAAAAGACACTACATATCTTGTATTTTAATTGTCAAGAATTGTTATCTGTGTACCCACGAAAGATTCTTTAAAACAGCTTCTTCTTCTTCTGAGATATTTTACTGAGACTTCTACCATATGAGTACCAAAAGATTCGTTTTAGTCACATGCCCATTTTCGACGTTTCCATCTCTTCCTAGCCCCTTCCCCTCTCCATCAGGGTAATTCCACGAGAGACGCGCCGGAGCCGTCCTCTGTTTACCACGACGGAGCCCTAGTTAGCTAGTGTCGCCTTCGCCCTCACGATTCCCCTGGAGCACTGCGTTACCTCAGTTCCCCCGTCTCGCCGCGTCCTTTCTCTAGCCCCCATCCTATCCGTCCTTCCCCGCCCGTTCACTGTTCTCCGTTTTTGGTCTTCCTCCGTCCTTCGCCGTCCTCTCCGTCCTTCCCCGCCCTCTCCGTCCTTACCCATCTTCCGTTCTTACTCGTCCTCTCCTTCCTTACCCGTTCTCTTCGTCCTTCCCCGTTCTCTCCGTCCTTCCCCGTTCTCTCCGCCCTTCCCCGTTCTCTCCGCCCTTCCCCGTTCTCTCCGCCCTTCCCCGTTCTCTCCGCCCTTCCCCGTTCTCTCCGCCCTTCCCCGTTCTCTCCGCCCTTCCCCGTTCTCTCCGCCCTTCCCCGTTCTCTCCGCCCTTCCCTGTTCTCTCCGCCCTTCCCCGTTCTCTCCATCCTTTCCCGTCCTCTCCGCCCTTTCCCTTCTCCGCCCTTTCCTTTCTTCTTTGCCATTTCCCTTCTCTCCCGTTCCCCTGGTCTTTCCCTTCTCTCCGTCCCCGACTGACATCCCTGTCCTTGCGTTCCTGTCCTCTGGCCTCCGCCACGCGATTAGTGGTCGCCAGTGCTTTTGGCGCGTGCTGCGCTGTCTCGAGGCGGGAGCGCGAACTGCTAGTGAGGGACATTGCCACGACCCGTCCGCTCCCCTCGGTCACTTACCACACCTTTTCCACACTTTCCAGCCGCCCATTCAACTCCGTGATTGGACGTTTACGCACCTGCCACTTGCATATTCAAGGGCGCCGGGCTGTTTGACCGCTCAATGGCCTACGTTGTGCCACGTGTTTGACGGAAATTGTTGTTCATTTTGATATTCAGTAAATACTCTTTTGTTAATGAAGTATTCATCTTATCGCTGTCACAGAATGCATGGCTATTGAAGAATAACCCATATTAAAATAAACAATACTATTTCCCCGTTGAAGATGTATGGACAAGATTTTAAAAAAAGTTTTAAAATGCGGAGTGATCTATCGGTACTCGTATAGTTTGAGGATGGAAGCGAATGTGTCAAGTCAATGCCGAATATTTTCTACGAAAAAAAAAAAGAAAGAAGAAAAACGCTGTATTTGAATGAAATTTGATAAAATAGGTATTGCAACAAACGTCCTTGTTATTATGTGACTGTTCTTTGCGAGTTCAAAAAATGCAGATCAAAAAAAGTCTTCATATTATTAATGAATATTATTCTCCAGAACCCAGAGAAGTAACAATTTTAAGTGAAAACTGACAGTTATGATCATATTGTAATTGTAATATTAACATGTATGCTTATTCTTCCATTATATATCATGTCCATATTCACTTTTGAAACTAACAAAACGTGTAATTTTTAAAAATTGTGACAAAAAATATGATTAGTCTCTTACTAATTTCACATTCTGTTTGGTGTTGCAGCTTGATTCGCCCCAGTGGGAGTTCATCAGTGATGCTGCGAAAGACCTTGTTCAGAAAATGCTTACTGTAGATCAAAATCAACGAATAACTATTCAAGAAGTTTTGAATCACAGATGGGTTAAAGTAAGTGTATATACGTTATAAGTAAATTACAGTAAACCCTCGTTATAACGAACAAGCTTAACATGAATTTTGCCGTAACACGAACAGAACTTCGGTCCCGGCAAGGGATTCCAATAATGACATTTATAAAGCTCGGATAACACGAATTTTTATAACAAGAACTCCGATTATTTCGATCCCTTCGAATTCGTGTTAATGAAGGTTTACTGTATAAAAAATACTTTATATTCTAATATTTTGAAGTAATTTATTCCCCGAGTGTAAAGGAGGTAGTTTGATTGTGTCATTTACTTTATTTTGTTTTAAGTGAAACTTCTATTTGTCAGCAAAATTTCTGAAATTGTATATTTGCTTTCTTCAGGACAGGGATAAGTCAGCTCCAAAAATCCATCTCAATGATACAGTAGAAGAAATGAAAAAGTTTAATGCAAGAAGAAAATTAAAAGGTGCAGTGTTAGCAGCAGTGTCTTCCCCTAAATGGACTTCTTTCTATTCAGATCCTAACAGTGATGGGTTCTCTGACTTCGGAGATGATGAAGTTACGTCTTCGGGTGAGTCAATCAACTATGGTTGTGAAATGATACACGTGTTCTTCTATTAATGAAATTGTTATCAATTTGTTATGATTTTAATGTATAAAATAGCAGAAATTTATCCTGTCATCAATGTGAAATCAGAATATTGCAATTAACATGTGCCTAAATATGTATAACTTGGTTGTAATGTGCTGTCCCTACACTACAAGGAGTAGTTTTAGTTGAAATAAATAATGAAGTTCTGAAGATGAAGAAATGAAAAATACTGTTCAACTGTGTTTTAAAAAATAAAAAGTGTGTAATATGGTAAAGAAATGTAATTTTAAGAAGTTTGTAAATATTTGAGGAAAAATACTAAAAGTCTGTTGTAAATAGTTTACTAACAAAATGTTCAATATTGTTAATATATTTGAGATCACACTTCCTAAATATGTGCTTTGTTTTTTACTTCTGAACTTTTGTTTCCTTTCGTACTGCAATAATGTTGGTGTCTGTCTGAACATCATTCAAAGCAAGTTTGGTGTGCTGAATAAAAGAAAGCTTGTAATTAAATTTCTTATTATGGATATTTAATGTTAATGTTATGATCTAGTAAATATTACAAGTTTATGTAAAAAAGTGTATGTGTATTGTAAATATTTTATTTTTTAAAATTTAATATTTGCTATATATTTTTGTTCTTCACTTTTTGTACTTGTAACTTCAATGTATTGTAATACTCTCTGGTATTTGGTATATATATGCTACAACACTGATATTGTAGAAATTAGAAAATATTTGTTCTTGAAATCTCCTTTATTATTTTGTTAATATTTGTTGCAAGTGATGGTAATTCAATTGTGTAAAATTGTTAAAGGAAAAAAATATGTCTAACCACAAAAGTGTGTTCTTAAAACTTTTGTGATCTCTTACTCAGTGAAAGATATTTTCTTCTTATTTTACTATTGTTAATTTATTGTAGATTTTAGTATTTCACAGGTGACAACTTAATACAATTTAAATTAAATTTATTTATTTGATACAAATATCTGAGACTACATGAGACTACATTAGTTTCTACATTAGTAGAAAGTACATTAGTCTCGAACGACAATCAAAATTTAAAAATATATAACAATCCATATCATAAAAACAGTATGAGCTCAGCTGCTATACTTTCATTCTTTTTTTTTTGTTCACTGATGCAAAATTTGTATATTGCCTGTAAGTCATGGATCTTGCACATATGCACACACATTAATGTAATGTAATATAATGTAATGTAATAAAATGTAATGTATGTACATATGAATGTATGTAATGTATATGTATGAACATGAGTATTTACAAGTATGAACATATGCATTTCTATATATGTATGTATGTAATATATGTATGTATAGTATTATAATGATATTATACTAATGCATATTTCATGTATTTAATTTGAATATATTAAGCAATTTTAAGATTGCATTATAATTATTTTTAAAAAATAGAATAATTATACTTTATAAAACAAGTCAGAAACTAGGCTCTTTTTTTTGTTTCATGGCTATTTCTTTAAAACTCAACCTTCAGCTAAAAGAATTATCATAATATTTATATTATTTGTTTCTCCAACATTTTTATGTTTTGGAATTGTATTGTTTGGCAATTACCACATCACAATTTTCAGATATATAAATTAAATGAGTTTTATATTCAAGATATTTTAATGGTTGTAATGTTTCTTTGTTTTGTTTGTAATTTTTTTCTTATATTTCTGTTAATATTTTCCAAAATATTTGCTGTATAATTTCAGTCTTCTAGATATGCCTTATTGCACTTATTAAGCAGGTTCCAAACCATTTTCACATATTTTCCAAATTTTATTAAAGTTATTAATTTTTTTTCATTATATGAGTCTGGTGTGACCTAAGGTATAGCTTGTTATTTTCCATTCTCGTTTCAAGTACATTGTCATGAACTTCAAAAAATGTGTCTGAATCCGTTAATATTTGATTTGTCTTGAAATAACTTTTAAATCAGATTTAACAGAAGTATTTCTAAAGCATTATGTATCAACAATACAAATGGTACGTACGTATGGTAGAGGTTATTCTTTATATTAATTATTTAATATGAATGTATTACATTTATTACGGTATTGAAAATAACTTATAAAGCACAAATGTACTATATAAGAACAATTATTTACATTCAATATATCGCTGTACACATTCATGTTTACCAATTACAATTGTCAGTAAAGCTTGGGGTGCAAAAAGACTCCAGGTGTGCTACTTGATTGTAAATTGCAGATATTGTATGAGGGTTAATAGGTTTGTAGAAAACCCATCAGTAATGCTAATGTTGTGTGGAAACACTAAGAGAAATCACATGATAAACACAGTATGAACATTTAAAAACATTATTTTTAAAAAAGTTTGAGAGAAATGAATGAAAATTCAATTCAATTTTAATATAAGTGAATTGAAACCTTATGTCAATACCAATTAAAAATAGTTTTGTAATTTGGAACGTCAATTTTTCACAATTATTTACTCTAATGTTTATATTAATAGGTAAATTCAGATAACTTGTGTAATCACAATTGTTACATGCACTGATTGTCTGTAAAGAAAGGTAAATCTCATTGATTCCTTAATACGCCAATATCATTGTTTCCCCTTTGCATTTTCACAGTTTCTAATGCAAAAATATAGATGATACAAAAATATAAATATTAAAAATTTGTGTTGCATTGATGATATGAAGTTTCGAACTTTGCTATCCTGGTTCACAAGGTATTTCATTCAGTGGTAATCAAATGTTTTCTAAGAAAGTTGTGGGTAAGAGGGAGGATTTGTTCTATGCATTACATTTCCAAACATTTATGTTCACAGAACATAATAAACCATTTAGTGATGTATGTAGCATATCTGAATTTAGATTGAATGTATCTGAGAATGTAGTAGTTCTATTTCACAACTCTGGACAGGCTTTCTGAGTAAATAAGAAATGTATTGAAATTTGCAGATTATAACATATCTGGGTAACAAAAGTATCACAATATTAAGCGAGTTCATGAACAGTTGATATTGAATACTACTGGTAATTAATCAAAATTGCAACATACAGATGTAGGGATTGCGAGAATATTTCAAAGAGTATTCCAGGAAACTTCACATGTGTAATATTTTGAATTGCTTGAGAAATAAGAATATTTTTCTGTCTTCTAATCAACTACACCTACTCTGTCTTGCTTGTTGCAGCAGCGTGAACGCTGACAAAAATCTGAGGTTATGTTCTTACAATTGCCCATGGCTTATCCTTACACCATGCATCTGACTAAAGAACAAATGATATTTATGTAATGTCATTACATGTCTAAATCTCACTTCATACTGTTGAATTGAGTTATTCTAATTTTTTTTATGAAAAATATAATCCAAATTGCATTAAATACCTAAACGAATTCATATAGTCTATTTAAGATCCTTGTAATAAATCAACTTCTTAAAGAGAATTATAGGTATAATAGTGATTGCTTTGTATACTGAAATTCTTAAATTATATTTTTACTAGAAATGTTCTACAATTAGCAAATGCATAAATCTCGGGCATCATTATTTTGTAATTATGAACATTTTTTCTCTCCTGAAACAGTGGTCATTAACCAATGTTTACTGCTCTTTTATTTGGAACACTTATTCTGGAGTAATTAATGCTGGTAGCTTTTGTTTTTGTTTTAATAAAATCTTTGATTCTTGTATTTCTTCTGATAATGAATAATGTAAAAATGTATGCAAGTAAATTCACTTCATTTCATTTAAATGATTAGTTGTTGGTCAAAACTTTTAAAATTTATTTTAACTTTCATTTTCTGTGGGCAACACAGAATTGTTTCTTGAGTTTTTTAATGTAGGTATATGTGAAAAGATTTTCTGACCTGTAAGCCCTGGGCATATATGCGAAGAAAATATTTTTTCAAGATATCATTCTTTCAGCGTTAGTATAATTGATTGCTATTTTGTGTACATTCTCAAGGGGAAAATGAAAATTATTTTCTGACAGATTTGTGGTTTTGTCTAAGTGTTTTCAGAAATACTTTGGGTGACTGAATAACATAAATTGGAAAAATTCTTATATTAATCACTACATTTTGCTGCAATGAACTTTAAATTATATGATTTTAATATATGTTTATTTAATATATTATTCACAGTAACTTGAAGTATACCAAGTGGAAAATCTGAAAGGAAGTATTAATGGAATTTACACCCGCACATTTTATTGGATTTTCAAACACTATTGTAAAATAAATAATATGTAAACAGATTGCACTCATTACAAACAGTTAATTTTGTTATGAGTGCAATCTCTCTTTTGCTTGAAGAATCTAGGTACTAAAAATTGTTTGCATTTTTGTTCAGTGCAACAGATAGGTACTGCCTTACATCTTTTATCAAAATGTAACTGATGATAAGCGTTATTGTCTCATTGTTGGTGCATGTACTCATATGTAAATTCTGCTTAAAAGAAATACTGTGTGTGTACTATGGAATATGTAGAAATAAATGTAGTTTGTTAGAATTAAGTACACTTTAAAGCAATGTGTCACTTAGATATAATTTCATTTACATTTAATCATCTTCTATTTACATATTCATTGTACTATTCATAAAAATTGGTGAAGTAAGTGAATGTGGTGGTAAACTTGATTTGAATATCTACTTTTAAGAGTAGATTTCTGATGACGTTGTTTCTTGGTAATAGTTATTCACTCTTCAATTTTCATGCTATTTTATTCTATTTTTGTGTATCGTTGCATTGAACTTTTTTGGAGTCTTGGACATCTTTTTGTTGCTGAAGTTGAACTCTTTTTATATCGTACCATTCACTTAATCTGAATTTTTAAAAACTGTGTATGTGAGAAAATAATCTTATATAATTATAATACATTTATAATTCATTTAGAGGGTGGAATTTTTGTTGAATGACAATATTGTAAATAATTTTATGACTTTCACTCATTGTGTATCAGTTGGCAGATATAAAAAAAAAGGTTATCATAAATGACATGTTTTTGATAAAACTCCATCAATTGGAAAATAAAGAAATAAATAAGTTTGCACAATAATTGATGTTCAATACGATTAAACATTTTAAGGTTAAAAAAAGTCTTGAAGCTTAGTTACTTGTTTAAAAGGAGGCATAATGTTTTGCCTCCATATTACACTTTGTTATTTACCCATGAAAAAGAAAAACTGCCTCAAGAACAGAGTTATTCATTTCCCAAAAGTCTGCCATCTTAGACTTATTACATTTACATTTTTTCATTGTATTATAAATAATATGTGTGTGAAACACTCAATATTGTTGCTGTGGATGTTGCTTCTACGAGAAGGTTAAAGTAATTATTGTAAGAACTTTTGGAAAACATGGTATTGTTTGTTTCATGATATTAGAAACTGGATGGCATAATCTCTTTCCCTCTGTACTACATATGTGCTCATTCACAAATTTCAGTATAAGAAATAAGGATTTTTTTACAATCTGGAAAAATTTTTCTATACTTTCATTGAACTTCTTCACTGCAGTCTTTAGTCATCATCTCCATTGCAACATGGCTGGTCTTCACTCACCTGAAATATCACTGTCGAATTTGTATTTTATAACACCCAAACACTATTACCAAAGTTCTTGTTGCAATAATGTTAAGATGAAGATGATAGTTTGTTCAAGAACCTCTTTCTTTTTTGTTGATAACAAAGTTATATCTCATGGTGCAAATTAAGAAAATATTGTTTGGCTCTTCCTAAATCGTGTTTATAAGCTTCCTCCACAACCAGGTATTGGGGCAGGGGTCGATCCATCCGATCCTCGGGGGGAATTTTAGATTTTTGTTAAATAATAAAACATATTTGTTATTATATTGTATATTTTATAGTTTTTATGATACTATTCAATACTATTTTTTAAATAATTACATAATTCTTTAGTAAATAAATAATTAAAATTAATTTTGGCAAATAAAAAAAGGTAACGTACATTTTTCTCTCGGCCTTTGGGGAAGGGACATGGCTTCCATGTAATGTATGTCCCCCTCCTCCTCCTGGATTGACTACTGTATAGGGTAAGAGTAAATGCCTCTGTTGTGAGTAAATTATTAAATTAAGTTACAAAATTATATTTTATTTTCCTTAAAAATGTTTTTTTGGTTGAAGTCATTATGACAAAACTTCAAAGCTGCTTAAATAATCTTTAAAACAAAAATATAGGATGATTTCAAGTGGCGGAAGTTATTAATGAATTATTTACATTTAAAATTGAAGTTTTTTAATCTACCTGGAATTTCCTGAACGTATTTTTTCAAGAACTAAGTACCCTGCTAATGATTTTCTCTGAAGATGTGGTTAAATGAATAAGAGGAGATACAATGGATTGCAAGATATGTAGATATATAAAATTATTTTATGAGTAAATCTACTACTTGGAGGAATATCTGGCGGTCTTTTTACCCATTGTAAAAAGCAATTGTATGTTTAAAGTATTTTTATAAATGGTAGAAAGGAAGTAATGCTTTTCTGCAAAAATATATCTCATTTGTATGTGCATTGTAATGTACATAATGTATTAGATGCTATATCTGCTCCACTTTTTCTGTGAGTAAACTTTAACACTCTTCTCTCATTCTTACTCAGGGTTTCTATGAATAAGCATATTCATTTTAAATTAGTTTTCTTAGCTAATTTTTTCTACATATTTCATAGAAAAAGTACAGGTTTAATTTTTGTTAAGCCTGTAAATATTCTATTAAAAATTTAAAATTCTGTAAATAATACTTTTCGTTTTTGTAAATTGCTATTTCTAGATAATAATCCTGAGTGAAATACCTTAAAATGAATTAATGTGAGATTTTCAAATAAGTGGAAGGTGCTGTAAATATTTTACCAGTTACAGTTTACTTTACAAAACTTAAAAATCAGTTAGTGTTACAAGAGAAATAATAAAAATAAAATATTCTTGTAATTTTGTGGTAATAATTCATTTTCTGTGCTGTTTATCTTCAAATTTATTTTAAAATGTTTTTTCATATCCATTTCAGATATTTCATTGTAATTGATGCCAGGAAATATTGAATGATAGTATTATAAGATATATAGGTAAATTAATATTAAATATTATCTTGGGAATGAATTCTTTCTGGGTTGTGTTTGAAACAATATACAATTTAAAATATTTTGATAAACGTTTTATGTATTTTCACAAGATAGTAATTTGTCTTATTTGGGAAATGGACATTTACAGTAATGCTTTTTTTATTAATAATTTTTGTGTATATGGTATGAATTAATAATTTTTGTGGATGTGTATATGAATGTGAATAGGGATGTGAAAAAATAATTTATGATATTTATGGTCATGTTATCTAGTTTAAAATGTATTCACTTTCTCCCATTGTACATGCCCAAGAACAGTGCATTATGTTCCATGTACTGAGCCTTGAAGATATTTATTTTTAGAGTGAATTTTAATTACAAATCTTTAATTTGAAAACTGTATTTGGTAATTATGTGAATTGTAGACAAATAACAGAACTGTGTTGTAAGATGTGCGTTGGTCTTCTTCAAGGAGCTGTGAGCCTGGTTCTTGATTCCCTGGATGATATCCAATGTCTGCAAGAAGCACCACCAAATGATCGTGATTTCCTACATTTCGTCTTAGAAGACAGACAACTTCACGCCTTATTGGAGGTGAGAATTTTATTCATTCGTTTTATTATTAATTATGTTATTCGTTATTGAATGTTCTTCTCCAGACTGTCTAAATATGATATTGTATCTTAGAAGTTTGGAATATTCTGTGTTGTGGTTAAAAAGCAAAATAATTATTTTGTAAAAAATAAATTATAAATTAAAAAATAAATTAATTATTTTGCAAAATAATTATTATTCCTGTCTCTTTAATGGGATAAAAATCTTTTCGGTGGATTTCTTCAGAAGGTTCCTTCATGACCACTAAAATTTGAAATTCTTCAGAGCATTAACACCCCTGACTCTGAATCAAACTTAGGTCTTCTTACACATTGTTGTTTTTACCATTTTTGTATCAAAACAACAACTGTTCTGAACCAGGGGCATTGCTAGAATGGTGCAACCAGTATGTGGCACTGGGGCTCCTGCAGTCAAGGACTCCAAGTGAGATTACCCAATGAACATGGCAATGGGAATGAGCGGCCCCATTTCTTCTGGGGCCTGGGGGTGTTGATCCATAGGGGCTTCTCACATAAAAAGAAAGTTCCTTCTTCCCCCATTCATAAAGAGAATTCATTGCTCCAAACATTTGAAATATCTTTTGGTAGTAAATTTGAATTAGAGATGAATACATTTGTATGTCTTTGCTCCAAGTTAGGTTTTGTGTTCTGAACAGTTTTTTGGACTTGTTGGAAGAACTGATTATCAATAACAAGGTTACAGGATGTATGTAGATATATCACAGGAACAGAGACAGATCAGGAACAATCACAGATGGATCTAAATTGAAAATCCCCAAGATTCATTTCATCAAGGAAAAAAAAAATATTTACATGATTTAACAACAGGAGTCACAAAAGGATTCTTTCAAATTATTTTTTCAATATTCCCACATTTTTCACTATTATTTAGACTATGGTAAGATCAAATTCACTCAATGTCTACTTAAAAATATTTTACTGTTAGTTTGCTTTCCGACATCCTATTTTACTTGGGATACGTAATAATATCTTCTACTGATCAAATTCAAACATTGCTATTGTGATAACATAGGAAATACTGTCAAGACGATACAAAATGGTTCTGATTATTTAAGCCAAAGTAAATCATTGATGTAAAATATTATTTGGAAATTCATTAAATTTATTTATTAGAGAACAATAAGTAAATCAAATTAATTATTGCTTATATGAATTTGTAATTGTGCTTTTGTATTTGTTTGTAATTGGTAATTTTGTTTTGTGTATTGTATTATATCAATCATTTCATTGAAAGGTAAATGTTACTTTGGAATTGAAAGTTTATATATTTATTTTTCTTATTTATTGCAACTTCTAAGAAATTTCTTAATGGATTAATGTAATTTATGAGTGGTACTAATACCAGAGATAAAGCTGTTATGATAAGATTTTTTTCAAACTATGAATTTGTTTACAAATAAATTCTCCCTTGAGGTAAAATTAAGCACATACTATTAATAAAAAAAATTTTTGTTTCAATTAGTAAAGTTAGTAGTTCATAACACTAGCTAGGTTTTTCAGCCTTACACTTGTATGTCAAAATTAAATGAAAAATCAATATAATTTAATTTTTCATATTTAGATTTTCTTGAAGAATATCTGCTATATATTATAGAAAGATTTTATTCATCATTATAGGGAAAAAAGAGTAGAAACATCTAAAGTAAGTGTTCGGCATGTGTACACTTAATACAGTAAAAATTGTTCAATGCAGAATCTCAGGGGTCCAGTACTTTTTCTTCTACTAGACAAGATTCTGAATCACAAAATGTAATACTATAGAATTCAGCTGGACCATGTTGATTTTCACATTGGTCAGATCTCCAGATTACACATTTTCTACATTGAGCAAGTTTTACATACTAAACTGTGGCTTTACTGGGCAGTTGCATTTTAGATGTAATATTTTTGATCTATTTATAGCCAAAAATAAGAGTTTGAAGGAAATTGATGATATATGTCTATTGAATTATTGTTATTGTTGTTATTTTATTTTATCCGGTGAACAGTTGAAGATTTATTATAACTTAATTGAAAAACACAATTTTTGTATTTTAATACAGTGGGTCCCAGAAATAGGTTTACACTGAATGTTAATAACAGATATCGCAGATAACGTGACTGAAGTTTTTGTGTCTAGAGTAGTCGAGATTAATGTTTATTGGCAATCATTTTTTTTCTTTTGTTTCACTTACTATTGTTTATTGATTCTTTTGTTTCGGTTCACTTACCAACAGTGACAAGTAACGGACAATATGGCTGGAAACCTTTTCTTTGTGCAATTGTGTGGATTATAAAGTGCTATTGGAAATGTGAGAACATGAAAAAAGTGCAAAGACGATGGCGGGCAGAATTTAATGCTGTGCCAGCGTCACGTGTAACAATTACGAAATTACGCGACAAGTTTGAGAGGGATGGCACTGTGTGTGATGTGGAAAAGGGGCGGTGTGGCAGGAAGAAATAAGTGTCAAACGAGAGAGGGATTGAAGCAGTGGAACAAAGTTTCTTAAGATCCCCAAAGAAGTCCATACGGCAAGCTTCGCGTGAGTCAGGTGTAAGCAAGTCAAGTATCCACAGCATTTTATACCAAGAAAAGTGGAAATCCTACATTATCAAGTTGCTTAACGCGTTAAATGAGGACGATCCGGATAAGCGCCTCCAATTTTGTGAATGGATGCGTGATACTGAACAGTTGACTGATTTGATTGTTTGCTCAGATGAGGCGACTTTTAAATTGAATGGAACTGTCAATCGCCACAAGTGTGTGTACAGGGCGAAAGAAAATCCCAATTTTACGGAAGAACGAGCTGTTAATCTTCCTGGATTGTCAGTGTGGTGTGGTATGTCTGTCAGAGAACTTGTAGCAAATACTATAGAGACTGTATTAAATACTATAGAGTCTCTATAGTATTTGCTTGCAGGGCCATTCTTTTTTGAAGGAACTGTGGCAGGTGCTGTTTATCTTAACATGTTGCGCGAAGCAATTGTGCCAGCTATTCGTCAACTCTACCTAGGTAAAAATTGTTTTCTTCAACAAGACGGCTCACCGGCACGTTACCACCAAACGTGCGGCAATTCCTCAATGAAATATTTGTTGAAAGGTGGATAGACCGACGGGGAAGTGTTGAGTACCCACCCTGATGCCCCGATCTAATGCCGGTAAACTTTTTTTCTATGGGGAACTCTGAAGAGCACTGTTTACGCAACAAAACCGCGTACGCTGAATGAGACGCGTACGCATGACAGCGGCTGTCGTGACTGCTTGTGAGTCCATTCCTATGGAAACCGTATCAGTATCTGTCGATCTGTTCCACAACGTTGTAGACGATGTATTTTTGCCAATGGAGGACATTTTGGACATCTTAAATGAACATCATTGTGACTGAAAGAAAACATATTTTTTAAATTTTTGTTGTAGTTATTGAAGATCAAACAGTGTAAACGCCTTTCTGGAACACATGTATATTTTAAAAAATTGAATGAAATCATTTATGAAAGTGGTTGATTAAATGGTATAGTAGTTGTTTAAAATTGAATGTGTGTTTGCATAAACGATAATTGGTGGTAGTTCGAGAGGGGAAGGTCTCAGGATTCTTGACATCCTTACAGTATTATAAAACTAGTGTTGCTACAGAAGGGCACAGACTTTCTCGCACTAGTTAGTTTCCTAATCTTTAGTCTAGGCTAGCTTTCCGGTACTGCCCCTCTCTCTTCCGAGCTTCTACCTGTCGGTGCCAAAACGACATTTTTTCACAGATTTTCAGTTTTTCGGTCCCCAAATGGTAGAACCTGAAGTATATATTTAAGAATATTACAGAGGAGTAAAACAGTCCTGTATACAAGTTTTCATTGAACATTTTGAAGCCGTAAGTATGGTTTTACCAGTGGCGATTCCTGAACCTTATTTTAAGTATACCGCACTTTATGGAAGCTACCATCCTTTTCTTTTGTGCATATTCATTTATCATCTCAGATGAAATATTTTGCCAAATGCTTTGGAATTCTCTTCTGGGTTCCTCTAAACATGCCATAGTTTGTTGCGCTTTAGAATGGCAGTATCCTATATACATAGATTTGTCTTGCAATATACTGAAAAGAACGTCAGTATGTGCATAAATTACTGAGAATGTTTGAAGGAGGAACGCAATATCGAACTGGCTCAAAAAATAAAGAAAACGTTGTGCTTTCACCAATGTTGACGGTTGCCAACACAGCATTGGTTTCCAGATCTGTCAGATGTTGAAATAATAGTAATATTACATTTTCCCGTTGATTTTCGTTGGCACGCAGCTTAAGTATTGCACATTGATGCACTTTTGAATCTGTGATGTAATACTAGGCGAAAAAAAATCAACAAAAGTAATTATTTTATAAATATATTAAGGTTTGTGCTTATAAATCATAGCATAGATCCTCCTGACCCTTAAAAAAAGCTAGCACAAACGTTTCATCGATATTTGTTCAGTACATTAAGAGATTATATATATATCCTTCTCCGGGGAGAGGTTTATAGACATATTTATACATTTGTTATACAATCAAAATACATTTACAAATTGTACGGTCCATGAAGTCGGCCTCGTAAGGTTTCGGGCATTTGAGGTCAAGTCCGTGGATACTAAGCCTGTAGATTTCATATACCCGCGTAAAGCATGAATATTTCAAAAGTTGTACGTGGCGTGGGGTCATCCTGAGTTTGTCATACATTTCATCTATACCCTAGGCCTCATCCTTCCATAATCTCTTGGCTTGACTAGCAACTGTATGAACAATCTGTGTAATTGAGTTTATAACTGATCAACTGGATCCGTACACCCAGAACAAAGGTAGAAGCACCAAGATGAAGCCCCAGGATACCGCGAGCAAATATGTAAAGGGCCAGCACCGAAATAGGTCTATGCGATGTTTGCGTGCGCGAAGGTGCATTTTACAGGGAGTGCCCTCCGATGAGAGGTAGGTGCCGCGGTAGGCTCCAGATAGATCTTTTAGACGCAAATAGATAGCAGCAGGGAAGAGGGTGCGGCAAACCCGAAAAGCTAACCCAGACTCCAGCCGATAGGAAGCTAATTAATACGAGAAAGTTTGCGTCACTCTGAAGAATCACTAGTTCACTTTTTTGCTGCAATTAAACGCCAAAGCTGTTTCAAGCCCAGGTGTTTGAACACAACTCTTCTCCAACCTAAGAAAGCTGTAGACAGCTGGTATGTTGCCGTATGATACCTAAGTGTCACAGTGTCCAGAGGTACACAAAAAATCTTCAAATATTATCTGTTGTAATTGACCTTAATTTTGTCTTCAAATTATTTTTCGAATAATATTAATATTATTTTCAGTGCTAACATCGTAACCTGAAGGATTTTCCTCTGTGGTGTTGTGATGTACGCCGAATCGTTGAGTAATTAACGATTGAGGATACATATAAATGATTTTATTCGTTCTGAATGAATGCCTATGAATGAAACCGAACACTCGCCCCATAGAGCATTGATTACATTTATAACGTTCACGCTACCACTAAATGAAAAGAGTTGGAGCTTCCCTTGGACACAATATTCGCGTACTGCTTTGTGTTGCGCTGTTGCGTTGGCGAGCTTGGCATGTTTAGTGCGTGGCATTTGGAGTCCGCAAATATTGATATTTATGACGTCATTGTTCAGCTGACACGAAACCTTTTAGCGACGTGGCTGCTGTGGCTCATTGAATCGTGTTGAATGAAGCTGTATATTCCGTGTAAACGGCGTTTGTGACGCGCCTTCCCTTGTTACCTGTCACACCCACACACCGGTCATAAATGTTGCCATCAACTGTTGCTTGCAGTGATGTATCGGAGGCGAAGTGTTAGGTAGTGTAATAAGGCCAGAAAGAATATTCAACGTCTTACTTTGGTTTTATAATGAGGTTGTGAAACATGCGAGAGTGGGTTGCTGAAGATCTGGTGAACAAGGTTGTTAGAATGGAACTTCGTCGGTATTGATTTGTGATTTAAAGACCTTGATGGTAGGTCATGTCTTCGAATCAGATTGGGCTCGTTCTGCTACAGTAGTACATACTCTCTCCCATTATTTCGAACTTTTGCAGTTTTAGACATTCAGAGTTAAACGAAAATGACACCTGCGCCATTTTTAACCCTCTTTTTCTTTATAAGTGAAAACAATTTAAGAAAAAAATTGGAACAATTTTTGAGAAAATGTTTTTTTATGAATTGCATTAACTTCTAGCAGAAATCACACGAAACTACTGTTTTCTTCAAAAAGTTGTTTCTGTCCTTTTTTAAAGATATGATTTTTATAACAGATTTCATTTAAGGCCAAAATCTCTCTCTTCAGTATTGTACTTTTGCCAATTCTGCAATTTTTCTCAGCAGGAAGTTTTTCTATGGAATAATCGTATATTTCTGGTCCTCGGTTCGAATACTTTTTCTTCGGAAGTAAGGCTAGAAAGTAAAATTTGTTGCTCCTCGAGAACCTTAAAAGGAAACATTGCCGCTGAACTTCCCTGTGTTAAGCCTTGAATTAATCTGCTCTCCGTAGTGGCTGTCGTCCGACAATTTAGTTTTCTTATCCAAATAATTTGGGTTCCTTTTATATATTTTTAGTTTAATTTTTCATAGTTTTGTAATTGATTTATATTTCAACAAAAAGGAGGCGGTTTGATATTTTTTGTGGAATATTTTTCAAGTGGCCTGATTGCATGTGGATTCTTAGATTGCATGTAGATTTTAGATGTAAGCTTGGTAGTGCATAACGAATTGAAACCAAAACAAGTGACTAGTGAAGAAGGCGCTAGATTTTTCGGAAGCTCCTTAAGAAGAGAAGAGAGAAAAGTGCTATTTGCTAGATCCCCAGTAAATTCTCATTTAGTTTCTGTCGTGTTTTTTTTTTTCTCACAAAAACGAAGTTGTCAGATTTCCGTAGAGAGAAAAAATTATTTCGCTTGGAGAACCTGAGAAAATGAAAAGCCGGTTTTTAAGTGCGACATCAAGCCCGTCGCCGAAATTTCTCTTTGCGTCTGTCTTGTTGGGGTCTCTCCGCCGCGGATATTCTCCCTCTTGGCGGGCTGGAAGGTGGCCTCGACACTGCAATATCGACGCGGTCTGCGTTTCTTTGTGGCCGGCGCGGCAGCAAAAAGGAACTTTCCTCTTCCGCCGCGTTCAGGGCGGACAAATTAATTTTTCTCTTGTCGCAGCAATTTTTGTTCCGTCTCGGGGACCCGTCCGCGCGCGGAGAAGGATGGCGCGCAATCTGGCGAAAGGGCGACAGGCGCTCGACTTGCCCGCCTCCGGGTGCTGACGAAGACGACGCGTGACGGCCGCGGAAACGACTGCGCCGCGCTTTCTCTGGAAATTACTAAGATGACGTTTCATAGTTGAGTATGAATGGTTCCTTGAAACAGGTGGGGTGTGTGTGTGTGTGTGTGTGTGTGTGTGTGTGTGTGTGTGTGTGTGTGTCTGTGTGTCTGTGTGTCTGTGTGTGTTTCTGAACGAGTGAGCGTTTGAGTAGGCGAGTGTTCGAGTTAATGCGTTTGTGGGTGTATGAATGAGTAAATGAGTTTTTTGGATGTATGAGTGAGTGAGTTGGTTTTGAGGGTACGGATGAGGCTGTAAGGGTATGAGTGAGTGTGCAGGACATGAGTGAGTGTGTAGGGTATGAATGAGTGAACGAATATGCGAGGGTATGAGTGAGTGAGAATGCGAGGATATGAGCGAGCGAGTATACAAGGTTATGAGCGAGCGAGTACTCACAATTGTTCACACAAGTTAAATGTCGTGTTAAATTGTTCCTCGAATGTAATTGAACATTTTTGACTTCTTAAGTATCAGACTACTTTGTTTTAATAACGTTTTAAGCTCTGCGTTTTCTGTGGCATTCATTTCAAAGTATTATTTGTAGTGTTCGTATTTGATTACAACTTGGATTTCTAAACAAAATTAAATCTTCATCGCCTAAATTGGGCCATACACTAGCGGATCGCGATCTTGACTCTACCCCGTTATAATCAATTGCCATCGCTATCTTCCCTATGGTGGAAACTCTGGATCAGTTAGCAGCGGCAACTAGTTTCTAATATGAAAATCAGTGGTGTAAGCCTGTATCTCGTGCCGCGCTCTCTCACATATGGTCACCTTTAACGACGATCAACAAGTAAGTTGTAAGTGGTAGAACTGGAAGAATCTGTGTCTAAACGCACTAGCTTCCAGATACAGTCTTTGGTACAAGCGAAACTGTGGATGTAAAATTTCCCACTACCAAAAGAATTTAATGTATACTGGAAATTAGTTTTTTGGGGGAGAAATTTTGATGAACAAAGGGACGTTTTTGAATTTGAGCCGAGCGCATGTTATTTATGTAAATTCTCTTTTGTTTCATTAGTTTCAAAGGAAATTCTTATTTATGGGCCTTTCAATGTTTGATGAAATGGAACTGAGTAGGATTAAAAAGAATAACTGATGATTGCCATTTTTAGTTATAACGAAATTATGTTAAATATTGTCTTTATTGATAGAACCAAGGAACGAAATAATAGGTGAATCGACTGATCTAGTGG
The DNA here is from genome assembly GCA_031308135.1 of Acheta domesticus. Lineage (NCBI taxonomy): Eukaryota > Metazoa > Arthropoda > Insecta > Orthoptera > Gryllidae > Acheta > Acheta domesticus. The sequence goes on along the minus strand of JAHLJT010009436.1, from coordinate 129,192,686 downwards.
AGCAACCGAAACCGATTTAGTTATGTTCTATCGTACCGACGGTTGTACCTGTCTTTTTTCTGAACAGATTGTGCCTGCAGCATTAAACAAGTGTTATTCAACCGTAGGTGATAGGTGATCGTCTGGCAGAAACAAAGTTTGAATTTCTTCATTATTATAAGCTTCAACAATAATCTATCTAGTTACTAAAATCATACTAGTATCTACGTATGGCATATGAAGAGAAAATTGTGTAATTGAACAGGAGCGCCCAGAGAAAACGAGGGGACGACGCAATATATTCGTGGACGCCTTTAATTAAGAATTATGATGTGATGCGATGATGATGATGACGATGAGGGGTGAAGGGACAATCACGTATACAATTATACAACTCGTACAACTATGCCTAAGCAGGACTCGAACCTGCAGCCTCCTCGGCGCAGACGACAGCTGCTACAACAGTTTCTGGAATATTATTCCATCTTCAATGGCTTTGCAGAGAAGAAAATATGTAAAATTAAATATGCAAATAGGAATACAAAAAACCGAAAAATGAACAATGTAAAATCAAAAGAATTAATATAATACCGAAGTATCATAGATTGAACACGAGGAACTTAACTCGGCGCCATCTTGTATAGTCGGTGCAGTACTTTATACGACGATTGTTCAGTAAACAATCTCAAGTGGAGTGCAGTCCCATACCAAACTCTTCATTGACCAATTTCTCCACTTTTCTATTTCTCCCCTCAACGTTTCCCATTCAAGATGAGTCATAGCACTTATACAAGACGACACCGAGTTAAGTTCCAAGTGTTTAATTCGTGGTACAAACGAATTCATGATACTTGGGTATGTACTATATTATTTCCACAGGTTTTACACTGTTTATTGTTGTATTTCATCTATTCCTGTTTATTTATTTCAGTAAGATTCATTTGATATGTTAAATAAATATGATTACATATTTTCTTGTCTGTATAGCCACTGACGACGGGATAATATTCCCGAAACATGTGTCGGGTTAATTATTTTTCACATTAAATATATACGTAGGTTATTTTTTAAATAAGGTCCGTTTGTGGTCCATCCACTCCGTGAATGAGAGTAAGATTGACGCACGATCGCCCTAGTGTGCATGGGTTTCTGCTTACAACATACTTTCCCCGCGTTTTGACGCCTTTCCCAGCCGTTGGTATGTCTATGAGCCGAGCTATAAAACTCTAAAGTGTTTAAGAAAATTGTGTCGCCCGCCGTTGTTCCCATCTCTCCGCACAAACACAAAGGCTAAACAGGTCTTTGGATGGAAACAACTGGATCCACCTTACAGTCCAGACCTTGCGCCTACTGACTATCACATGTTTAGGATTATCACATGTTTAAAGGATTTTCTTGGTAGTCAACTGTTCAGCGACAACAAAGAAATGAGAACTGCAGTCAGGGATTAGACTACTCAGGCGGCGGATTTCATTGATGCTTGAGTTCAATAACTTGTTGCATGGTAACAAATTTGCACTTGTAACAAATTTTTGAACAAAAATGAAAATATATAGAAATGAAGAAAGTATGTAGGTTATTTTGGAAAAAAAAAATGATATGTTCAATATTTTCCTTCTTATTTATAAACGGACCTTATTTAAAAAATACACCCTCGTATTTAAATAAATTTTGTGGTCGATACCTCCTGGATCCTTAATCCAGGATTTCCACAATATCACTACTGCCATTGTTATTACCATTACTTCGTCATCAGAAATCAATCGACATGTTTTACCAGTAAGACGTTTTGGTTTTAAAATTCTTAGAAGCGTTTTTTTAATCGATCTGCGTGCGTTTTTGCAACGCAATTAAATGGCATTTTCTCATTTAATTGTCAGTATTGTTAAACCCAAACTTTCTGGTGCCGAAGACTTTAATCTTACTTCACTCTTCTTTTACTACACTGAGCAATAACAGAAATGCGAAATGCAAGGAGACTTTAATTACATTTTATCAAAGTAATGGTATTTTATCGCATGAGTGCCTCTGGAATTGGAGCTAGTTATTCGAAGTTCGGAATTCAAAAGATGTTCTAGTCACTCGGAATCTGTATTGCATGAAAGGGGTGCGGTTGCTGAACGATAAATATTTTTGGCCATTATATTGGCGTACTGGTGAGGTATTGTTAGAATTGGTAAGTGTGTTCTGCAGCCAATCCCGAAAGAAATTTACAGACTGATTGTGAGAGAATTATATTTTTTCATTAAGCCAATTCAATTTCTGTATACATTTTCTAGAAACGAATAGTACTTTATTAATTAAAAATTTCATAATGATCGTTTGAAACCTAAGATGAACTGCTACACGCAGTGATGTACTAAGGAATATTTCAAGATACTGTCGACACAACCAACGATGAATAGTTGTTTCTGAAACTGTCTTAAAGTGTTTTTTCTTAGCTTTAACACAACATACGTGATAGGCACCCAGCACGAATTCCTTCCTCAAACATTGGTTTATCGCATTTTCCATCGCTCCATCATTCAACGACGTCTTGCCTGGGGCGTGAGCAGTGGCGGCGGTGGAAGCGGACGCGGCAATTTCGCGGAACGGATGTTCTTTGCCACGTGACGGGCGTGGGTGAGCGGAAATGGGAGTGGCTGCGGAGGCGCGAAGAGGGGAAGGCAAGGGGGCGTGGAGGGAGGAGGCAGTGAATGGTCAGTGTCGGAGGTAGTGGAGGTCCGTGTGAGTGGAGGTGTGGGGAGGGTGTAGGTGATTTGGGGAAGTGGAAAAGGGAGGAGATTTCTAGGGCGTGACGGGTGAGAGGAGGCGTGAGTGGGGGGAATGGGGGCGGTGACGAGGATGAAGGCGGGGCTGAAGGCGCCAGGGAGTGGGAACCGGAAGCGTGGGGAGGGAACGTGTTGCGTCCGGCGGGAGAATCGGGGACTTGAGAGGGTTCGTGGACGAAGGGAGGGTTGGGGCCGCTAGGAAGCGGCGGCGAGCAGTGGCAGAGCGGGGGCGATGGGGCTGGCGGGTGCGGGGAGGGACGTCCTCCGCCGATGGAGGGCGCCTGCCGCCTGTAAATCACATTACGCCTCTCGGCCTCTCGGACACGTGTCGCAGGCCGGCCAGCCGGCTGTCCCCAGGGCCCGATCGCGCGGCTCGAGGTCCCTCGATAGTCCGACATATTTCATTTCTTCGTGCGAGAGCGCGCTCGAGGCGCTCCCGATGCCCGTTGCCTCGGCGACCGGTCTCCGCGGGCGCCGTAAGCCGCTCGGCCGACGGACTGACTGCCCGGGCAGCAGCGCCTGGATGCCGTCGCGCCGCTCGTCCTATGTCGCCATCGTTTCCATTTGCTCCCATCTACTTACTTTTCTTATTCACGCGGAAGGAATACGTTTTTTCAAAAGGTATCTTCGAGTTCATGTAATAAAATGACTAGCACGGTTTTCTTCTGTAGAATTAAGATGAAGTTGAAAAAAATAGTTACAATTTTGTCGCCTCCAGCAGCACAAATGCTGTTGAACAAAACTGTACTAAATGGTTTTCCAGAAGTAGTGCGCACACCGGTCAAGATCAGCAAATAAAATAATCTCGCAACACAATGCTAAAGAAGTACTAAAAAAACAATCTTCACTAATACTGCAATAACAGGGTATATTACATACGGATACACACTACAACATACCAAAAAATATAAAAATGTTGCTGCTTCACTACGCAGCACTTTTTGTAGCAAAGCTTAAATAGCAAGTATTTAACAGCAGGTGTCCTCTTCTTTCAAGTTTTGCTGTTTTACGACGTCAGCTATGTCGTAAGCATTGACGCACTGAGTATGAGAATTGTCTGTACGCGCATTAGGAGTAACTCAGTAAAACATATGTACTTTTTTTCAATTACCGTTTCATTGGTTTTAGATTTTTCCAAAAATCCTGTAGTATATCTAATGAAACTATGGACACCTCTCACATAGACCGAGGCTACAGAGTTCTGTTTTTCTTTTTTTCCTTTTAGAATACTGTATACAACGAAATAAATTGATTATCGAGAGTTGTTGAAAAGAATTGCGCACGAGTAAGACTAAAAATAAACGTGATTTTTCTTTTTCAGAGTTACCAAATTTATTTCAGTTAATAATTAATATTTTGAACAATTTTTAATAATGAATATTTATTGCAATTTTTAAAATGAGAATTGATTCCCGTAATTTAAAAATTATTTTTCAGTGCTATTGAAATATGTCTCGCCGTTTTGAGATTACGCCCTCCTAAATTGCAACTGTTGTAGTCTTGTAACAACTGCTTGATGCATTTACTCCTGGCACTCTTTCCTATATGATGCAGGTCTACAGTTCACACTCTGAACTATTTGTATTGCAATTAAGTTACTTCACTGATAATTACGAACGCTCAATAGTGAAGTTGACTTTTATTTTAAAAAAACTTAGGAAACACACGTCGTTCACCGACCCCTTTGAATAACCAACGTCATTCACCTCTTTTTCAGTCCGTTTGCATTTCATTATTCTTACTTCTCCATCATCGAAAGCGCGTGCTTATTGCAACGCCTTACGGTTCGAGTGTACCCGTGATTGGGAGGTCGCTAGCTCGATCCCAAGGTGAAAGAAATTATCTTGATGTGTTAAACGTCGGCGAGCTTGTGGTTTCTTGTTTCCCTGATCACTTCCGGGCGAATGCCTGAGCGAGTTTCTATACAAGGCGTCACGGATTGCGCGCAGTCCCATTCTCTTCCCATCATCCTCATGTCATCATCATCATCATCATGTCATAGAATAATTGGTTAGTAATATTATCTTACAGAGGAGTGTCGTCGTCGCACTCGAGTACTTAGCCGAACCAATGGACTTAAACGCAGTTCGATCAGTTAAGAAACTTCAACTACGGTCCGGCGACTACATATGCATCCTTCTGTTTAGTATTCGTGTATCCTCGTGAAGTTTTCTGTCTAGTAAGTTCATCAACCCTTGTCAGGCACGGTTTACTTCTCCTGCAGCGCTTTCTGTGCCTGTCGTGCCGGGAAGTTCTACTTGCCGCGCGGGGCGAGGGCGGAGTTTGACGGATCCCGCGAGAACGTTCAAGTGCGAGATAAGCGCATTAAGGCATCAGCCGCGGGCTTTTTACGTCTTGCGCGTGAGCAAGAGCCTTAAGTGTCCCAGGAGACGCCGGTGGGCTGGGCAGCTGGCGTGAAGCGCATAATGGGCTTTGTTTATTCACTCAAGCTGCTGTGGCGTGAGACGGGCCCTACTATGCCTCGTCTTCCTACCACGTTTTGGGCAACACTGCTGGACAAACTTGTTACTACATAGTACTTCAGAATGCAGCTGTATTGCTTTGTACACGGAATATGCGAGATGTAATCTGCAATTTATACAAACTTGCCAGGCACATTATTACAGATTTTTAAGTGATTAATATGCATTTGATGTACCAGGTCAGCTGAGGAGGAGGATTAAGGCATCAGTTCATACCATCTAGCGAAAAAAAGTTCTAGAATTATAAGACAGCATAAGTACTACTCATGCTATATAGTTGCAGTGCTGACTAGTTCTTCGGATATGCCTACTTACGTTATCTGCAGTACTATATTTTTTAGATTTATATGCAATAATTAAGAAGTATAATTTGAACGTACCGTTAACGTAGAAGTTCTCATTAGATTCTACGTGTGTTTCAAAGATAAAACTGTTGGCAGAATTTCGAATGGCAGTTCATTCACTTTTTTAATAAAAATTCTACTAATATCAAATTGCTATTACTGAACAATTTTTTTTCAATGTCAAACTGTGTTGTACGTATTTTGAATTTTTCAATGGAAGTCAACTTCACTATTTACGTGAATTAAACATACATCGCTCAAACACCTCTTGCAAAACAAACGTGAGAGGGCTCGCCACTTCATTTCATCGATGTTCGATGCAGCCACTCCCAGGCGCACTTCATTTACCACACCCAAACATCTGCACTCGTAGGCTTCTGCAGTGTTTTCAATTAATTCTTTATCTCGAACCTTCCTCGCACTGCGTGTAATTTCACGCGGGCGCAAATACGTTCATATATGCACAATGCCCCGATGCAAAATCAACGAAGAAGGCCTTCTACCCTCTCGGGCGAATTGAGTCGGCCGCTGGTAATTACAGTGTATTGTTCGGTTCTAATGCGAAAACAAGAGGTCTTTTGTGCGCGGAGAAATCAATTGGGCGCGCGAGGGCTGCAAGAGATTTGCTGCCGGCCTCGCCCCGCGGACATCCCCCTGCCCCATCTCCACCCGCCCTCGCTTTTCTCGGCTCTCATAAATTTCGCCTCTGTCTTCCGGGAGGGACAGGGAATTGTAGCGAGATCGATATCTTTAAAGCTCATCTGCCCATCTGTTTCGTGTCCAAGGATGACGACCTTCTCTCACTTGTTTTGGGCGCTGGTTTCTGCTGAATCTTGTCTCGAGTACTGATTTTACGCTCGGTCGCTAGATGAAGGAGGAGGTAGGTTTTGGTCATGCGTCTTACCTCACGCTTGGCTTCAAATGTTATTAACACTCTCTCAACTTACTTTTCGAGTTAACAATGTCATGTTACTCTTGTTACTGTCATGTTACTTGGGGTGTACAGATTACTCAGTCAAATATTAAGAGTAAACTGAGATTATACATAGTTAATATTTCAATTCAATAATTATGTTTCTTTTCAAATGTTAAATATGTCGTGTAGTATGTTTATAAAGATACAGTTTTCATTCTCTTTTAAAATTGCATCGTTCTCTGTCTACAAAGATATCACTGAGTCGATGACATGGAAATAAGATTTTTTTGGAAAGGAAAAATTGAATAATTGAAGAAACAAAATTATTGTAATCCTTCTATTAGTATCTATATAAAAATATAAAAAGAAACGCTTTTAGCAAATATTAATGAAAGTTATAATGCGAATTCTCTCGCGTCTGGATAGCGCAATTTAATGATTTTTTATGTCCATGCTTTTATCAGTTTCCATTCTCGTAAACGTGTCTTATTCTCAGAGTAGATGTAAAACGGTGGATCATTTCTGTCCGTAACACAACAGTTATTTGCAACAAGTGCTGATGGTAATGGACCCGCGAATTGCATCGACCTCCGAATCTTTTATATTCACTGAGGATTTATGAAGGCCATTTCCGAAAGGTACGACTACCGACGCGCGAAATATCTCTGGCAGCGCCCACAAAGAGGTATACTCCGCTCTGTCTCCTTTGACGCAAACTCCATATCATCCTGCCGTAGTCTGACTTCCTCTGTTGTCCTTTTGCGTGCACGCAGAAGGGAGCGCCGACCTCCTACGTTCACAGGGGCCTGTGTAGTCTTCTCAGTCTGCTTGGAGAAGCACCCCACTGGTGCGGGGGTTTGCAAACGTTTTTTAAGGTAATCGTCGCCTTGGAAAGGAAGAGAAGAAAAACGGTGGGTTAGATTGTCTGAGAGATTTCCTAATTGGAGCACTACTCTTCAGATTGATGTGGAAAGGGCTGAGTGAAGTTTGAAGAATGGAGTAATTTAAGCCGGTTAATAACGATTATCTATCTTGATTATTTACAAGGATGCAGTGCAAACATTGATCAACTCATCAATGGAGAAAAATCATACGTTCATTTTTAAATATCATGTCTGAAATAATATTTTTCTTTACGTTCGGGTTCATTTGATTTCTAATAACTAATAAAACGTATTTTCATTGCAGTGAGAAATATTGAAAACTCTTATTTTGTAATTAATTTGTTAAAAACAAGACAATCCCTTAATTACTTTTAAAGCATTTTAGATCTGAGATGAACAGACGCAGTTTCCGTCTGCGTTTCGTAAGCGATTTCTGATGTGCTTTCTTCTTTACCTGTGTCAGTGTGAATAGTCTTCGTGTGCCTCTGCAGTTGCTGGCAGAAGCACCCCCTTCTCCATCTCCAATGCAAATTCCGGGCTTCTAGTATGCTACTCATACGACCTTTGCTTTACTTTCGATTCTATCCTTCCATTTTCAAATACATTCTCTATGGTACAGTTCTTTGAATCTTTAAACATCGCCTCCATTTTCCTTCATTACTGCTTCCTAATATGTCCACCATGTGTTTTCTTCTCTTTTCCGCTCCAACCTGTTATCATCTCTTTAGAGTAAACAATATTCAGTTCATATCCTTTGGTACTCGTTATCATAAGCTTATTTTCTCTGTATGCCCTTTGTCCCATTCCTTCTGTTCTCCTCTCTTTTTACCACTTCCAATCCCATTCAACTTTTTCTGTCAGATATCATCACCTTCAACTGCGACTCTGCAACATTGCCTCCACTTCGGTCTTTAATACAGTTTTTTCTTTGATCCTCCGTGGTTATTCTCCCATTTGCTTCTTATAACAAAATTATATTCTAGTATAAAAGTGATTATTCACTTACTCGTTTATTCTACTGCTTGTAATTTTCTGATGTACCTGGCCCTTTTCTCAATATCTACTCGTGAATATAATCAACTACGTTTACTTTCCGCTTCCAATCATTTACTGTCACAGCTCATGTACTCACCGTGGTTTTCCATTCTACGTACCTTCGTCATGTCTTCCTCCCTCCCAGCTGCCGGCTCCTTGGAGACCCCTACCCGCGGCTCCACCTCGAGGCAGGCACGGCTCGCAGCAAAAGAAACGACTGCGGAATATCGTTGCTCTGGCAGCCGTGTGTTGCTCGGGCGCCGTCATAAATCCATAACGCGAGATCTCACCACAAAAGCAGTGGGCGGTGCCACCTTCTCCCCGTCCGCCATTGCCTGCGTCTCCACCTCCGCTCTCACCATGCCTGCTGCCTCCGATATCGACATCTCTGCATCCCTTCAGTCGTCACCTCACTCTCTCGCCTGACGCCTACCCTACTTTCGTCACCCCCGGCACCACAGTCACCACTACTTTACAGACTATACTACACTCATCGCCTCGCCCCCCTCTGCCCCCTTCGCCCCTCCGCCCCCTCCGCCCCCTCCGCCCCCACCGCCTCCTCCACCCCCTCCACCCCTCCTCCCGCCCCCGCCGCCCCCACCGCCCCCACCGCCTCCTCCACCCCCTCCACCCCCTCCGCCCCCTCCGCCCCTCCGCCCCCACCGCCCCCTCCGCCCTCTCCGCCCCCTCCGCCCCCTCCGCCCTCTCCGCCCCTCCGCCCCCACCGCCTCCTCCACCCCCACCGCCTCCTCCACCCCCCTCCACCCCCTCCGCCCCCTCCGCCCCTCCGCCCCCACCGCCCCCACCCGCCCCCACCGCCGCCTCCGCCCTCTCCGCCCCCTCCGCCCCCTGCTTCGCCTCTCCACTGTCTCTCTGCCTTCCCTGCCACTCAGCCTACCGCACCTCTCTGGCTCATTGCCGCTCAGCCTACCGCACCTCTCTGGCTCATTGCCGCTCTGTCTCACCGACACTCTACCTTCTCCTCCGCCCCTCTGCCTCCTCCGCTATCTCACTAATTTTGCCGCTTCCATTACCTCTGTTGCTCTTGGTGTCTAGGCCGCCTCTTCCTTCCCTGTCGCATTACTACTCCCGCCGTTTTCATCCCCTACAGCTCCTCCCACCTCCATCATCATCTATATTACAGACGTCCTCACTACTTCCGACTCTCTCTCTTCGGTGTCCACTTACACAGCTTCTGCCTCCTCTTCCGCCGATGTCATCTCCCCCCACCCATCCCCTGCCGCTTTCGTCTCTGTCACTACCGTTTCCACCGCCGTCTGTTCCTTTGCGGTCTCCCTCCTCTTCTATCGCGCCCGGGCGCCATATGAAGGGTAGTGGCGTGACGTATGCTGCCGAATTTTACCTGTCTTTCTTCCTTCGATTCCATTCTCATTGTGTCAGGCAGATCGGTGCGCCACGAAAGTTCACCTTTGACGCAGAGGCGGGGAAGGCAGAAAGGCGAAGAGGAAGCGAACGCTAGGGTTGGGGCAAGTCCGTTCAATCTCTAGTCGCTTTCTTCTTCCCGCATTTTAATAATGTGTGTATATCTCCTGTGAACGAGGAAGTCTTTTTTCCTTAATCCCATGCACTTACGAAATGTTTATCTTCAAAGACCCCTTTTCGCTTTCTTGGGATTTCGCGTCTCATTGGTCATTTTTTAAAATAAGATTTAATTTTAAGCTGGGCTTCCTGGACCTCTAAGGCTTCTAATAACTCTTATTTCGCATAATTATAAAAAATGCTTTATGTTAATTGACGCTGTGCTTTAAGATTGGTCGAGCTCTTTGAAAATGTTAGGGAAGAGCGAACGGAAAAAAAGTAAACTTGGTGTGAGCATGTTAAAAAGAAATGAAGGAGTAAAAACATAACATTTTCTGTGAACATTTTCAAGTTTATATTGAAATCTAGGCGCAAATTTACCATTAGAACCGAGCAAGGGAATACATACATTTAAGATGCTACTGTAGTAACGAGGAGGGTAATTAAAGCGCCAAAGAGAACTAGTATATGGGGCAGAACCGAGAACTAACCACGACATTGAATTTTAGTACTAACAAGGCAGTCGGTTGCCTGTGCGGCTGTTTTCAGAAATTGTGCACGGTGCATAAGAGAAGTCCGCAGGCGTTAAATCATTGCTTGCACACTGCGGTTAAATTGTTTACTTCATTAAGAAGCTCAAGCCGTGGGTTATGTTCTGAATTCGCAACTTCGCCGAGAGTAAACAAGGGACGCGAGGATGCCCCGCGCCCCTTGTAGATACTCTCTGCGCCATCTCCGCCTCCACTTTCACCTCCTCCATCGCATTTCCGCCATCCATTGCTTTCATCCCCTTTCGCCAACATACTTCTCTTTACAGAACACTGGGACAAAGCCTTTTACCACTTGTTGAGAAGATGATCATCAAGAAATGTTTAGTGTTTGGGAAGTCTAGGATAGTTGGCAAAATTGTAAAATCTACAAGTACAACAATAAAATGATCAGATACATCGAATATAAAGGTTAATGACAAAATGAAGTTCTTATGCATTTGTTAAGGAAATTTAACATTGGAATATAATGGATGTTTTATGAATTTAAAATACAGTAGGCGTCAGTTTGTTGAGTTTCTTGTAAGAAATATTACTTTAAACGAGTCTATCATTAACAATAAAATTTGTGACGACGAGTTTGCGTTATAATTTAATAAATATAAAGAAAGTTCAGAACACTCATTTTATTTCAGATTAATCCAACTCCTTTTGGCAATTGTGTTTTTGTAATGATCCATATATAATAATAATGTCATTAGGAAGTGTGTAATATATAAATAAATAAATATAAGAACTCGGAATTTTTGCGCAGATCGTGAATATTTTTTACGTGCGAAGTTATGTCTTTCTCGTTGGAAAAGCTCGAAAAGGGAAAGCCGTCTTGTTATGGAGAACCACGAATATAAAATTACATCTCGATGAGTTGTAGTAAGAAGTGTAAATAAGAGGCAAGTTCGCATTATCTTTCCCAACGTACTTTTATAATTAGCAGTTTACGAAGCCTTATCCATAAAATTTGGATACTACATACAACATCTTCGAATCCGAAGATGACGGCCAAGTCATCGAAATCTGGTTAACTTAGCTTGTGAAAATGTAGTTGAAAGAGAAAACTGCCAGGTTCTCTCTGTAGAAACGAAGGTTCTCGAAGGTCTCTCTTTAAAAAGTTAGTATAAATATCGTCGTAGATATTTCATTTTTAAAATGGAATGAATGAAATGAACAAGAATAGGAATGGAATGGAATGGAATGCAATGCAATGCAATGGAATGGAATTTAAACTGGAAATCTACCGTAGATGTGTGGAAACGAAAACATGCTAGATTATGCTCATCTTGTCGTACTGAATGACCTTCAATGCTGTGATGCAAACGTTTGAACGTCCGTGTTAATTTCCGTGTACAGAATTTGCCAATCTGAGTGAAAAGACATCACGGTCTTGTAGTTCCATGTTATATCTGTGTTTACATATGTATATATGTAATATCTGTGTTCCATTTAGTGGTTAGGGGGAAGAGCAGGCTAAATGGCCTGAGCCTCTCTAGAAATAAAGACTTTTATTTATTTATTTATATATTTAAGTGGGTGCCTTATAAGAGCGAAGGAACATATTAGGTTAAGCACAAGTTATTTGAGACTGACCGATATTGATTTCTTTAAAGAGAAAAGTTTGTTAATGGGTTATTACTTGTACACATTACAAGGATCGCGTATCCATATGAACTCTCGGGTGTAATAACTAACTGTAATTTACAAGTTTTTTTCCTTCTAGCAAAATTCTCCATTCAATAAGGTCTTGAGGGGTTCACGACCACAGTGCGCGTTCTTTCCGAATCCACCACTTCCTTCATTGACTTTCATTCTTTGATTGCGCCTCTGCTATCCGAGCTGTGGCCCGCACCGCCTCGCGTCTCTTCGTTCTCTTCCTCCGCCAGTGGCGCTGCAAGCGTCCGCAGCGCGCTCTTCGTGGCCACTCGCGACGACTTCCTCGAGCCACGGCGCTCGCTGCGCTGCTTTTGATATATGGCCGCGTAGAAATACGAGAAGCCCCGCCATACATTTCGAAGTCCTTTTTGTTTTACTTCCCCTTCCTGTTTAGCAAGAATTTAAGCAATATACCGACACTTGAACTTGGAGCTCGGAATGTCGTAACTCTGGGCCGCCAACTGTCTCAGCGTGTGACCCGCAATGGTTCTTCTTGCGCCTCTGTGCACTTGGCATCGTTTTAGATGGCGGAATTTGAAGCCAGGAACCAGGAATAGATTCGAAGAGGCTTTCTCAAGTTTTGTAGATTTTTTTCTCTAAATGTTAGATTAAAATGTCTACCTTATCATTTGCTACGAAACATGATTCCACATTGAAATCAGTAGTAATGTTGAAACAATAACCCGAGAATTGTCCATGAGTTTAGTGAGAAATCGTATTAATCACTATAATGAATAGATTGACGTCCTCAGCATGCATAGATTTTCGCGATATCGTGGTTCAAAAACTGTAAAGTGTGATAAACGCCGAAAACCTATTGCAAATTATTAATGAAATACATGCTACCGAAAAGTAAATTGTTTATTTTTCATTAATCATTGGAAATACTAATGTGCAAAAACTAATTAAGGAAGAATAAAGACTTGAACTTACGAAAGTCATACATGCAATATAGAAATTTTGTCTTGAAGTTGCTCAGACAGTGCTACCTGAAGTTTGTAATTATAACTGAAATAGAAAATGGGTTCGAAAATTGAAAATATAGGCGACTGTACCCATTCGCCCTTGGCGACGGATCCCCTATCTCCGTCGAATTGTACCTGTCTTTCGTGAAACAAGTTGAAGACTTTCATTCTTTTTCTTTTTTCTCTATTACACTATAGCACTCATTTTACCCACTAGATACGTAGGAGAAAGAGAGTAGTATAATCTAAATGACATCCTGAGATGGAAGTTACCATTTTAATGTTCTTTTCTTTCTTTCAGGTGAGTACCTGAGAAACTTCGAGCGTGTCTGTTCATCGTTGGTAAGTTAGACATCGGCATTTCCGTTCCTTTTCTTCCCTCCCCTCACACGCCACCCTCCTTCGTCTTCTAACTCGCGCGATTTATCTCTTCTTCCGGGAGCCTTCGTTGCGATCCCATCTGCTACACGTGCAGTTGCAAGAGGAAGTTTAATTTCAACTCACAGCGGCGGCGTAGCGAATAGAAAGATATTAAACTGGAAACATCTGCATAAGTAAATTTGATGTTCGTGCAGTATCTGCCGCTGCGTTCGTTAGCATTCCGCGCGCGCGGCCTGCGCGTTCGCGGAGCATCCGCTATTTGTACGCGGGCCGCCCCGCAGCCAGCCGTCCGCTGCGCGCGCGCCACCACCGCCGTCGCCACCCCCGCCACCGCCACCCCCGCCGTCGCCACCCCCGCCACCCCCGCCACCCCCGCCGTCGCCACCCTCGCCGCCGCCGCCGCCGCCACCCTCGCCGCCGCCGCCGCCGCCGCCGCCACCACCGCCGCCACCACCACCGCCGCCGCCGCCGCCGCCACCACCACCACCACCACCACCACCACCACCACCACCACCACCACCACCACCACCACCACCACCACCACCACCACCACCACCACCCCCGCCGCCGCCGCCCCCGCCGCCGTCTCCGCCACTCCATGTAACTATTGTCCCATTTAAATGTAGCTCCTTGTGGCAGATTAGCTGGACGCGGGTATCCAATCGGGAGCTTCTTTACGTCTTTAATTTTAGGTATCAAAGATCCCTATTGGATAGCTGTGACGCAGGTGATCATCTGTCGAGTCTCTATATTTAATACTACTATTATTTACTCCTATTTAATACTACTAAAGAGGTGTGACTGCATGACGATGGCCTCGAATTAACAGGATTGCCCTATCGACGTGGATGTTCGTGTGTCGGCGAGATCGACATATCCGGATTGGACGTGCGTACTCGCCCGTCGGCGGATTGGATGCGCGTGCGTCGCCATTTCCGTCTGTCAGTCTGTCCGAGTCTTCGAGAACGTGTGTGTTGAAGCATTTAAAGAGCTTTGGGATATTCTGATTTTATTTTTAATAATTAGTAATAGAGTTACAATGGATAAATACTTTACGCTGCTCAAAAATTGAAAGTAGTCCAATAAATTTACCCAAATATTACAAATGAAATTTGAACAAAAAAAAGTAGTCTAGTATAGAAAATGTGATGTAGCGAAACATAATAGACTATATTGAAAGATATTTCTCTTAACGACACGTATTTTATTTTTCTTCTTCACCCTAATTGGAAAGCCAACAGAACGGATTAGTACACAACAATATTAAAAATACAAATTTTGTGTTATTTTACGCAGAGCAAATAATATAATATTCTAATATTTTCACAAATTTAATTACTATAATGAATACCTTATGTGATGAAATCGAATCTCAGATTCTTTCACATTACAAAAGCCAGAGCTCCGTGTGTTGAGGACCTCATATTCCTGCGATGGTTCGAGACTCACAAAAATGGGAAGTCACAGCTGTGCTCTTTGACTTTTTTCCCATCTGCTGGCGCGGTGTCTCTTTTTTGGCGATTGTTAAATTTAGAAATTTGTATTCCATGCTGCCAGAGTAGCGAATGGCGATAAAAAGAAAACAAGCAGAGCATTTTTTCGACGTTTTGTAACACCTGTCCTGAGCGCATTACATGCACACACATGTACGCATATGCTGTGATTTAGTCTCTTTTGTGACTTTGATAGGCTTTTCGTAGCGTGTGGGGCTCACGTTTCACAAATTAAAACAGTTTATTTTAAAAAAAACTGCGGAGATTTGTTGCATCGGTATGTAATTACAGACTTTTAAAAATTAAAGTAAAAGTCACCAAAAAGAAGAATTATATTTAATAAAAAGATGTAGCATTTTTATTGTTAATAAACTCGAGTTTGACCTCACCTTGGAAGAGATTAATGATAATGTGAAAGGTTTGAAAAAATGATTTCAAAGTAAAGGTAATTTTTCCAAATGCGAAGTACTTATGTATACCTTAATTCAGTACTCTGTGAATGGTCTACAGTCCGACCATGTCCTTGCTAACGTAATATTACTCACTGGATCTCTCCTGAATGTAACGTTATCAGCGAAATAGAGCTATTTATTTCCTGCTACGTCAAACGTGACCTCCATGTTCATCAACGGGCCGCACGGCAAAATGATGAACCCGGAATAGTGAAGTACGTCTGTTTCCTACTAACGCCGGTGATGGAAACCATCTCCCAGACCGCGCGCCCACCGAGTGGCCAGTGCACCAGGCGAATGACCAGCGTACCGAACCGCAAGTTCCCTTCGATCGCATGCCGGTCACGTGACAGCAAGCGCAGTCGTTATATTCGAGTCCGCCAACTGTCGGACGCAGTCCAGGGGATTCCCTCGACGCAGCGGTATAGTCTGACATGCAGAAGATAGCTCCGGGTGGATTTGCGGAGCGGGTGATCGCAGTTTTCTTTCGATTGACAGGTGTTGTCGTCCATTCACGATGTAGGTAGAAAACGAGTCTCATTCTTTCCTTTCCGAGCAGTATCGAATAATCTCTTCTCTGAATTATTTACACGTGACTGTTTATTCTACACCGCGACCGCTCCGCACGTTTGATGTGATATAGTAGGGACATTTTTATTTGCAGACACTAATTTTGTGTTCTTTTAGTTTACATAAAATATTGATTACAAATAATTCTGATATCACAAATGAATTATAATCTAAGAACAGAATTTCTGAATATAGTTGGATAACGTTCATTCGAATTACTCCTCGCGTATTTTCGACCCCTTCTTTACTTCATTGTACCCTCATCCTTCATTCTACCTCTCACTTCCGTCTCGTCCACATCACCACCGCAGCAAGCGCAGCTGCTGGGCGCTATCCCACGGGAAATCAAGGAGCGCTTTTGGGAGTCTTTAGTCCCCCGCAGCATGGCGCGAGGCGATAGTTACCGTAGGGGACCCGAGGTGGCGATGGGAATGAGCCGCGAAGAGAGGAAGAAGCGAGAAGGCAAGGGAAGGAGAGGGGCCGGACGCGAGGCGCATCCGAGTCCCGGCGGTAGAGGGCGTGAGAGTCTCAATAAAGAAGCCACCCCCTTGATTTGATGAAAGAAATATCGCGCGCGAGATGGTCGTAAACTGCGCACCGGGGCGAATTATTCAGAGGGTGCGAGTGGTGCGTTTCTTGCGCGGAGGTGAAGCGGCGACGTCGGCGGTGGCGGTGGTGGTGGCGGCGCGAGGGGCCGAAATGGACGAGGGCGGTTGCCGCAGTGAGTGTTGCTGCGGCGAGGGTTCTAGGGAGACGTGGAGAACGGGGACAGCAAGAAGTGGGAGTCAGAAAGCGCAGCGGAATGTTGGATCTTTGCATTAAATTGCCACGATACGGTATTTCGAAAATACTTGGACGAATAATTCTTGGACGATAGATTTTACAGTGATCATCATCGAGCAGCAGCAGCAGAGAAGAAGAAGAAGAAAGAAAGAAATGAAAATAGTTCTTTGAAGAGAAAATGTGATGTCGGTTATGTTATTGTAAATGTTACATTTATTTTTTGGTATATAAGCCGCAATTTGTAGATTGCTTACACCATGGACGGGTTATGTCTTGGTTAGTATATAAGAAAATACGAAAAGCATGGCATGTAAATTTTAATGTTAAATATTAGTAACAAAACGATACGGTGAAATGTACGATAGACATTCAGAATCATGAGGGGAAATTTCAAGGAAATATTGTAATACTACGTATATATTCAGGAGCTCGTGGTGCAATCGTGGATTATTCGTATTGTATTTGAATTATTGGCAAAACGTGAAGTAAAGACAGGAAATAAAACTGACTTGACGAGAGGAAATAAACAGTAAGAAGAAATATTGTGGGGTAGAGAACGCTTAGAAAAGCGTAAGTTAACTGTCGAAGACACTTCAATATAATTCCGCCACTTAATGAAGGAATAGAACGAACAGGGGGCCACAGATCTTCTCCGCAATAAAGAAATAATTTTGCTTAAGGTTGTTGAATTATTTTATGGTTACTTTCGACGACGAATGACATTAGTGAACGAATTTTACATGGTCAATAAAACTGAGCAAATTACAGATATTTAAGTATTTTACGTCTCGCTCAGATAAAAATGTCAGCGTTTCGCAATCATATTTCTTAAAATATGTAAAAAATATCTTGTTAACTTTTTGTATGTTAAATATTAATTGTTTTAGAGCTTCAACCAAAAGAAAATGCTGGCTTCAGCCGTGTAAAAGCAAACGCAAAATCCAAACGTGATGTAAACCATTATGTTACATCATGTTTGCATTTTGTTTCCTCTTCCACGGCTCTATTGCAACGGCCAACTAAGGCGGAGAGAGTTTGGGGTTAATTGAAAGGAAAATAGGCTATAAGAGGGAAACTCGTTCTTAATAAAAAATCAGAAATGACATTGTCGTGAATAACAAATTGCGTGGTACAAACGTACTATAATTGAACATGTGAAAATTACAGACTTCAAGGGTCACGTGACAGATATGAGAACGCCTGCCTAAAACACCAAGCAACGTCAAGATGAAACTCAAATGTCGTGAAGGCTAAACGAGCGGCCAGGACAGCGCCAGAGGCAACGAGGACGACAGCAGGGATGGGAGCAACGGTAGGAGCGTTTACGTTTTTGCGGGAAACGTCCCGTTTTTTCCCGCTCCGCCGCCGCGGCGCAGCAGTCAACAGAATATGGAAATGGGCGGCGCGCGTAATAGCGCGGGGTGACCGCGGCGCGGGGCTCTGCGCTTAATAAGCGCGAGGGGCGGATCAACGTGTTGGCGATGTAGGCCCTCGGCTGGGGCTCGGGGTTCTTGCGGATTCCCTGTTACGTGTTCGAGCCCTTTTGTCTAATAAAATTGAGCTTGCGTTTCTGTGCCTAATTGCAAGGCTGAGAACGAGTGGGAATAGCAGTTTTTTGTTGTGTTTAAGCAAAACGCTACACATGGCGCTGTCATTAAATTCTCTCTGACATTGCACATTGTGTATTCACGGCTGTTGTATTAGTGATTATGGTTGGTAAGGTTAAAAACTGATGGGCAAAATGTTACAGTTATTCCTGTGTTGTGGCAGTAGACAGAAAGAGACTTCAGCAATTTTGAGACAGTTTTGTTTTATGGTTGAAAATACTGAGAAAGTAATGTTACTGCGTGTTTGTCATAAAAAGAACTCTAATAGTATTAAGAATTATAAATTCGAACACCAAATTGTATTTTGGCCCTGTTGCGATCCATGTTTTTGAAAATACTTTATTTACTAAACGGAAATTGCGCGTAAATTTAGTTTGAAGAGACTGATAATATTTTAAAAATTGATGTGTGCTTCCCAGAATAAATTCTAGATAAAATATTATCAATAAACATTTGAGAGCGTCGAATATTTGAATGCTCGTATTACATTGAATTGATACGATTATACATATGCAATTCTAAAGCTAATCTTTTGAAGTTCTAAAAGTACTTTAAAAAACCTTAAACGGGGTAAAAATAAACTTTATTGCTGAGATTTGCAATGCATTGCATTTTGATAGGTTGAACATGCATTTTTTTAAACAAAATCAAATCAATTTAATTTTAAAAAATTGGAGTCTTTTTTTTTTTTTTTTTTTTAGTTTTTAAAATGTCCGAGGGGCTTCATGTAAAGTACCCCCAAAATTAAAATACCGTTTTCAAATTCCAGGGCCGCGACATCCCCCACGATTGGGTATATCAATTTTGGAGAAAATCGGTTGAACTGTTTATGCGCTAGCGTTGTGCACGGACGGACATAAGTGGAGACGGACGGACACGGGAGTGAACGGACAGACACGTGGACGGATGAGCACGGAAGTGCATATGAAGGAAAGGTCCCAAAACCTTTAATATAATTCCACAGCGCACAAATAATCAGTTTGGGATGTTTACACAGAAGAACGGGCATACAGTGTACATACAGTACATACAGTACACATACAGTATACTGTATGTACGAGTACATACAGTGTACATTCCTACAATTTTGTATTTTCGTCGTCCAACTATCTGTTACTTTGAGTACATAGGTACGTAACTACCTCGCGCTGGTCAAATCGCCGAACTCTCGTGTCCTTTCATCGGCATTGTTCGTAACTCCAAAGTGCCACCCCTCCCGAACCAATTTGGCCCCCAAGGGCGCACCGTGACCTTTGTGGCATGGCGCGGGCGGCGCGCGAGGGTCAGCGGAGGGTGGAGGACACGTGTTCCTTGACGCGCCCTCAGGCCTCGGGCGCGCGGGCTGCCCTCCTGCGCGCTGGCGCGGTCGGCCCGCGGGGGAGTGAATACTTTATGGGCGTCCGTGACGTTAAGCAGAGGGAATGGGGGAGGCCGCCTGAATAAAACGAAGTGATTGAGGGTTAGGTGCGTGGCTCGCACGTGCCGCCCGGCCAACGCGCTCGCTCGCTCGCTCGCTCCGGTCTGAGCTTCGAGTTGGTCGTGGGGCCCCCAGCGAGTTGCTCTCTTCGGGGCGGTGGTGGTTGGTTGGGGTGAGGTCGTGTAAACCTCTGCGCGTTCGGCTTTGATTTTATACGCTGTTCGATATACAGCTTCTGCGGTAATTCTGAGTTGATTCTCGTTGATCTACTTAAATTTGTAAATGCGCTGTTTGCGAACTTTTTGTGATAAAATTAGTCGCATGTTCTGTAAAGTGAATGTAATTTTTAATGTATACAGTTTTGATTTTGTAATAGCTGTATGTGACCTACAAAAATGAAATATATTTAATACAAGCTTGTGATTAGTGGTGTCAAAGTCAAGTCAAAATTAATAGATATTTCACTTTTAGTTTTCATTTTTCTCTAATACAAATTTTATATCTGATTATTCTGTTCAATACTGTTATTTTTTGACAATTTCTGTTCTTTGTATTTCAACCCCAATTTGTTGCTTCATAAGATCATGCAAGGAAGTAGGAAAATATAAATGACGGAGCCCTTGAAGTGGTTTATCTGGAATAAATCGTTTGTTAGGTTAAAAACTATTCGCAAACAATTCATTTAAAAGTAAGAAGAAAAACTAATAGCAACTTTGCAGAGAATTTTCAAATGAAAATTGTATTCAAAGCAGTGGCTACTTTGAGGTTACAGTTTTGTAACATAACGTTCTACCATATCGTAAATAATTCAGTGAGAAAGCATTTTACAATTCTATTGCCTTCTGTGCTGATTGTCCAAATTGGAATGTGTCTCTCGAAATTTTCATGGCTTCAGCACGTGATATATTTCTTCCTTGACTGGTTGTGGATCAAAATACGCCGAAAATTAATGTGTTTGACCAAAATATTTAGTTGCCTTTACTGATGAAGTCTCGATAATTTTATACCAAAATTTCGTTTCCCAAAATAACGAGCATCTTCATCGGAATCTTGTTCATTGGAGTGGGCGGTATACTGCTAATCAACCGTGCCGAACTCCTTGCTTTGTGCATCTGCGCCGTCCTTTGAGTGGAAGGGTCGTCTAGAGGGCTCACTGGAAGGCGCACTACCCAATTTAACGCTGGAGGCGGCGCCGGCGCACTTCGCATAATGTACGACGCGGCGCTAGCGGCGGCGGCGGCGGCGGCGGCGGCGGCGGCGGCGGCGGCGGCCGGGGCGGGAGCGACGGTCGGGGCAAACGCTGTACAGTGCGTACTTTTCACTAACTCGACGGACGAAAACTGTCTTAATTCTTTCATTTATCTCGTGGAGTAATTCTCCACGATACGAAGAGGACCTAGGGAGTTGGTTTTTAATTGTCTTTAGAAATTACGGCATAGATGTAGCAATAGAAATTTTCATGTCAGAAAATTTAATGCTTTAGATTACTGTCTATTCTATTTGTAGTGACTTTAGAAAATCATATATGGTTTCCTTTTGTACTAAAATTTTTGTCTCGTCTGTAAAATTTAACCTTAGTAAGATATACATAAATTCAAGTAACTCATTAGAATTCGTCCCTTTTAGGTTCAGTGAGTAGTGAAACCTGAAAATGGCAAATGAGAGGTATTAAAACATCAATATTCGGATTTGGGCAGTAATCTTGCCGCGTGCTCATTTCTTCATTGATGTTCTGTTACTTGCCAAGATTTCCTTCCTCGAAATGAAAAAAAAAAAAATTGCGTGCCAGGGAGGGTGCATAATTCAAAAGCTCATAGTACTAGACAATCTCTTTATATCTCAATCTCAGTACCTCATATCAACCTCAATCTCAGTATAAAAAAAGTATGCCACAAACCATGTAGTTTTGCTCTATTACGTACAAATGGGTTAAGGATATTGTGAAATTAGGAATAAATTAGCAATTACTCACACTTCTGCAGATAGTTCAAAACAGGTAATTTGTGTGCCCTTTGATGAACCAAAACGCATTCCCGTCTTCTTGTAATAGCTTTGGGTCTAACGACGTGGGATCCAAAGGACATTTTCCGCCGCCAGGAGCGGATCCAGAAACGAATTTTGGGAGGGGAAATTTTTTTATTCAAAATGTTTTGGTCGAATGTGTCATATTACAGATTATGTAGAATGACGCAGGCTAAACTCAGCTCATCATGCGATACATTGTTATTTGTTTGAATGTTTATACGAAAATATTTTTGCTTGAAAGTTTCGGGACAAATTAAAATTAATAGTTACTGAAACATTTTGGGAGGGGAAATTTCCCTCTTTTCCCTCCCCGTGGCTCCGCGCTTGCCGCCGCAGAAGTAGAGTGGCGGGCACTGTGCCGCTGCGGTCGCTCGGATGGGCGGGCGGGGGCTCGTCGCCCCATTACGCCGCCGCGGCCTCCGACGGCCTCTGGCGCCGCCGCCGCCGCCGCCGATCAATCCGTGTTTAAGATGATCTCCAGCGGTGGCGGCGGGAGGGGTGGGCGACGATACAGGGAGAGCGGGTGCGGGGAGGCGGACGTGGCGGCGCGGCGCGGCGTTGCGCGGCGTTGGCGAGGTGGGACGACTTCCTCCGCGGAAGATAATGTGGAGGTGGAAACGAGGGAATGAGGAGAGAAGGCAGGAAGTATGAAAATGAAATGGATGAAAGAAAATGAAGTGTGGAGTTAGCGGTAAAGGTGAGCGGAAATTATGGAACATGAAATGAAGGTGATTTGGTGAGATGAAAGGGTTTCTGGAATATGGTTGTGTATAAAAGGGCGAAGTAATGACCGAAAGGTAATGGAACTAATGAAACTGCACAGTGAATAACAACAAGGAAGAAATTAAGAGATTTTATGAGCAGAACAAATACAATAAAAAGAAAAGGACGTTCGTTTCATCAAATATCAATCAAATTGTTATGAAGACGACTTAATCATTTTATATCGTTTGGAAATGTCACATAAAGTAATTGCAAAAGTAACACGTCTCAATGCAGCGCTAAATCGTGGTAAGAGAGGAAAGGAATTTAAAGCAACAAAACTACACGAATCCGTCTCCAATGTTACAGTAATACACGAAAAGCTTACTGGGAAACGAGGCAGTTTCACAAAGACGGCAGACGAATAGGTAGAAGGTCCAGAAACAATAAGCAACTGTTTTTAATGGTGCCTGCGAAACAGCAGTGGCAGTACCGATATCGGTGGCGCCACTTATTTTTAGCTGAATACATTGTAAACATAGAATAATTTTATAGAATTAAATCATTTTATAGAATTAAATCATTTTATGGAATTTAAAGAATATAATTTTATTTATTTTAAGAAAGGGGGTGAACAGTCTGTGTGCAGTAAGCAAAGTCGCAAACAAAGAGGCAGGAAGATGGAAAATGGTAAAAAAAATTGCAAACTGAGAGGCAAAAGGATCGAAAATAGTAAGAAAAGTCGCACACGGAAAGGCAGAAGGATCGAAAGTACTAAGCAAAGTCGCAAACGAAGAGGCGAAAGGGCCGAAAATAGTAAGTAAAGTCTCAAACAAGAGAAGTATCAAAAATAGTAAGCAAAGAATCAAAGAGAGAAGAAATTTAAGAGAAGTATTGAAAATAGTAAGCAAAGTCGCAAACGAAGAGGTAGACGGATCGAAAATAGTAGGCAAAGTCGCAAACGAAGAGGCAGAAGGCTGGAAAATAGTAAGCAACTGACTTTGATGCAGGCAGCGAGGCGGCGGAAACGGAGTGGGCGCCGGCGTCGGCACTTCCCTTCTGCCTTGCACCTGTTAATGACGGCGCCTGATGGATGGGGCGCGGCACCTGCGATGCGAAAGCGCCCCCGCCGCCCTCGCCCGCTATCAGCGGAAGGCGTCGGGAAGTACTCTTCCAAGTTCCTCCACCCTCGCTCAAAAGTTTCGCCATCGGTGTTTCGTGCCCCGATACAGTGAAGAGGAGGAAGAGATTTACGAAGCTTGCTCGACGAGAAGGAAGACGTAGTTAGTTCCCTTGTATGAGTGTTCCGAAGAGATTGCTCTTGTAAACACTCTTTTAGAGACTTAAAACCTTCGTGAGAAGAATGTCGTATAATGTGTAGTCTTTGAAGTATTCTTCTGAATAGGTTAAGGCTTCATAATTTATTCAGAACATAAAATTAACGATAATTTGTAAACTTTTTAAATACAATTTGAATGTATAATACGAGTGATCTCTCTCTCATATATTCGCACTACTATACTCGTATATGAAGGAAAAAAGTCACTCCTTTAATACATATTTGCTGAAAGCTTCGCCACGAGGTTTAATCATTTGAAGGGGTACATTTTTGTATCACTAATCGTTTAATCAGTTTTCATTTTTTACTCGTGGCGGGATGGAATTTCGGTGATATCTAATTATAACAGTCTCGATGTGATAATCCGATTCCTTTGAGGGGATTAAAATAGTACCATTAATATCACACCGTGCGTGTAATTTCTTCTCTTCTCTCATCAATAGATGAAATTAGCTTGCTCAACCTTTTCAATATTACGCACCCTCCCTACCACAATAATATTGAACTAGTGAATTCTAGACCTTGTTCCAAGGAAAAAATAGTGCATTTCATGGGAAATGTATGGAAACGAGTTCATATGCGGAGGCTGGTGTTATGGATATTTAAATTGAATCATTTTTGTGCGATAAATAATATTTATTGAATTTGTGTATTCATTACTTCAGTTTATCTCAATTTTCACCGGTATTAGGCTTCTGGTACCTAAAATGTCTTTACGGCGTATTCGAGATGATTTTCCTTTAAAGGAGAGACTGCACGTTACCTTAAAAGTGCTCCAAAGGAAAGGCAAATCTCATTCCTTTACTGACAAGATTGTGGGTTGTCTTACTTTACATTCATCGTATATTCTAGCTTCGCAGAACAATGAATGGCCAGAGATGCTTAAATGTAATTGCGAAATGCTTAATGTAATTTGAAATTAAGCTAATAGTTCTTATAAATTAAATTTAGTATTAAAGATTACTAATTCAATCCAACCCAACAAATTATGCAAAGGCTAAAGGTATGTTAGAATGATACTTCCGATTAAAAGTTCAGTTTGTAGGGTGACTTGAAATTTGTGTTATAAACGTTCGTATTGTACAAAATTTTAGTTCTTTCATTCAATTCAGCCAATATAAACGTGTGTAACATATGTTTTACACAATGTATTTTACACTTGTATTTTATTACACATTTTTGGGAATATTATAAATTTTATAATTTACCCTCTCTACTCGTAGATCTTAGAAATATAATTGAAATTGCTCTCTTTGGCGCTAGATTTCCTCCGGTCACCTTTCCTGCTGAGAACGAAACGAAATTGCGAATTATGAAGTTATCTCGCAATTTTAACTGATGTGAGTTTTAATTCGCTTAATCTAGGAACCACATCCGAAGTGTCTGAATTACTAGCCATTTCTGCCGTTGAATTTGATGTGCAGAGCGTCCGTTGGCGTAAAATTTGTGGGTCTTTATGCGACTACTAGGGCAGTGGTTACGGCGGCGGTGGAGGAGAGAGAACTGGAGGCGTGACAGTCGGAGTCAGGCAGGAATAATTCATAGAACGGGAACGGCACCACTCGCTCCAAACCCCCTCCGCGACAGTCTCCGTCGCTGTCACCCTCGGGGGATCCCGCCCCGGCCTTTCACTTCGAGCGATCTTCTGCGCCCCGCCCCCGTCCTTGCCGCCTCCGCCTCCACCACCGCGGGCGACTGCATCTCCGCCTTGGATGCCACCCTCGGAACGCGCCCCCGGGGGGCCCCACTTTTCCACTACACCATCTCCGCCTCCATCCCTTCCTCCTCTACTCCCTCGCCATGGCCCTCTGCTCCACTCCCTCCTCAGCCGCTTTTCTCCTCTCCCGACCCAGCTTCTGACTGCGTTTCCGTTCTTCTTGCACCACCCCCTCCTCCGACACACCCACTCCAACCCACGCAAACACTCACGGATCACCCCAACCCTGCCACCCCCGCCGCATCATCGCCTCTGTTTCCGCTCCTTTTCCCGCCTCCGTGTCGCGTATCGCTCCTTCCTGCACGCCTGCGCTCCGCTCTCGCTCTCGCTCTGGCCCTCGCCCACGCCTCTCCGCGCCTCCCCAGCCATCCCTACCTCGACGTCTCCGTCGCCTGCGCCGAATCAAAATTCATCACGCGGACGCGCTCCTCGTGGCCTTTCGCAGAGACGCGATGTATTAAAATACGGCGTAATCAAATGGGAAAGTATTTCTCTGAGGAGGCGTTGTCCGGAAATTGGTCGTTTATCACATTTTATATTCCCGTGAAGAGCGCGTGTGCTTTGCGTAATCAATGACTTGAAATGGTCTAATATCGCGGAGATGTAAGATTTGGGAGTACACGTACGGGACCATAGTTTCGATAAACTCTCAACAGAGTATCAGATTTTTCTAATTTCATAATATAATCAAATAATACTAGAATGTTTTAAAGTAATTTTTACGTATCTTCAATATGTTAGAATATTTAAAGCATATTTTTGTACTTGTCAAATGAAACGTTCGTCTCGACACATGTTTTCAGTCGCTTAAATGAAAAAAAGGTCAAACATTGGAAAAATATATTTTAATTGTTGTTCTTTGAGACTTGAATCGATACACAGGTAGTCTTTCTTCCTGGGAACAATATTACTTCTTTCTTTCTTACTTACGTCTTTTGCGTAGTGTCATCTTTATTGTTTTTACATTCTAAATTACACTCATTCTTTCTCTGATTAGTTTCGTACGTATTTGATATGTTGATAATTATCAATACATCAAATATTAATATAAAATATAGTGTATTATTAATATTTGTTACAAATTATTTTCTACATGTATTGATAATTATCATACTACACCATGATTATTTATATACTTCATTTGACTCTGCATAGTAGAACACCCAGTCTGCGGCAATTCATGAAGCAAGCGTCAAGTATTCGCTAATCGAAGCTCTCGGGGCGTCGAAGACTCTGATGACTGGAGAGCGCTAGTGACAGCCGAGAGCTGCGCCAGCCCGTTTCTTGCGCTCTATTTTCCGCCGCTTAGCCCTTTCCAGCGGAGAGGAATCGAGGGCCATTAGCCGCTCTCAGTGATTAAAATTGTGTCTGACCGGGCGGACGTCACGGCCGCCGCCAACAACTGAATTAACGCCGTCGGCGCGGGAGTCGAATCGACGTTGGGCAGGAAATCTTAGCTCTCGGCGCAAGCCTACGCCGGTCAGCACTCATTATGTGCCTTACAGTGTTTTAATTAACGAAAGAAATTGCTTGACGTTGAGAACTGAAGTGAAGTGTCGTTGTTCAGTATTTCGGAGCTTCTCGGAAGTTCATTCCTGAGGGAAATGGGGGAAAAAGAGGAAGAAAAGGGGGAAGGCGTTGAGGTTTATTTAATTCAGTACTTTTAAGCCGCCATCAGTTGCAGCTGAACAGTCGCGATGTTTCTAAGCGCAGGTAAGTTGGAAATATGTGTATCTCTCTGGTGAATAAACCAGTATTCTACTTTTGAAGTTGATACTGCGGGATTTTTTGTTGCTGCTAGAGCCTTGCTCATTGGTGCTATATATATTCTTCGTATAAATTCAGTGAAAAAATAAACAATTTTATATGCCAGGGTGTGTGAAATACATTTTGGTATTAACAACAAACTTCTAGGATACAATTCTATGATATAATTTTATGGAAATTATTTGAAACGAAATCTTTCCCAGAAAACATTTCATTTACAACATTCGTAAGTGATTGAAAATTAAGAAAGTATGTTAAAACACATATGTCGGCACTCCTCTTTTTACATATTTTCTTTTTATTGGTTTTCGAGCGTTACATGGTTGATGCGTTGATTCATCAAGAGAGAGAGAAAGAGTGTTTTCACTAAATATTGTAAAATTTTCATGAAAGGAATCATTTTTATTTGTTTTATTTCTTGTGTCTTACAATCCCGTTAAACAACTTCTATTCTCTAATTATTAATGTACTCGTACTATGTTTTATTTGTAACAGTATTACTTCGAGAGACGATCAATACGCTTTTTACCCTAAGAGTAAATGACGAGATCCCTCACTTTCCTTCTGGAAAAATGATTTGCCCTTCCCCGTCAGGTTTTACTGCTTGAAGTCATCAAAAGAATCACAAATAGGTCTGTGAAACATACAGTGTTTATTCCTCATCGTCTTTCAGATGCTGCATGTTACAATTTAGAATAAGTTCATCTTCACAACATGCTAAGTAAATGTAGATTGTATTTTTGCTTTCTAAAAAATAATTAATTAATTTTTTTCTCATGTGTGTTTGCTTCTCGTGTATTTTTCATCTCTTGATGTAATAGGTAGTATAAAAATCGCATTTAAAGCTTATAATTGGTGCTTGGCATTTAAAGTACGAGTGGGAGAAAAATATATTCTTGTAAAAAAAATTAATGTATTGAATTGCGTGAATGGTGGCGTCGGAGGCGTGGCTTTCAATGAATACATTTTTCTATCTTCGAACATGCTTGCTGCAGAAACATTCATAAATTGATATCTCTTGTGATTACTCTTCTGCGATTATTTTCTGTTTTTCTAAATATTGAAGAAAAAATGATATAATTGTATAATTGTTTTTGGTTCCATGAATATTTTTCAATAATGTGGATTGTTGCTTCACCTCCATTTAAGATATACGAACTTCAAAGACTAACGAAAATGGCCGTATAAAACGGTGATGTTTTTTTCCAACAATTTTGAACCTCGAGGGATTGCTCCCAAATTTTGCAGGAATACATTCTAACATTTTGTAGGTTTTTTTTTATTTTCCAAGAATACATTTTGATTTTGCAGGAATACATTCGAACGGCCAAGAATAAAACATACGGCGAGTATTCCCTCAAAATGTATTTCATTTTACTTAGTTTAATGCGATCGTCAGTGCTGCTAGAAAGTTTGTTGCCGTCGACACCAGGCGCAGCTGGGGAAGAAGGCGGGCGGTCAGGAAGGCAGCGGGTAGAACTGGGCGAGAGTATAAGTGCGAGACCTGAGAGAGGATTGGTTTGGGTCAGCGATGCGGGTGCCAGTGGGGCGGAGCTCGGCGGGACGGGGCTGGGTTGGGATGGGCAGGGCGGGGCGAAGCTGCTTAATTGATGATTGTGATAAATAGCGGGCGACGCAGTGTAATCGGCTAGTAACAAAATAAAAATAAATTCCCAAACCCCTGGGTTATGAAAAGTATTCACGATTATCATTGCAGATAATTGTAGCACCATTGATAAACATCGCGTACACATTTTTTTACGCAAACTGCCATTTTATAATATCTTGTATCGAGGCTTTAATTATGTAAATGTATCTTCAATGAGAAACGTCTTTCCCTAGAAACATATTTTAGTTCGTTTACATTTACGGTATATTAAAATTAGATCCTTTTGAGGTGAGAATGAATGAATGAATGAATATAGATTTTATTGGCTTTAAACATTTAGTTTACATTGCCATGTAATACACATAACATTTACATTACTATTATTATTAAACTTCACGGTTTATACTTAAAATAAAATTAACAACACTTTGAAATGTACGTATATTATTTTTATCCTTAAATGACAATAGAGGTACAATGGAATGAGGACCATAGCCAACTATTTTATAAATTTAACCTAACAGAAACTTTCCTTCAGAATCATGCAATTTGCAGTTCCAAAATATGTGTTCGATTGTGTCTTTACCTTCACCACAAACACAGGTTTTATCATTTATAATACGTTTCCTTTATAAACTACAATTAGTGATGTATGATTACTTCTAATTCTGTTGATGGTTACAATGGCCTTCCTAGGTAATTTAAAATTAAAAAACCAAGGTTTACTACAAAAATTGTCAAAATAATTTTTAAAATAAAAACAACCCTTATTTTTTCCCTCTTCAATAAGTAAGTCTTCAGTTTTATTCCGAATTTTAAGTTTGAATTCCATGAAGAAATCCGAGAACGGAATAGGGTCATCGGAGAAACAAAAATTTTTCCCAGCCAATTTCGCCTCTCTATCAGCCATTTCATTGCCCATAATCCCTTTATGGGCAGGAATCCATATTAATTGTACTTTAATTCTTTTCTGATTAGTATATGCCAACTTTTGTCTTATTAAATTGATTATGTAAGACAAATCATCGCTGTAAACATTTTTTAGAGCAATAAGTGCACTCTCTGAATCTGTAAACACATCAAAGTTTCCAGAACCACGACTAATAATTTTTTTCAATCACCCTAAGATAAGCTTTACATTCTGAAGTAAATATAGATGCAGCATCTAGTATTCGACAGGAAAACAGAAAATCTTTGTCTTCACTCCAAGCAGCAAACCCCACCTGTTTCTTACCATTTTCAGTAAACAATTTAGAACCATCAGTAAAAATTTGTATTACATGATCAGTTTTGGGAAATTGTTTCTCAAATTCTTTTCCCGGCGATTTTGATTTAAGCATTTCCTTACCGCTTATCAAATCTACATTTGGTGTAAAATAATTATTATGAAAATTATTTTTATATTTAAAATGAATATCTGGTTTCACAACTGACTCTTGCAAAAACCATACATGTTGATAACATTCCACTAATAATGATTTGTCAAAATTATTTTCATATATAAAATTATCTGCAACTTGTACGATTAATTCTAAATTATTTAACAATTTGTTATCAATTTGAGATAAACATTTCAATAAATATTTTTAACATAATTCTTCAAATCTAATCGTTAAATACGTAATTTTAGTTTCTGCTACAATTACTTTGATTGGCGTGGTGGTTCTATAACCCACTGCCATTCTCAAGGCCTGATTTTGAATTTTTTGAAGCTTATCAATGTACTTTCCTAAAGAAGGTGATATCAAGAACCCACCATACTCCATTTTTGACCTAATTAATGATTTATAAATCAAAAGTAAACATCGAGGACTAGCACCCCACCAGGTTCGCCTCAAACAACTAATAATTTTCATTGCTGATCGACATTTATTATTAACGATTTCAATATGAGATTTCCAATTAAGTCGTCGATCTAACAACATTCCCAGAAATCTTGAGGTGAGAAAAAGTATGCTATCTCTTTTCGGAAAACAATGAAGACAAACCTTGCAGGTTAAAAAAGGGACTCATAATGATTTAATGTTGCTCTCACATTCTTTTGATGTAGCAAAAAAGATGACAAAACCAGAGAAGCAGGAAAATTTAATTGATTTCAAAACAGACTGAAGTTAATGTGTTGATCGACTAGTTATTTCAGCTGGTCGTTAAAATCAACGTTAATTCAACAGACATCTTTTCATCAACAGAACAGTCAATTTCAGGAAGACTCTAAACATTAACGAACTGAATGCACTTTGTAGATATAGTGGTTCTAAAAACCACTCCAATAACGAA
The DNA here is from genome assembly GCA_031308135.1 of Acheta domesticus. Classification (NCBI taxonomy): domain Eukaryota; kingdom Metazoa; phylum Arthropoda; class Insecta; order Orthoptera; family Gryllidae; genus Acheta; species Acheta domesticus. Next base: position 129,161,436 of record JAHLJT010009436.1, on the reverse strand, counting down.
GTGCCCTGCCACTTAAACTAACCACCATGATTTATTGCAGTTGTACCCAAACGGAAGCTGCGTTTGCATGCTCACATTCCCCTTTTTTGATGTTTCTCAAACGGTCTGCGTAATCCTTCGACTTCTGCACCATGTCAGTAAAGCAGGCCGTTTCTTCGGCTCGGGGCCTCTCTAGTCGCCCCCCCCCCTCGCCTGCACCGAGGACGCCGCGTGCTGCGCTCGCGCCCTGCGCCCCCGCGACTGCTCTTGCCTTGTAGGAAACTGTTTTCCATAACACTTTATATGTAAAGAACTCGCTGGAGAACCCAGGCGAAATCAAATATCTTTTTTCGCCTTCCGAACGCGATGCCCTTCTTGCCCTTCGCTTCCGCTTTCGAACTTGCCACAGGCACCGTGCCTCTTTGCACTGCATCGCCTCCGCCGCCGCCGTCGTCTCCGCCTCCTGCTGCGTCTCCGTCGCCCGCGCCACCGTTACGCCCGCCCTTGTCGCCCCCCATCTAAATCCCTATTCGTAGCCCCTCTGATTCTTCCCCAGAATCAATCATTTCCGTCACCGTCTTCCCTTCTCCATCGTCCCTTCTGTGTCGTCCCTTCGTCGTCCCTTCTCCGCCTCCCCTTCTCCGTCGTCCCTTCTCCGTCTCCCCTTCTCCGTCGTCCCTTCTCCGTCTCCCCTTCTCCGTCGTCCCTTCTCCGTCTCCCCTTCTCCGTCGTCCCTTCTCCGTCGTCCCTTCTCCGTCGTCCCTTCTCCGTCGTCCCTTCTCTGTCGTCCCTTCTCCGTCTCCCCTTCTCCGTCTTTCCTTCTCCGTCTCCCTCTTCTCCGTCTTTCCTTCTCCGTCTCCCCCTTCACCGTCGTCCCTTCTCCGTCGCCCCCTTCTCCGTCGTTCCTTTTCCGTCTCCCCTGCCTCCATTGCCTGTCCCCGCCATATCTCTTCTTCTCAGTTTCATAACCCATTACTGTATTTTTCTCACGATTGCCATGTCACCTTCCACATCAAATTATTTCATTATTTTCCGTGCTTCCATAACCAGCATCAGCTTTTGCTCCCTTTTCTCATTATTCTTTCGCACTCCTATCTTGTTTATCTTATTCCTGTCTACCAGTGATTTTTTCCCCCCAAACTTCCATTTATTCATCTATTTTGCCGCTATTTAGATTTCAAACACCTCACCATTTATCAGTTTCAAACCCTCCATTATCATACCTCATAATCACTGTGTGAGCCTCCCGGCAGGGTCATGGTGATTGAAGAAAGGGTACTTGTTCGTGCAGCCCGACCTGGTGTGGTTCATCGCTATATCTCTGTGTTCTGAGGCTTGAGCTCCGGCTTGGTGTTTATTTTCTTTATAGCCCACTTTCTTATTCAAGCATTTTTTATCTCTTGCAGTGATCTTATCTTCCAGTAAACTGGTCGTGTTACTGCTTTGCAATTTGTGAAACCTGCATACGTGATACCGGACCATAACCGGGTGTTAATACTCTCGTAAAATGCCCGCGTCGGCCGTTTTCGTAGCCCACCGAATCGCTCGCGACCATTACACGTTCTGCGGTAATGAAAGGCCAAACGATGCTCTACGTTCCACTGTACGCACTCGCTTGTGAGCAGGAAATTCGCGTCCAAAATTGTGTGTTTTGTGAGAGGGACTCATTTCCTGTGTACACTAGTTGCCATATTTCATCGCCCCGCTGCACAGTTTCATGACGTATTTGAAGTAGCAGATTTATTGGAAAACATGTGACCTCAAGAACAGTTGCTGTTAGGAATAGTGTGTGACGTTGACGAGACGTTTATTGCTATCGACAGGTGGAGCGAGGTGCTTGTTATGTGTGCAGCAAAGCAAATAGATTTGCGAGTGACGTGTATCTTGTACTATTATGCGTAAAATTAATTAACATCGAAATCCCGGATGTCTCTTACAGATGAAAGGTATTTCTATTATGAGCGCCGTGCTATGTATATTAGATTTAACTAGATTGAAACAGTGAAAGTAATTGTTTAAATCAAAAACTTATTCAGGAAGTTAAATATCATGGAAAATTTCAATGGAGAGAAAAGAAAACCAAACATTCCATCATGGATAATACCTGACATAGAAGTAGACCTATCTTTAACCTCCATCCTAAAAGATAAAATATCAGATGAAGACTGGAAGATAAAATCAACTGAGTTAGTAAACAGATACAAAGATTACTATATGATATTCACAAAATTCATAAAAAATCAAGAGAATAAATATGCAATAACATTCACTCAAGAAATTGAAATTAAAAATAGACTGCATTATTACTCCAGTCCAACTACTGCAGAAATGTGCTCCATATTGACAGCTTTCAAACTTGCAAAGGAATCTAACAGCAAAAAATTGTCGTCTTTTCCACATCTATTGAAGCAATCAATAAAATATGCAATGGTATCTCGAGTGCAACAATGATAGACAACATTCATGAACTGTACTATGGCATGCAATCCAACAAGACTCTAGTAATGACCTGGCTCCCAAATTACAAAGAGATACCTGAAGATGACATAATAAGCGTTGAGGAAGAAATGACAACTCCAGAAATCGGAAGAGTTTTAGCAACTTCCCACATATGGACTGATCTGTGGTCACACTCCATAAAGAAAATGCAGAAGATATGGGACAACTACTGGAGAACATTCAAGTCTAGCAATTTGCACAAAAAAATTCGAATTTTTACTCCTTGAAAACCCCCAAAGACTTTTCTAAACAAGAACAGGTGATCTTATCACGAATAAGAACAGGTCATTGTAATTTTAGTCACAAGCATCTTCTAACCAGAGATCCCCCTCCCATCTGTGTGCCCTGCAATACCTCTCTCAACATCCATCATTTGCTATACTACTGTAATCTATTTCAGGACAACAGACGCGAGCAGAATATTAATGAACATGATGAAGAACTAATCCTAACATCCGAGGATTATCAAAAAAAAATACTACATTTCTGTAAATCTTGTAATTTCCTAAATGACATATAATCCTTTTAAATATGATTCAAAACTGTTAAATTTTTCTGTATAATTTTTCTGTTTATTGTTTGTTGTTTCTGTTTTTGCTTATTGTTTCTATTTATTATTTCCTATTTATTTATCATTGTCATAGTGAAAGTATTGTGTCATTGTGTTATTATCTTTGTCATTGTGTATCATCAATTATCATTGTTTTTATAACCAAAGAAAATATCATGTATTGTACAAATTGGTAGTCGCTAATAACCATAGCAGTTGATGCGACTTAAAATAAACAAATTAAAAAAAAAGTAATTGTTTCTTTCCAGCAAAATATTTCAGCCTTTTGTTTTTCATCAAGAAATAAAAACAAATTTTACAACATATTATTTGTATGAAATCAACTAGTATTTTATAAAATATGGGTAATTCGTTTGACAATTGATTTCATTATTTGTTGAAATTTCTTTAAATTTCGGTTGGATCTGTCTTTAGTTTTGGTATGTACCTGTTGGGTTTACCAAGAAAGTCTTGTTAAAATTTGGATTATTACGTTTTTAGGACTGGGGATTATTACTGACAATTATAAATATATTCTTAACACTAATGTAATAAATATTTTACAGTGAAAAACAAACTCATCTATCTGGTCAATAAAAATCATGTTCTAAATCGAAAGAAAAATATAGACATTGAATATTAAATATGTATTAAGGAAAAATTATTTATGGTGTCATTGATGAAAACTATCAGTTAACAGTTTATTAAGATGCGTACGGTTTATGAATTCAGTTTTAATGATTTCCAAGATACTACTATATTACATTACGACATCCGTATGTGAGACTGATACACTGCATTCCATGCTTTTACATTAAGACCTAAACTCGTATACCACACATAGTAATCTACATAAATGTTTCGTAAAGTATCGTGTGAATAATAACGGGCATCGTACATTGCAGCTCTCGGCGGTAAATCCTTATTTACCATGAAATTCTGTCGTAAATTTCGAAAACACGCGTCTTGAAAATATGACAAGATGGGTCGGTAGGATGCAGTTTATATATTTCTCCCCGTTTAAAGCGGAGGAGTTTTAAAATACAGAAATAAATGTTCGAAAGAGGCATGAGGGAAGTTGCAGACTCGCTGGGGAATTGCGTTCACTTTATCACCGAAGGGGGTGAAATTGCTGTTCAGGCGGTGCAGAGTGGGGATTTTCTCTCTCCCCCTCTCCCTCCGTCTCCCTCCTGTCCCTCCGTCTCCCTCCTCTCCCTCCGTCTCTCTCGTCTCTCCCATCTCTTTCCCCCTCTCGCCATCTTCCCCCTTCTCCCCCTCTTGTTTCCTTTCTCTCTCCCTTCACTCCTCTCTCTACCTTCCTTTCTCTCTCTTCCTCCCTCTCTGTCTCCCTCTCTCTCCCTCTTGCTCTCTTTCCCTTCTCTCTGCAGTGCATCTCAGAATAAATGTTACAAACTTTTACGGAACGTGTTTGGCGGGGGGAGGGGGCTGAAGATGATGAGTTTAACCAACAGTCATATGATGGAAAATGTCAAATAACAAAGTTACACCTGCGACATTTCCCCTCGTTGGTAGGCAATTTATCTTGGTCTGGTGTTTCAGATGTAGCAGCAATCTCTTTGACTGCGGAAGAACGTGTACAGCCTAACACCATTGCGCGATTAGTAGTCTACAAACCAGGGGTATATGTCGCACGTGAAACTTCGTTATAAGATTTCCCTTCCCATATGTTCATGGCAAAAAGTGATCACTTTCGACCCTCTACAAACCTGAGAAGTTTGTAAAAGATGTTCTGATACTCTGTGGAACAATGTCGCATGTTGTTTGCTCTGAACGGGTCCTATTGTGATGCAAGCGTGCGTCGGCAAGGACTTCGTCTCGTACAATTACGTACGAGTGCTTTTTTTGGGGGGGGGCGGTGAAGTCACTGAATTTCCATTTGTGCTAATCGAATGGAGACATTGTATACCAGTCATTTTCCTCTTTAAAGGATTTAATGATGTGTCGTAATATCACTATTGCATGTCCTAGCTTGGGAAGATTCAGTCTATATTCCAAAATACATTTCACTGTGAGTTGAATCAAAAGCACTAAACATCCTCATGGAAGGAAAGCAAATTAAGTTCCTTTATCTACAAATACGGTGTTACAAAACTTACGTCTCATGAAATAGCGAGGGGTTACGTCTAAAATTTTCTTCTTTTTTTCTTTTTTTCTTTCTTTTCCTTTTCGTATTCTTTTTGTCTTTTTCTCTTCCTCGTCCTCCTCTTATTCTCACCTAACAATCATACATATCCGAAGTCCTGCTTCTAAGCCTCTATTAATCATTCTCTCCTTCGCGTATTCAGTGAGTAGCGAGCAACCGCTCGCCGAATCCCGAGTAGTAAGGAGGAGCTGCTTGCTATTTGCCGAGCGACGAACAGCCGATGCTTGGCCTACTTACTGCGTGTCGGTCTTTCGGATACATCAAAGGAAGCGAACATTCGACGAGAACATCAGCTACTCGGGATTGGGCGAACAGTTTCTCGCTACTTGGCGAATAACGAAGGTGTGGAGCCACCTTTAGACTGCACAATATTGCACGTTAAGGGTGTTCCGTGTAACTTGCTCCAGAGCAGGATGCCATGTCACCGGTGCGAGGAATAAGAGATAGTGTAATTCTCAAAATAAAAGTTGTTTATAATAATGACCGTAGTCTTCTTAGCCGAAGCTGAATTTGTTGGGCACATGACGTAAGCTCCATTTCGATTAAAACCCATACACATAGGTTTCTGAAACATTTCGTGAGTAACAGTTCACATACCAGGTGTATTTTAGAATTTAATGCAGTTTTGATATTTCAACTGATCCCTTACGAAGATATCGAAATTTCAAAAGTTTTCGTATTAATATTCTCCTTCTTTCTTGTACACATATTAAGCCCATTATCATCACTCGTACAGTGATGATATGATTGGCGGTGAAGTCCTTGCCTGGTTATTTAAAGGACGGGAGTTCGAATCCGAAGGGCCCAATTTTTGTTTCACTTTTTTTCTTGAATAGACTACAGTGCGCTCATAAATGCGGCGTAATTTCGGTTTTCATTAGAACCGCTGAAATTTCGAACATGTAACATTTTTAAAACTTGCAAATTTGAATTTCTTGAGCTGCATTTGCAGAAGAGCTTTTCAAGAGAATGAAAATTTAGAATAGAAATTTATTAACATTAGTAGGATAGAATGCAATAAAACGTAACCGTTACAATTATTACGAAAGTCTGTGCTGATGTAGCACCGCTATCTCTCTTCATTTTTGTAGTTCCTGTTGATTTCGCCTCAGTTATTGACCTTCAAACTGGTGCCTGATTTATGGTCTATAACACGTGGTTCCCTGGGCAATACATTGTTGTAAGAACTCGTTTTAGTACTAGTCGTTGATTAAGAGAATACCCTATCCTGATATTCTTGGAAGTTCGTCACACCATAAGACCTTAAAACCTTGATGCTTGTCTTGATTAAGGAATAAATTTTGTATCAAGGGCGTAAAAGTCGTTTGCCACATAGTTCGTAACTTCGTGAATCGTGCTTGGTCTCTCTCACTAGGCTAATGGTAGTCTCCGTACTACGAACAAAACTTGTTTTTCTGTCGTACTTAAGAACTTTAAACTTTCTGTCGAGCTTAAGTACTGAAAATATGTCCATGTATTCAGAAAATTATTCTAATCTATTTATTCAGTAAAAGAGAGGTCATCTCCATCTTCAATATACCGCTTGAATAAAATTGCTTTTGCTATGGTTGCTCTCACGGCCACCTTAAATCAGCAGCCTCACTTACACAACCCTATCACAATTACTACTTCCTAAATCGCCACGGATAACTTCACCACCCACACAAACATAATCAGTAACACAATCATCATCAATTACATCATCTCCCTCACTAGCATCCCACGACAGTGTCACTACCGTCCCAAAACACTTTATATCAATATCATTCCCATCACTACTGATCATCTCCATCACTACCTCACTTTTACTCTTGTTTTCGTCTTGTATTATTTTTAAATTCTAAGAACCTGTTCTCTTTTAAATGTTTTATATTTCTACATTATTTATCCTCCCTTATTCAATTCCAATAATCGTCAGTTTCGCACCCTATTTCATCATCCCGACGCGTCTTCGTCCATTGCAACTGCTGGCCTTTCCTCCCCTTCGTGCCCGGCCTACCTTCTCGCCAGTGTGTCAGCTTTTCCCGCTCTCGCCACTTGCTGCGCTCGCGCCTGTCGTTACGAAGTTGCGCGCTCGGGCTGTTGGAAACTTCTTTGCTCTCCGGCCGCCCATCCGCCCCGTAGCGCCGTGGCCCTAACTGGTCCGCGCGCCGAAGACGGCGGCGATGGGGGGCCACGGCTTCCGCCCGTGCACCGCACAGCTATTCGCGTGACATCCCCCGCGTTCTTTAAAACTGCGGCGCTCCGGGCCAAACGAAACCAGTTTGCAACTTCGCTTTATTTTCGACGAAGCACTCGCTATCTTTCCCGAGCGCGAGGCATGTACCCAGCTGAGGGTTGTGGGGTCGAGTCGCTGCCGTGGGAGGCGTAAAGTGCGTTTCTGGTGAATTATGAGTTCTTTCATTCGCTTTTATTTTTATTCAAAGTGGGTTCTGAATGTTAAATTTGCAAACTTTTTTCTCAATTTGCTTGTTTATTGTTCAACATGACATCGTATTGAACAATGCAAACCTTTTTATTAATTTTGTAGTACCAAATACTATTCTTTGTGAACTAAATACAAGGGAGAGATCCAACGGCCTTTCCGGTTCTTTATTTCCGTATATTACAAAATGTTTGGAAAAATGGAATTTGGCTTCATTTTTGTCGTTTCTAATATCTTTTTTTAAATCAAACTGTATGTATGAATTCTTTTTTTATTTTATAAAAAAAGAAGAATTTATACATACTTCAACCTTACAGATGGAAAGCAAGAGTGCGTTCACGTAATCTAAAAAAAGATTCTTACTACACATCTTCTGTAAATTAATATACCCTTTACCTTTGTGAAATTGTGTGACGTACCTTAGGTTTGTGTGAAGTACCTGAGGTTTTGAGGTATGTCTATTTCGCACTAATTTCAGAGAAAAAATATTGACATTTTGAAATTAAACTTCCCAACTCGCGGTGATGAGCAAGTTCATAGATGTGTAACTTTCACTAGTGATGTTTAAACAATTTATAATGTACAGCAGAGTAAATCCGTGAAGCTTCAGTATCATTATTTTTTATTCTCTCGCAGAAATAATACACACTGGAGCTCAGAATTACATTTTCCTGGAATGGACCGTTTATTCTACGTCTTTAAATAAATATGAATCTGGGCACGAATGCAAATATGAGTGCTTCAACTCGGAATCATCTATTTACATTCAAAGATGAAACTTAAAATCAACGAAATGTTTAGTTGATTTCGGCAAAATTATAAAAATATTTCATTGCCAGTGAATTGCCAAAATACTGTTACTATATCTTCTAAATATTACACAAAGGTTTATCAACATCGATTCTCATTTTCATAATAAAATATTATTGATTTTTGTTGTAACATAGCTGTTTTGAAATCAAAATCGACTCTTTATGTACACGTGTTTTTTCGTAAACGAAGATGATAAGATAATATTTTAATTTATTTCTTGATAACTTATTCATAATAATTGATTGAGTTTGAAGCGTAATGTTATTTCTATCGATGTCCATCAAAGGAAAAAAAATTACAGAGAAAAATAGCAACAATGAAAATCGTTATCATACGAAAACGCACGCACGTGATTAAGTTTGCCTACGCTGGACGTGGCGTGGCGTGGGTTGGGGTGAGGAAGCTGAGTGTGAAGTGTCGCAGCACGACGACAGTGTTTAGAGGAAAGGAGTGTGGAAGGAAACGGAATGATGAAGCTGTAGTGGGAGCGTGACAGTGGATCTGCGAAACGTGGCGGGGGAGTAAAACGGAAGAAGGCATGGGGAATGGGAGGGCAAGGCGAAGCGAAGGGCGGGTGAGGCGGGGCGGGGCGCGATTGAACAGGGTGGGGCTGTTGTGGGGATTGGTGCACGTTTAGGCCGGGCTAGGTCGGGTGAGGGGGTGGGGGGTGGAGTGGCGTGGACTGGACAGGAGAATGCGGGGCAGGTGTGGTGGGCAGCACCTAAGGGAGAGCAACGGGGCGGCGCGCGGCGGGAAGTGGTGAGGCAACGGGGGGGGGTGGAGGGAATGGAGCGGCATTGCGGGCACAGGCGCAGGCGCCAGCGCGTGGGCGAGGAACGGGCACCGCTGGCGCGGGCGGCACTGCATTACCATACATCGCCCGGGTCCCCCGGGTGTGCCCGGCTACTCGCCCTCCCCCTCCGCCGTCCTGCCCGCCCCGTGCGTCATCACGACGCGCCGGTCTCGCGCCGGGCGATGCTTGTGGCCCAGGCCTTCGCTCTGGACTGCGTCTCTTTTTTTCCTTTGCCTTCGATTCACGGATAGGGAGCCCTCTATCCGCTTTCATGCTTTCCTCTTTCCTACCTTCGTCTTAGACTTTTTTTCTTTTTTTTCTTGTGTATTTTTGTATTTTATCTTTCTGTAATCGGGCTTAGCAGTTTTTTGTACGTTTTCAACTCATCTTAATGCACGTCTCACTCATTTAGCATCATGTTTTTGATTGTGCCATGCATTCATATTTCTTGATGTTTTTCTCCTTCATTGAATTTCAACATTGGAGAAACTTTTTATTGGCATTCATTAATTTCGTTATAATTCCGTACTTTGTTCCTTTTACTCCTTTCATTATTCTTAAAAGAAATTTTGTAAGGATTTTAATATATTCTCAAAAGGTTCACCTATATGCCAGGATATACTACTGCAGACTAAGCAAGATCAAGAGACAGGAGAAACGAGTGTGTTTAACACTCCGTCCCTGTCTTTGGAGATACTAGACGCTGCACGGGATCTTAATCGTAGTTGTCTTTTATTATTGACCAGTTTGTGTCAGAAGTACTGAGTTAATTTGATTTTTAATAAGTCAAAATAGTCTCATTTGGTGCGATTATTTCAACTTCTTTAAACAATTTGTAATATATAAATCTGAATAGTAATGCATAGTAATCTGAATAGTAATACATAAATCTGAAAAAGATATATGAAAACAAAAATAATAATTTCCGGAAATACAGGATTTGTGACAACAGTACTCTGAAAATTCTCGTGCACTTTCTCTATCTTCAGCATCTTCCTCATTATTCTCTGAACTTTTCCTCTTTGTTCCTACAATCTTACTTCTTTTCAATCTTTTTTCTACCTCCTCTTCTGCCTTTTGGCCCTGTGACTAAGTATTAGTGTGGTGTAGTAGTGTCTTCTAGTGACTAAGACACTTTACGACACTTTGCAAAAATTCACACTAGATATGTAAATGGCATTTCCAAGCCCTTAGGGACAAAATATCACAAAAATATATGTTGAACTATTTTACGTGAATATTATATATAGACTAAAAATAACAGAAAACAAAAATCGAACATTTTGGTCCTATGACGTGTACAAGCTCTCCTTAACAAAGAATGATTTTTGACTTATCATCTGCAGGTTGAGATATGTACGTATGTTGGGTATATACCCAAGTTTGTAGATAAATGAAGGAGGTATGTAGAAAAAACTAAAAACGTGCCCCATAGTTGTACTATTTGACGTTACGTGCTGATTCAGTTCTTCATTCATTGTTACGTAAATGAACAGGCCTGTTACCACCTGCACACTATAACCAATGCACCCTCTTGCCCGTCAATCGCAAGGTGCTGTGCCCTGGAAAAGGCCGCCGTCCCATCTTGCCCTTCCCAATTTCTCACCTGCGGCCTCCCCGGGGACGGTCCCTCGCTCGCTGCCCGTCGCGGCTCACAGGCTGCTTCCTCTCCGCGCGCCCACTCTCATTCGGGCTCCCCTCCCCCTCCCCCCACCCCTCCCCCCTCCGCCACAAATCTCTGCCCTTCCGCGGAGTCAGCGACTCGCTTACGTCAGTGTACGGTTATCCTTCTTTTCGGACGGTGATCTAGTTTACCCTAGTTTACCCGATGCGGCTTTCTGAGATTCAATTGTTTTTACTCGGTCGTGAGCAGTGTCATTACTTTCCAATTGGGATTTATATATTGCTCTGGATGCCAAAACATATCATCGAAAATTACCTGTGTTTAATATAAATGTGCTTCATTCGAATGCCGGGCGCAGCATTGAAACGCGTGAGGTCGGCCATAAATTTAATTTATTTATCTTTCAAACGAACGTAATGGCTTGTTTTCATTGCACTGGTTGCTGACATAAAACACAGACTGTGGTTGGTATAACTCTAGTGTGCTTCTGTATAACTCTATTCTTATAAAGTTTGAAAATGTTTTTAGATTCCTCGATCAACTTCTTTTCATTACATTAATATGAAATGAATAGTTTTGCTTTTTAACATGTTCATCGCGTTTTGGAATTCGCTATGACATATAAAAGCTACGGGTGCATAATTATCACTTTTATATATGCACAAAGGTTACATTGCAATGACTCATAAAATGAAACTACGCACATTCGTAATAAGTAAACATTCGTTGTGTTTATACCTCACCAGAATTAATTTTTGCCCGCATAGCTTTCGCCCATTTCGTCGGCCCGTGCACGTTGGAGCTATATGGTAGCTACTTTTTTCTTCACATTGTTTAGAAGAACATTCAAACCGTCGCAAATCATGAGTATACCTTGGTCAAGATAGTAAAATGCTTTAGCAATCTCGGCTAAATCGATATTTAGCGTTCAGGAATTCCAAAAATTTGCTTACATGTTTCGTTTAGGGAGCCTATTTCTGTCGAAGATTAAAAAAATTGCAAATTAATGGAAAATAAGCAAATTTGAGTTTATCAGAAATGTGTCCACAAGTGAGGATTATTGTTTGTTGGGTATTGATGTACATTTGCGCGGTTTCCGGTATATTTATCGATGCAACGGTGGCAGTATAGCAGTTTCAAGGACTCAAATATTTCATCTTAATTTCAACCTTAAATGGCAAGAAAAATCTCTTGATTGATCCTTAGCATTTCCATCAGTTGGCGTCAGCCTCCAAGCATAGGTCAGTTGATGTTTAGTTCGTTCGAGGTATTTGCATGAAGCTTCTGCGAAGCAGTCGTTGCTTGCCGGCGACAGTCAGACTTGCGTCGCGCTGCTAGTGTCGCCAACTATCTGCGGAATGCCAGCGTACGTACAAGGCACGAAACGGCCTCAAAGCGACGCAGCCTGAGGGCTAGTACAGGACGCAACTGCAGAAGAGACGAGGGACTATGGGAACGGGGGAAGGCGAGGATAGAGGCAAATTAACAAAGTTGGAGGCATGCAGATTTGCGGGATAAAGAGGACTGTTAGATAAGAGATAGCGGGGGAGAGATTGAAAAAGCAGAATGAGGGTGACTGCGGAAAAAGGGGATGCTGAAGACTGTAGAAAACAGCTGACAGAAGTGACGATGAGAGGAAGATTGAAACTCGTCTGACGACGGGAGAGACAGGGACTGGATGAGCGTGGGTGCGGTTGACGAAAGTGAGGTCTGTTTGACGCGTGGGGGGCGTGTTGAGTGTGGGGAGGAACGTGTTGACGAGTGAGCGTGTGGGGAGCGGCGTGTTGACGAGTGAGTGTGTGGGGAGGGGCATGTTGACGAGAGAGGGTGTGGGGAGAGGTGTCTTGACGAGTATGTAAGTGGGGGGCGTGTTGATGAATGTGTAAGTGGGGTGGCGTGTTGATGAGTGTGTAAGTGGGGGCGTGTTGATGAGTGTATAAGTGGGGGGAGTGTTGACGAGTGTGTAAATGGGGGCGTTTTGACGAGTGTGTAAGTGGGGGGCGTTTTGACGAGTGTGTAAGTGGGGGGCGTTTTGACGAGTGTGTAAGTGGGGGGCGTTTTGACAAGTGTGTAAGTGGGGGGCGTTTTGACGAGTGTGTATGTTGGGGGGCGTGTTGACGAGTGTGTAAGTGGGGAGCGTGTTGATGAGTGTGTAAGTGGGGGCGTGTTTATGAGTGTGTAAGTGGGGTGGCGTATTGATGAGTGTGTAAGGGGGGGGCGTTTTGACGAGTATGTATGTGGGGGGCGTGTTGACGAGTGAGTGTCGGGGGGGGGCGTGTTGAGTGTTTATGCGGCACGATGGAAGAGGAGGCGTGCTGATGAGTGGGCTGGCGGACATAAGGGTGCTCGGGTGGAATTGGGAATGCGGATGCAGGAGTGGGGGTGCGAACGAAAGCGCGGATGGGCTGAGGATGCGGTTGGAGGCGGAGGGTGGCCAGAGGAGAAGCAGGCGGGGGCGAACGTCAGTGGGCGCGGGTTTGGGTCGGGAAGGCGGGCACGACCGAGGTCGGCGGCCACTGGAATGTTCGCGAGCTGGCGCTGCCTGCGCCAAGAGGGTGGGCGTGGAGGGCTCTTGGCTGCGTTGGTGCTGGGAGCGACGCAGTTGGGCGAGAGCATCGAAGCGTCGCGTTATGAAGGGACTGACGAGTGAGCTGCCTCGGTCGCCAGGAGTGTGTCGGAAAATAATATTCGCTGCAGCTGAGAGTGAACTAGGAATCAGAGAGTGAGAGTTACAGAGAGAAGAGTGAAAAAAAAAGAAAACAGCGGGGAAATAAATGTGAATCTTCAAACACGTGTGGGAACATTATTAGAAAGAAGACATTTCTTGAAAGACTGAAAGTACTGACTGAAAGTACATATACTTATTAACATATATATGAAGAAGTGTTATATGACAACGTTTTTTTCAACCTCCGATGGACCATAAAAAGACATTTAAAGAAAAAGATGAATTGTGTGATTACTTACAAGAACCAAAGAAGTTCAAGATTCCATATTTTGAGATATTTCACCTAGTTATTCCCTACAACTGGCACTATCTGCTGGGACATTTTCTTTCGGCAAGTGATAAACAGGCACATTGATAGTTATAAGGCGAGGAAAAATCATAAATTAATTACTGTGCACGTGTATGCGATCAAGTTTTTGGTGCGTCCTGAACAATCTGGAATGTGGTCTAGTTTGGTTCATATAAGAAACCCTTCAATTTATTAAGTTACAAAAGGTTATTTACGAACGTTGTGTTTTTTTCCTTCAATGGAAAACGCAATTTTTTAAATCTTATTTATCTTGAGGCATTAGGAATATTACGAGAAATTCATGCTGCCTATAAATGCCTATTTCACTAATAAATGCGTATTTTTTGTTGCCTATCCTCGTATTTATTGATCAAAAAGCAATTATCCTTACCCGAAAATTTTAAAAATTATACTTTTTTCATTTTTATCCTGCAGAGCACAGACAATCTAAAAACCGACAAATCTATGTTCCGTTTTAAAGCCACCATAGTGCGGGTATTTCGTATTATGAAACACGTGAAAAATTGTCGGTGAGAGTCAAGTTATTTTTTACTACGAATTTTTAAACAAGTGTTTTACTAAAAAAGGCTCTAATTTTTGTTCTTAAAATTTTTTCCTCATATGTATCAAAGGACGATGTAAAAATTTGTATTATAGGGGGACAAGTTTGAAATCTCCCTTTTGGGAGGTGCTTACTTTCGCGGGCTTCTCCCACCGCTGCTACAGTGCCAGAATATCTGACCTACTGCGCGCGCGCGATTCGTCGCCCTCCCCCAGCAAGGAGGAGCCATAAGTCATCAATGTCACTGCAGCCTTCGCTGTGTGACGTCATTGCCGTTCTCACACTCAGAGGAACTGCCCCGCAAAGAAACGATAATTTTGTCCACCTTTGCTTTCGTCGACATGTCTGTTTTCATATATTCTTCTTCGATTTTCTTAACATGTTCACAACACTTCTTCCATTGATTTGGGCAATATTTAGAAAATAATATTCGGCATACATTTTCTTTAACTCATAGACGGGTACCGATGCTTTCTTTCGTAACATGATTCCTAATGGAACTCCAAACTAAATCGATGGAATTGAGATCGGGATGGTAAAGTGGGTGCTTGATGTTCAGGTTATATTGCCTGCAAACGGTTGTCCTAGTGTTAGAAACAAATACACACAATATTACGCCTGTGGAAATTAGGCCTACGCTAAGAGACACCACGCTGCACAGCACTCGAAGACGAAAGGGACAGGACTGAGGACCAGGGGCGATGCTTCCAATACACATTTCTTTTACTGAATCATAATATATTAAGAGTCAGCGTTTTGTGCACAGACAGCTGAAACGGTTTTGATTTGGATGGCTGACACTTTTACTGCTGCGCATTGGGCCACGAACAAAGCAGCCTGTCTGTGCGTTACGAACCCCCTCCCCTCGACCGGCCACGTCGCCTGGCGCGCAGAGCGAGTGAGACAGCGATATTTTCAGGGGAAGTGTGTGGTTGATGGTGGGAGTCACCCCTCCTCGCGCATGCGCATTCGGAGGGAGTTTTGTAAAATGTCCTACAATAGTTCCATATTTCGCGAACACTATTTTCAAAAATTGCAAAAGGTAACATTGCAAAAGTAGAATATTGGGTACAGATATTTTTGTCTTAATGAGATCTTAATGAGTTGTTCTAAAAATTCAGATCTTTTTTTAAAAAGTCATGTATTTTTAACGAACGGGTTTTGCTGGACTTCTGCTTGAAATTAATGCAAATTATGAAATAATTCTCTAAAACCACTACGAATTTTTTGCTTCATTTTTCCCACGGAAAGAACAAAGAGGCACAAAAGAGTGATGCAAGAATGATTGTCGTTCAACTCTCTGAATTTTTGAAAATTTCAAATTTTAAAATAGTATTGAAAACACACTGTGCAGCTTTAGAGTATCAGCTTGCGTATAATGAAAAGTAAGAAGGTAGCTACTGCGGTTCAGCCTTTTTGTCCGAGTTCTCTAACAATGAAAGGATTTCTACGAAAATTTGTCAGAATAATGATAAAAGCAAACATTCCATGAAGGTAACAGTGTGGCATGTGGCTCTGCGGCATGTAACCCTATGGCAAGCGTCGTGGCACCGTAGCATGCCACGAGCTTCTCTGCGCAAATAGCGTCCGGAAAGGGAACTATTACTAGTAGTTGTAACCCCGCCGTTTTACAATAGGGATGGCGTTGTCTCTGGTGGCGGGATGATGAACTGCATGAAGAGGCTATTCCGTCGTGCCACGGACTCCCGCTCGTGGCATCGAACTTGACAATACTGGTCTATAGGCTCGCTTCCCGTGGAAGGTCATGGCAATCCTCCGATGCCTCATTCAGGTGACTCATGCACTCAAATTGCTTGGTGGCGCAAGGTCTCTAATCAGTCGAATGACAGCACACTACGTTAATAAGCCGGGGATACTCCATGT
Source organism: Acheta domesticus (assembly GCA_031308135.1). Taxonomy (NCBI): domain Eukaryota; kingdom Metazoa; phylum Arthropoda; class Insecta; order Orthoptera; family Gryllidae; genus Acheta; species Acheta domesticus. The sequence goes on along the minus strand of JAHLJT010009436.1, from coordinate 129,145,126 downwards.
ACGTGTTTTGTCGATTTTGGAGAATTCTAAACTAAAACACCAGGAGATTTCCCGCTGTATTGTTTTTCATCGGTTAAGCTTGTTTGTTTGCTCTACGTAGAAAGCAAGGTCGGAGGCTTCACGTCCCAAGAAGTGCTCCTCGCCCCAATTTTGTGAGCCTACTTTGCCTCTCCCATTTCGTCCTTGCGAATAACCTGGTAATGCAGGAGGCAGTCTCGCCGTTCAGTCGAGCGTGTTGTTTGCAGATCGCAGATGTTGAGGGGATTATTGCTCGCACGCTCGCGTTTCTATTAACGAGAATATTCGGAGCGACAGCTTGCAGGATTAGGTGGAGCCTACGCTTTGACAAGTTGCCGGCAACGGGCAGCCTGGGCGAATAGAAAATTTTGAATGCGGGCGGATTCGTTCGCGTTGCAAACGAACTTCTCTTCTTCGGAAGTACCTTTAATCCCGACGCCGCGAATTCGATTCGTCGCCGGCTCGGTGGAACAGTTGACTCCGGTGTCGCGCTGCGTCCTGCTCTACTGATTTTAACCCAGTTCTCTTTCCCGCGCGCTTTTCGTCTCTTTTCCGAAAGCGCGCGCGCTTCTACAATCAGTGGGATGGAGCGTGGTTCTCTCGTTGATTGGATCAAATCCCTTTGTGGTTTCTGGGTTCCTCTTAATTGATTTTTGGAAAGAGCGAAGATTTTTGTGACAAGAGTTCGTTGAGTTGTGAGAAATATGTGTTACAAATAATTTCTTATCGTGTTTTAGGGTTTCGTCTGAAATAGTGTTTGTAAGGCGATATGTTTGTGCTCATTGGGGTAAATGAAAAAGGAATAACAATATTATCACTTTATTCCCAGAGAAATAAATTTGAAGAGTTCTATTATAATAAAAATAAGTAAATAAACCCTTGAAAATGAAGCATAGAATTTTTAATTTCAGCAGTGTGGTAGCACTTCTTTGATAGTGATGTTTTCTACTCGCATGGAATATCTACTCAAATTACGAATTTATTTCTAGTCTAACTTGAATTTCAGTCCTGTATAATTGTATTTTATTTTATTTTTCGTTGATGTGAAAGTAGTTGCGTCAATTACGGTAGTGGCGATGTACAAATATTCTTTGATACCATTTGTGGTAAAAATTATTATTACTGGCATGTGTAGCTTCTCATCAAATGTAGATAATGTGCTTCCCGTAGTCTTTAACAACAGTCTGGGATCCGAGCATCGGCAAACGGCAGGCAGGAAGACCTAGAACAAGATGGGCAGACGAAATGAAGTAGGCACTCTGTGGACCCGAACTGCACGAAACCGAGAAGGATGGAAGAATTACGAACCAACAAAAGAACACTAATATGAACTTAAAATTGTGTGAAAATGTGTGAACTTAATCTAGTAATCCCACCGTCATGTAGCTCAATTGTGGTCCTTCAAATTAATGAGTTATTCTCCATTTTGGAGAGACCTTTGCGCTATATGAGATTCTACTGGCTTTATTATTATTATTATTATTATTATTATTATTATTATTATTATTATTACTATTATTATTATGACTTTTGCACTTCTCCCACGCGGGGGGGGGGGAACTTTCACCTGCCACTAGTGTTGCTGTGGCTAGGCTCACTCGAACGGCTCCGATGAGCACGTATCGAGCGAGAGCTGTGTATTTTCTTTAGGTCCTTCCATACTACATGTCAGACATATCAGTAATAGTTTTTCTCACAATTCGCCATGTGTCCAGAATGCTAGCTTTCTGAATTGCTGCCAGTACATGCTTTATATTTAGTTCCTGTAGCTGTATAATGAGTGATTTGTTACTATCCCGGTGGTAGAAATTGTCAGGGGACGGATATGCACTTTTTCAACCTTCCAAATCTTCTTGATCTCTTCCACAAGTTCTCGATATTTTGATATCTTATTGGAATATGCTGAGTGGAGATTATGTACTAATGGAACTGTGATGTCGATGATGGTGACTTCATTTCTGATTTTATGTAGCATTGTAATATCTGGCCTGTTTGCAGTGAAGGTCGTGTCTGTTCTAATCTTCCTATCCTAGTACATTTTCGCGGATTCATTTTCCAAGACTGGAGGAGGTTGGCATTGATAGTACGGCACGCTTTCTACGTTAAGATGTTCTTTAACGGCCAGGGCACTGTGAACAATCTTTGCTAAGTTGTTATGTCGTCATAGGTTTTCCGTGCCAGCAAGAATTTTATACATGCCCCTGTTATGTGCTCTATTGTTTCGGTTTCCGTTGTGGACAACCTGCATTTGTCGTCCAATTTTTCTTTCAAAATATATTTTCTGTAATTGCGTGTGCTAATGACTCTATCCTGCATGGCCATCATGAATCCAGTGGTTTCTCCATATAAGTCCCTGAAGTTAACCGGATATGCGAAGAAATACTGTGAACATTTGTATCCTCGAGTTGATGAGGATAAGAACCGTGCAAAGATTTTTGCTTCCATGATAGTAGTTTTTCTTCCATAGACTGAGAGGTAGTTTCCAGTTCTTGGTTTTTGAGCTTCAGTGGTGTTAGATTTGCATCTGCGGTGCACAATATTTCGTACATGTGATCATCCTGCTTGGAATGGAAGTGTTCCCTCAGGTCTTGAATCTGTTTTCCAATGTAATTGGACGATGCTTATGATTCCCATTCCTCCCTTGAATGCAGGTAGAGTTACACTTTCAATTGCTGATTTGGGATGCCGCATTCTATGCTTGGTTAGCTTTACTCTGATTTGCCTCTCAGCACTTACCAGTTCTGTCATGGACCATTTCACCACTCAAACGTGTAAGCCAGAACAGGGATGGCAAAGGTGTTGATCGCTTTGACCTTATTGCGCCTATGAAGATGTGTTTTTAAAACTGCCTCCACTCTTCTAATCATTTCGACTGAGGTTTTCTCTTTAATGAGAGTTGATTCCACGCAATTGTTGAAATCCCAGATACTTATACATGTTTTCGGCTGTCAGGTCTTCAATGATACCTTTCCCTGTGTCAAAGCCATTGGTTTGGGTGATTTTCCCTTTTGTAAGGTGCAATGACTTGCACTTTTCGAGGCCAAATGACACACTAATGTCATTACTAAATTGTGTTGTTAAATTCATCATTCTGTGCAATTGTTTAGGAGAATTTGCATAAATTTTTGTCATTAATGTACAGTAGATGACTTATTGTATGGGAACCTTTATCTGATTTGATTTTGAATCCATTCTTTGTTTGATTAAGAGCCTGGCTCAGTGGATTGAAGGCCATACAGAACCAGAGGGGACTAAAAGAGTCTCTTTGGAATATACTTGGTTAATATGAATATCTCTCGATGTTAGATTTGTCTCGGGGTTGTCAGTTGCAGTACTGTTGTCCATTTTTTCATGATTTCTTGAAGGAACTCTATTAGCAGAGTATCTATCTTGTACATTTGTAAGATCTCTATGAGATAGGAATGCGGCACAGAATCAAAAGCTTTTTGATAGTCAATGTAAGCGACACTGAGAATTCTGTTCCCTTTCACAGCCTGCTGAGTGATTACGGAATCAATTATCACTTGTTCCTTGCAACCTTTTGAGTTTCAGTAGCAACCTTTCTGCTCTTCGGTCATGATGCTGTTATTTTCGAGATGTTCGCTAACCTTTTCAGTGATTATCTTTGTCAGGCATTTGTAGAAAACAGATAAGCATGTGATTGGCCTGTAATTAGCCGGATTTGTAGTTTCTTCGTTTTTTGGGACGAGCAAAGTTTTACCAGTAGTCAAGAATACTGGTGCTGAATCAGGTCGTTGCAATAACATGTTGTAGCATTCTGCCAGTTTATCATGCGTACTGATAAAGTATTTAATCCAGAAGACGTGTATCCCGTCCGGTCCTGGAGATTTCCAATTGCTCATGCGACGAAGTGCTTTTTGAATTTCCTGAGTAGAAATTTTGGTGGAGGGCATTTCTGGTAGGTTTTGTGATCTGCGTTGTTCTTCAGTAAGCACTGGGGTGGTTGTATCGTACATATTATTATTATTATTATTATTATTATTATTATTATTATTATTATTATTGTCTTTATTTAGATTTTGTGCTAAGCAAATGCAAAAAAAAATTGCTTCGTGGGATTTGGTTTAGCACTTCAGAGAAATGTTTAGTTCCCTTTGCGTAGAAATAAAGTATAATTTGTATCTGAAAATGAAGAATATTGGGCGTTCATCGACACGTGTTATTGCCATATGTTTTATGAATACCGTTTCAAATTTCAGAAAGTTAGTGAAGTGTCACAACTAAGCAAAATCATCTTCAAAACGAACTTCCCAGAAGTTCTCTTCGAATATTAATTTTCAAGGTCCTCTAAGGACGAAATTGCTGCTTCAGAATCCCTTGCAGCAGTTCAGAAAGCGTGCGCCTATCCGACGCGCTGTAGTATACGTTGCTCTTAATTAATGAGGAAAACTTCTTCAAAATTACTTACTCTGCATACGCAGAAGGATGCTTTGAATTTTACAGAAGAGCGATGCTTCTCTTTAGTTCCTTAAAGCGCCAGAGGAGGTTCTTAAAATAAGTAAAGCCCGAAATTTCTTCTCGCCCTATTTAGCACACTCTGTGATATGACTCGTTGGAAGGCGTTAGAAGGATTGATGAATAATTTCCTAATGTGTGCTCACCTTCTCAATTAATATTTTTGGATATTAGCGATTTTTGTTGTGTCAGTACATGTTTACGCTAAATATTTGCATGTTGTTTCAAGTGAAAGGTTGGATAAATATCTCAATGATGTAGGGAGGCATGTTCTCTTCAAAGATCACTTGTTGGTGCAGTGCCTCTAACAGTGAAGGGCTAAGGTACTAGGCGCGATGGTGGTGGATTTTCAACACTGGCCTGCGTATGTAGCCCCTGTCTAGCGGTACATATCTGTGATCAATGCCAAGCATGCCGGAACATAACAAACGAGTCACGGACCGCGCGTGGTCTTTCCTTCCCTTCTGTTTTCCCCTTCTTGGCCCCTCCGCTTCCATTTCATACAGACTTTCTCTTCCGTGCATTATGATGCATGTCTGGGGACCACTCTAGGATTAGTTTGTTCCGGCCTGGTCCGTGCCCCGATAGGGGATACTTTGCAGGATAAACACTGCAAGCGACGTATAGGTCGGCGCGGAATCTCAAGATTCTGTGAAGGAGGGATATTGCTACTTCCCTTTTTTTAACATGCACTTCACTCAAGAAACTACTGACTAAAGTAATTGATACACGCTATTCACTTGATGCATTTATTTCCAGTTCCTCTGTTGCAAAAAAACATGTTCATTTTTTGATACGAACAATGGAATGTCACTTAGTCTTATTTTCACGGACTATTCGGTCTTTTCGTGTTGCCAGTTTCAATAACTTTTTACCTTAAGTGAAACTGTGGAGCTAAGAAATCTTGCAATGTATTATTGTAAATTATAATGTATTCTTGATTATGAATATGTTTCAAATAATTTTGATATAGTGTACCTTGCGTTTCATCTTATTCGGTGGGTATTATGCTCTTCTTCTTTTATTGCTGGGGAGCGACTAAAACAAGCTTGCGGTATTTTCAAAGCATTTGTTGGCATGTTATGTTTCGTTTCTGAAATTGCCTCTGGAAAATATTTTTGATGAGTCGACGTATTCGCCTTTGTGCAACTGACTCGCCATGTATCAATTATGATTGTAGAGGTAAGACTGGAATTTTCTCCAGTAATTTGAACGTCTTTTGAATACATTCAATAATCTTTCACTGCAACTGTTCTTTTTCACATGTAGTGTACGTTGCTTCCATTTGTAGAGTATAATTATACCTTCAAAATAATAAATAATTCATAAGTGCTTTCGCGTTTAAGAATTTGAGAATTTCTTGACGACAGGAGTTTGGATTTGGTTAAATTCTTCCACATCCCACTAGGAGGTTCTATAGTACTCATAATATATTTTTTAACGTGTCCTACATTTATAATCATTTAATATAATTAATTAATATTTCAACTATTCATTTGTTACATTAAATCATATTACAACACACAAACATCACTTAGTATTAGTGAGGCACTTCAACCAGTTTAGATTTCTCTAATCGTTCAACGTTTGGTTAGGTTTGTTAGTGCAACGCGCCTCTTGTAATAACTCAATTCGTCACGGTTGGCACGCGCAACCACAGGTTGACTATCATTCCTTGAGTTTTAGATGAAAGTGGCGTAAAATAATCGCTTGAGTCTTATTTCGATTATCTGCAGTTGTTTCGAATCGTTTTACAGGTCACTTCCAAACTCATCATTTTTTTCCAACTTCTTCTTAAGTTCTGCATATTACAAGCTTTTCAAATGAGAAGGTGTCTCCCACTAGTGGAGCACCGCTCCAGCCGTGACAAGCTCTAAGCCTCCAAGTAGTCTCGCGGCATGTATGATAGTATAGTGCATAGAAGTGTAAGGATGTCTAAGAATGGAGTGAGGATAGAACATGGAAGGAGTAGGAAAGATCGCGTACGTAAGAGTCGGCGCCGCCTCAACCTGGACAAGCTCTAGGTTCCCAATTATTCTCCAGAATTGGGTGGTGAATTTAGGGAGAATAGGAAGGAAAGATCGCGCGCGGTCCGTAGCCCGTTTGTTGGAGTACTGCTCCGGCATTCGCCTGATAATAGTCGGAGAAACCACGGAATACTTCCGATCAGAGCAGCCAGCCGCTAGAATTCTTTTTCGGACCGCTAACTAGCTAGCGTCGAAAATCCTATCGCCATCGGGACTCAAACCCTAGGACCTCCCGGCCATAGACACTGCAGTGACATCAGTTGTCCTGAATCACCGAAGCCAGTTTGAAATATCAGTGTTCATACTACTTCTATTTACCATTTTCCAGTTATCAGTTGTAGAAATTAAACATCTCACTTTAAGTACAAGAACTTGAAGAAATTATGTAACAAAATAGTCGTTTTAGCGGCTCTTTTTCTTTAGCTGTTTATATCGTTTTACATCGCTTAATTTCGCTAGATTCCGTCTTTGTCTTGCTCTCTCTCTGTCCCTCTGTCTCTCTCTCATTATTTTGTAAGAAGACGCCTAACTACATTAATTGCCTATTTACTTCCATGTTAATGAGAATACCAACCTTCATCTAAACATCGGGAAAGTTACGTAATTTTAACAAGCACTATTTCCGTAAAGAAATTTTGTTTGATGTTTAATGGAAAGCATCTATGAGTCGGATACAGGATATCGAACTTTTTGACATTAAATTCACAAATATATTAACGAACTCATAAATGTAGTATTTCTGTACTTCGGCTTTTATTTGTATTTATCTTCACTACTTTTGCTTCTGTTAGTTTAGTCTGTCTATACCTTTAAAGGTTTTGTATCTATCATACCCTTTTACTTCTTCACCCTTGGGTGGTGACGAGGAGGGGCAGGAGGGACCGAAGCGGAATACTCCAGAATATTTGTTCGCGTGAGACGTGCGAATCACATTTACGGGATACTTGGGTGCCTCTAGGAGAGATGACTAGGTCTCTAACTGCTTTACTTCAAAATGAAAACGCTCATGAATCAGTGAACAGAAACGTTTATTCTTTTTTAATCAGTTAAGAAACCTTTTTAGTATGATAGGTTATTATTTATTTCCTGGTCTTGTCAGCATGCAGAAAAGACCTTCTTTCTTGAGAAAAGTACGAAAAAATGAATTCGTGAGCTATTTGCAAAGAAGTTACATTATTGATTGAAATTCACATATTGCGGCTCTCTCCCTTTACAGTGCCGATGACAAGGAATTCTTCCTCATGTTTTAAGATAAAAGAAACTTACCAATAGTGAACTTTCCTTTATAGTGTTTCCGATATCGACCCAAGCTCTTTCTCAGCAAACCACTCCTATTATTATGCAATCCACTCCTATTATTATCCGCTAAGCGGTCTGCTGCTGGCGACCACGCCAATGCCCCCTATAAGCGCCACTTTGCCTTTGATAAAAATAAATGTCTGAGAGAAAATATTTTATATACCCTTCCAGACTCAGGTTCACCTAGAGGTGAACGACAGGAGACGCAGGTTCGAACAAGAGGAGACGCAGGATCACTATCTTCTTCGCTGGCCAGGTAACACTGCGTCGCAGGCTGAGAGGCCGCCGTTTCACCAGTCATGTTGGAGGCTTCGTCAGGACAAGGAGTCTTAATACTCAGATGTGACGGATATCATGCAAGAAATACATTAATTTAATAAAATATTAAACATAGAAATGAACCAAAGAATTTTGTAGAAAAATAAAGGGAAAAATCAGTGAAAACAAAAAGTTGCTAATGTACAGGAAGCTGAAGAAAATTGATTGAAATTGAATCTCAGATAATTCGATCGGTATTTGGAGTATTTCAGTAATCTATTAAAAGTGAATTTTGTAAAATCAAAATAAACTACAAACATTTGTTGTAATTAAAAAATAATGACTCATTGGAATGAGCGAAATTAACTGGAAAAACTAAAAGCAATCGCTGATTCGCTTAACGATCCGCGAGGAAACGCGCCATTAAGAGTGCCGGCTGACAGAACATCGACAATCACGGCATTTTGTTGCGCTATTCTGTTCCGTATATTGTGCATCTACGTGCTCCAGTATTGTGTTGAAGTCTCCAATATTGTTTTGTTACCACAGTAACGTCATTAGGGGAGTGTTGCAGTAACAGTGAACAAAATTATATTTTTTTTTCACTTTCTTACCACTTACGTAGTATATTACTTGTTTTCATACTACTTACGAAGTGTAGAGAAAATATTGTAATGCCACATGCAAAGACGCCGGTTTTTCGACAGAAAGTGGTTTTGTCGGACCCTGTTACCGAATACGTGGACCATTCTTGTTCCTATATATAGTAAATAACTTCATCTTAACAAGTTGGGTAGTGAGATCACAATTTGTGGGGTTTTGATGCAGAAAAATTGGTTGACAACAAAACGTCTGTCCCTTGTCATTTGTAGCGCTTAAATGGATAGATTATTGTCCCCAGAATTGACTTTCTCCCATCAATTTGACCCAACTAATATCCCTGCGAATTTGAAACTGATATTTTGATTTTTGGAGTACTTTTCATGAAGCCCCCAAAATTTTCTCGTAAATGGTAACATTGGTACCTTTTTCCTCTATTATGTAACAAATGGCGCTTAAAATTGCGCAAGCCACACTTTCATTAGATTCTCCGGATTTCCAAAAATTACAGAATTTCAATTTTTTTTCAGCGTCGTCTTAAAATACGGTATTGAAGAAATCTTCGCTCAGAAGATAGATCTTTAAATGAAGTTGCGTGCAACTTTTCGAAAGTATGATTAGTTTCCGAGTAATTTGCGTGAAACACAGGCAATTTAAAAAAATGTTTGCTACGCAGGTCATATTTTGCTGGGCAGGTCATAAGAACTGCGAAGGTTATATGTTCGATGACGTACATTTTGGAAAATGGGAAAAATAACATTGCAAATGAAATTTGTTTTACAAAATTAGATATTTAAATAATGTCCTGTACAAAATTTTGAAGACATACGTTTTTGAAGAATTATCTATTTATCGATATTAAATCGTTAAATAATTTTATATGCATTATTTTCAAAATATTAGTCGTTTACGGTTAATTTTAAATTATAATGTGGCGCAAAGTTCAATTTTTCTTCGAAGCTGTACACCTTCGCGATTCAAGCTAGAGATTCCTTTCCGACTCAATTGTGAAAATAATTGATCTTTAAATCACTCCTAAGACTTTTTTTTCGAAAATTGTTATTAGATTTACTGCAATTTTTTAGAGAATTTCGGTGATGGCAAACTGATCGAAAGTCGCGTTGTTGATTTGATAACCCCTCGCTAGCACTCGCCGCTCGCCACTGTCGACATCGCTTCGCTCATAAATTACATTATTTAATACTAATGACAGGGTTACTAGGACATGGTTTCTGATCATCTAGACTGCAGAAAGCTAATTTCATTTGATTCTTTGATGTTTTCAAATACGATAATATATTAATAAAATGTAATTTTCACGCTTAGTTTGGTTAGGAGAATATTACAGTAATCCCTCGACATCCGCGAATTCGCTATTCGCGAGTTCCGAACATTTCGCGATTAGACAAATGCTACCAGTTTTAACATTCGCGACTTCAACATTCGCGAGTGCGACTTTTAGTCCTACTGCTTTTTTTGAAAGTGAGCACATTTCATTTCCATTACCAGCGTCATCTGGGAAATGATCTCGACAGACGTCGGAGCTGAAAGTAACATGTTCTGCAAAAATTTCAAGGATGAAATGTCAATTCACAATTATAGAAAAACACAATTGTAAAATTCAGTTGCGTGAAATTGGAGGTATCGGTTTTGGCCAAATGAACAGAAAAGCCATTCAGGATCTGCAACTCCCATTATAATGAGCTCATTGTAGAAGTGCTTCGGAAAATAATCAGTGAAGAAAACCTCCTCGACGGTAATGAAGTAACGGAAATGAAACTGCGTCCTGGAGCAACTTGATCGTCAAAACCGTTAATGGCGTTAAACCATCAAGCCCTGGTGGAACTGGCATTCGAATGTGATCTGAACATGAAAATAACTTTGAAATTTAAGAGAGAATAGAAGCAGCAACTCTTCTATATTTGGACATTAGAACGAGGAGGGCGATGAAATAAAAAAATTAACAAATCCTATATCCAATCACTTTCAACTTTGAAATAAGATTCAAAAATTATTTTATTTCTTCATTTCGGGATGTTAATTGTGAATTCTGCTTGTAGTTGCGCTTACTCATTTCTACTGTAATTGATTCTCAAATATTTTTTCTTTCTTTTTTTAAATAATTTATCGAGATCCAGGAACCTAACCCACCTTTCTTCATTAAAAGAAAGACTCAACATTCGCGGATTTAACATTCGCGATGTTTTTTGGGAACCTAACTCTCGCGAATGTTGAGGGATTACTGTATCGTCTCCTGTATTATTTCAGTAGTATATGTACCTTTTGCGGCTCTCACACTCAACCAATCTTCATAAATGAGATCTCTAAAGAAAGAGAACTCCACGTGAGAACGCGACGGAGACGTGACGAATTGCACATTTACTTAAAATATATGAAGAATTGTTTTAAAACGTAGCTAATTATTCATGTCAAATGCAACCCGCAACACTGTCGCATTTTTTCTTACATGTATCGTTAAATAACTCCTAAAAAAAAAGCTTGAGTTCCGGAAGGACATCAAAATCCACACCAGGTTGCACTCAGCTTCCTAAGGTGTAGATTCAGTGATATGATTGGTTCTACAATACCTTTGCGCAAATTGTGCGTCGTACCACAATAACAATACAATATCCTGAATTTCGTAGTGCTTACTATAGCCAGGGATCTTAGTAAAGTGTTTCGTAAGATATTATTTATTATTGTTATTTATTATTATTGATTATTATTTTATTTATTATTATTATTATATTATTATTATTATTGTTGTTGTTGTTGTTGTTGTTTTAATTTTAGCCCCTCTGGCGTCAACGTGCTAGCTTTCCAATACATTCGTCTCAGTTTCTATAGCTGGGTGACGAAAGAAAGGTCTTGCAAGCCTTGTATGCTAGATATGATGTTGGGATTACGCCATGCTCGTTTCGTGACATCCTTACCCCCAGGGGTGCGTAAGTGTGAAAACAGGGCCCACGCCCACCGTTGGCTAGGAACGCCACTAGCTGGAAAGGTCCGATTCAGAGAAGATTTTTCGGTGTCTCCAAATTGTAATATTACAATTGGAATAAATATTCTGCTCTAATGCAGTAGAAAGGTTAAGAATTCTGAGCTTGGTGATTTAAGGTAGGCGACATTTGTACTTGGGAAGTCTTCTGCGGATTCTTGTCGGTAAATGGTCAGATAATTTCCTAATTGAAAAATGTTCTGGAAACAAGATTAGATAATTTCAAACAGAAACTTTTTGAGATTCTGGCAATGTTTGGAAATTGAAGCCATTATAAATTTGATTTTTGGAGACACACCACTTTTCATAATGGCAATTGGCAAGTGTTCTTTGTAATTTACTATTGGAAGCCTTGCGTTGAGACAATAGCACCTCAGCTGCCACCACTTGCCGGCCAGCCCTGTGCCGGAGCTTTCTCGTGGCCTTCGGCCCGACGACGTAAAGGGCTCGTGGCCCGTGCAGTGGCATTCCCGCGCGCGGCGCGAGCGCTCTCCGTGATGGATGTGTTAATCAGACGGAGCCGCTGGACGCCGTTAACGGCCTCCATCTCCATCCCCTCCCCTGCAGTATCCGCCCCTCTATCCTCCCCGCCTACTTCCTCCCTCGCCAACCTCCACCCTCACCAACCTCGGCCCTCTCTAACCTCCACGCTCGCCAACCTCCGCTCTCGCTAACCTCCACTCTCGCTAACCTCCCCCCTCACCAACAACCGTTCTCGCCTTCGCCAACCTCCGCCGCGCCTCACATCCAGTCCCGCCCCACGTCACCCTATTCCCCTTCCCACTCTTCCTCCGCCTTGACTCTGTCCTCCGCCTTCTACGCCCTCCGATTTGCCCTCCACACTTCCTCCCCCATGCTTTCATTACTCCGGCTTCTTTCCCCTCCTTCCGCTCCGTCCACTCTCTCCGCTCCGCCCTCGCATCACTCCTCTCTCCACCGTCCGTCTCCATTCCCACCTCTGCCCTCCGTCCTCGCGCGCCCTCCTCGCCTATTGTTTTTTCGCACCGCGATCCCCCGGGGCGTCTCCTTGAGATCCGCTCGGCGGCCGTGCGAACGCCGCCACGTGCCCGTCGGCCGTGCCCGCTGGCGGAGAAAAATCGAGGGCTCTTACTTTCTTTTCTTGCGGTGGACTTGGTGGCCCGAACAGGTTGGTGTAACATCAACCTGGCATCTGACTATCTCTGTCACTCTACGTAGTACTTAAACGATTTGAATTGCGTTTCTGGGATAATTCATTTTTATTGAAAAATTCAATAAAATAATTGACATTTTCGTTTCCTAAAACGTTACAATATTGTTTATTTTTAAATATTGGTGAGTTAGGAATTTCTTTGATAGAAACAAGTACTGTAGGAAAAAATAGGAATTCCTAAAGCATCCAAAAATACTTCAATTTCTCCCTGATACTGGTTAACGTGGATTAAGTATTCTGGCAAATTGTACTTGTCTCCTAATTTTCAAAATTAAATATAAGTAATAAGACAGACGATAGAAAAACTTCCAAACTCGTCAAATTTCTCTAACCGTAGTATTCACTGTTATAAATTAAAGCAAATCGATTACAAGGATCGTTTGGGGTGTAAGGATTGTTTTGGATATTACCAATGCTTCAACTTGTATCTAGTGTTTTAACTCAATTTTCTTTTGCTCTCTTTGCATCGTCGAAATTAATTATCTCCAGTGGAAAATTTACAAATACATACATAAAATACATTGTTTATCCTCACGCGAAAGCTATTGGTGCTTAAATTGTGCACGAGTGAGTTTTAATGTGGGAAAATCTTATTTATATATTTTTTGAAATTAGAAAGGGAAATAGAATTTAATTTTGCAGTGGAAGCTTTAATGTTTCTTTTATGTTCTTTTATGCTCTGCTGTCTAGCCAAGGAACAGAGTAAACAACATTTTTTTCTTTAAAAGAGGGACATAATTTGTAACATTCCTGATAAACCCTATTTTATTAATTTGAGTTTTCCTAGTTTTAATATCAATGTTTAATTTAGAACATTCTTCCGTAAATTTATTCAAAATCTTGGGAATATATGGAATGGAAATTATATTAGTTATTTTCTGATTATTAGCATTCAAAACATTGACAGTTTGTTCATTAGTAGATCTCAATTTCTCTGATTTATCATGTCTGGTCTCCTCTTTGTGAATATATTGGGTAAAGCTAAAGGATAATTATTTTCACTAAGAATTTCCGTAATTACGATTTATCTAGATGCATGGTTAGAAGAAACGCTAATAACCCTATCATTACCGTATCAAATCAACACAAGGCGAATGCCGGAGCAGTACTCTAACACATGGGCAATGAACCGCGCGCTATCTTTCCCCTCTCTTCGTTGTGTTATCTTCTCCCCTTACTAGCATACACTTACACTTACATGCACTACACTACCACACACGACGGATGACCACTCAGGAGCATAGGTCTGGCCTCGTCTGAGGTGGTGTCCCGCGGGGGGGGGAGATACCACATGTGTAGGCGCCCAATCTCACCCGCCAGCGGGAACACAACCACCTTCCTCGATAAAACATTAACTACACTAAGGGGACTAATGGCCATTCGGGGTTGACGGGTCTGAAAACTATCAATCAAACAATCTGAGTTAAAACTGAGGCATTATGATAAAGTAAAGGATAAAACTTTGTTAATGTGTATACAAAAAAATTAAGTAAATATTACGTCTGACGGTTACAACAGTTGAAATGTGGAAATTTAAAAAAGGAAAAGTATTTTGAATTAACATACCGCAACGCTGAAATTAAAAATTCATATGCACAAGGCTCAAACAGGACTTATTCAAGTGATGCAAGAGGTATAATCAAACCTTTAACTTTATTTTCCCCATTTAAAAAAATGAAATGTTCCATTGTGCCTTTTTACTTGTTCCAAATGTGTCTGCTTCTGCCTCTCTCTTCGGAAGGGGATTCTCCATTTATCTCCCTGCAATGAGAACAACGTTCTGCGCTACTCTATGGTACTCCACGCCACTCGTGAGTGCTCATCAGAGGAATTTCCTGATGGATGCGTTGGCTTTGCGTTGCCCGACATTGTATAATACAAATGGCAAGAGATCGAAAACCAATTTCACCCTCGAATGAACTCGGGTGCGTGGAAAATACCTGTTCAGTTCGCCGAAATAGTTGAGGGCCCAAGCAATTTTGTTGCCTAATGAAAGGAAAAAAAACAATAGATAGTTTTAAGATTGCTTTTCAGCACTATTTAATTTTTACCCTCCGTTGTAAATTTAATTATTTTTAATTACTGTTTTAATGGTAACGCTGTAGAAATCGTTTGGTAACAATCTTGCCTTCTCACTTCATTCGTTTGAGGCGTGTACTTAAGGTATAGTATTATTGTGTTCGTGGAAGCCTGAAAATGTTACTGTATAGTTCCAGTAGATAGATAGATAGATTTATTGAAGTTTACTTTGAGCTAATGCTCGCTGGCGAACATGCCAGTTCTTATGTTTCTAATTATCTTTAAAATTAATATTTTGCCCTTCTTTTCCTTTGACTTACACCTTATCTAGCACCACTCCGCTTCATATACGAGACATATTATTATTACAGACATAATAAAAAAATAATAATATAATAATAATATAATAATAATAATAATAAGATGATGATGATGGTCTCAGTATTAATACAGACGACTTATACTGAACTCGGATATAGTGAAACCACACGATTGGGTATTGACGACCCTGGAGATCTATCGATTTCATCCTAGACTTATTGAGTTTTGCAAGGCTAGTATGAAGTCGTGGAGTACCAGGTTACTAATACACAGCGGAAAGGAAGTAGTAGAAACCAGACGTATTCAGATTAATAGGGGTATTTTCCAAGGAGATTCACTATCTTCTCTGCTGTGTTGCATTAGTTTGATCCCACTATCTAGACAGTTGTCGCACACTGACTTTGGTTACAAGATCCATGGTGATGAAATGCCATTATCACATTTGTTTTACATGGATGATCTTAAAGTGTTTGTTAAGAATGAAGCGATTCTCTCCCAAATGCTGTCTGTCGTAAATGACTTTAGCAATGACATCTGCATGAAGTTTGGTCTTAACAAATGTGCAAAAATCAGTTTAAAAATGGGCAAACTGGCGTCAGAGAGCACTGAAGTTGATAGGCACACTGTAATTCAAGATCTTGAGCGAGGTAAAACTTACAAATATCTGGGCATTGAAGAATGTGAGACCATCTCGAACGGCTCAATGAAAGAGAGAATTCGCAGGGAGTATTACAGAAGAGTGAGACTTGTCCTGCAGTCTGCTCTGAACTCCAGGAATAAAATATCAAAATATCTGCAACTGGTAGTTTGGCGGTGCGCTGTAGTCGAGTACAGTTACGGACTAGTGGACTGGACTGAGCAAGAAATTCGCATCATGGATCGAAAAACCAGAAAACTGCTTACAATGCATAATGTTTCCCACCCTCGAGCTGATGTACATAGACTTTGTGTCACGTAAGGAAGGAGGAAGAGGCCTCAGACAAATTGAGGCCATCTGGCACAATGCAATAGTTGGAATGGGAAAGTATGTACTCAGTTATCAAGATGACCCTCTGAGGCAGGACATGAAATCTGACCGAAGAGTGGGAAACAGAGGCATTGTTAGTGTAGTAAAAAGCATTGCAAAGAAAACTTTGCAAGACACGCAGAAAAACACAGAAATTGAAGTTCTGATGCTACTAAACATGAAATGTAAGACATAAAAAATGTTAAAGAACTCGTGGAGAGACAAACTGCTCCATGAATAATATCTAAAAAGAATGGACAAGGTGAAGATCAATAAAGCTCAATCATTTATGTGGCATAAAAGGGGAAGAACGAAGCTAGAATCGGAAATAGTTCTAATAGCTGCTCAAGATCAGGCGTAGAGAACACATTATGATAAGTGGTTCTCAAAATTTCCCGAGATGACACATGCCGCATTTGCCAAAAACAAGTAAAAACCATTGATCATATCGTCTCAGCTTGTCCAATCCTTGCAAAGATCGAATACTTGAAAAGACACGACAGGGTGTGCAGTTACCTCCACTGGCAGACCTGTACCACCCTCGAAGTTTCAAACACCTGCCCCAAATGGTACGAACACTCACCAAAACCAGTTACTTCGGTTGGATGTTACACAATATTGTACGACCAACATATTCAAACGGATCGCACAATAGTTGGAAACAAACCTGATATTGTTATCAGGGATTTGGTGAAAAATTGTGTCTACTTGTAGATGTTGCAGTGTCTTGTGATCAAAATGTCGTAACTAAGAAGGCAGAAAAACGTCTTAAATACAAGGAAATCGAGGTCAGCTGAATGTGGGGCGTAAAAACACAGGTCGTACCGGTAGTTATCGTAGCTCTGGGATTTGTTTCGCAAATTTGTGTAAGAACTTGGCTAAACTTCCAGGACATTCAGAGGACTGGGAAGTTCAAGAAATCGCTTTATTTTGAACAACTCACATTTTGCGCAAGGTATTGTAGAGACACCGACAATATCTAGATCTGCTCCTTAGGTAGCTGGTTGCAACCTGTAGTAGATTTTATTTTGAGCCGACTCATAACACGTGATGTCGTGGAATGTAGTGGAATGATGATAATAGTAATAGTAATAGTAATAATAATAATAATAATAATAATAATAATAATAATCATCTTGCCAGTCAACGACGATACATACTCAGCATTGGAAAATTCCCAGCAGAACAACTTGCTGACGCTCAGAAACACGTGGAGTATGTTCTTAGGTCTAATTACCCACATGACAAACATGTAGAACTTGAAAACGATGATCCTGTTGAAAACTCATCCCTTTCCAATGAAACACACGTCAGTGGTGGAAATTCATCTGGCAATGAATTACACGATAATGACATGATGCGAAATCTCCTTCCACTCGAGATAGAAGGAGTTTGTCAACGTCCATTTGAATCTCGTGCACCGTTGAGTAGAATATACGAAAATGCCAACGCTGAGAGAGTGAGAGATTGCGAATTCTGTCTTAAATGAGGTGGTACAGACCCCTAAGTAGTGATCTAGATTTTACTGAAATCAATTACATCCCATACATGAACTTGATATCTACTATCTCAGATAATTTTGGGGGCCAGCCAAGAAGACCGACGGTCGACAGCAAAACCAAGTAAACAGCCCTGTACCCTCATGAACGAAGAGAATTATGAAACGGATAGCCCACACTCGGCGCGAAATTTCACGTGTAGCTAAGACATCTTCTAAATCAACGCACACTTCTAAAGCTCAACGAAAAATATTCAATGTTGAACAAAAATACCCCATTGAAAATGACATATGCAGGCTAATGGGTAATTGAGAAGCTAAAAGAGAAAATTCTAGCATGGGCTCAACGAATTAGACTTAATGTGTACTCAAACAACCCGCTATTTCATCGTCGTATGTGGTAAACGAACTGTCTACTCTGCAGATTGCCGGAATACTTTCTGTTTCCTTTCTTTCGTCTCACATACTTGAAAACAATTTTTCAACATTTCAGTATATGTTTAGAATTAATTTCAGATAATTTTCTTGGGTATATAACTTTGCTGCTAGTAAATCTTTAGTTAACTGTACACAATTATTTTTCCCTTTCGTATTTACTTTACGTTTACTAAACACTTTCCTAACTCACCATTTGAGTCGCCTCAATTCTTTGCAATGTAGTGGTCGCCATCTTTCCTCCATTCTCAGTAGGAAGTTACCCCCCAACTACTCAGTCTCGTCTATTTTTAAACCTAACGGGAGGTTTGCAGACGTGACTGCAGAGTTGGACACTCACACGAAGACAATGACCAATCAGGACACAGTCTTTATCATCGGAGGGCAGAATGACATTAATTTGGACGGTAACTTTACACCTGAGCAACATGTAAACAAATTACAATGTGCCGCCCAAAATACTAACATTGTAGTCTCGACTCTGCCCTTCTGGTACAACAGGCCAACACTCTGCAGCGCGATTAAGCACGCAAACCAACAACTAAAACTGCAACTGAGAGAAACAGATGTAACACTTTTTGAAATGAATTTCCTCTCAGTAAAACACTTCACCCGGCACGGTCTCCACATGAACCTTGCTGGAAAACATGCAGTCGGTGAAAAGCTTGCACAATACATCATCAACTCCAGTCCTACGCAGCCTCCTGCCAAAAATCCATCCCTTTCACCTTCCTTACGTTCCCCACCCCCCACCCTTATTCTGAACCCTCTTACCCCCTCCTGTGAACCTACTCCCGTTTCTTCCATTCCCACTACCAATGACGCCTCTATTTCCTCACAACCTGTGACTGTTGGGACACATTACAACCTTCGACCACGCACTCGAGGTAAAAATGGAGTAAATATATAGCAACTACAGTCAGATGCAGCAGAAAAACATTCGTGTAGGTACTTACAAAAAATAAAGATATTGCACCACAATGTTCAATCCCTTTCAAATAAAACTGAGTTTATCGAGGCAGCTCTACAGAGCGATTTAAATCAAGTGGATGTTCTTTGCTTTACAGAACATTGGTTATCTCCTGATGAACTTAGCATTTTCCAAATTCCAAACTTTTACCTCGCAGGCTATTATTGTAGAAAAAGAGAATCTCATAAAAGTCCGGCATATGGAGGTTCTTGTATTTACGTTAAAAATAATATTGATTCTATCTCCTTGACGGAATTCAATGAGTATGCCGTTGAAAATGTTTTGAAATTTCTGTTGTACATCTTCCTGTGCTAAAAATGATATTGCTTTGCATCTACAGGCCTCCAAAAAAGAGAGCTGCAGATTACATTTTGTTCTTAGAAAAACTAGAGATAACACTAATCAAAGTCATCAATCGCTCTTTGAATCCATTGTTGTATGTGGAGATTTTAACATTGATTTTCTGGTCGAATCTTGCGAGAAAGAGCAGTTTCTTAACTTAATTAATTCCTTCAATTTAGATATTACAATAAAAGTACCTACACGGATCACAGTAAATTCAAAGAGGGCAATCGATCAAATTATAATTAACAAAACCACTACTCGACATGAAATTGAAACAAAAGATTTAGGATACAGTGACCACGATGCACAAATTCTTACCATTATACGAAATGCGAACAAAACACAATAAATAATACACGTATGAGTAGAGTGTTTTCTAAAAGTAAAATAAAATTATTCATTGATTACTTGCTGCAGGAGTCATGGGACGCAGTTTATAATACTATTGATACAAACGATAAATATTATTCTTTTTTTTCAACGCTTTCATTTCATTTTAACACTTGCTTTCCTCTTCAGAAAAGAAAATTAAATATTTCACGCAAAAACAATTCTTGGATAACACAAGGGATTAGAACATCATGTAAAAACAAACGAGTTCTTTCTTTCATTTCTAAGCATCATAACGTATCTCAAGATTTCCTCCTGTACTTTAAAAAATACAAATCATTGTTAAGAAAAGTCATAAGGCAGGCTAAAATCATGAAACACGATCAGGATATTTTGAACTCAAATAACAAAACAAAATCAATGTGGGATATAGTAAAAAATGCGACCAAACCAACTAGAAACCTTGTAGAGAATGTTGTTTTAAAAGATAACGATAGAGATGTGAACGATCCGGCAACAGTGGCTAGTCTCTTTAACCAATACTTTTCGAGAATTGCTGTCGATCTCACTAAGGTTTTTCAGCCACAAAATTCAACATCTGACGTTTCCCTAAAAGTCTTAGACACTATGTTCGTTTCCGAAACCTCTTCCTATGAAATTCTCAAAATAATCGGTAAATTAAAAAATAAATATTCGGCCGGTTTAGATGAATTTCCGGATTGTTTGTTAAAGACGTGCGCGCCAGCCATTATACACCCGTTAACTCACATATTTAATGCATCCTTATGCACCGGAATTTTTCCAGATATTTTTAAAACAGCTAAGATTAAGCCGCTCTTCAAAAAAGGCAACAAAAATGAAGTTCAAAATTATCGGCCAATTTCTCTTTTGTCAGTTTTTTCAAAAATATTAGAGAGACTTTTTTATGTGCGAATGGAAACCTTTCTCAATAAACACGACGCGTTTTCAAATTGCCAACATGGATTCCGGAAATCAAAATCTACGGAAACAGCCATTTTTTCTTTTCTTAAGGATGTTGCCTCATCACTGGATCAAAACGAAGCAACTATTGGAATATTTTTAGATCTTTCAAAAGCTTTTGACGTCATTGATCATAACATTTTACTTTCAAAATTACCTTCGTATGGAATCCGTGGTATTGCTCTAGATTGGCTATGTTCGTACCTTAAACAACGATCTCAGAGAGTAGAAATACCTTACTGGAATGATGGAACCTTATGTACACACCTTTCCGGTTCTTTGCCAATTGTACGTGGAGTCCCGCAAGGATCGATTTTAGGCCCTATTCTCTTCCTATTATACGTAAATGACATGCCCTTAGCGATTCGAAACGGAAGAACAGTTCTCTTTGCGGATGATACAAATATTCTTTGCAACAAAGAAACCGTAAATAGTACAATATCAGACGTTTCAAATTGGTTCCGTAATAACAAATTAAAAGTAAATGAAAATAAAACTGTTTCAATGCAGTTTTCCATATCAAATAAAAAATTCTGTACTCCATTGAAAATGAACGGTGTGCCATTGACTGATGTTAATGTAACAAAATTTTTAGGTCTATCAATTCAGTCAAACCTCAAATGGAATGCCCACTTAAATGAATTGAACACAAAATTAAGCTCATTATGCTACGCGTTCAGAATTCTTTCAAATTCCGTCAGCCTTCATACAGCTCGTTGTGTATATTTTGCCAATGTTCACTTCCGCCTGAGATATGGCATAATATTTTGGGGAAACACATCTTATAGTTCACAGACTTTCAGATTACAAAAAATAATTGTACGAATAATAAGCAAATCCAACCCACGTGACTCTTGTAAGTCACTCTTTATTAATCTAGGAATTTTACCATTACCTTGTCTCCTGATTTACGAATCAGTAGTTTTTGTCAAAAATGACTTACTTAAGGGCGGGAATATATTTTCAGCAAACGCCGATGTCTATAAGTATAACACACGACGTAGTAATCATATTCACCAGGTGGCAGTATCAACAGCTCACTACAAAAAATTCACATACAATTCATGTATATTACTCTACAACACTTTGCCAGAAGACATTAAACGATTAAATTCAATAGAAAAGTTTAAGTCCCAAGTAAAATCTTTTCTGCTGCATAACTGTTTCTATACAATTCGAGACTATACCGAGCATCAAAAAGGAAAGTAGAATTAATTTTAACAATGATAGTTAATGTAATTATTTATCATTTGGACTGTATAATTCTAAAGAACCTGTAACAAGTATTGTACCACAGTTTCTGGGTTGATGGCCCCCATCTCGATCAGGTTTTTCGTCCAGTTTCCCTGATCCTTGAGCAAATGCTGAGATGGTCCCTTGTTTTGCTTCTGGACATAAATGTAACTTCATTATTTGTGCACGTCTTCTGAATTTCAGTGGGAAATATAGTTATTCAAATTATCGTTTTTCATGTTATCGCGGCAAAAAGTATTATTCTTTCATGAAGAACATGAGGGTTCAGGGCAGGAATTTATAGCTAATTTACCTTTGAAAATATATTTTATTATATAGGAGCGAATATTTTGTCAACAAAACTCGAAAAAAAACCTCTTTTCTGTATTCAAAATTCGACTAGAATATGGTTTAGGATAGAGACCACAGAATTATGAAAACGTGCACAAAATTCACTTCTCCCCATAGCTCGTCATACGCAGTTTTTAACTGTTTTTGACGTAAATAAATAAATAAATAAAATAGTGCAGTAAAACTTGTCCAATGAGTGCCATCCTTTGTATTATTTTTGAAATTATTTTCAGTTCAGTGATCTGTTTAATCTTCATCAAATCTACAAAAATATATTTCTCTCTCCTATGAGTGAACACTATAAATCATGCAACCTCTTTGGAAACTGAAATTGATTCGATGATTTAGAAAAGGATTCGAGATAAATTTTCTTTCAAAAATTTCGTTACGAATATTTTCTATCTTCTTTAAGGGCGATACTGTTGGATGTTTAATTAGCGCAAGTTCCATTAATTGAGTCCCTGGTTAAGCTGCGTTAAGGGCCCATTAATTGTTCAAAAGGTATGAGACACCGATTCGCCGCCATTATGCTGCCGACAATTGGAAGTTCTATGGATTTTCAAGAGAACATCAAAAATCCACTACACAAAATCAATTGGTTTCTTGTGCAGGGAGAATGATGTATTAGAAATGCAGTTGATTACTTGCAGGTATTTCATTTACCCTTCGCCCATGTGCAATAATTGGAAGCCAGTACTTCACAATTTGGCCACTAGCATAGCAAAACTATGTATCACGGCGATATAGTTCCCCAAGAAGGTTTATTTATTCTTGAATAACTTGTTAACATAAAATCCAGAAAACATGAAACAAACTTATGTATTCAAAGACGGCAGTTGAGACAAAAAAAAATCACATGGTTGTTTAAGAATTATTAATATTATTGATTAACAATTTGAGAAAAATATTCAATTTTTCCCCCGTAAATTTCTGCTATTATGTAGCTAGTAGAGAGGTGTTTTGACGTGAAACCTGTGGAAATAGATGAAATTCTAAATTTTAGAGACCGGTGACTTAAATATTAAGGAAAAAAAACCTTTCTCCCGTGAAGGTTCGAGAGAAAGGTTCCACAAGATCCACAAAAGTAAGCTTTCAACTTTTATTATTTATGGTGTTTACGTACTTTAGTTAACGTCGTGGTATAGTAAAGAATTTATTGATGCGTCAACTGAACATTATTTTGAATTTATACGAGAACGTTGGAATACCGTTGGAGTACCATTGGAGTATCTCTACCAGGTTCTTCACGCGTCAGAGTCTATCTCAATGAGGTTACTCAAGTCAAGGAAATATCTGTATTACTAATTTGCTATGTTAGCAGAAATTAAAAGAAAACTTTGCAGCCTCTGGCCATGTGAGAGGTGTTTCCGGTTTTGGTAGATGCCTAAAGGAAAATACAGAAACTATAAAACAGATTCAACTCTGACCGAAAAACGCAAATATTTAAATGTGTTAAACCTCCTATTCTCGTACTAGGTGTACCTACTGAATTCTCATATCCAGATATGCTATAGTTGAACTTCTTGCTGTACGAAGACTCAAAGGATAAAGCCGCCCGCCTTTAATTATTTGCTATTAATGTGTTACGTTGGAACATTGATTACTACTTCGATATTCTTTGTACGAGTAGTATGTAAAGAACTGCTGTATCCCTATATTGTGTTGTAAAATTCGCAAGGACTTTTGTTAAAATATTTAATATATTGCAATATTGTACGAGAGTATTTTATTTATATTTATATTTTATTTATATTTTATTTGTTCTTGAGACGTGTAGATGCTACTTTTTAGAAAACCATTTGGTTGGTTTTTAGAAAATCAAAATGTTTGTTCAGCTGCACCTTAGTTGCTACATGCCACTAGTTCCTCCTAACGGGCAAATAATAAACGACGTAAAGAAGTTCCTTCAGTAATTACTATTAATACAACTTTCCTTTTAAACTCTATGTATTACATGGCCAATACATAAGGAAGAAGCCAACAGACATAGTTTTTCTGTAAATAAGTGGGGTACATGGAATTTAAAATGACATTATTATTAAAATTGTTGAAGTTAAAATATAACGTGTTGAATTTGATATTTGTGAAAATCCAGTACACATGTTTTGAAGTTCAATCTATGATTTTTATATATATTTAGTATATTACACAAAGGGTACAAAGCACCGAAAAATACTAATTACTTTCAGAGTTTTCATGCACAATAACTAGTTATTCATATATTCTTAATATTTATGGAGAGTAGGGAATTACGCAATTTTTTCCAACATTTAAAGTCGGTCTTTATTACTTTTTGTGTCCCTCCTCAATTTTTTTAGTGACTCGCCCTTTACGAAATCACCGATTCAATTAAAAATTTAGTGAATGGCGGTTTCGGTCATATTTTTAGTAGCTTGCTGTTATTTAGTGACCTTACTGAGGTCAATATTTAAACAGCAGAATGTTAAACGCATTGACATTGCAACATTGCAATTATGTTTTGAGGGTTGTTTGTTAATTACACTGTTGTATACGCGTTTTGCTTTGCGTACTAGATGGATTTTACTGTCTCGTTACAGACCAGTGGTTACCATGTGTATATGCGAGCGTAAGCTGTACTGTCAGTCGCACTGCTGGCTCCTGTTACGATTCGCTGCCACACAAGTGTGCCAGGGCTGGCTGACTGCATTGTTTCACCTGTTCTATTGACCAGAGGTAGTAGATATTCATGTGGTAATGTGCGTGATTGCCAGTTTGCAAACCATTGGAGGAAATGTACATAAACAAGTAGATTTTCGATAATAATTACTGAAAGTTGTAATGATCGATAATTATTCTACTAAACAGAATGATTCGAAAGAAGGTGAAAATGCAATAAGATGTATCGAATTTCTGTATTTGTGACGCACAATTCGATAGCAACCACCGCCGCTGCTCAGAAGAGGAACCCACTGGCCTGTGTTTCATTATTATGCACAATCGACCGACCAAATAGTATCCAAAAACGTACCAATGCTTCAAATCAATATTAAATAATCCTACTTCACGCGTTTTATAAAATGGTATTGTATTACTCTTACCTTACTTAGTTGTTGATAATGATCTAAAAAGACTTACCAAAATACTGTTTCTTTGAGGGTTTTCTGATTTCCATACTGTCGTTTCAAAAATTGTCATTTTGCAGGATAACTTTTTTAATCAGAGTGTTTATTTCGCGGTTAAAGACAATGTGTATGCACTTGTATGTTTAATTAATAATTTTAAAATTGTTTCTGTTTACTGAAGGCGTTACGTGGCTGAAAAATGGACTGAAATAAATTTCAATTGATACATTAACAGTTCTTAAGCCAGATCTCTGTTTATTAATAACATACAGATAATGAAATTAAGGCAATTCGACGATGTCAGATTAAGTATTCAGAAAGACATATTTTATCCTCTGAGAACAGCGTTACATCACCCTTGAATTTGCTGCCAGTAGGCTTGTGGCTGCCGCAGCGACATGAAGAGGCAGCAAAGGGCGGAGTTTCGATGTCAGCGCTGCCGGAAGTTGACGTCGGGATTACAGACCCCAACGACGGCGGGGATCGAAGCGGGCGAGACGAGGTGAGGGGGCTAGCAGGGACGCAAGGACGGAGGGAGGGACGAGGGTGGTGGTGGGACCCAGGGTTTGGCGGGGACGGGTGGCCGGCGGGGCCAACGGTGGTGGAGAGCACGGGCGGGCGGGCAGGACGGCGGGTGTGGCACAGGAGGCAGAAGGTTGATGGACGAGTGGAGGGGCGAGGACGGGGGGCGGCAGCAGCTAGGTGGCATCTGCTGGAGGCGGCGCGGGCGGGAGGCGGGCGGGCGGAGCCAAAGGGCCCCGAGATCCGACTTGGGTCAACATCCCCGGCGTCGTCTATCCCTCGGGGCTTGTGGGGGAGGCGGGAGAGAGAGTTGTCAACTTCGGACGTCGCGGAGGCGTCTGGAGCAACCGAGATAAGGGCGACGGATCACCTTTCCGACACGCCGCCTCTCCCGGCGCATTTCCTGCGGGAATATGCAAAGACGCCTGGCGCCGGGCTCACGCGCTTTTGTTTTCCATTTCGGGGATTTTCGCGCGCCGCCGTTGCGTTTTTATCTCGCGATTTTTTTTTCGCCTTCCGGAAATACAGAGGTAAATGTGCGGAAAAACTACTGTACGTAATAGAGACTGAACAGGAATTCCGAGAGACGACAGTTTGGGAACCGTTAACAAAGAAGTTTATCATTGGTGACAGTCTGCGAATAATGGCTTGGGGTATGATTTCTGTTCTTAAAAATGTTATTTTCAAATTCTCTGGCCTGCTTTCTCTGATACTTACGTAATATAAATTCATAGAAATAATTGATGGCGATCATGACCGCTACTGTTAATGCATATCTGCATTGCTGTAACTCAGTCGTGCGTCGGTCGCTGATGGAACAATTCTGGCGATTCGTTTCCAACACAACCTCCTCCAGCGTATGTAACCCACTCAACTGTCTTCGCTGGCTGCTTGCGACACACACGTTTGGTGCCGTCTTCTGGGTGGTCGTCGAGCGTCTTTATTTTCTTTAGTTTGCTCGTCGCTTTACCTCTTAAAAAGGGGAAGCTTCCCGAACTCAATGTGTTGTTATTTATTTATTTATGTGTATTATAAATGTATGAGTTGGAAAAAAGTCATGTAAAGAAAGGACCAGAACTTGTACGAATTGGAATAGAATTGAAATTACATTTGATAATGCAGTAGTTATTAAACTCACTCCACGCTCTTGGAGTATATTATAAGATAAGAAATAATTTTTTATTCAAAAAACTGGACAGGAGGCTAGAATTCGTATATCAAGATTGTAAACCAAAAAGAAAACCATTTATCGTGTGATTTCGCTTTCTAAACACATTTAAAACTTACGTAACTAAAACAGTTGATTTCCCACCTTCGAATAATAGTTTCACTTTTGAGTAATAGATTCAGTAACACATTGTAATTACAAATTAAGTACTACATTATTTATTTACAATGAAATTACGCTGTTTTGAATACTTACGTTATTGTTGGAGAAAATAATAGTCAACGATAAATAATCTCAAAGTGTTTCAAAATTATTTTTTAGCTTCCTGACTTCTCGATAGTAAATAAGGAAAGTAAATAAAAGCGCAACACTTTATGTTTTTAAATTGCGCGATTACTTTCCCTACTAGTAATTTTGAGCCGAAATGAGTTTGGTAATGCGCACTGGGGTAGATTGAGTCTTTGGCAGACACGCATCCTTTGTCGATAAGAGAAAGGAAATTGCATTTCGCAATCAAGGAAATGAAATGACGTTTAAGGGATAAAAAATCTGTATGCTCTACCTTCTCACAAGCTTGTCTTTCATTTCATCTGAGATGTATTTTTCTGCCCCTTTTTCATTCTGAGATTTTTGAAGTCATAAGAGATGAGATTCCTCCCGCTCTCCTCTCCGTCAAATTTACTTTGAATCGGTGAAGTTTCATCTGGAAGCGTGCTTTGGGAGGCGAGAGGCTTCATGCCTCACGATCACTGGCGATGTTTCTCCAGTAATTCATTGACAAGAAAATCGCGTCATCTTCATCTTTTGGGGAATAAATGAAAAAGAAATGGTATGTTATTCTGTACATTTATGTAAATTTGAATGTATATTGAAAGCTCACGTAAGAGTAAAATTTCGTCATTTCTATATTGTTTTTTGTAACGTTTTTGTTATTAACTTACAGGTCGAACTTCACAAAATATTGCATTTTGAACATTAAATTAGTAAAGAGATAGTTCAAGTTTGACTTCGAACCGACAAGGTGGGGCTTTTGTTATCTATAATGATATTTCCGAAAAGAAATTTGGAAATTGCTATTAGTTTGAAATTAGCAAATAAAAACATTATACAATTATGAAAACATATACAAAAACAAAAAAACAAGATTCAGGGAATTATGAAACATTGCTTTGTGATTGAAGTTTTTTCACATTAATATGCTGAAATTTTGATCCCGTACGATACTGTGCTTATAAGGTACAACGTGTGACACTTCAGCCGTCAAACGCAGGGACGTTGGGACGGAGTTATGTGAAACGGTCAATGCCGCGCTGTTAGTTCTTAGCGCAGGCATGTGAAGGATGCGGGCAAGGTAATTAGCTTACCATTATGTTCATGGGTACTGTGTCCACAACAGCTGGCTCAAGATTCAAAAGCAAGAATAGTACAAATGGCTCCGGAAAGGGCGTATATCAATTGACACCTGACCCATGACAATCTTTTGAAGAAGTGCGTTTACAGTTATTGACCCAAATTAAGGTATATTAATTCCCATTTTCTCTACTAAAGCAAAGAATTGATCCATAAAAATGCAATGATACATTAGTGAGATTTTCAGTTATTGATAGTAAAATGAAACATTTTGAATCGAAGTTATTTTGATTTTGTAATTATGTTTCCTTTAAGGTGCAACAAATGCATTAACTTCCTATGTTCACGTAAATTGATTTAACAAAGATTCTGGAATGTTAAAAGATTTCTCCGTCCGTAAGAGAGAATTGTTAACTTCTAAGGGTCTAGTTAATTTATTTCACATTATTTCTATATACAACAAAAGTTAATGATTTAAGAAACTTAACCAAAAAGTAAGATAAGGAAAGAATTCGCCATTCAAACGTCCAAATTTTTTCTTTAACCTTTTGGTAGGGAGAGTTCCTAATGTACTCTATAGTCTAGGCCGTGTATTAGGCCGCACTAGATTCGCAATATGGCAGCTAAAAGGATTTCCTGTCGGAATAGCCAACTTATGAAACAATCATTCCGATCAACTCTCTCGCTTTTGTTTCCTTTGTTGTCATTCACTTCTCGCGCGGTTGAAGAGTTCACAGTACAATAATGTTTGTCTCGTTTTTCATTAAAATTAAACAAGATTTTCATCTAGAAACGAATATTAACTCGGTGAACAATTAAACTAAATAAGAGTTATCATTATCGGCAAGTGCAAGCGTGAGTGATGTTAAAGTGCGCTAGGAGCAAATGAAAAACATACGTTTAAAAGTTATCTGTGGTCTTGTGCTAAAAGTTATCTGCTGACGTGTGTTAATAATGATTTTGAGATGATAGTGTTATCGATTTATTCATGATTTATCTGTCAGTTAAGATTTACATTGAAATAAATAAATACCACAATTATTTAAGATTAATACTTTACATGTACATGGTAATCTTTGCGACCTAATTAATTGTTTCTAACAGTCCTGAGATATTTAATATTTATGCAATGCATCCATTTTATTTATCTGCTTAATTAAATTATCTTTCAAAAGTTAGTGATCCTTTAAAAAATAAGAAATTCATAATTAATATAAGTAGTCTTCAGTAAGTTACTTGTTCTAACCAGTGACAGACTTATACCTATTTCTTCTCTATTAAAACGGGGTGTGGTACATGTTCAGGGTTAGTTATGGTAATAAATAGAACTTTTGATTTTTTTAGTTATTTATTAAAACAGGAATGTGGTATACTGACAATATAAATGGCACAGTAAATAGTATATAAAGTTGCACAATGATATTGCACTCTTGTATTATCAGTTATTGTAACTACAATACCAAATCAGGATGATGATATTAAACTCTAGTTTCCTGTGTACTCCAGTTTTCCAAATGCTCCACTTACTCCGGTTTTACAAATGCAAGCCAAATTATTCCCAAAAGGCATCCAAATAATAAAAGATTAATATATTTATTATACCACTTACACACACTCTTGTAATGCTGATGGGGATTGTGAAAAAGCTCAAGGTAAGACAATGGTTATTTTCACTATTAAAACTAGCTTATTATGTCAAAGAAAATTTCAAAATGCATGTGGGATTTGAGGAGAGAAATGTGGTGCCCACTAGCCCAAAACCAATTTACAAGTAATGTTGAAAATGTTACCAACAAACGGTTACAAACAGCTAAAAAACTGAAACAATATTACTGTTCCAGAAAATAAATATAAGAAATTGCCATTCATAAATATAGGCATGTTTCATTAAAAAAACTACAATATTTGGTGTGCTGGACTTTTTAGGGTTCTCAATATAATTCCTAAGGAAGTACTCACTTTTAAAACTTATTGTTTCACTCTTATTCACAAGGGCATAACTGTCTTCCTTATCACAAATAAAACCAATGCTTTTTATTATACGCTTCAGGGAGGTTTGAGAGTATTGAAAATTGAATGTATCATCACCCACAATCTCTGAAGAACAGGTTTCTTATAGATGTACCAAGATGTGCATAAAATATAAATCATAGTACTTCACATTAAATACTATAAAATACAACGATCATTGCATAGATGAATAAAATTCCATAATAACAAAGTAATTAAAATTTTTAAATGATTCTGCACCGAAATTACAATGTATTTTATTGGAAATTCCATCCTTCACAAAATTGTCAATATAGAAGCTGGATGAGTCCTAGAGGTCTTTTTAGGTGTGGTCAAAGCTTCTTGCTTTTTATGTCTGTTGATAATTCATTCAATAGACTTCACACCCACCTGTAAACATACAGAAAATTGAATTACTATTAATTACTAGTATGCATAACTAATGATAATTAATAGTTATAGACAATAAATGCACCAATAACTATTTTAATTATGAAAATTATACCTGTAAGTTTTATAAGATAATATTTAGGAAAAAAATAATAATCTTACCTGTAATAATTTTTCCATTTCTGATGTCAGATTAGTGTGATTGACAATACTTGTTCCTCTGAGTAATGGTACCCCTTCTTCCATTGTTTTCTTCCACAATCCACAAAATAAATTTACAATTCCCGTTTGAAAAGAACTTTGAATTCACTTTAACCTTAAAGACAAAATACTAAGAAAAGACCCAGATGTAGTTGGGCTATCCATTATTTTTCAATGATTAATAAATTGGGTTCATAAAAATTAATAATATAATAAAATTAATTTTACACAAAAAATACACAATCGAAAAAACTAACCTTAACTATTAAAACTATCTCGGCTAACTCTACTATGATTAGTGATGAAAACAATTGAAAAATAATAAATAAAAATAAAAACGCGTAGAACTAAATTAATACATCTGACGAAATCACTAAATGCAGATTTATGAAAAATAGCAAACCACAATATGCGAGCAATAGCAAACTAACTGAGCACAATCCACATGAATGGCATGAATGTTGGCGGAATCTACGGAAGTAGTCATTTTTTCATTGCAAACTTAAATTTTAAAAAATGTCCCTACCCAGTAAACGTAATATATGCAGGGTAATTGTGTGAAGGTTGGCAACGGCATGTGCCAACACAAAACGAAACGAAACTACCCTAAATCGAGTATGCATACATGTTCTCATCCGATAGTGGCATTTTTCAAAAGTTGTCACGTTAGCTGGTCTTTTTAGCTGGCCACAACTATATATGATGACATAGACGCCAAACTGCTCTATTGTTGTTTTTTCAAAAATTCTAAAAATGTAATATTTTTCACTTGTCTTTCACGTTGTTAATATTTGCGTTAGCATTGATTTGTTCACATTATTACATTTACAAGTGCATGCGCTTTAAATAACGTAATGTAAAGTTTTTCGAAAACTCAACCGTCTTCTGTGAAAACTAGCTCAAAATTCCGCATTTTCAGAAACGCTCAAATGGCATTTTCTAAAAAATGGCTCCAAATTTTTCTTCAAACTTTTTGAACGGATAGTGCTAATTGCATCCTTTAATATGATGCGAATTTTTTTCGTGTTTTCAAAAATTACACAAATGTAATTTTTTTGAAGATCTCTCACACCATTAATATGCACATTTCCAGTATTTTGTAAACACTATTGTGTTTGTTAGTTGATGTACTTCAAATGACTTCTAATGATAATTTTCGAAAACTCAAACATTTTCTGTGAAAGAGCTTCAAATTTCGCTTTTACATTAGCACTTAATCGCCATTTTCTTAAAACGGCTCCAAATTTTTAAAAAAATGCCATTTAGGACGAGGTTTTACAGTTCTTCAATATTCTTAAAATAATATTTCTGTTCTACTATTAGGAAACCGAAAAATTAATAAAATGTCAAAAAAATGTAGTTCGGGCTGCGATCGATGGCAGCTGGCAAGAGAATATGGAAAGTCCGAATAGCTAGCCGAGACCAAAGGAAATAGAAAACTAGTACGGGAAAGTCTGTGCCCTTCTGTAGCACCACTAGTTGGTTTTGGGCGCAAGTGGGAGCGGAGTCGGGGGAAGTTGGCCGTGCTTGCAGCAGCACTGGGCTTCCCAGGCGGGCAAGTAGCTCGTGTGGTCGCGGATCCACATACTTGCCTTCGTGTGACATTCTTCGATTTTCTGGGGTTAACGCTTGATTCAGGAAATGTTTTTTCTTCGCAGTGACGAATATTGGAAGACTTGTGTGCATTGAACGTTTAGACACAGTCATTTTCCATCTCTCGTTGAAATTCGCTCATAATTTCGCAAGAACACATTCGATTTAGATTTTAACGCAACTAATGTTTGAGTTACGAACGTAATTTTGAATTATCCTTTTATTGATTTTATTTATCACACCAATATAGCCAGTAAATCGTTCTTAAATACTCCTTATGATGATGAACATTAAAAAATAATCATTATGGATTTTTATCAAGATGTTTTAATGCAATTAGAGAAAATGAAAATGTGGAATACCGTTTGTCTTACACTAACATGGATGAAAGTATTATTTTGATAAAACACGAGAATACATAATTATGCCTGTTTTCCGTTGGATAACCTTAAAATAAAAAAAGACCTATTGTAGCAATATAATTATAAATATTATACTAAAAAGGGGTCTAAAATACGCAATCTCAGCGACGTTATTGAACCAACCATATTGTGACGGTAACTGGGCCTGAACTTAACCGGAGGTTCATCGCTAATTCTGCAAATCGACCAGAACGTAACAAATTAGTAGAACAATGACATTGGAGTGATTCCAAATCAGTGCGTGCTCTCCATTACATTGGGAGGGTGGCCGTTTGCATACTGATGTAGTAGCTAACGATGCTAACCGAGGAGAGCTATTGAGGTAAAAGCTTAGTTTCATTTATCACATCATGAAAGTTCAGTCTCATATATTATACGTTCTAACTCACTTCGGTTGTAGATTGATGAACTAGCGACATTAAGGGGAATTGGCTCACGGTTTCTAGATTTGTCCTGGAGGTTTTGGAAAAACATTTTATTTGCTTTCCGTTTACTGGCTGGACGATGAGCGCATTCAAACTGTCTTTTGAAAATTGATATACGAAATGCTGCCATATTTGTGTTTTCCATGCAGGGACTAAATGAAATCCAAAATTTGAATTATTATCTTTTTAAATACCGCTTATTAAATTTTCAGGTTTTAACTCTTTCTTTCCCTTTGTCTTATTTGAAATCAATACGGTACTTCATATATTTGAATTCACTAAATTACATAATTTTACAATTGTTGTTGTAATGCAACTTTGAGGTTATTGACTACTATGCATACAACTACCAGATGAATATATTAGGAAATTTGTTTGTGACAGATCTGGAAATGCATGTTGCAAGGTTTTTTGTAAAACTTCTATTTTAAAATATTCTCATGTTATTTGTTGTATGTCACGTGATCGAAACAGTCTTTTTTTTTTTTTTTAGATCATGCAAACCAATATTTATCGCTAATACTTTACTGTCTACCTATAATAACTCATAAACCCATTTCTCAAGTTATCTTGGGCATCCGCGCGTTATTTTACGCGAGTTTTTGCGGGCTTTTGTTGATTGTTTTTGCGATTTCGACGTGGTGCGTTTTTATCCCATGTGTCTAGTTTTGACCGCGCGGATGGCTCATAGATAGGGTATAAATTAGTTCCTGGAATTAGAGAGGCAGTAGTAGTTATGTCAAAAATGAGAGAGAAAAGATTTGCCTGATGGCGTGAATATGCCTGATGGCAGGCCGCTTTAAGAAAAAAGAAGAGATAATGGGAGGCGCGTCATAATACCGTAATGATTTGAGCAACAAAACACAAACGCACAACGTAGACGAGAGGAGAAGAAAATTATAGGGAGAGGTTGTTGCTTGCCAAAGGGAAATGAAAATGAAAACGAATAATCAATAAGATCACATTTTTTGTGATTTATGACACGTCACCATTGTAATGGTAACGGAAAGATGTCTATAGTTGAGTTTTTTAAGTAACTACAGTTGAGGGTAGCGACAATAGTGGCATTGATGAATTTTGAATGTAATAAATTAGTATCATTAATGGGCTTGCGTATTAATTCGAATGTGAATACGTTTTTCATAAAGTTCGTCCTCGCAAGTGAAAATACGCAGTATTCATGCGCCGTATTGTGTATTTCAACATCACGCCAAGTCACCTCTTTGTAAATGTCACTGCTGATGTAAGAACTAGTTTTCAAAAATATCTTTACGAATTAACAGAAAAGTGTAAACGTTAATAACGATAAAAATGCATATGAAATAAAATCTTCATGCAATAAAATTCACGATGAGGAACATTGTGCTTTTGTTCAAAATAACAATTGTTTCGTAAACGTTTTGATGTGAAAATCCTCTTATATAGTACTGGATACCTTCTCGCCGCTTACCTCTTTTACAAACATTCATTTAACTTTGATGTATCACTTTATAAGAAAAACAAGGGATTTGGAAACGCACCGTGCTGGGAGGTTAGAGCGACGGGGCCGGCGAAAGCAACAGCGTCGGCCAACGCGGCGCCCTTCAAACGCGGCGGTCGCGCGCTCTGGCGGAGCTCTGCGTAAACAAAGGTCACGCGACGCGGAGCCGCTGGGTAAAAGATGTCCCTCGTGAGGCGGGGCGCTCTTTAATGCGGACCTGTTTGTCTTGAGGGACGAGTGAAGCCGCCGACGACGAATCGGAGAGGAGACTGTCGCCAGGAATCGGGTTATCCCGAGCGGCGGCGCCGGAAGCGTAGGGAGCGGGGGCGGGGCCGCGCCGCCCCGCGCCGCACCGCGTCGAGCAAGGAACAAGAGAACGGAGAACGCGAAATTAACTTCTTCGTTACGCAGCCCTCGACGGGGGCTCGGTTTCACGATTGTCGCCTGGGAGCACCTACTACTACCACTTCTTCAGACGGGGAATTTCGTCTCGGGAAATGTTTCTCATATTTTAGCCTTCCCTCTCGTTGCGGAAAAGTTGAATGCGTTTCGTGTTCTCCCTTTTTCTTGATTTTCTTTTCCGTGCGTCCCTTCGTCGCCTGCTTCGTGTCTTCACACGCTTACGCCGAACTTGCTGGGAGGTTCTCCGGAGATATTTCGCAACTTTGTGCGACCCTCTGTTCACACGCTGGATGCCTACCTGTGGCAAAAGAGATTGTGAGGAAGAGACTGCTGCTTGGCACGAGAGCGCCTCGTTCACTGGCGTGGCTCCCCGAAGAATCCCCGTCCAAGGTTTATTCTCAGCTTCAGCTGTCTTTCGCTGAAGCTTTTCGTCTGTTTCTCTGCCTCTTTCATCAAGATGCCTCTTCCCCTGTTCTGTCGCTTCAGAATCACATTTGACTACGTCGAACATGTTCTCGCTTTTGAGTACACTTACAATTATATGTCAGACCGAACTACGCTAATTCGAAGCTCAAAGCCAGAACACTTTCTTCCAGTAGAGTGAGGGGTTTAATGTTTCAGAGTAATTTAAAAAATAATGAATGTCCATTAAATTGTTTTTGTTATTTCGTTTAGGAAGTAAATACTACACACATCCGACTTATTACTAATATTAAATACTACGGTTTTAGAGGTTCTCTACCAATATTTAAAGCCGTCCTTCTGCTTCTGACTGCCTTGCCTCAGTGAACAGTTCGGATACTGGGGAACATTTCTTGCAACAACGGATTTGAATGTTTTCGAGTTGGAAAAATTTGCTACTTCGTAAATTTTTGAATGAAAAGTGTCGACGTGTCAGTAACTGCTTAGTATTCTCACTAATTTCTTACAGTTAAACAGGTTGCTTAAATTTATAGGCTTTCTCGAATATATGAGTTTCGGGTTAACGAAATACGACAGATTCCACAAATTAATTTAATTTTATCTGTGAGTAACCTCAACACTGTTCTTCTCGTCACAGATGAAAATTGGGACGAAACTGAAACATCTAACCAGCGAGTGTAAAATAAGTTTAACTTACCATTTCGATTTATAATCACAGTTAATTGAAACCAAATATGCGTTCTTCCTTCTTTGATACAAATATTTTATTAAACTATTTTGTTAAACTATTATGGAATTACTTCTGACGAGAACAAATTACTTTCAATCCGTTTCCAATCTTCGATCAAAATGAAGAAAATTGTAGATTATTTCAATTTAATTGATTTCCGATAAAAAGTATTTGCGTATTTCGTCATTCTCTTTACGTTCGTACGCATATGTCTGTTTTATGGCTTGCCATTACAAGTGCCCTCGGCTCAACCATTAGACGGCGTTAGCCGCGCCCACTAACAAGCCCTGGATGGACGGTTCCAGATAGCGCCGCAAACAACGAAGGAGGTTTTATTCTATTTATCTAGATTTTGTCGCGCCCTTGGGAAGGGGCGCGGATAATTCAGCCCCGGGGTGCAGTACGAGAGTTGAAACGTCGGAGGGTAAATTGCTGGAGAGAGATCTCTTGATTTCGCCGGAAAAGAGGAGTATCGACCCACCTTGTTCTTTTCCGCACAGTTTGCACAAAAGAATTCTCTCGGCAATGGCATCACTTGGAAACATTTCTTCACGTTTTTTTGTAAATATTTTATTGAAACTTTTCAACATTCTCGTCTTTCAAAAGAAGTTGGATGGAAATATATGTATCGTCTTCTCGAGTTCTTTTACGGATTATTTACTCCAATGCCGGAAGCACCGTCTTTCACGCCGGCTCTAATGATGCGAGAAGCTGCTTACACAAGAGTGGAATACTGTATTTTTTTGTTAAATATTCTCGAGAGTTCGAGAACATTTCCCACCTAACACTGCGTTTGAAATGTCGAGAACAATAGAATCCGATGAAATGTTTGCCATGCTTTTCGTATTGCTTTTCGAGTAATGAGGCATAAAATTCCTTCTTTTCCACCTTGTGCCCCATCGTTCATATGGGAGTTTCTCCATTTCCTTCGTGCAGCGGGGTTCGTGTAAGGAATGGCTGCGTCCATTGGCTGTGTGTTTGACCTGCAGCTGCCGTTGCATATATAATGAGAAGGTTTCGTTTTGCGGACGTAAACTCGATATCCGATAATGCAACCCAGACCTACATACCAAAATGTATTAAAACTAGTTTCGAGAGTTTCCTGTTTATGGTAATTTTTATAATGCAGGCAGAATATTCAAAGAGAAACCTAGTGCGTGCAGAGCAGGTCTTTGGCTAAAAAGGAATTGAGTTATAGATCAGTATTTAAATTTGGGCTTGAATTATTCATGATTGTGTTTTATAAGATTCTCTCTGTATTTATGTAAACATATAAAAATAACGTTCAAATAATTGTACAAAAAATACTGCTTTATTGACACCAACAGAGGAACAAAGGCGTAGCAGAAGCAAAATAACATTTCATATCTTTGGCCTCATTTACCATCAACACAAATTACGTTAGCTTACTAATCACATTTTATAGCACTGTAATAATAATTATTTGCTGGCTGATTACTTCGGCTTACTGATCCCAATGGTTCCGTCATTTATCTTTCTCGGGATACGCTACCATTCACGTACGCAAATAATATTCATACGGCATAGAATTAGACAATAACAATATTTTCTTATAATCCGCGTCGCGTCGCATGTAAAGTGAACATTTTTAACCAAGAATTACAACCTATTGTATAATCTGTCTTTGTACGTTGAAAGTAAAGGAGAATTTCCTCATTCCAATTTTGCCATTCCTGTATTACCCGAAGCTCTAAAGTAATGTACAAGTTTATTCTCAAACGACAGCTTAACGAATTCAACTTACAAATTGTGCCCAGTGTAAAGGAATTACCGCACAAGGTATATGAACATCTGAAGCCCAACCGCTGTCTCTCTTCCCTGCTATTCAATTGAAGCAGCAGCAGCAGCAGCCGCCTCCTTCGACGCGTGTGATCCACGCGCGCAATGCATCTCGGGGGAGGCTGCTTCCACTCGGCCTTTTGCGGCCGGGGCGGCGGCGAGCGGCGTATTTGTCCGCAGCGCCGTGGGCGACCGCGCTGCGGGCACGGCGGCGGCGGCGGCGGCGGCGGCGGCGGCGGCGGAGGGCGGGAGCCGGTAATAAACGGTGTTGAGAAGGGGCGGGGCCCTGCCGCCCGGGTCGACGCGGGCTCCATGTGCAAGCACCTCGTAAATCGCCGCCTCGCTGCTCTCCGCCGCCGCGCCCTGCGCCGCCCGCGCCCCTACGCTGTCAGACTGCCGCCTCCAGCGCGGACGCGGCCGGTTCGCCTCGCCCCACCCCGCCTCGCCCCGCCTCTCCCCGCCTTTCCCCGCCTCGCCGCGCCCCGCCTCGCCCCGCCTCGTCCCGCCGCGCCCCGCCTCGCCCCGCCTCGGTTCGGCTTCTCTCCGCCAGTGCCGCAGACCCCCATTCCGCCTTCGATGCTGCAGGTCGTACTTCGATGGCCTGTGCCCTATTGCTGATATCCACGCTTAGCTGTTGAATCAGTAGCTTACGAAAAACAAAATAATGTTCGTTACACGTATCCTGCGTCTTGCGCTGCAATAAATACGTGGGAAATAAAAATGCAGTTAAAAAATGATAAATAAATGTTGAACTGTAATTTTGTATTTAGAAAGAAACGTGGCTCGCAGTACATAAGTCTTTGCGAAGTTTTAAAATGGAAATATTAAATAATATACCCGTAGATAAATAAAGTGATTTAAAAGTATTAGTACCTGAATTTCTTAATTTATATGGAGACTGATAAGGGAGAAGAAGGGCATCCAGCGAATGAGATTCTACTTCGCCCATTCCATTAGTATTATTTGAGATCAAAAGCAGAGTAGCAGTTTTAGTTCCTTACCCACGACCCTTGGAAATGTATTTTATTTGAATTATCTGGTTTGTTATAAACATAATTTATTAAGTAATTTGAAAATATTTTCATAAAAAGTTCCAATTGAATACCTTCAACATTAGGTGTACTTGTATTTTAATTTCAAACTAGTGGTGCTACTCAGCACACAATTTCTCGCATTATTGGGAAACGTTTTTGCTACTATAACATTGCAATTTCTTCCACCGATTCATACGACTGTCTTGCGAATCTGCTATCCAGGGACAATGGTCATTTCTTATATTATCAAAAGAAACAAACCTCAATAAATCACTTCTGTTACTGTATTCACAGCACATTTTACAGAGAAGCAAGGATAGTTACGAACTTGCCATGATTACATCGAAGTGACTTCCAACTTTTGAATGATTATACCATAATCAGGGATCAAACCTTTTTCTTTTTAATGTAAACGGGAATATTCAAGTTAAACATCCAGATCTGAAGACCATCAAATATATCGGATTAAGAATGCATAACAATAATATTACAAATCAATCACTTTTCTTTTAAATATTACACATTGAACACAATAGAAACGTTCGAAGTAAATTCATTATTTTAAAGCAAATACATTATCACAAATTCAACAATCAAAACCTATGTTCTATCAACTCTGAATCAACGACAAACATCGCTGCTTAATAATGTAATCACTTCACAGAACCAGTTCATTTAGGCAGCTTACGGCGGGATATGAAATCAGGCTAACTCATTTTCGTGATATATTTTAAAATATTGATATTTATAAAAAACGTGGAAATGATTGATTTTGGTGGATGAAACATTAATACGTTAAGATGAAATGATTTAAAGATCTAGCATTGATAAATAAATTGCAATGAAAAATAAATCTCTAACTTCAATATTAAATGCATAAGTCAGTATCACAAACTATTTAAATTTTTCGTCATTAATCTCAAAATTACCCAGAAACTAATCATATTTTCCAACGATTGTACGTAATAGTAGAAAAGTTTGAAAATGTCGTTGGAGCTTTATACAAGGTATCCCCCCAAAACAAAATATTCGTATCCATTTCAAATTTGGAGGACCTCTAGTTCAGTTAAACCGATCGAGGAATATCAAATTTGGAGAAAATCGCCCGATTGATTTACGCCCTGGCGCTGACCTGATGGGCAGATGAACGACCGTTTTGCCGTCAACCAGTTGTGTATCAGGAACCTTCAAAACAACTTTCTCTGTAGAAAAGCCGTGAATAAGACTGTTGCTGCAAGTATTAATCTGCCATCTAGAATTAGAGACCCTGTCATGGCTTTTCGTTCTCAATCACTCTGTAAATCTGAGCAATAACGATTTTTTCTCTGAATAATTGAATATGTCAATATTAATCATGCACTATGTGTGAAACTGTTTCAAATAAATATATAATTTACGTTTATATACTCGTAAAGTACATAGGATCCCATTATTTGAGCATTTACCTTTCATTATTGTTTTTCAATTCCATAGCAGTGTTTGAAAATATTTTATATTTTATAAAGCACATTAAATATGTTTTAGTTTTAATTCTTATTTTTAGTATTATACTCAAAGTAATTTTTTTCTTTTCCTTTGAATCTGTACGCTCCGAAGAGTAAATTGCCAGTCCACTGATGTACTTTCACGGTGCAGAATAATTTTAGGAACTACTTCCTCTTTCATTGTGTACTTCTTTAAAGTCTACTTACGATGAAGTCTCCTTATAAAATGCGCATTTTCTCCTGTTTCCATTTTCAGCGTATTGCCGGCATTTTGTAGAATCTCCAACTACTCTTTAACATTTCAGCACCCAGGCATCAAAGCATCTTAATCCCCGAAGCTTCTTTCCCAGTGGCACTCACCGCCTCTTCCTCGTCCATTGAGACCTGAGATTCACTTTCGTCTTTTCTACCTCTGCGATGGCCTGCCACTCGGGCGGCTTTACCTTTCTCCCTATGCGGAACATTCTGAGTACATTATTTTCTGCCCTCCATTCGACGCCCAATCCTTCACTATACAGCTTCTTCCCGGCCTCCTTTCGGAGCACCGTCACCTCCGCCACCTCTCCTCTTGCAGAAAACCTGCCAGTCTCTCCCTCTTCCATCCTCTCCCATTCCCAGTTTCGGCTCCCATCGGTCCCCGCCTCTCATTTGCATATTTGTTTATTATTTTGCCTTCTGTAGACCTCGCGATTATTCGTTATTACAGCAAGTCTTATCTTCTGATAAGGCTTTACTTTCACTATTTTCCGGATCTATTATAGTCATAATCTTCTCATCAGTCGGAACCGTTATTTTTACATAATATATGATTCAAATTGTTCCTCTTTATAAAAAAATGCGTGCACTCGAGTTAACTACTGCCATTACACCCCAAGAATTTTCATATTCATATATGTTATAATCACGGTCTGTTCACTATTGTAGGTACAACTAATGCAGGGAGCTCAAAATACGAAAACTACACGAAATTGCAATTAAAATTACTACATGGCAATGCGAAACTTTCATTACCCGCACGTCCTTACTCCCTCCACACTCAAAACGTCTCTACTCACTTCATACGCGTTCTACTCTTCTGCGCTCCCTTTCGATGCGCCGCGTCGCGCCTGTCTCTTTTTCCGTGGTCTTCGCTGCGCGCATTCGTCTTGATTTAGGAGGAGCTGTATCATGGCTGGCGGCGCTGTGTCAGGACGGAGGGGGTTATTCGCGTTCCACCGCTACCACCATCTCTACCGCCATCTCCTCTGCCTCGCAAAAGTCAGCGGCTGCACATCTTCAACTTTGCCTCCACCATTGACTTTTTTGATTCCCCCTGCAACATCGTTAATACTTTATGGAATGATTCTTGAGTGTAGGTCTTGAATGTAGTTTATATAAAAAAAATCCGTCTGTTTGTAGCCCTGATGCAGGCTGAATAAAAGCCGAAACGTTGGCAGGTTAAAAATGTTTTTGTTTAATGACCTACACTCAAGAATTATTCCATAATATTATTAATAGAGGTCAAGAAATCAAGCACATCGTTAATACACCTGCCACTATCACCGTCAACACCGGCTCAACCGCCACCTTTATCACCTTCACATTAACACCTCACAAGGACCACTTTATCACCTTCACATTAACAACCACCATCACCATCACCAAAATAACTAAATACAGCATGTGATACATCCCACCACCACCTCCACCACCACTGTCATAGATACTTCCATCACTACCACCACTTACATCACCAAGCATACTGACATGATTTCTTCCATCTCCACTATTACATCTGTCACAATCGCCATCACCCCATCGGTTGTCACCTTATCCATCACCATCTCCCACCATTATCGCCACCATTACCATTACAAACATCATCATCAGCATCACCACCACCACCTCATCATCCACCGCGATCCCTATATTTCCACTTTCCTCCTACCATAAGCTTCTCTGTGCATCAACTCTTCAGCCGTTCTGCAACCACCACGCGCGCCGCCTAGCGCATTCGTTCGAGTCAGGTGCCGGCTGCTTCTGGTAGCCTCCTTTTTCATCCCAGCGCTCCGATAATGGCCCAAGGTGACGCATGCAGCCGTCCGCCGTTCCTTCCGCTAATAGGTCTCTCGAGCTCTTTCCGTCTAATGAATGTTCGTAATTTCATGTTACTCTCTGAATTGAATGGGACGTGTGCGAGAGTTGGTTCATTCCGCATGAAAGTGTAGTTAAGAGCTATGTGCTGCTTTCTCAAAAATGTTACACAGATAATAAATTGTTTTAATAATGGAAAAAGAGAATTATGAGAAACATTTTGCTGAAATGAATTACAAATTGTTCACTGTGCATGTTCCGATAATCTTTTTACCCATCTATTATATATTGAAATTCAAGAAATATGCCTTTATTTTTCATTAAACGTTTCTCCGATGATTATGAGAATGACAGCTTCGTAATTTATTATTACATTGAAGAGGGAAATTGACATGATAAATGAATTACCTGGAAATTGACTTTTTTCATTACTAAATAAAATCAATAAAAGGTAACTGATAGACGCACCACTTATTTATTTATTGTTCACTACTTCCGTTTCTATTCCTTTTCTTTCAATAAACTGAATTCTTAAATTGAATTCCTACAATGTAGGGAAAAGAAAGTGTTGTGAATTTTATTTCATTTTTCGTGCTACCGTAGATTTATGAACCTTTTGTTAGACAAAATTTTAATTATAAAATTGTCAATAAATCGATGTAGTAACTGCAGCAGCGCATCTCGTTTCGTACTTTTGTGCGAGCGTCGTTTCATCGAAATACGCTAAGAAAAATGCTTTGGCGATCGATTCGTGTCCGCTCTCTCGACCCCAAGCATTACGGGGAACTGACTTGCTTTTACCAATATTCGCTGCCATTACAATATCGTTGCCGCTCCTTTCCTCATTCCTCTCGTATTAGAAGCGTTTTCACCAGAATATACTTTTTTATTGAATTGTCTTGGGCTTACAAGTATATCGCCCATATTCTCAATACCGTGTAATACGAGAATTATCGTCGAGTCCAGATTATTCGCGAATCAAGGCAAAAATCCTTATTCACGAGGCAGGATCGGTTGTGATTCGAGGATTAGACACCCCGATTTCGATCCGTGGGTTATACCTCCGATTTCGGCGTATAATTCGCGAATTGCACTTGTTGCCATTGGCGACCCTGTTAAACAATACAGACGAATCCGCCAAGTACGATTTGTTTGCTGATGAATTTATGGAATGCGTTTGAAATAAAGAGAGATTCCTGTATTTGCTTCCATTCCGTCATCAGTAATATAAATCTGAGTAGTCAGTTAATGCTGAATAATTTTGAATAATAATATTGTTTCTAGTAACGGGTTCAGAAATTATCGTATTTAATATTATATAATTTGGACTTATCATTCTATCAGTGCAGGTTATTTTTTAATAAAATCACATTATTAGCTTTTGCTTTCAATTAAAGGTATGGTCATAGTTTATCTTACTTTCATCTATTAGAATGTCTTTTTTAATTTTTACATTCACTATAGGAGATCATCAGAAATATATACTTGCAACACCCAAAAACAGTGTAGATATTGTTAACATAATCAGGCAAATAAATGGTCAAGGAATTTCAAGTTAAATATTTGAATATACCATAAATTCAAATAAATTGAAATGGATTACAAAGGTTTAAAGAAAGAATACAATAACAATTAGACAAAAATGCTACTAAGTAGATCCTTGGTTAAATTGAATTATAAGTTTTTTCATCTGAAGTAAATAAATAAAAACTGAATGCAGTTAACAAATATTTTTATTTCATTAATGTTCAATATTGAA
The DNA here is from genome assembly GCA_031308135.1 of Acheta domesticus. Lineage (NCBI taxonomy): Eukaryota > Metazoa > Arthropoda > Insecta > Orthoptera > Gryllidae > Acheta > Acheta domesticus. Next base: position 129,100,420 of record JAHLJT010009436.1, on the reverse strand, counting down.
ACAGAAACTTTTCTGGTAAATAAATGATAATTTTCACAAATTTAATGCCCAAATACAGGAATATTACTGAACCCTAAGTTATAAACACAATAAACAAAAATAAAAAAGAAGAGACATAGCAAAATATGCTGAATGGTTTCAATGTAATGAATATTTTATTCCTTTGCTAACCATTTGTAGAACAAATATAAAATCTCAAATTGCTAAAAACAAACAAATAAAGGATGTAGTCCATATTTGATTCCATTACTAATTTAATGTGTAGACAAAATTTAATTTTTTTTAAAGAATGAATTGTTCGTTCTTCATATCTTGATAATATTCAAATTTTAGGTAGATAAACATTGCATCCTCAACTCATGTTCATTCATAAACTCAAATTCTTCTTGATGCTTTGAGAATGTGGAATCTTTCAGGTACTGTTTGCATTCCTGGGAAGTAGATACCATTCTCATAATTTCTGGTCCCTTTCGCAGTTGCTGGTACTGGTTATCTATCTCTGACATATCCTATTTGGAAATAAAATATTCATTTTTAAAGGATATCTTTATGAGTCCCTTTTTCTAAATATGAATATTATTGCATAAAGAAAGGTTCCATTCATTGTAGACAATCAGGTGATAATAAAATATATTTCATACAAGGTTGAAATTTGTACATAAAACAAAATTGGAATTTTTACAATGTTTCAAAGATAATTTGTCTCCATCATCACAAATCATTTGTCTCCATCACATGTCAATCACAATCACGTCTCCATCACAAATCATTTGTCTCCATCGTCAGGTACTTTTTGGCTTATATCCAATATAAGCCAAAAAGTACCTGATGATGGAGACAAATCATCTTACCATTCACTTACTTAAGTAACTTAATTAACTTATGATTTACAAACTTAAAACTTATATCCAATATAAGCCAAAAAGTACCTGATGATGGAGACAAATGATCTCTGAAACATTGTAAAAACTCCAACTTTGTTTTATGTACAAACTTCAACCTTGTATGAAATATTTTTTATTATCACCTGATTGTCTATAATGAATGGAACCTTTCTTTATGCAATGAAGAAAGACAAACAATAAAAACATATGAATATTATTGACACGAATATGATTGTAGAAATTGTAAAATAATTGGTTTCATCACTGCCAACAAAAGTTTGCTGATAATAAAGAAACTTGTTTCATTTATCTACAATGTCAACGATATGTCACAAATCCATCAACGTTATAGTAAAGATTACCAAAGATGAACTTCAGGAAACATAAGTGTTTCAATTCATTTACAATTGAGAGTGTAGAATTAGATTTTTGAAAAGAGAATAAATGAAAAAATAAATTCAGCACTTTACAAATGCTTTAAAAGATGGTTCGGTTGTTAAAAAAATTGATAATAAAATTACTAGCAATAAACAAATTGAAAAACAAAAACAATTTTGTTTTAATTACTTCCCTTATACAACAGATCTTAATTTTTTTAAATCCTAAGTTCAAGAAATCCAACCCTGCAATCAGTCCAAACATAAATAATATTCTAAAAGAATGTTTGATACTGGAATCCCAATCTAATATAGACTATGCACATTAACAATATGCACAATATATTTATAGAAGTTGTGGTATCAGATATCACAAGACAGATATATAATCAATAATGATTGTTGACATTTAATTAATCTTTCTTTAAATTCAATGATATTATAAAATGTAAATGATTTTTAAAATTCAATATTTTTTATATTTAGCCTACATTACATTTTCAGCAACGAAGTAACAATAATCTGCTTCAGCTTCCAGAAATAGAAGGGTATTTTTCATTAAACAAGTATATATTACTATGGATTCAGAGAAGCACAAAACATAAATATGAATTAGTACATTTAACAATAAGAGTTCATGAAAATGTGCAAATAATAGTTTTGGAATCTATGTGAAAACCAAAGAATATTTTATACACTATTTCACATTTATTCCAGTATGTCACACCAAAACAAAAATAAAATTTTATTTTGTATCTTCTGAAGAAGACAAAGTAACTTTGATATCTGAGCAGGATTATTTCCAATTTTTGAATTTTATGACAATTATGCTGAATTTGTTTTTGTTTTATTAAAAGACATGGTTTATCATGTTTTATTGTATACATTTCATTTTAAAAAATTGTGCAAGTATTTCTTGCATTTGAATGTTTCATGACATCATATTTGATTTGATTTTGTTTGGTAAAACCATGGTTTAGGGTGGCACGATTCCTTTGAAAATAGTCTTGAAGTGAAATTATTTTATTAGTTGCACTAAAAACTACTGAAATAACTTTTGCATGTAGCCCTTCACCAGAACACAAAGTATCAATCAAAAATATTTGTAAAACTCTTGGTAGAGAGCCAGTACTGTTGTTTTGAAAATTAAATACACAACTTGCAAGGTAAATAAAACCAAAAACACTTACTTCGAGTCATATTAACTGCCTTTTCATATCCCAAATCATAGTCACATGCAGTACGTTCTTCAGACGGATGAATGCAGTAATTTTCCCATCCATTTAAGTACACAGTGTTGTAGCTGCTTCTGTCATTGTAAATAGGAACTTTATTATCACTTCTGCCTTTTAAACCATTCTTTTCAAGCCTTTATAGTTGTTCTTAAACTGCTAAACAATACTTACTGCGTTGAAATTCGTTTGCAGGTTATGTGATGCTTCTTTTTTGCTTTTGTAACTTTGCTTACAACAGTATTCGCGTATTTGTCAATGACAATTGTGAAAATATTAATTTCTTAAATAGAAATGTTAGATTGGTTGGCCCTGGATACATTACTTAGTACGCGAAATGATAACATTGGAGATCGCGTTTGAAGTGGCGCTATTACTAATGTTTACAAACAGAACCACATCGAATACTCCACAGCCAATCATATTTCCTGTAACATTCTGACCAAGGGTAACCCTCGAATCCGCCAATTCTCTGATGACCGCGGTTTGTGAATAAGAATTGAGAGTTATCCGAGTGTTAACCTAATCCACGAATTCCTCGATTCACAGATTATTTTCGAAGTAATCCATGATTGAGAATACGGCCGTATATGTAACATAAAATGCTTAAAAGCTATTCGTATTGAATATGAAAGTGCTGATTTATTTTTCAATTTTGTTTCAGGTAAGTGAGACCAAAAGCTTCTAGCATCATCTCCGGCACACTACCCTTTCTTGTAAGTACAATCGCGAGGTTTTCCCTAGATGTATCAGTATCGCAGTTGTGATAATATCAAGAAAAGTGCATTTTAAAATTATATTCATAATAAGATTTTTTTTCGTTTATCACTGACTACAGTAAAGAGTATCTGTGGTTCATAAATGTTACAAACTTTCATGGCACGTGGACGGGTCGAAAATTACCACTTTCTGACATTGAACGAATAGTGGGAAATTTCGAATAATGACAACTGCATTTGCATGGATGTTAGACGGTCATGATGTGACGCAGACAAGCAGATTTCACGAACCTGCTAAATTTCAGCACGTACGGAGTTCAGGGACAAATAACAAATGTATAATCCGTTAAAAGAAATTTTCCAGTATTCATTCATTGGCAAAAAGTGATCACTTTCCACTTCTCTACATCTCGACAGGTTTGTGACATTTTTTCTGACTCTTCCAGTATCTTATCCGATAAGAGGGCGATAACCTCACTTTAGTTACCACATTAACTCTATGTTATTGCATAGAGTTAATATTTTATGTGTAATTGTGTATTTTATATTGATGGAATATACTTTGTATGCTTATAAATAATGTTTTGTAATAACTATGAAAATGTGTAAAAGCAGTTTAACATGTTTCATTTTTCACCCATTAAGCAGAATGAATATATTTACCAACTTTCCGGCAAAGATAAAGAAAGTTCAATATTATATTTCTTTATTGAAATGCGCATATGTAGAAGAAATATGGAAACAACTAAGCCTTATAAGCGAAGTGTAATCAAGTAAAGAACTGGAACGTTCGTCTCGTCCAGAAAAAAAAATTGAATGCATCAGCTTTTTCATAGCATCTCATCGATATTTCTTACATGGAATACTTTCTTCTTTACAAGTAAGGAGGCTACAAAATCGCCTATCTGCAACTTCCGAGATTTTCTTTCAAAATTTCGGATTTTCCTTTTCTAGATATTTGTATGTGAGAAAAAAGAATTGTCAATGGCAATAAAATCCGTACATTGTAGTGTTTCTCTGTGATTTAAAAATATTCTCATATCGTTATTTACGTGATAAAAAACGTAATCAATTTTCACAAATTTTGTCTGTTTTCCGGGTTAATTACTAGAACCGCTGAACTGATTTCGATGCTGTTTTTACTGAAGGGTAAAGCTTTGTCGGACATAACTTAGGCATTTTTTTCACTTTATTATTTTGTGGTATATAAATAATAATATATATTTGTTTTTCTAAAACCCTATAGTTGTATTCTAATCTCAATGAATTTTGTATACATGGCCTTCAAAGCAAGAGAAAAGTAGCTGTTTGCATGAGATATCGTAAAAATTACCCCTATTCTTCTACCCTAAAGAGTAAAACTTTAAGCAAGCACTCGTCAATTTTTTGTCTATTTCGATAACCGCGAGAATCATTATCACATTCAACGTTTTTTGAAGGCCATATAATTTGCTTTTTAACCCGGGAACACTTACGGGGTGCATGGGCACCCCAGACGTCTCTTCTTTGGTTACTAGGAAAAACCCCGTGAGTCCCAGGCGGATTTTCTGCTATCTACTTCCCGCGTATTTCCTCCCTTCTTTGGCGGTTTAATTGTTATGGTTGTGGATGTGGCGGTGTTGAACTACAAAGCTAATCAGAAAGTTTTGTGCAGTCTTCGCGGGGTGTCCGAGCACCCCGTAAGTGGTAGTATGTGATTTTCTTGTCTACGTGTGTGTTTCACATTAGTGTGGATGTGAAATATTTGGGGAAATGTTCTTTTGCACATTGATACTATGGCAGCAAGAGCAAGTAGTTCCGCTTTTGAAGAGAAAGTAAGCCGGTTGTTGCTTGAATCTGATGATTCGGATTCTGAAATAAGTAAGATTATATCGGAATGTGAGGACAATTGAAACTATATTGAAGTACATTCTGAGGAAGAAAGTGAAACTTCTTGCGACGAGGAAGATGCTCATAAGAACAGTGAAATTGACCACACAGAAGGAAGTAAGGCATTTTTTGAAAACAAATATGTTTGTTTGGAATAAAGAACCATGTGTTAGGTGAGGTCGTAATCCCAAGAAAAATATTATTGTTCGTGTTCCTCGATGTAAAGGTAACGCTAGGACAATCAGATCGGAAATTTAAACCTGGAAATTTTTATTTAGTGACACCATAATGGAAATAATTGAGGAGAATATCAATATTGAAATCCAAAGACAGAGAAAAAACCGCAAACATTTTCAAAACAAGGACGTTGCTGTGTATGTCCACGTTCACGAGACAGGAAAACAAAAACTTTCTGTGTTCAATGCAAGAAATCAGTGTGTGTAGAACATAAAATCGAGTTGTGCCAAGAACACCTGTGTGTGCAGCTGAGTAAAATTCTAAAACATTATTTTCTCAGTGTTCTTATCTTTTTTCCTTATTTTGTATTTTATTTAATTTTATCTTTTGACGGCTGATCTGTGTTCAAAGTTTAAAATGTTTCTACAGTGTTTTTTTAGTTTAAAACTACATAAACCTGCAAAAATATGTTTGTGAACCACACAAGAACAGATTTTCGTCGTTTATTAAATATTTTTTTAAATGTGTATCAATTTTATTGCATACGCAACAGCTGGGGTGCTCAGACACCCCGTAAGTGTTAGCGGAGGGCGAAATATCGTAAGTGTTCCCGGGTTCATTCTAATTATACCATTACGCTTTGGGTAAATATGGAGGTCAAAATTATTACTAGGAGTTTCCCATGAGTATTCAACAGTGTATCTGTTTAAAGCTGCCTGATGATAGTAGCAAACTGTGGCGGGAAGCAAGGTGAGAATGTGCTGGATATCTTTGAAGGAGCATGATAAGTACGGGCGGAGAGCAGATCATGTTAGTAGAGAGGAGAGGTAGGGTAGCGTGGGGATACAAGTACATACTATAATATGATGTACATACTATGTGGAATTCATTCCTTTTCCTTTCTAATAGATGATTGTGATAAATAAAACTAGGGTAACATGGGGTACTTCTTAATGTATATTAACCATTAAGTATGTTGAATAAAAGTATCTAATACATGTTTCAGTATAATCTCAGTAGTGAGGGCAAAAAACATCTTACATAACGGTCCGGCTCGCGGCTTATTTAGAATTTGATATGTTGCCCATAAGCCCTTCTACGTTGGATAGCCCTCTACTAGGGGTTCGGTAGCTTCGACTCTAGTTACATAGCTAGATCGAATTCAGCCACTATCTTTAGAAGAAGTGTGACAGCCGGCTGCTTTGTTCGGTAAATAACACCCGGCAAATGTCGTAATAGTATCTTAATAAACGGGCATCGGACTGCGCGGAATCTTAGATACACAAACACTTCCACTTAAACTGAACGTAGACTGACAAGCAGCACAATACTATTCATCGTAGCTTTTTCAAAATATTATTGTAACTCAAAAAACTCGAACATTGAGTTTTAAGGTAAATCAAAAAAATATAAGTGGAATAAGTCCGTATGACTGACATTGTACGAATTGACGCTTGTTAGCAGATGCATCGCTATTTAATGGACGGAGATTGCCAATCATTTATATGAAATAATTTTGTAAAAAAATGTTTTATAAAATTCCTTTTCATAAAGAAAACTAGAAGCATAAATATGTTTTTGGTGTAATTTGAATATCATCAATTAACGGGAAGCAAATGAAGTTGCGTGAAAATTAAATCGCGCTCTCCTGTATAAAAGCTGGCTTTTTGTGGCACAACAGTATTCCGGCAAAGTCGGGAACTTAAAGCTTGTCTAGGCTGTGTCGGATCCCTGCTTGCGGATATACTGGAGAGGGAAGCCGTCGCAAAGGTTGGCGCCGTATCTTACATTCTAACAGAGGAGAAACACCGCCATCTTCCGAATTGTAACTTGCACTACACCTACGGGACTAATGACCAAAGAAGGCGCGCCAGGAAGCATTAATATTCTCTCATCCCACTCTCCCCTGTGGCGCTTTCCATCTCCATAGCTCTGGCCGTCGCTGCCACAACTGTGTACCGCTCCCCGGCGCTGCGCAAGGGGCGACGCCCTCCCAAAACGGGCAGCGCGCCCTTTAATTGGAGCGCTCGCCGCCCTTTTCTTCCCTTGGCGAGAGAAAACCGCGCCCGGGGCCTCCGTGCCTGATTGCCTCATTTGGCAGAGGACCCCGCTTGTACGTCGCCTCCGCCGCCGCGTGCTTTTTTTCGTTTAGGGGGGAGGGGGCGACACTGCGCGAAGAGGAGCGGGTAGAGAGGGGGAAGAAAGAGGGTTGTGGAGGGGGGCTATTAGGGAATATCTGCCGACTTGTGCAGTAAGTTGCGTCATCACGCCCCCACGCGCAAGCTTGGCCGCTGTTTTCGCGCCCTCGTTTTGCTTCCGTAATTTACGGTTTGTGTTGGTTGAGACGTTGACGACATTTCTGCTTCTCTTGTGGCTGCGATTGCTCGTGGATCTCTACTAGTCGGTAGAGCAACCGAGATTCTGAGGATTGTTAGAGTATAGGATTTCAACTAGTTCAGATGTTCCATTTGTAGATTCAAACGATTGCCTTTGTTACTTATTTCCATGAGAGGATCGCATTATCTGAAACACACGAGATAAATGATACTTTGTTTGCTCCAATACAGTACTTACATTATTTTTGTGGGAAAATAGGAACATTGTTGTTATTTCTGCCATTGAATTGCCGAAGTGAGGCTTTGGAATCCACCGTTCTCACACGAATGCATAGAACAAAATCATTATACTGAAACGAGAAACGCCCCTTAAACACCACTTGTAGAGGGAGTAAGTCATTCAGGGGAAAAAATATAGATGAAGCTCTTTAATATATTTGCTTTGATAGTATTATTCTACTATCACAAGTGTAGTGGCTGACAAATTTCATTTAGGACCATTGCACCTGCGTTTTTTCGTGCGGGTCATTCGTACGAGAAATTCGAAAAAAACAACTTCTTTGACATCCAGATTGCATTCATATAATTTTCGTGTATTTTGTCTGAATTATATGAAACACTATTTTCTTCGTAATGCTATTCGCAGGTTGCAATCTGTAAAGCCACTAGAAATAGTTGGCGCCAAACATTATAATTTTTGTGATAATAAATACTAGTTGTATAAATCTCGTTAATACAAAAACTATTCAAATCTCGTTAATACAAAAACTGTTCATTTTATTTCAATTCCAATTCAGAGTAGGGATTTTTCCCTTAATTATTACAATGAGTAGGTGAGTAAATTTCTGCGCCATTCTTAATAAAAATACTATATCATGAAAACAATATTTTCGAAATATAAATGTCTGTATTTGGATTGAAATTCGAAAAAATATTAGAAGTAAGTATGGACAAATAAACAGAAACAATTTTGATTCATAGGCTTCACATTGTAGTAGAGGAAAGAATAATGATTTTATTTAACGTATTTAGACTTTTTGATTATTCTTTTTTACCCTTTATCAAGAATAATACAGTCGACTCCGGTTATAGTGAACTCGGATATAGTGAACCCTCGGTTATAATGAATTTAAGTCACTGGTCCCGTTTCCTTTACATTACAAATAATCATAAGAAGATTCGTTTACAGTGAACCTGAACTCTGGCTATAGAAAACATATGAAATATGTCCTGGAAATTAATTGGGATTCGCATGTTATTAGGCGACTGAAAGGCCTTGGGAGAACAAGATAGTGTTCCAACAGTGCAAGAGGGATTGAAAGGTGTCCAGACTCCATTACGATAATTAGAGGCAGAGGAAACGCAGAATCAAGTATGAAGAGAGCACGAACCCTTGAGAAGAAATTATAGAAATTACTAATGAAAAAGGTACGAAGCAAACAATTGAAAATAATTGTTTTTTTAAGGACAAATAAAGATCATGCCATTTTCAATTCGTGTTTCTAATAAAGTGTGCGCTATCTCTATATTCATAAAATCAGTCATTGTAGAGAAATTCTTTTCAGTTTTACATCATCGGATATAGTGAACCTTTAATGTAGTGAACCAAACATATTAGTCCCCAGAGGTTCACTATAACAGGAGTTGACTGTATATTGAAATATTTAATGTATTTACTCCATTAGCATATAGTGTTCTATTTTTTATTATGAACTTAAGTAATTGTAGAGGAAAGATTAAACACACTAAGACGCAACCTTCGTGGGCAATAATATTTAAATTTCATGTTGCTTTCTTGGGGCGCTGCAGATGAAGCGGCGTAAAACAACAGTGCGTGCTGCTGTGCGGCCGAGAGCCCCATTCAGAGACCCCTCGTCGGAAGAAGGCCATTCACTCGCCCATCTCCAGGGGACGGCGGGGGAGGGGACCGCGCATGGGGCTGGCGGGGGCGATGGTAGTAGACAGGAGACGTTGGCAGAGGCGGTGATGAGTGGCGGGACAAGGGATAAAACGGGAAGGAAAGATGTAGGGGGCAGGGAGGATGTCGGGGCTGGGCAGGATGTCGGGGCGGGGAGGATGTCGGGGGCGAGGAGGATGTCGGGGGCGAGGAGGATGACAGGGGTGATGAGGATGTCGAGGTGTAGGGAGTATGTCGGGGCGGGGAGGATGTCGGGGGCCTGGAGGATGATGGGGGTGATGAGGATATCGGGGGCGGGAGATTATCTGGAGCGGAGAGAATGTCGGGGGTCCGGAAAGATGTCGGGGAGTAACAAGCTAGAGCGGAACGGAGTATGGGGAAAAAGGAGGGCCATGATGGCGAGGGAAGCATCGGGAGCGGAAGTCGAAGCGGGCGGTGGAGGCGGAGGAAGGACCCAAGAGGGCGGAGGATGAGTGGAGGTGGGGTGAGGCTCTGCGATCTGCTGCGGGGGCGCTTCTCGGTGTCTGCGCCAGCCCAGAGCGCCCCCCACTCGATTTGCATTACAGCGCGTGCTTTGACAACCCCTCCTCGCCCATTGTGGCTTTGTGGATGCGTCTTGTCCATACTTAATGCGCGGCTGAGTACACACGTCGGGGGAACGCGAGCCCGGGCGGACACGCGCGCACTTTATATTGTTCATAGGCTTCAGCCGCCCGAGTCTCGCTCGGCCTGCATGCCGTCACGCCGGAGTCTGCGCTGTGCCCTGTTCCTCTCGCCCTGCCCTCTGTTCTTCTACTTTGCCTGTCCACTTACGCACTCGTATATCTGGCTATCTGCCTGTTCGTGCCTGCCACCAACTTCACGGATCTTTTCTTCTCACATTGAGCACATTCTAGCATCGCGTGAACTCGTGTTAACTGTTCTGTTCGTACTTTCTCTGACTTACGACCTACCATTTAATCTCACTCTTCTTTATTTACGGATTTTTACAAATTTTGAGTAGTCTAGCAACATGCTACTTGTGCTTCAACATTCCCGGTTTACTCGAATTTTTGTATCAATAGTTCTGTATATGCGTTCAGAGTTTTGAGGAAAGTTTCGGTCTAATATTTCCCCGCTCCTGGTATCTGCCTCCCTGGTAGGTTTATTTATACTTTTTCACCCTTTTAACACCCAATGTGTGGTATCTATTCCCTGCTCTTTCTATCTATCCGACCTTTTGTTCATTCACTCTCTTTCCTAATGACCCCGCGAGTCTCTTTGTGCCCGCATCCTACCATCCCCTACCATTTTCTAGAGCTTGTTCACTACTCCATCCACTCCATGTTTCATCACGATTGCGCCTCCCCTAGTCGCCCCACCATTCTGCCCCTTGCCATTTTGTTGCTCGCGTTGTCTCTATTCCCCCAACCCCGACGCTATTCCCCTAACTGCAGCAGGCCGCGCTCCTGTCGCTCCCCTCGCCGCTGCTTTCGCCCGCGATGGCAGGTGGGGAGTGGGAGGTGGATAAAGGGCGAGGGCGGCGAGGGACCCGCAGGGGCCGCGACTCTTGCTAATGACACTCGTCGCTGGCGCGTCGCGTGGAGGGGTGTGGTGCCGAGTGTGTGCCGATAGTTTTGTGTTCCAGTTTTTCCCCCTCGCATGTGTTTCGACGCCGTTCTCAATCTATTGTTTGGATCTGAACGTTTTATCTGGATGACACTTTGCGTTTGCGCAGTTTACTTTCCACAAGTGGCGCTTTTTAAAAGTATTGGACAGTTTTCCTTATAATTTGTCTCTTTGTATCATCACGGTTTGATGACGAAAAACATTCAGCTTTCTGAGAAAAAAGGCTTATTTGAAAAATATCGAAATCTTACTGCTAAATCACAGGTTTTTATCAATTAAATATTTTACTTTGTTGGAAGTGCTTACGCCTCTACATTTTACTCTAATTTCTATTTTCTTTGCATTGTATGTACACAAAACATCATTTTGTATATCTTATGTTTTACCTTCTACTTCGAATGTTTTACATTATTTTCCCTATTTAATTAGTAATAACACTAATGCTTCGATTTATCGTCTTGAACTGCAAAGTGATTTTTTAGCCAAAGATTTAGATTTTAGATTATGATTGTGGTAGTAAAATTCTAAAGCATTGTGGTGAAAAATACAGTTCCAGTTAGTTTTCACTGGTAGAAAAGTTTGGATAAAATGAGGTGATAAAATGTATTAACTTAATACTGAGAGAAAGTATACAATGCATTATGTGATATGTATATATTGCTGAGCGTCCACGAACCGCATCTGTACCCTCCTCATAATTCCGTTTCTTTTGAAATGCGAATAATTCCGCCTCTCGTGCGCTTACTTCTTTTTATATCCGGAGGTTGCCTGCCGCGGAGCAGTAATGTTTATGTAACAGACGACGCAATGCTTCACGCAAGCCGTCACGATAGCGCAGCCGTCGCGCTGTAGCTGGCGCCTGCACCGACCTTGTGTTCGCTACCTCGCGCGCCCTTGCTGCTCCTGTCGCTTGCCTCCGAGTTTCTCTCCGCGTCCGTAGTCTCTGCCGCTTCATGGGGTTTCCCCACTCGAGCCACACCCCGCCCCTGTGTGCTCCTGCCCATTATTTTTCAGCTGCGTTGCTCTTCTTGGTCGTGTTATTATCTGTATATCTTTGTCGTCCCTCGTTTTCCCTTTCTACACTCCCCTTGCTTTGTGTCACTGCGCAATTTCTATACCTGCTTATATCTATATTTTTTTCCATCGGTTGTGCTGTGTCTCCATCGCTTAGGTTCTCCGGAAAACCACTCTGCGTTGCGTTTTGTCTCCACCGTACTGTCTGCTGTCACATTACCTCTTGTCCGGCTCTCTGCTGTTCGACTGTTTCATTCCTGGCGGCTCTCTGCTGCATGTGCCATCACCAGCGTAGGACTTTCTAACGTGAGGCAACGCACAACCAAAATAGTGTGTCCGGATAAAATTTGGATATTCTCTTACAGCCTCAGTAACCTCTTACCTTTTCCGTGCCACCCGCACACATTCTAATTCCATGTAAACTTGTCCATGCGCAGCCTTTATCATTACTCTCCTATAGAATTTGTCTTTGAACAAACTCACCTAATCTTCATCCAGTTTTGGCTTTCACATCACCAGCCTGAGTGTCTTTGTATCGACTCATTGCCATCATGTCGATCTGTCGTGGCATTTCGTAAAACTCGTCAGGAGCATCGCGAAATTCAGTGAAATATTTAAATACTCTACGCACACTACAATAAGGGAAATCTCTTGATCGCGATAGGATGTGTGAACATCTGACCCGTTTTGATCGATCGCCAATGATAAGTAACAAAGTAGTTCAACATAACAACATATAGTATTCCCTTACTTGTTCCACCAGATTTCGTCACATTCTTTGACATTTCCGAGACTCGAAACTCGAAGTTGACAAATGTCCAGGTAACAAAAATTAGGGGAATATAGTAGATGTCTAATGACCTACGGAATCAAGTAGAACTTGCAACTACCCAAGTTCACTCTGGCTTTCTTTTTGGGTTCAAGTTTTCGTACAAAACTTTTCCGAATAAAACGACAGATGGGATATATTTTCGAAGAAAATATTAGAGAATTTTTATACGAGTAGAAGGAATTATTAATTTATTTCATTCAAATAAATGACGCCAATCATAAAATGTCTCCAAACTATTTACTGTGATCGTGTCGTGCTTCGAATATCACAGCCTTCAGTAAAAAGAAGTGGTGCAGGCATATTGTCAGGTAACGAACCTAGCAGTTTATGTTTGATGTGCAAGTATGGAGCGATATTTGTGCAGCACCAAAGCTTCCTCTTTGTCACCGCTCGGGCCCTTTGACGTAGCAGGACGCGATATGACAGCGCCAGATAGCGGAGCTTTCGGTTTCTTTGATCAGCTATTCTGCTTCCGGTCAAGAGCTGGCATTCATCCACCTTTTCGCTACCTGCCAGTTTCCGAACACCAGGCGAGCCAAAGAAAGTTTATTTTGAACTTTACTGCTCCTAAGTGGATCAATGTATCGTCTATAATAAGAGTTTCTTTTACACATTTCATTTACTATTAAAGATACAAACTAATTTAATTTAAATTGTCGAAATATGCTCAACGTGTGCTATCAGATGTTTGTAGCAGCTAGTTAAATGTATGTAATATAAACTATACTTTTGATAGTTATCACGCTAATTTAAAAATAATTTTCTACGGTGGAAAAAGTTCTTATATTGTCCAAAAAAACTGTTACATCGAAAAGAAACTTGTGTTTTGGAAATTAAATTTGTAGAATGAAAAAATCTATTGTATTAAAAATTCTAGTATCATGTAAGTTTTTGGCCGTTAGTATTGCCAAAAAATCAGACGTTAGTAAGCTTCGTTTTCTTTCTGCATATTTCAGATATTAATCGAGTTTCATTCTAATTGAGAATGAACCGAGAACTGGATGCGTCATCGGCTGAAAAATCGGTAACAAGCACATTTGGGAATGGGCATCATAAAATAGGGAATATATCTATTTAACCAGAAACCGTTCAGCCAGAGAATATATGCTAATTCAAAATATCCCTAGAATGCGGATTAGTCCTTGATAGGTGTAAATGAAGGATTTTTAATGTGTATTTCGTGTAAAAATAATGGTTGAATAATGTATGTATGCTGAAGTGATTTTGAGTTAACACGCGTATGGAAATCGTGCCGGGATCTCTTTGAACAGAAGTTCCCAATCGCTCGGCGCCATATGCGGAAGCGGTGAACAGGGCTCGCAAATTCGGCGGCGTTGGCGCGAATGACGCGTCCGACCCGGCTTCGATCCCCGTCGCTCGCATTTCGTCCAACACGCCTGGTTTATCTCTGCTTTGCAGCTGCATCCGCCACCCTGTTCACGCGTCGATCCGTCACAATGACGTTGCAACAGACAGACGTACTTGCTGTTCGACGAGTGACCACAACGTATCAAATTTGCAATGGATACACGAAGTGGAACACCTGGTCCAGGGCTTTCACTTGTCAGGTCTGTTGCTCGTTTCAGGACATTGTACGGGCTGCATGTGGAATGCGTTGCTACGTGTATTTAGTTATGTGAAAAACGTTGCGCTCGTTTTGTCCGAGAAAAGTAATATTTTATTGGAATAAAACTTTCTATTTGAAGAAGTTACTGGGAAAATCAGAATAGTCTTTCCTTTAGAAAAGTATGTCTTAAATGATTTCATGCTCGTTCTATTTAATATTCTGTTTATGAAAGAAATCATCCAAAAAAACTATGGTCTTTCGTATATCTATTTATTTCGTATTGGAATTCGGCATTCAATAATTGAAAAGTATATAGAGTATAAAGGAAAGTACGCATTTCCCGGTAACAATCTTCTACCGATATTTCCACCATGCACTGATTTTGAGAAGCAAATACATGTAAATGAATTTCTGATAGTGCGACGAAGCAAAGAGTGAGAAGGATGGACAGTTAGTGGTCTCATCTAAAGGCGCCTAGGATATCGGAAGCAGATGTCTATTGATGGCCTGTCGACGCCCCGTAGATCTACCACAGGCTTAATGATTGTTGCTGCCAGTGCTCGTTGCCAGTGCCCATTGTTGTTGCCTCTCCGCGGCTACCGCCCTTGTTCGAGTGTACGTGCCTCGTCGTCACTGAACATCCTCGTATTTGTCGTGGTAGATTCTGTTATTGCCTCTCTAGTTCTCTCACAATGTTCTGAAGTTTTCAGTGTGTTGATAAAATGTCAATTTTCTTGCATCACTAGTGTTTCATTTTAATGCTAGTCTTTCTATGGTATTTGACAAACGAGAAACTTACTTTTCTTTTTGTCCTTCCCTCTTTGCGTTATTAATTAAATATTGTAGGGTTTCCTTTCATCGCGATCTTATTCAGTTTTTACAAGTTTGATTGTTGAATTGAGTTAAATTTACATCTATGGAATATGTGGAGGTCACAAATGTCTTACTAAACGTGTCTTTTGTTGCATTGATTATGTTAATCCAAGACCTTCCGTGTCCACTGACGTTATTTGTCGTCAATATCGGAGAACCTCATTTTAAGTTGTACAACCTCCAGCGCACTTTCTGGCGTCACGTTAGCATTTCCGAATTGTCTACTGATGTGTGTAACGTACAGGCACTGTCGGCGCCCGCTCTCCCTTTAATTTTATATTTGGTCGTTCTTGCATTTCCGAAATTTTCCACACAGTTAATAAAGTAAATGTGCTTTTATTATCCCCGTTCTGTTCTGCAATGTCATCATTTCTCTGCAAGCAATCATTCTTTGAACGAAATATCCAGAATGTGTTACCTAATACTTCTTTTCGCTCCTTACTGTAGCCGTACTATTGGCTCTTTCTTTGCGTTCCGCAAATGTCGACGGCCGCACTTTGTCCGAGAGGCGCTCTCCCTCTCCGCCCGCTCAGAGCCTCCTCCGCCGGGGGCCTTCCTCCCGGGCACCCGCTGGTCCTGCCATCGCCCGCCCGCGTGCGGAGGCCGTTATTGCGTTTCTCCGCAGTCGTTCTCCGCTGCGATCGGCATCGATTGCCACCCTAATTGCACGGTGGGGCTGGCGCGCCCCGCGCTATCGCGCTCTGCAATGGAAATTGGTGGCGAATTATCGCGACGGGGCGCCGGCCCCAGCTGTCGCCGCAGCGGCCACCGTCGCCGCCGCCGCGCCGCCCGCCGCCACGGCTCCGAGGCAGTTGACGCCTCTGCGTCCTCTGACGTCGCTGCGGCCAGCCCCATCTCCGTCTCCGCCTTGTTCTGACTCTACGCGTCTGCCTCTAACGTTGCCTTCTCTGCCGTCTCTATCTCCTATTTCCTCGTCGCCTGCACCACTTCGTTCACCTCTACTTCTTTTTCATTCGCTGTCTTCATCTCCTACTTTTCCTTTGCCTGCACCAGTTCTTCTACCTCTTTATCCTCCTCATCCTCTTCGTTCTGCTCAGGTCTCTGCCCCTTCCGTCGTCTCTGAAAATTATAGGCTTATCGTCGAATTATTCCAGAAATCCATCGCATTTGGAAAAGTATGTCCTAAAACATTCGAGTACAATTGTACAGTTTACCAGAAAAGTCTCTCCGTACCGAGCCGAATCACGACCTCCTATTCAAAATTGCATTTATGTTGGTGACAGTTACTGGGAAACAAGTGAAGGGGACGACACTTCCAGCATCTATTATGATTTAGTGCAGAGGTATCAACTTCCAAGGCCTCACGGGCCAAATCTAAAACTTTTAATATGGTCGCGGGCCATATTTTCATTACTCTGACAACCCAAACTTGACTTCCCTGTATTGTTGATTTCGGCACTTCGCCCGGCTGCTCTGATACGGGCGGGGGGAAGGATGGAACCATGAACCATGTGATATCAGGCCGTATAATGCATAACGCAGTGAAACACATTGGGATACTTTTGAATTTCTGAATTCACTAGAAAAAATCCTTAAATCTGCATTTAGCCAATTGTTTGCTTTAAGAGGACGTTGCCCCCGACAAGGCGCGTGCACTAGGCGCAAAATGTTCTAGCCCGATATGGATGAAAGGGACTTTCAATTTTGACTAAAAACCTTTCGCGGGCCACAACAAATGGCATTGCGGGCCGCATGCGGCCCACTGGCCGCCAGTTGGACAGCCCAGATTTACTGAGTCGGCCATTTACGTTTTACTTTCTTACAAGCTGCAGCTCGCGCCCCCAACATAATTTCTGTTGCACACCAGCAAGGTGCTACTGTGGAGAGACTTTCCTGGCGCGCTATATATCATGTCCTATCTCAGATTAATGGGCTTTTATACGAGCTCCTTAAAGTCCACGTTATGTAACTTGCATTTTCTTGTTCTGAGATTTGCTAGTCTTGTTATATAAAATTTAGCAGTACATTATTTTATAATTTTTAGGTACGTGTATTCAGAAAGGTTTGTTTTTTAATTCATATCGACAGTATTGGTTAATTTTTCCAGATGTATACTTGGAGTTGGGGCCTAAATGGAGTTGCAGTTCTGATATGAACTATTAAAGGATAGGAGAAAATACGAAAATCAGTTAACGACACTGAATTTACGTCATTTTCTGGTACATTCATTAATATCAAATTTCTCTTATCCATTCAATGGCCTGATATCAGTAGCAGGCTGTTAAATGTTGTCATACTGCCAGTTATAAAATTGTATAAGATCCTAAATGGAGTACACCACTAGTAACTTGAAAAAGTAAACACAATGAACTATTAAATATGAAATACAGTTAACAACACTATATCGATGTAATTTTTGTTCCATTATATCAATATTCTCATTTCCATTCAGTGGCCTGATTCTGATAATTATGGTCTTGTCATAGACATGGTATGAGGTCTTCAATTGAAATTACACCACCATTACACCACGAAAAGGTTAGGATATGATTGTGAAGAAAATTTAAAAAAATGTAGTTAACATCGTATTCACTTAACTTTTTACAAAAATCCTAATTTAAATTGAAAATATGACCGAAATTGAAGAATCCGAGAAGTCAAAATTTTAATTTTTTATTTCAAAGATACGTTTTGAAAACAACAGAATATCAACACAAATATTATAAATTCCATTCAGTGGCCTGATGTCTCCAACATCGTCTGAAGTAAGGAGACAAAGTAGTTGTGATGAATATGTGGGACATAGGTCAAAAGATCCCCAATATCCTATTCCTCTTTTAAAACGGACCATGGTCCTCAGTGCTGCTTTCTCTGTGGTATGTTCTCAAGAGAAATTGGACGTTCTTTTTTAGATCCCGACGTGAACAACTTGCGAAGTGTACTCAGAAAGTATTTGTTTTAAAGAATTCTGAAATGTTCCCTCTTCATTATATTCACAGTGAACTGGAAAATAAACTAGTTTCAGGTAAAATGATGCAACTTCCATCTATTTCCAACATTATTTCTGACTGCAGAAGGCTGGCTCCGCAGATGGTCTTCCTAACCTCACAGTTGCTAAGTAAATTAAAACTTCACCATTTGTAATATAAATTGAAATATATTTGCTGGACACAATTATAAACCTGATTTTACAAAATACGAAAAATTTAGTTACACTACTTAGGACTTTAATGGGCTCATATACTTAATTTGTTGTAAAAACGTTACAGCGGCGAATAGTGCTTCCACTTCCCTTCCAATGAAAGTGAATTTCTGATTAGCTCGAGTGCCCAGAGGAGCAGGACCCTCCCCCCAAAATAGTATCTGCAATAGTTCAGGCGATAACTGCGGGGAACATGTTAGAGGAGCCACCTGTATACGAGCGACCTACAGAAGAAAAACCTATTGGGATTCATAAAATGGTAAATATTTTCTCCTCCTTTGACTTTTTAAATACTCATGTACACCTACGACGAAATGTTTTCAGAAAAAAATATAATAACTTTTAGCTCTATGATTTCAGATGCGTGTTAGATATGAAAGTTTTCCAGGCTTCTTTTTTATACTTTTGTAATAATTAAACCTTGGAATTATCTTTGCAGGAAACCTGGTTTTTCAAATGGCATCAGTGTGAGAGAATTAAAAGCTTTCCTTAATATAAATCCCTGTTGTGAGAAATAATACCGGCAAATTTTGTATTGTCTTTCGGAAATGTTTTTGCTTCATCTATCAGTGAAATAGTGCTTTTACTGCTTCACAATGATGTTTTTTTCATGTACTTCGCAAGTTTTATTGATCAAAGCAGAACGACAGCTACGAATCAAGAAGTGCAAATGATCTTCACCGGAAGTGCCTTTCACATGACACAATGAAAATTGTATCAATTTCTCAGCCCCATTTCGTCACTTACATCCCGTTTATTTATGACGGCACTTTCGAAGTGCAGTCGGCCTCTCCATGTCTTCTCCATGTCATGCTTTTTATTAAGTCATCTCCGAGTGAATATTGTCATGAAATTTCCCTTGCCACGTGCTTCCTCACTGTCTAACCTCCTTCCGTATTTGTCTCGTCTCATTGCCCACCGGTTCTCTGCCTGCACCTATCCTTTGTTCTCCGCTCCCTCTCGTGATTATGCGCGAGGGAAGAAGAGAGGTAATACGGCTCGTTGCCTGGTTCGTTGGAAAACATCTCGACGTCGGCGCGTCGACTACAGTTCGGTGATCACCCGGAATGCAATTTAGTGACGCTCGCCTCATTTGAAGCGGGTCAACGTTTCAACGCCAGGGATGTGGAAATCGCTTCATTCGGGTGCGTGAATTCCACGAAGAAAGGGACCATTCACGTATGAGAGAATGCTGCCGATATTAACATACAAGAGCGTCATAAGCGAATTGAAGAGATGAGCAATTTTTGTAGGAGATGGGCTTTGCTATTGCCCCAAAATTCCAATACATCGCTTCCATTGATTCAGCACGAACTCAGAACGTTGGAAAATGAACTTCTATTGTACATAATATATGTTTTAAATTGTGTTGCTAGGGTTTGATGGATGTTCGTGCATTTGGAAGTGCGTCTCCTTTTAAAAGTAGAATTCCTTTTAGAATCTCTTGGCGGTGCACAAATCGACTGGAAGGTATGAATGATGCATGCCGATATCATCCATGCGTGAAAGATAAAAGAAACCGCTTCCGTTTTATCTAGTGTTCGTTGAGCCACATGATGTGTCATTCCAAATTTCGTTTTAAAAAATGTCAAGCCGCTTCTACTGTAATGATCGGCTAGTATGTGCACCATTTAGTTTTTTATTATGCCTGCTTATCGTATCAAATTTGTTGCAGAAATTTCATCCATTTTACAAACGACATTGCCTCACTCTAAAACTGCTAGTAAAATAAAATACCTTTTGTATTTACGAATAGTGATGTTAATTGTGGAGCTTTATTTATATTTAAAAAATTGGACGAAAATACAGTTTTCTTGAAAAAGAAATTCACAGTAAGAAATCAAACTAAGTTTGCAAATACTTATTACTGGAGATCTTACTTGTATAAATATTGAAACGTATGTCTTCTAAGATAATATTATACGGAATGTGAAGTACTGATTGTAAGAATGCATTGCTAAACTGTCGCCATTTAGTTCTTTGGGGTCTTAAAAATACTGAAATATGTCTGCTATGTACGAAAAACACGAGCATTCCACCCTTTTATTTTCGTGAATGAGAATGTGGCTTTACCAGAGACCCATTTCCATGTCTTGACGCTTCCGTCGCGAGAATTCGGATATAATTAGAGAAGAGAATTTTCCTTGAAACAGGGTGAAACTTTTAGAAAAGTTTTGAACCGCAGAGGAGATATGACGCAGGAGGGAATCCGCAATTCTTCATTGAGCACGATAGTTGGACTTGTGGAAGGGTAGGCTATTTACTGGAACAAAGTAACATAGGAAGAAATACACACACACCGTTGGCCTCATATTATCATGGAATTCGAGATCTCTGGAAGAAATAGAGGTCATGAAGAAAGTGAATGGATTCTAGAAGAGTTTGAACGGAGAGATTGTTCAAACGGATTCTAGAAGAGTGAAGAAAGAGCCGAGGAGGGGAGTGATGGAGAGCATAGATTACAGGGATCTAGACCAGATGGATGGCGGGCGATATAGAAGCTGGAAGAACGAATGGTAGATTAGTCAGTGACGTTACCAAGGGTTTGAGTGGAAATCAGATCAACAGTGAGAATGGTGGGGAGAAATAGAAAACTAGAACACTAATGTTAGTCTCAAAACTAGGACAATCACTATGTCAGTTAATAATCCCAAAAGTATTACAATTCTTTCCAAAAAGAAAATATGTTCTGAGATAGATAGAAGTGAGATTGATAGATGAATCTGACTTGCTTGCTTCATGGCGAGGCGGGCGTTGCTGGATTGTTTGCTCGTGCCGTGCCGCGCCGTTGGGGAGGGGGCGGCGTGCGAAGCTGTTACGGTCGCGGGGCGGGCGGAGGGTCCGGCGTGGCGCGCGTGGCCGGGGCGGGAGGGCGCGAATGCCTGGGAGGCGATTGAGTGAACTAGCCTGGGGGAGAGGGGCGCGGCGGAGGTGGTTTCGGCGGGTGGCGGTGGTTGCCGACGGCGGGGGCGGGTGCGACCGGGCAGGTGCCTCGGGGGCGGCGCTGGGTCATCTGGGCGCCCCCGGGGGTGTGTTGATTAATCGGCGTGGGGCTAATGCCCGGTGAGCGATCGCCTGCCAGCCGTCGACCCGCTTGCCGTGCGCCTCGCCTCGCTTCGATGCCCGGCTCGCGACCTCTTGATTACACGCCGCGCTCTCCTGGGTTTTCTGCTGGATCCACTCGCTGTAGCGGATCGCAGGAGAGAGATCCTGGTGCTGATTTCGTGATTGGGCGGTTTCTTCACTCAGCATGTTAAAGATAGATGGGTATATAAACTTTTTAAATTACAACTAATTTTTAAGTGACAATAATCTAGGACTTTATTTCCGCTATCATTTATTATAGTTTTCAAGTATCTGTATTACTAAATTCGGATGAGCGTAGAAACTGAAAGAAAAGTGTGCGGCCTCCGACCGTATGAGAGGGGTCCATGGTTTCGGTAAATATCCCGGAACTTGGGAAAAATTCAGAAACAACAAAACAATTTCGATTTCGACTGAAAATGCAAATTTGAGTTATTCCGCCAATACTGCGTTTACTGACTGAATTCGCGTAATATAATTGAGTTAATCCGTATATTCTCATACTGTGCATTCTGACTGGATTCTCATAATCAATGCGTCACTGCTTACAACACGGCTGTGGCTCCAAGGAAGAGGCCGTCTGGCATTAAATCTATATTAACAATGTCCAATGGGCGCATAAATTGAAAAAGATTCTTGCAGTCTCCGGCCATGTGAGAGGTGTATGCGATCTCAGTACATACCCAGAAATTCGGTAAGAACCCAAAAAACCATGAAACAGTTTCCATTTGACTGAAAAATGGAAATATTTAATTGTGTTATTCCACCTAGTACTGCACGAACCAAATGAATTCTCCCATTCAGTGCGTGACGCTTACGGCACAGCCAACGTTCTGTGAGAGCAAGATTCTAAGGAAGAGGCGGCCCGCCAATTAATATTTGCTTTTTACGCGTTGTTCGTGAAGACGGTTTTTGTTAACATATTCAATTTATAGCAATGCCGTACATTGTTTCTCTTGAGCGATGTGCGTACTGCTTTTTGGAAAATCCTTCGGTGTGGTTTTATTTTTACTGCTGTAGGTCCTTTGTGGTCACTTATCACTTGTATTTTGTGTTCTCACGTTTAGATGATGTTCCAAAAGGAGTCGTGAATTTAAACTCTGGTTGTTTATCTCATTTGAGTTACGGTAAGGTAAGAAATCTAGTGTGTATAGGGGAATATTACCATTTTCCTCTTTTGACTCCGCGTGTTCCAGTGAATCATCTTCAGCTATAAGGAGATATGCAACTTTTGTTTCTGGGAATCCCGGGAACGCCGAGATTGCCCGGAATTTTTCCATTGCTCAGTTCTGCCGTCACGCAAATTGCTGAGATGATTCAACTTTTAATTCAGTACTCTTTTCTGAGATACAATTCACGTTTCCAACAGGAATTGTGTGTAGAGTGTGGTTTTCTAATTCTTTATGTTACAAACGTGGAAAATAATTATAATTTTACAGGCGACGGATTTGTAATTTATATAACGGTTTTTGTGATTTACGTAATTCGAATTGAGGTTAACATACTATTACGTTATTACCACCCCGCATCAATTATTGTGTGTACGTCGGATTATGTCACATAGAGGAGAGATATCAAACAATATAAATATAATTTCTTTTACTTGATTTAGAAAATCAATATTAACCCAGTTCATTCTTCCTTCCTTCTCTCTTTCTTCTGTTACAGGTAATTTTTGTAACTTTTATAAAAAAGTACTTTAAAGCATTAATTTTTACATTGTGAACGTCATTTGAGTAATTATTTCTGACAAAGCAACTTTTTTTCGAGTAGTATATTCAAAACTGAATAAAATTAAGTATAATGTTTGTTAGAGCATAAGAGAGTGTTTTCATGACAGTGTAATGTACGAATTCGGGTTTCGCAGTAGAAAACCAGGGATTTACTTTCAGCAATGCGCTCATAAAGAGATCCCCTCTACCTGATGCTTCTTGCGTAATGGGTTTTGTGAGGGCACCTGCTGGGAACTCGCAATTTTGTATGCCATTACAGGAGATTCTTCAGTCTTTAAGTATCTGCATCTATTTTCACGATCCTTAAATTTTGTTATTTTCATTGTGGCCATGAATACTCCAGAAATTTTTATGATTAGTGACGTCGTCGAGTGCTATTACAAAGCATCGTATATGCTTTATCTTGCATCTTAATTCGTCACCTAAATAAGAATAGTCCTTTTTTTTCTTTCTTTTGGAGTCGTAAAGGAAATGAGTCCTTACGTGAAAAGTTTCGTCTTTGCGAATCCACTTTCTTTTCGGCGCCAGGTTTTTTCTCACTAACTACGAGCGTCAAATAATCCGTTTGAAAATTCCTCTTTCGGTGCTCGCCTCCGGTGCAATGGGAAGGAGAGCCAGGCTTTGCATAAAACGATAAGAGAACGTACTCTCCTCCCTTGCTCGTGTCGGAGAATATTAAAATACCCGATTATTTCATCCCCGCGGCAATAAAGGAAAAGCATAACTCACCAGAGTTCCGCCACGCGGCGCTACCGTGGCCGTAATGTCGCCGTTGGCCGAACGTAGCGGCGGCCGCGTGCGGGGGTCTAAGGTACAGGAGTCCTACGATCAGTTCCTTAGACGTGACGTTGATGTAGTGGCGACTTTTTGTCATTCAATAACGCCATGCCGAGGAGTAATGCGTTCCCTTCTGTCACTGCTCGTCGGCAATCCGTTACGTTCGACGGTTGTTTGTTGTGTGTGTGTGTGTGTGAGAGAGAGAGAGAGAGGGGGGGAGAGAGAGAGGAGAGAGAGAACAGTGAGAGATAGAGGGGGAGGGAGGAGGGGCTTAGCGCAGGCCTAGAGGGAAGGAGGCGAACGCGGGTCGCGATCTGGGCTCGGAAGGACGTGTTCAATTGGCGGACCTGCATGGGTAGGGAGTGCCAACCCTCGAAATTCCCCGCCCACGGCCTCCTGTGCACGTGCCGCCCCGGTCACTTCGTGCGTCGCTCGGCTCCGCATTCGAAATGCAGCCTCGCCTTGACGCTTCGCCTCCTGCCTTTCGACCTACTCGTCCGCCCGCCCCCCCCTTCCTCTCTCCCCCTTCCTGCTGCGTGTGCGGGTTCGCTTCTGGGAGGCTGGGCGGTGTCCTACAGGAGCAGTAAACTGTTTCGAAGAATTTCGCGACCTTTCGCTCCAGTTTACGAGTTTCGGGGCGTCTCGCAGTGGGAACTCGTCGAGGAACTCTTCGGAAGGGACAAAGTAGAATTGATAATTTAGTGCACGTGCACTTACACATTTTTATTATGTACATTGTACTGGATAGTGGTTTTCCAACTTAATACATTAGTTCTAACACTACGATAGTGTCAGAAAATCTTATGAGAACAGTTTGTTCTTCGATTACGTATTAAATTCGTGATATTAATCATACTAGTTTTTAGTAAACTAGAAAGACCCAGGTATAAATTCTCAAGTAAAAAATGCCCTTACTACAGTAAACATCTGCAATTGGATAAAAAGTATCTGTTAACCCTGGAGAGGTCACAAACTTATCTTCCGAAGACTGTCGTCTTCCGGCTCGGAACCACTCGCGAGTCATAAAGTCGCGTTTTATTACTCGATCTGGCTGTCTGAGAGTTTCAAATATTATTTTATTTATTTGCCTCTTTCTGTTCTCGTAAATAATGCACAGTTGAGCATCAGTTATTGCAATCCTTGTACTAATAAAGCAGAAGGAGAACTTTGAAATGAGAGGCTGAAGATTATCTATAGGCGAGCTCTTCTACTTTCCTTCCAGTTCAAGGAGTTTGAAGAAGCTGCGTGTTGTATCATCGTTGTTTGGGCGACGCGCATCACAAGAGACACAATAAAAGCAATATCTGATATGACGTTTCTTTTTATTTACTCTAAGATATATTAACAAAGTTGCTGAAGAGAGTTGTGCCGGAGAGAGAAGAAAGTTCCTCGCAGAAACAAGTGAAGGCTCTTCGGCGCCTGGAGCGCTCGTGGAGCGCTGCCTCCTTAACCTAGGAAACCCCAATAACGTGAAGTTGCTCTCCTTTTTTTGGCCGTGGGGCGCGCATCTGCCTTCCTTTATTTAACGAACTGTCTCGGAGATATCCCTAAGTGTTATCATCTGTAAAAAGTAACCCCTGACATTGTTACATAGAAAGAGCAACCTAAATCGCTCGGACAGGTGTTTTACTTCCACATCCTTTTCCACAACTCATATTTTCCACCCCTGTAGTTATAATAATACACAAATATAAGTATACAGATTTCCAATAATAAAAGTTAATTTATTCCCCAAAGACAAATTTTGATTATAAATAAAATGAAATTGAGATAAAAATATACAAGATAGGTAAATATTTTCTGACGCCTGATATGATAAATAATTGCTTCCTAATGGCAATCTATCACAATCTACTACAAAGGCTACTTATATGCTCGTTCAAGGCTCCCATTGTTAAAAAATAATTTGCCAATAAATAGGCGAATGTCTTTCTGTTGCATTAATATTTAACATGTAACAATGTATAACACATAGCATAACGTAAGTCACTTTTTCTTAACTTTCTTTTACTTATGATTTACTTTGAAACCTACCCCGTAATTTGATGTCTTTACAATTCTTGCGACATTTCAGGTGTTTGTGCGGTGATTTTTCATTATTATTACTGTTATTATTATTATTACTAATATTATTACTACAACTGTTATTATCTGTATGTGGACTTACAAGATGCTTATATTCTGACATGTTTAAGAATTTGTAGGACCTACAGATATTTTGGTAAAACTTACACTTAATTTCCTAATGTAAAATACAAAATTTAACACTCCTAGCGTTGCGTATACCAAAACGCAAGTGCATTTGAAAAATCCTGAACATCCGAAATTGCGAGAGTCGGTCTCCTCGACCGCTTTACCGTAGCATTTCCTCGTATAACTCTCATTTGTACAACTTCGCACTCGCTCTCACGGGTCGCGGGTTGCGAACCGTGACATTCACTCAGCCGAAGTTGGCGTTCGCAATCCGGCACGTTCTTCGGTCGCCGCGTCGCGCCGCATCGCGTCTCGTGCCGTCATGCTGCGCCGCCTGACTCTTCGGCTGCTTCCCGCACACCTCGCCGCACCTCCTCATCAGGCCGCGCTAATGAATTACGAAGCCCGCCTCCCCCCCCCCCACCTGCGCAGTGTGCTTCCTCCTGCCACGGTTCCGCGAGGGCGTGCAGCCCCGAGCAGGAGGCAGGGTGGTGCGAACCCTTGACATCTCCGTGACGCGGGATGAGTGGATAAAATATTTGCGCTGTGATGGATTTGAAGATGCGGTTCGAAAAGGTGATCCAGGATCTGCGTGGTGGTGAATCTGATGATGTTTTTAATGGCAGGTTCCATTCGAAAAGCTGCTTCAAAACCTGTTCGGTTGTCATAAATTCAGAAACTAATTCAACGCAGTCGATTTGCCTGTCATGGAATATTTTTTCTCTGTGACTGATTTATGAGACAATTGGTGTTCTGAAGTACGAAGCTTTACCAATGTTTAACCACATTTTTCTGTATAGTTATACAATATTTTTAGATATTCGTTTTTAAATGTGTGTGATAAATATTAGTTATTATTTATTTCCTAAAGTGTGGAATTGCTATAAAAAAAGTTTTAAAGAAAACCGATCATCTTTCTCCTAAAATCAAATATTTCATTTTCTTCATTACTCCATGTATGGACATTTCTTTAGTTGCACTTTCAATGTATTTCACTCTGTGACGCGAACATAACAGTTGTTTTTCCACTCTCCGAGTTGTTCTGGCCATTGCTGTCGACTTTTGTCCTTTTGTTTCTACAATTATTATTTTCTTTCGTGAGTTGTAAAGATCGTAAATGACCTTTGCTACTTTGTCTTTTGCCTTATGTTTTACTTAATTTCTATTTTTTTTCGTGATTGTAATGTTTTTAGTGCAAAATGCTTCCTTATTTTCGCTTAAGTTAGAATCGCCATGAATTTCACTTAATAGGCTACAAACTAATACTTGAAGAGATACTCGTTTGTCGAAGTAGTATTTATATTTTCTCTGCTGTATTTCGTTGTATGGAACTGGCGCCTATTGTTAGTTCTATTGGGAACTGCTCTTTACAGTCCTGAAGAAGCACAGGTCTGTCACGAGTACCACGCATCCAGCTTCTACTCTTTATCGGGTAGTCACTCGCGTTCGCGCCGCCACGGACCGCACACTCCCCCTCGCCACTTTCACTGCCACCTCGTCGCTGCCGCCACCAGCTCCGCCCCGCACGCGCCGCCGCCCGATCGAACACATGGGCCGGCGCATTCCGGGCTCCGCCCCCGCCGCCCGCCCGCGCCGCCCCCCTCGCGCTGCGCGAGCGCCGCCGAGCGCCGCCGCGCGCCTGCCCGCCGCCCTCGCGCCCTCGTGCGCCGCGTCGCCGGAGACGGACTCCGGCGGGGTCCGTGGCTGGCGGCGGGCGCGCGCGCTCGCTCGGTCGCTGGCAGACCGGCCGGCCGGCTGGCTGACTCGGTCGCTCGCTCTCCAGGCGGCCTCTGCGGAAGCTGCGGGAGGCGGCGCAGGTGCTTAGTCGCGGGGCGTGGCGGGGAGGGGGCGTGGCCCGAGCGTCGCTTCGCGCGTGGACGGCGGCGCCCGCGGCCCCTGGCCGTCGTGGACACCGGCGGCTCGCGACCTAACCTCAACCGCGCCCGCGTGGGCCTGGCCGCCCACGTGACGCGCGCGCGCCCGTGTGTGTGTGTGAGCGTGGCGCCCACGTGCGTGGGGCCTCTCGCGTGGTTTTTTTCGTTCACGTGTGCGCGCTCGGCCCATCCGCATTAAATTATCGAGTGTGATTATTATTTTATTTGTGTACACGTGAGTGTTCTCAGTGTGTGTGTGCATATACAATTTTTGTGTTGAGTTGATAGCTCGGAGGTGTATCCTGTGCATCCCAAATTCCACGTTTCTGGTTGAGTTTCCGCTGTTGATCTCGTCGACCCGCGGTCTCCACATCGGACGCAGGTCGCGTGTGCTCCAGACGTGCAAAACAGTGTCAGTTTCTTTTGTTTGTGTTTCACGTGATTTGTTTAGTGCGGTGTGCGTTTCCAAATTGCCGTCTTGTAGTTGAGTTTCCGCCTTAGAGCACCTCGTCGGCCCGCGGTCTCCCCCAGCGTGGTGGTGTTCGGCGGCGGCGGCGGCGGCGGTGGACCAAGGCCGCCTGTGCGCGCGGGGCGCGTCGCGTCGCGTCGCGCTTTAGGAGGCCGAGCGCGGGGCGGAGCGGAGCGGAGCGCGAACGCCCGCGCGCTTAGGGGCGGTGGTGCGGGGGCACGGAGCCGCGTGCCCCCCGGCTGGCCGCGGGGCCATGTTGGAGCTGCGGGCCGGCGTGGCGCACCTGCTCTCGCGGCTGCCCTCGCCCTTCTCCCGCCGGCCGCGGGCGCCCGCCCACAACAAGGTGCACCCCGAGTCCGCAGCCTGCAAGTCGCGGCGCCTGCTCAGGATCGGATTCGGACACCTGGTGGGCGGCGGCAGCTCCTCCTTTAAGTACCAGAAGGTGAGTGTCGGGAATTCCGCCGCCCGACGCTGAGACCTATTGACGCTGCTCCTTCCCAACGCAATTAAAATACAATCGCGTTTCTCCCTCAATAAAAGCAAAATTAAATTGTAAAAAATTATGTTTATTTAATAGGGACGTTTCTCATTATTCAGTTTCTTACCATTACTTAATTTATTTTTGATTCTTACTTTTTTGATACAAGATGAGATCATTGGTTCCAATATTACTAGAAAATATAACAATTAAAATTTGTGCTGACTGTCTTCTTGAACAAGTCTTCGCCTACTTGCTTAATTCAACTAGACTTCGTTTTTCACAACGTCTTGTCAGTTATTTCGCGTTTAAGTTGCAGAAAAATGACACATTTAATTGCTCAGTTTTTATTTATCCACGAGACTGAATATTTATTTAAAAATACGTATTGCTCACGATAACCGTAAGATATAATTAATTCAGGACTTTAAGAAACAGTTTTAAACAGCGTGTCTTTTACAAAATCAAGCACTTATCTTGAGCTTAACTTTGACTTACGGCTAAGTCTAGCTCATTCATTCTCATACATTAGTAACTGAAAAGAAATGATTTATCTGGTTAGAAAAAGTTATTTTTTGGCAGCTTTGGCTGCATGAGAGTCGTCTCAAAATTACAGTAGAAAATGGGTTAAAGTAATAGTTTTATGTATTTCTTTGGACTGAGAACAAATTTTAATCTTCAATCAAACTGTTTTGATAACCTATTCCATTGAATCAGCAATAAGTTCGATCCGTTTTGTATTAACGACGCCCTTTTTTCAGTGATGATTTTTTCAATGACAAAAAAATGCTGAATTCTTATCAGCAGGTGGTTGTAATTAGCTCATAATACATGAAGATTTATGGTACAGAATATGAAAATTATGAAATAGTGAGAATGCTGTGTGTTCAAAATGTCAGAATCCTGCATGCCCTTTTGCAATTATATGCAGAATAGAATTGTACAATCGGTTAATTCAAAGAACAAAAGAAATCACTGCTATCATGAGTATTGAGGCACGATATAATGGTATTCAATATAATTACAGAATCGTATATCACTTGCCGTTATATTCAGGGCAGAAGCTACACGTTATTGTTTGTGTCTTTTTATTGGAATTTAATGAGGAGGTAATGAGGGGTAAAATATAGCGTAATATTTCAATTAAATTTTACTCCATATTCTTCTCGAGATGCACTTGAACGGTAAGTACTTTAAAGTTAATATTCCATTACAGACACATTTAGATAAAAGGAATTAATGTTTTTTCTTCGGTTGTTATTAATGATTAATGGTTTTAATGTTGGCTCTCGCTATGCTTCTAATTCGATATTCATTTTCCAACGTAGTAAGAGGAAATTAAGACGTTTCCCTATACCTGTCTGAGGCGGGTGCTCAGTGTGACGTGAAAATCTCTCCAGCCTGAAGTGCCTTCATGAGAACATCCATTAACTTTCGGCCAATGCGTTTCGGCTTCCGCCTGTTTGGTGCAGGTTGTGTCTAAGCGCGCCGGGGATTGTATCTGACGTGACTCCCTAGGTGCGCTGAATCCAAAATGAGTGGCGACGGGCCTCCAAAGAGAATTCTAAATGAATGCATGCTACTGTTGCCGCTGCTGCAACTTTCCGCCGTGTCTCTCGACTCCGCGTGCACCGTTTTGCCGCACTACCGACTGCGCCGCAACGACGGATTTCCTCGGGAGGGAATTCAGGATTTCCCTCGTAGGTCTCTGACCCTTACCTTCCCCATCATGGAATAACATAGTATTATATAGAAATAATATATATATATATATATATATAATGTACATTTAATAATTAAACATCACTTTAAAATGTACATTATTGAATTGTTTATATCGATGATTTAAAGCTCTTATTCCAGGATAGATACATACACCTTCAATTGACTGCACCTTCAATCTCATTGACTGTACTACACCTTCAATCTCATTGACTGTAGAATCTAATATTCAGAAACTTGCATTAAAAATATCAAAAACTTCTGATAAAAAAGTTATAAAAGCAGTTTTGATGACCTAGGCATGGGGTCTATTTCCTATGTTTTTAACTATGAATTACTGTTATTCAATATATTTTACGTCATTTGTTGAAATGCGGATATCCCACATAAACGAAGGTTTAATGTGAACATCGTTCATTGTGAACTGTATTAATCTCAAATTAATTGTTAGATTAGTAAAAGTGACTTAAAGACCAGTATTTATTGTTAACAATAATAACAATATTAATGACAGTATTTAAGCACTGTTTAGTGTTTGTGACGCGTTCATTTGCCTGCTTTCGTATGTTTATATTTTAATTTGGGTTTTCTGGGTAACTACTGCTTGAAATGTTTGACAACGAAGCCACAATTCCGCAATGTGCTGGAAAGTCTGTGTCTGCAGTCCAGTCTCTCCCTGGTGGTTTTACACCTCTGCGGCACTCGTGCGGTATCAACCCGGGGCGGCGCGGCACTGCTGCTTCCTTGTCAAGGATATCCCGGCATGCATAATTGATGATCTGCTTCGTCCCTTACCTGAAACGGTGAGAGAGTGCTAATGAGATATTTAACCCTCCAGGGCAAGTTTGCGTCCCTTGCAACTGTTATGCCTCTGGGAACCGTGGAACGTGAAGTCGACAAATGTCAGGTCATGTTATTACGGAGTATGTTAATATCAAAATTAATTTTTCTACTCCCATTGTATAATTCTGTCATTTGGTAGCTGCAAACCGTTGCATAATGATACTCATTACGATGCAGGTTTTATTATGATACAGGTTCTTGACCAATCACAGAGAAGCTTACAAACCAAGTAAGGACACTTCATTAATCATTCTAGTGAATGTTTCGTTCGATTGTGTAGATTAAGATTGCATTTAATATTACATATATTATCCTTGTTGGTATTAATTTCTTTTATTGTTGATAATTTTTTACGTGTAATATTATTTAAAATAAATTGGATCGTAATTTTTCTTTGATCCTGTTTGAGCGCATTGGTAGTTATTGGACGGAATATTTGACGGACGTTTTAAGATCCGAACGCGACTCCTTTTGGTTCACATGTTGCTGCCGTGTGGTTGTCCTTAAAAACCGACCAATTCTTTAATTTAAAATGTCTAGTGAATCAAAGGTGGAGTTGACACCTCCAGAAATAAAAGAAAAAACGAAAACGGTGACATCGGAATTATTGCCTCAATGTTTGTCCTCCCTCGCAGGTAATCTGGTAAAACAAAGCCACCTGCGGTGGGTATGGAAGGAAGCTGTCCGCTAGGTGGCCTTGGCTGAAACCTGCATACCAACTGCCGCGAAACGATTCATTGTAAAAGTTTAACTAATAAAAGTTACCATAAGTCGTAGAAAAAGCACCGGATGAAACTCGATGTAATGGGTATTAATACACTCATGTGAAGTTAACGATACCCGCTCGTTCCGTACTCGTATCGTATTAATACCAATCATTACATCATAATCTCATAATATACTATTATTTGCAGAAGAATATTAGACTAGGTTGCTTTGCTTAAAATGAAAAGAAAATATCTCTCAGAACTCTAAATCTATCAAAAAACAGGATTTTTGTGTCATTTCAAAAATCTTCGTTCAGTTTTAAAGAGTTGAATTTGAAAGCAAATTGGTTGGTTTTTAATCGTTATGTTAACCACTCAGAGTAACTTTATTTTATTTGAAATGGATATTCATAAATATATTATTAGCAACGAAACACTAACACATGTTTTTTATTTCTCAGTAATATCAAGTTATCTCGAATTTCACTCTGCAGACGATGGGCATTCTTCACAAACCAGAAAATTGAAAGACTATAATATTTTTTTTTCAATTTCCTGGAAATATTTTCCCTGTGCCTTAATCGCCCGAGGTTTCTGGGAAGTATGTGATGCCTACAATTTTAATGTCATTTACGTAACATTTTTCAAGCGTCTGGGACAGTTTTAATATCCCATGAAGTAAAATGTGTAATTTGTAACGGCTATTCCGAAGCTGGACTCTAAAGTACATTTTTTCTACGATCGTATAAAAACGTCGATTCTGTACATCGCTAAGCGTGCGTGAAGTCCGTTATTTATGAAGAAATTTGAAAAACATTACGTCATAGCCTACTTTTTTTTGCACAGTGACGTCATATAAAGGAAAATTACTGCCCGACAGTGTCAAGATTTTTGGCACTAGCTACACAACTAGTTCGAATTCAGCCGCTGCGTGGAGGAGATTTCTATGGACCGGCTGTCCTGATGGGTAGTTTTCCTTGGTTTGTCCGATTAACACCGGGCGAATGTCAGAGCATGGCCACGAACCGCGCGTGTGATCCACGCACTACACTACTACACTTACTCACTCCCTCGCTTTCGCCATCTTCATTCGATGTCGTCACTTAAATTAAATTGTTAGAAACTGGAGCTAAAGCAGTCATTTTTTATGGATGTACACTGCGTAATTTCAGAAACTTCGTTTAATGTTTCATTTGAGGCCTTTTCTCTTGTCTTCGTTTAACACTCTTTTTAACTACAATTACAAATATAAGAATATATTGGTTTAGATTCCGTTTAAAAATAATTTGATCAAGTAGATTTTGATAATTCTGATCTTTGTAATTCACAATAAGTGGAGTGAAAATGTTTTTGGTTGATTATGATTCTTCTAAAGCCTTTTGAACACCCTAAATTCCCGCACGTCTGAGAATCAAAGGATAATTCTTCTACGACACTTGAGGCCAGAGTGAACTTTCTATAACAGTCACTTAACCTGAGATAGATAATCTAAATGTATCTTATGATTAATAATTATTTTCATGTCATGTATTATACCTAAAACTTTTCATGGCACTCGAGAAATCTAATGAACGTTTTTATTGTGTGCAAAATTATGGTGAAAGTATTACATTTTGTATTAGAATATATCAACTGAGTGATTATTTTTCTGAGTCTCAAAGAAATAAAATAGGAGAACCTGCACTTATTTCATGCATTTTATGAACAATCACTGACTAAAAAAAATAGGAAGTCCTCACAAAACTATGATGAAGTATCAAAAACGATTACTGGAAGAGGTGGAGAAATGAATTTATCAGATTTTGAATTAAAATATAGCATAAATCAAATGTGGTATTGTGTTTGCAAGATTTCAAACAAATGAATTTACGTAGCACACCCTAGAGAAAGCATCTGCATTTCGGCCAAGAGTGAGGACCTCTGCAACTGAGGATTCTCTTAGAAGAAATCGCGAGAGAAGCCCCTCCCAGAGGTCTTGACAAGCGACAACGTTTCATCGTCGCACTTTGTCACAGTTTTATGTCGAGCGCAAAGTTCGGAGAACGTGCCTACGAATACCGCTGCAGTATTTACGAATAACGTTGCCTCCCCTGAATTCAAGATGAACTGTTGCAAACATCGATCCAGAACACAGAAGGGTGCCCTGGTGCTCAGTTATTTCCAACTGCCTTTGTCTACAACGAACGAGGACAATTTTCGAGTTTCTCTATTTTGTTCTGTAGACGGAAGTTGCAATCATTTATACTGACGCGCGTATCCATTGTTTGAAACGGCTAACAGATTTTTCTTTTATTACTTTGCAGTTGTCGATAGCGTTACACACAAAATGGAAAATAAATTTTCCGGCGTTGTTTCATTGTCAGTTTCAATTATTACACCGCGTTTCTTTTCGAAGTTAACGTAACCTGTCCAATTCCACATGTCATTTACAGAATAGCCCAGAGGATACGTAATGATGGTCTTCATAATATGTGGAAGCGAGACATTCTGTTTGCTCGGAGCTGTATGCATAATGAGCTCGTGTTTACCGCAGAACTATTTCACAGTAGTTTGATGTTCCGGTAGAGCTACAGTAACATTTTTAGACGTGGGTCGAAGTAAATTAGGAATGCCCACCTGTTTATCTGCTTTATAATGGCTGCTTTGCTTTATAATGACGTGGATCTTTATCAGTTGAAACGCATATGTATCTCATTTATTAGACCAAATAGAGAAAACTACACGCCAATATGGATGCTACTTTTAGAAGCTTGTGTGGTGTATAGCTCGACCAAATTGTTTACAGGAGCGTGCTACCGTGTGTTCACAACCGAAACTACAGAGACGGAGATACAAGGATACTCAATACAAGATTAAAATGGTACCATGCCAAACTATTGCGAAAGAAAGCGCGATTTATTTCGTTGCAAAAGAACTGACCTCGCCTCTCTGAACTCGCTTTCCTCTCCTCGTGACTTTTGTTAGCTAAACTGACTGTACAGACCCGTGTTTTCACTGTTAGTTCCGCGACGCGACGCAGTCGCAGCATTCATTCTTCGCTTGGTCGAGTTATAACTATCAGTATGCGAAATATATTTCTATGTGATCTCAGTTAATGTATCTAGAGAAGCTTTTGAATGCGGGAAACGAAATGCTATCTTCTTTCGGACTAAAAGCTCAAAGTTTGAAAGTTCAAAAAGCCAATCTTGGAAATGCTAGAATTAAAAAGTGTAATGATTTATATGTTGCCTAATATCTATTGTACGTATCTTCACAAAAGATTTCGAAGTATGTATCACTTATTTGTATCAATCCACGTACTTTCATCTGATAAATGTTGTGCTTGCTTCTTCATTATTCCCAAAGGAACCATCTATTGAATCAGAAATATAAATTTCTGAAATTTCAACATCGCAAAAGTAACTTCTTTTTTTTTTTTCATTTTTTTGCATCCCCGCAGTAAAGCGACGTATCGTTAGCCGTGATTGACGTCCACAGCGAAAGGCTGCGAGGCTGTTCTTTGAGAGGCCGCCGCCTCCACGGCGCCGCCGCCTCAAAAGGACGCTCCCCGCAGAGCCCGTGGGCGCGGGGGGGGGGGGAGCGGGCCGTTTCCACGGGGCTCGGCTTTGATGAAACGGACGTGCCCGCTGCCAGGTGTGCCGTACGAGCGGAGCCGCGCCGCGCAGTGCAGCGCCGCCGCGGATCGTTCGGCCCATCCCCCCTCCCGCTCCGCGCCGATCACCTCCTCTTCTTCAGTCCCCGCCTCGCCAGTTGTGCCCCGCCTCTTCTCTTGTCCTCGCCCTCACTCGCGTCCAACTTCTGTCTGCCCCCCAACCCCCTGTCCTTTTCTGCCCCGCTCCGTCTGCCGATTCGCTATCTCCACCCGCTGCTCCTCGGGGCTCTTCCGCCTTGTGTCTGTGGCCCTCCCTATCACGCACTGCTCTGTTGTCGTCTGGTGCGGACATCTATGGGACACGACTGCTGAGGTAGCACTTGCGTTTGAAATTGGCGAACCTTTTTGCGTTACTGTACGTTCCATTACAGTGGCGATAAGTATTTTGTAAGTCACAATGATCTTTTCTGCAGAATGCAGTAATGTGAAATTAAATCATCTCATGTTTTCAGTCTGTACTGTAGAGTTTCTTAAATACGGTATGTTTCGCTTTTCCAATTTTCTCACTGAATATTTCAAATTTATAATACTTTTATCCTGTTTATTCTATGCTATAGACATTTCAGCGCCCAAGGGCAAAGAATTAATTAAATGTCAAAATTTAAATTTAATTAATCAATCAATTTTAAGATATTTGATGGAATAGAATCATCTTTATTAATGTCACATTTCAACATGTTTTCCCAAAAACTCTCTCCCTCTACGAAATATTTATACTTTATCGGAATGCACACCTTGGCCATCTACTTGAACGCCCATCCCTTTCTGCCATTCAGTTTTCAGTTCAACTTTACTTTATCTCAACATCTGTTGTTATTTTGAAACAAATTTTCATTTTTGTACTCCTAGATGTGAACCATATTCTCTCTTTGCCGGTAGGATCTAATCTTTCATACTGATTTGAATCCCACCTTCTCTCAGCTGTCTGCACCACAATCTGCCCGTCCTAAATTTCGCCGTCGAGGCTGTTTCAGTACTTGTGTTCGACATGTCCAATTGCCTCGCTGTGGGTACGTCACTCTCGACTCCCCTCCAACGCCTCGCGTCCACCGCCTCTGATCTCGCTCTCCCTCTCGTTGGCCGCACTCGAACCCTGCGGTCAGCGCGCTGGAGCTGATGCCGTCTCTAGCGGACACCGCAGGTTCCTTCGGCCGTCGCGCCTTCTCTCGAAACCCTTCACGACGTGGCCTGTGACCTCTGCTCCGTCTACTGGCTCCCGCGTTCACTCCCTCGACGTCACCGCTTCAATGTGGGATTGGTTTTCACCACCATTCCGTCTGCATCGCGACTTTATCGAAAATTCTGCGTTTGCTCTTAAAGCAATTTACTATTTAAGTCTGATCGGTTTTTGGTTGTGTATGCTGTCTGCAACTTCATAGACTTTCTAGATGGCACTTACACGTCACACTATATGTTTTATTTTTTCCCCATTATGTTTCTAACATCTTGCCTCATCCAACTTGTCGCCTCCATTTCATCTTAATATTTCGTAACTTCAAATCCAGTGCAGCACATCTCCTCCTACTCCCATTTCTGTAAAAGAGTGTCTTCTCACTTTTATTCATTATACTACCATGTATTCTTCTGAGATATAGATATTTCATTGACTCCATCGTATCTATCTCTAACTCATCTATCAGCGGTGGCATCTCCCAGTTCGATCTCAACGTCCCTCTATTCTAGTTTCGTCTCTGCATCAGAGTTCTATCTCCTGCGCAAGCGTGAACTAGCGTTCTGCCTTCTGATCACTCAACTCTCCATTGCATCTGTTTAACTCGCACTGCTTTATCCCCACATCCCGCAACCGCAGCTTCACCACATACGACGTCACATGCGCGTTCAGTCGAATCTCCACATCCTTCACCAACGCTACCATTCGACCACCAGAGACGCTCCGCCCCTTCTGTCGGGCGCTCCGGGCGTCAGTTCGTGGAGCGCGGCTTGGCGCAGCGCAGAGCGGAGGATGGGAACTGGGAAGCATTGGTTGGAGAGAGGCGGAGTACTGTGAGGCGAGGGAAGCAGGGACGTGGGAGGCGGCGGCGGCGGCGGCTACACCTGTTCCTGACTCGCCGGTGCGTTCACCTCTCTTCCCCATCCTCTCCCGCCACCGCGTCAGTCGCGTTGCGCCGAGCGGGCCCTCGAAATCCTCGCTTTTAAGTAAACACTCGCTGGGTGTCACTCGCGCCCGCCCCGAGTGGCGCGTGTGCGAGGTAGCCCAACACCCCGTGAGACTCGCCGGAGCGCGCCTGATTCGCCGTAAGGAAGCCCTTTGGATTCGAAGTGGAAATGAAATTTACTAGAAAAGATTTCGTGATCACGCTTTCAATATTGTCATCAAGAGATAATAAAAAGCCAATTTGAAATTCTTTCATTGACATTTGAAATATGTGAAATATTTATTGTCCTCTAAAATGAAAACAAAAAAGTATTCAATTATGTGCATATTACAAAAATTAAATATACTACATAGTGCGTCAATTGTGAAAGTAATGGAAAAAATCTTAAATATTCAAATGCTATGCACATGCATGTTATTTTCTAAAAATTGAATATCGAAGAGGGAATTAAAACGAAGAACAGTAATAATATTCAATGGGTGCATTAACAAAAATTGGGAATCGGTTATTGGACCTTTTGTGTTTTACAATCCAATGCAATTCAGCGCTCAAAGCTGGGTCGCCTTTTCAAGCTAAATTGAGATAGCACATTTTACGACAATGTTTTGCTGTAAAATATTATTTTTTAGTATATTTCTTTCGTTTCTGTGTAATGTAGTGGACTTTAGTGAACGCAGCCGCCGAAGTGTACTTGAAACATCTTCCGAGTTTTCCAAATAGTGTATAAATGTAAGGAAATAGGAGTGACGTAAACCAAACTATACCTACGTATTTTTTTCACACTTTGACATGCTTCACTTCTGTTACATCCAGCATGTTTTAAAAACTATAACTGTACAGCTGTGATTGTTCCGTATTAGTGATTTACCACCGAGGTGGGCTAGATATTAAAATATAATGATGCATTTTATTGATTATATTTTCAAGAAAGTGGTACTCTAACCGCACGTGACGCATGTGAGAACTTAGAATAGGTTTTCTTCTAAACATAATAACAAAGCAAGGTCCGCTGGATGTACACGTTTTCGTTACATGCAATTACATTTGTAAACTAGCAATCCTGTACGAACCCAGCTGTGAGAAGTTTTACGGCAAGGCGATGTGAGTAGTATTGGCATCTTTGTCTCGCTTTCTCAAGTCTTTTCACGCCATTTGTGGACCCTAAGTATGGAATTTAGGTGTTCGTAGCGGAGAATTCGATATTGTTGAAACATAAACGCACGTTATTCAACATTATAACTGCTAATGAACACATATGTCAATTTGATTATATCATCTATGGCAGAGTGCGTGCCCTCCGAGACCTCTGCTCCTCGGTTCAACAATTACACTTAATTCGCCTTTGTGATGAACGCGCGCAAGACTGGTGTAACAGGAGATAACTTCATTGAGTGCCACCGCCCCTGTCTACACACGCCAGACACAGTTAAGGAATTATTGCTTCTTTTCTATATAAGATGACAACAAAGGAAGCGGCGAAGTGGCTGCGGTTGCAGTGATATAAGATCTATTAGTAATTCACTTTTTCAATGATGGGGCACCATACTGTTTTAAGCGCCCCATTCTGACGCAAATAAAATATTTTCTGTTAAAGAGAGCGATCTAGTATCGGCATCTCTGTCTTGCTATCCAAATCTTTTCAAGCCATTTCTTGAGCGTAAGTATCGCATGCTGGGTATTCATAGCAGATCAGAAGTACAAATTTTTAAGCATGACATCTGATAATCTGAAGACGAGAATCTATTTATTTATTTGTCAAAAAACAGTAAAAACTGTATATGACGTGTGGGGAAAGAAATTTATCACATTTTCATTGAGGGCTTTGCTTGAGGGCCAGAATTAAAAAAAAAACACGAAAAAATGAATTTAGAAAATAATTATTTTAGAAAAATCAAAAATATTAAAAAATTAATATTAAAATTAAATCTGTTTCAGTTGTATGGATAGATTATGCCTCTTATGGAAGAGCGAGTTCTCATTTTTACGAACGTGCTGCCGAACTAACGTTGAAGGCCATGCCGATTTACAAAATTCGAAAACGTGTGTTTTTTCAGAGGGAAATTAATTACATTCCAATCTATGTATTTTAGTTTTGAAACTGGTGCTATTAATATTTAAATAATTTAAATATTAATAGTTTTACAAAAAATATATTTAATAAAAATTTTGCAAATACATGGATGAAATGATATTTGGTTATTTTGATAAAATTTCCAAAGATTTATTTTCGGTATTGAAAATGATCAGAATCGTACATATGGTAGGAAAAATTTGAAATACTGTCAATTATTTTATGAAATGAATATGAGTAGTTTTCTTTCTCTCATGACTGAAATAAAACATCTCGACATTACTTTTCAAGGTCTGCTTTCGAAATAATTTAAAATTACATTTGCACTGAATTTAGTTTTACAGTTAGAATGATAAAATTGAAATGATTAATGATACAATTGAAAACAAGGTTCTGTATCTTTTAGAGCAGTGGTGTCAAGGTCTCCTACTGATGTCAGTGGCACGCCTCGCGGCTCCGTGCCATGCCACCAGCTTCTCTGCGCAACTAACGTCGGGAAAGGGAACTATTAGTAACCCCGCCGTTGCACAATAGTGAAAGCGTTGTGTCTGTTGGCGGGGTGATGAACTGCGTGGAGGCACGATTTCGTCGTGGCACTCGTGCCACGGACTCCCGCTCGTGGCATCGACCTTGACATTACTGTTTTAGAGTATTTTTGTTGTACTACCGAAACCTATTTTGTACTGTAGGACACTAACTGTGTGTGTTTTTCGCTGAACCCATTGCAACATTGATCGTACATTTGATCAGTATTTCCTTTTGTGTTGATATTTGCAAAAACCGTCAATTACATTGAGGTTTTTGTGTCAATTTTAAACAAAGCTAGTTCGTCACGTGTAATCTTTCGTATGAACCCAGCGACGACATAGCGTAAGTAAACCATGGTCTGAATATACCTTGTTACGGAGTAAATTATTCATTAAAATTGTAAATGAGGATTGACACCTTTCCATTGTTTCTGTACCGACACGGATTTATTTCATCTTCACTATTCTTTGGAATATAAATTACACACACTAACCACATCAAGAAAGCATACAATATTTTATTCCGGATTACAGTTCTCACACTTCTCGCGTTGTCTACATTAGAATGAAAACAGTAGGAACGTGTATGAGCAGTAAACCGTAAATTATCTGGCTTTTACGTGTAACGCAATTTTGAGGGTCGACGCGTTGGCATGCGGGAATAAAACAAATCCGGTGGCGTCCACGGCAGAAAATAAAAAATTGACGAAGTCCACAATTAATGTTCCACCATCCGGGAGACGACAAATCACTCACCCCGCATCGCAGCCACGAGCTCACCCCATGGTCTGTTCCGTCCTCCCACTCCTGCTCACCATTCTGTTTTATCGTTCTTCACGCAGATTTTGTGTTCGTTTCTGGAATTAATTTTCTTTAAATGAAGGCAATTCTCTATCATTTTTTATGAACAATTACCCTGATAATACTTGTATTAGTATTTTTCTGATGAACATATTTTTTTTATTAATTACGTAAATGTAACGCTGCAGTTCAATAAATTAGATGATACGAATTATCAGTTTTAAACGACAAATCGTGCTCCAGAAAAATCGAAAACAATTAATTGATTGATAGAATGTTAGGCTCCGAATTTCGTGCCATGCAAATTTTATGATCTGTTCGGATTATCTGATCTTTCTGTTGCGTTTTGTGGGTAGTTTTCAATTTTCAAAATATCTGCTTACGCATTTCCCATGTAATCATTACATCATTTCCATACTGAAGATCGTTTTCTAGATTTTCTTTTATTCCCGTCAATCAAAAGTTTTGTCTGAATCTTGCATTTGTTTCGCCTATACCTTCATATTCTTTTCCCTCGTCTTTTCCTCATTCCTCGAAAAGCTTTTATTATCTATTCAGGAATTGTTGAAAAAACTTTCGCCTATATACTACTGTTTGGCACCTTTGGGCAGTAACGTCCTCATTAGTTCTCCCTTCATATCATTCAGCAGGACGTAGGCGCTTTTTTCCGGTCTTCATGTAGAAGTAGTCTCTCTTATCTACTCTTTTTTTCTTGGTTCTCTTTTTTAGCTACGTGTTCTGTTCACATGACACCGTGGTGCATATCCAACTTGTCATCTTCACCATCAATCATGCCTGAATATTTTCATTTTTCTTTTTATATCTCGCGAGGAAATTCTGCGCCTTTTTTAAAATTAACCTGACTTTTTAACAACTATTGACATTCTCTAAGACCTCTTCATCACACTTATAACATTGATTGCGTTCCCAGGATTATTGATTTTATTTCTAGAGCTTTTGAAGATTCTGCCCCATCTCTCGTGCTCTTTCTTTACATTACTCTTTGTCTCCACCATTGTGATGGTGGGATAGTATTTCGGCGTGTCTATTTTGTTGATTTTCGGAACGTTTCCTTTTTGTTCTCCTCCTTTCAGTTGAGCTCCACCGCTCCGCCTCGCCTTCTCTTTCCCGCGCGAGTCGACTGCAAACTCGTGACGCAGGCGCGCGTGCATATTTAAAACGCGGGACGCGGAATCGCTCAATGCGGCCGCGTCGCGTCGACAGCCGCCGCCGCCTCAGCGCGTCGCGTCGCGTCGTATTTCCATTTGATTCGCGAGCCGCCGACGCGAGATAGCGCGTGCTTTATTGATCTAATTCGTTTCGGAGGCCTCTCTCCACCACGCCGTGGGCTGTCCTTGCTTTTTTCTTCCCTTGGACGCCAGCCACGATTCCATTTGAATCTGACGTGCGGCGGCGGTGGGTTGGTGGCCGTGCGTCATGCGACGGCGTGTCGAGCCGGGCTGTCCTCACGACCATCGGTTATCGCAGCCGCTGCCTCCGGTCGATGTGTGGAGGTCGTTTTTCCAACCGCCTGCGCTGACCTACGACTACGGAGATCGAGCGTCGCAGTTTCGTCTCTTACATGTTTTCGTTTCCTTTTAAGTGTGTGTTGCTTCTTGAGGTCGTTGCCGCTCTCTGTTTACATAAGTTTGGTTTCTTTCATGATCTTTTTGTTTTCGTTCGTTTTGCTCCCTTGCGCGACTTTGAATACTTGGATCATACATACACATCTTTAAGAGACGATTGGTGGCGCAATTTATAAGTGATTGCAGTTGTCCATTAAATTGAAATACTGAAATAGAACTAAACCAGGTAACATAAATAAATCATATTAGGAATATTGTGTTTTTTGAGATACTATTATCGATATCTGGAAGTAAGTGCTTGAACAGCGAAGATGAACTACTTGTATGCTCATTCCCATATTTAGAAACCATACATCAATTATTAATTTGTACATTCTGATACACGATTGTTAGGTGTTGTGTAGATGAATGATAACAACAGCGTAAAAACAAAACAACACTGGTATATACACACGCTCGTCTCGCTCTGACCCGAAAAAGGTTCGAAGACGACGACAAACTGCTTTGGTCCTGTTCACGTCGCGTCTCGAGGTGCCGATGCGAATCTTAGAAAATGTGAGCTCACGACAAATAAATAAGAATTCATCCCAACTTTCGACTTGCAAACATGATTGCGAACCTTGCTGGCGGGAAAGAAAGATTTAGATGAAATCGCTCAAAATCAAAAATGCTTTTGGGGAAATAATTCACGATCCATTAAATTCAAATAACCTGAGTATGAATTTGTGACTAAATGTAATTAATACAGTCGGTATTCTAAAATCACTGATAAAGGTCTGGATACAAAAACTAAATATTTTGAAATAGTTTATGATGTGAAATACTTGTCAAATACAGTCACAGAAAAGGTTCATGATAGTAATTGAGGAAATTCATGTTCACCCATTTATGTGGATGGAAGGAGCTTGTAAGTAAAATACATTTTGTTGCATTTGCGTTGAATATAAATGACCTAAACACTAACCGCGTAGGAGTGGAAGTTTGTCAATTTAAATACAAATCCCCGTGGTTTTTTATGCGTGCGTTTATTACTTCGAACTAATATTATTGACGTGTAAAATAACGAAGAAATTTATTTTAAAAAGCTATTTGTTTTCAAATTTTTCGTGAAGTACAAATTATCTTATAAATATAATTTGGATGAGAATATCTGAGTATTTTCGTGTGTGTGTGTGTGGAGAGGG
Organism: Acheta domesticus; assembly: GCA_031308135.1. Classification (NCBI taxonomy): domain Eukaryota; kingdom Metazoa; phylum Arthropoda; class Insecta; order Orthoptera; family Gryllidae; genus Acheta; species Acheta domesticus. The sequence continues at coordinate 129,056,033 of JAHLJT010009436.1, read as the reverse complement.
GTGTCACCAGAGACATGCTTTACCCCTATGCAACGATCAGGTTGCCTGGGGTTGGAGAGATGCTGTTAGAAGCTAGGGGAGAATTAACATGCTCGTTAATGAAGCGTCAGATTGAGTTCTCTTAGGGGAGTTGCTCTCAGAGTAGTTGTAAATTTGTATTAACTTACTCGACTTTAATTTCAATCCGAAATGTTAAATACTAGCAACAAAATTGTTTCTTTGTTTATTCTCACATGTGACTTTTTATTTCGGTGAAAGAATCTTATATAAGGGCATATCTTATCACTTACATCTTCTGGAAGTGGAATGCTGAATAATGTCACTTTCATTTGACGGAAATCTATGTACCGTATCGCCATATCAAGAACCAAATTAAGAATATAAAAGATTTTAAGTAAACGTAATTGTTAAATATAACGTCATATAATATATTGAACATACCAATAAATTCAGGACCTCTAATGGTACATATTTTATGTATTCTAATACATGGTATACTTAGTATCAAATATATGTGCATTTGGCAAGAGGTATCTGCGGAGGTTAGAGCATAAAATTATTTGTATACGGCGAGATCGCGCCAGCTTTTACTCCCCTGATGGCAATTTCTTTTTTCGTGAATATTCTACTACGAATTTCATGATGTTCATAAAAGAAATTCGATGGAGTCTGGTACATACAAGAAAGAATTGGGACCATTTTCTCTGATTAATGTTCCTGTCAGAACTATCTCGTGTTGGAAGTGGAGGTTCACATTTCATAGTGTGTTTTCTTTTCCTCTATAAAAGTTATTGATACGTGTTTTAATGTTCGGAGGGCATAGTTGAGAGATCATACTGTCGGTTCGCTCAACCGTTATTCCAGAACGCTAACGTATTAAGTCTGGAATGAACTCTAAAAATATATCGATAAAGGGCTATGTAGTGAGAGTTGGCGACTTTCCACACGCGCAAGAGACTGAGATTTGGATGCTCGCAAGAGGTTTCTACTTTGCGTGACGATAACAAAATTCACTAGTTATTACCTCATTTATTCTTTTTTTCTTCCTGTAATCGTGTCCGAACACTATGATGGTCGTGTCATCTTTCTACGTTAATCTACTTAACTGTGTAGGCTCTCTACGCTTTGTAGAGAGCATCAACAAGATTCAGAGCTTCCATCCCTGGACAATTTCGATAACGCTGACTTACCTTACCGTCTATACGCGGTAGCGTCCACGGGTTAGTCTACGTTAAGCACAAACGGGGTTCAGATTTCATGTATTAACAAACATAACGTATAAACGATAATACTCTTCGTGATGTATGTGGTTAATTTATATTCCCTTAAGAATGTGGACTTTGCTTGATATAGATCTAACATCTACTTAAAGTTTTTGTATTTTTTTTTTAAAGTAAGAAAATGTAAAATGACATTATACGACTGGTCAACCAATTTCCCCTTACGTAGTTCTCTGAACTTGAATTAACAATGATGTTTATAAATTTATCGGCGCATTATACCATGAATCCATTGGATGTAATTCTCTGAAGATAATGAAATCAAACTAATTCAATTCAATGAATGCGAATTGATTAAAAAATAATGTGTAAATGTAAATTGGCATTCCTGTACGCTTTTTCTTTTTTAACTTTATTTCATAAACAATATTGCCAATTAATGATATATTTTATATTAAGAACTCGGCCAGAAAAATCACATAGGACGTTGATTTGATACGTGCCAGAGAACATTACCACAGCACTGTTCCATGCCATGTTATTTTACTGAATGCGCACGAAACCCCCGAACAACCAACACGTGAATAGCCTCCAACACCCCCTTACAACCAGAATCTGCCCACGTGTTCGTCGGTCCACGTGCCGCCACGGCCGCTTTCACCCATCACCCCGTGGGCCCGCGGGAGCTGACAGGTGTTAGCGGGCCGCCACTCACCTGTTTCCGCCCTCTCCCGTGCTCACTCACTCACTCACTCACTCACTCACTCGCGCGCGCGCTCGCACCCTCGCGGCGACGACAGGGAGTAGCCCCCCCCCCCCCCCCGTGTCGTCGGGCCGCGGTGGGGTGAGGCGCCGAGTCCTCGATAAGTGCGCGTCGTAAAACGTCCCCATTTTGCGGCGCGGCGCGGGGCCCTGGCACCGCCCGCTGCCGGTGCTGCGGGCCCCCATCGATCCAGGACGCGCGGGAGCGGAGCGGGCGGTGGCGGCGGCCTCCGCGATAAGGCAACGACGCGCGCTCACCCGCCCGCAAGTCGCGCCGCGCCGGAGCGAACGCGCGCCAGCCGGCGAGGCCGGGGCCGAGGACAGATGCGGGACGGGAAGACGGAAGGGTGAACTACAGTACTGGCAGCGCATTTATAAATTGAAAAAATTTAAAAAAGTGAATTCAGGAAACTAAATATTTTGCAAAATCTAAAAAATTAAACATATTTTTCAATTTTGAATGGAATTTGAACTGAGTTTCTGTAATTAGTGTATTTAAATGTGTGATATTTTTAAGTTAGAGAAACGCGTCGATTTTAGCAAATTTCATTATGCAGTATTTCCGAAAATAATAAAGTTAGAAAAAAAACTCTCGTTAACTTATTTGATCCATATCATAAATAGAAAAAAATAGATAGTAATTAAAAATATGAAGGTCAAATTTTGGTCTTTTCTGTGCGATTTGTAGTGAAATGGCTCATAAGCGACTTTCACAGCGCGATGCGGCGGCGTCACACATTACTATGCATATGGCACCAAAACATTAACACTTCCCGACAAGCGATGATAGTCTTGATATCACGTTCATATTGTTCGATTCATTTAGTGTCTTTTGGCTGTTCATCAGCTATTACGGTGTCATCCAATCGGGAGATTGAACGCCAACATCGTGGCGTCACTAGTGACGGTTTAAGCTCCCGATTGGATGACAGCATAGAATCTGTCACTGTAAATAAATCGAAGTACGAGAATAACCTTCTGTGTAGCCGAACCTTATCGCCTCAGCGACTTCGTGTGAGGCAGATGAGCGGAGTAAACAAATCCTCGCAAGCTAATTGCTTCAGAGCAGGTCACATGACTACCGCAGCAAGTGGCAAGAGAACTGTCAGTCGTTTACTCGCTGACAATACTGTAGGATGGAATGTTGTTTGTGTTGCGTGGACTGGCCGTCGCCGCATTGCCTTGAGTATGGTGTGAATTGGGAACCAAAGTACCATCCTCATGGTGCGTAACATTTATGGGGAGGAGGATGATTTGCCAACATCAATGAAGTGGAATAATTATTACGTCCTCTGTCGCGGACGCGAAACAGGACGTAATTACGCTCTAACACGCCACCCTGAATCACCGTCATGTCAATTCACCTTAACGACATTACTGTAATGATGGATCGACAATAACAGCAAGAACCGAATTAAAACTAAAGGGCTTCAGAGATAAGTGTTCTGAGGTCTCGCGGCAATTAGGGGAAGACACTGAGGAAGCGAAAAGCGATAAAAACTTTGGAACATTATGAAATTCGACGGGTCAAAGAATAATAGCGCAAGGAGTTAGGAAATGGATTTGTGCAGCGGCTTTTACTCTGTGCGAAGCTACTTGTAGCCTTCTAGTAATGTCCTAAAGATGTTTGTGATTTAGGATCGCTCTAAAATCACCTAAATCAGTCCTAAAGTTCATGTACAATGTCATGAAAAGTCCCATTATAATCATGAACGGAAAACTGTTTATGAACTGTATTTTTATCTTTATAATCTGAAGAACGACGTTATTCACTCTTATTTTTTGGAAATAACATTTGAGTGTAGGCCGATTTATTAAATAGATGTAATTTTTCAACAGCGGCTACTCTTCATCTTCGAAACCGTGGCGATTTGAATTTAATATCTTCTGAAGTTAATGATCTGATCACACATTTATTTAAAAGAAATAAATTTCACGCAATCACAGGCGTAAAATTAGCTGTGGACGTGGTGTTAGTTATTGCATTAGTTATTTAATTTAATTAATATTCTAATGTTATATTGGTCTTTCTCCGAAGCGTGAAGAGTGCTTTCACTATCGTCAAATGCAGCAAGTCATTTGCATTCTGTGACAGAGAACGACGATGATTTGCGAGCTCGGGCAAGCGAATAATGGGACGGGTCGTCGATAATAACTACCAAGTACGCGCAGTTGGCTGCTGAGTATTCCAATTATAGTTCCTCTTGCAGTGCCTCGCTAGCGTGTGAGAACACTCAATAACTGAAGTGCGATATGGCTCCGCCATGTTCCTCTCGCACTGCGAGCAGAGAGCCCCTAAAGTGGTCCACATTTAATCAGCCCTAAATTTATCGTAATACAGCGAATTTTGAATTCGCTGAGGGTGAAAGTTACAGACCTAAGTGCAAAAGTAATAGTAATATAAGGAGTAATTTCTCAGAAATATAATGTTCGTAACAACATTAAAATTCCATTGCTATTTAAAGATTAAAAAAATGTTATTATATCTTAAGATAACACGTTTTAGAAAATACATTATTAATCATAATATTATATGTATGTACATAAGCTTCTACAAGGAACATACAATAATTAAAGAGACTAATTAGTCTGGAGAAATAAAAATTTATTTGTACAAAACAGGTCTTTACCTACTTTTAAATATAATCTCCACCAACATTTATGCACTTGTCCCTACGGGTTACCAGCTTTTTTTTATAACGGCTACAAAGAACTCTTCGCCTGAGTGTTTGAACCAATTTCTCATAAATTTTTTGACAATCTCGTAATCCTGGAACGTCATCCCACGTAATGCCTCCGTCAGTGGCCAAACACATGGAAATCAGATGGTGCTAAATGAGGGTTGTAAGGAGGATGAGGCAGTACCCCCCCCCCAACTCATTTGTTGGTGGTTTCATGGCTTTCTTGAGTAGTGATAGGACGTGCATTGTTTTGCTGGAGAATCACACCTCTGCTCTGAGATCCCCTACGTTGCTCTCTTATGGCTGGCTTCTACAGTGTCCTACAGTGTCCCTAAATACAGTCAACATGACTTTTCCTGCTGATGCGGCCCAAATGGTGATTGTCAGTCACTGGCTCTCGACCACTCTTGAACTGTTCTACCCACTTCAAAATTTCACGCGGTTCTTCCAACTTTCACCATACACTTTGGTCATTCTAGAGTAAATATTAGGTGGTTTTTCACCTTCAGTAAGTATAAAAAGAATCACAGAACGTTGTTCAACCACTATGGAATTTTCAAGTGAACTCGCCATCGTTCAACTTCATTTTGAGGTTATGAACACAACAACGCTAATTCTTCAGATACTCAGGGCATATCCCAATGATGCCAACTTAAAGTCCTAAAATTAACAAACTTGTGTTAACAAAACTACTTACTCTTTTTTTCTCCAGACTAATCTGTCTCTTCAATTATTGAATGACCTACGTATATATTATCATCCTACAACAGCTTCCGTCGTTCAATAGAACTCATAAATTAAATCCTGTACTCATTTGTATTATCGCTTTTTGTTGCAACTGTGACGCCTCTCACTTTCAGAACGTGAATGATAACGTGAAAAAAACTGTTTACTCCAGTTGGTAATAATTTGATACGCGAAATTCCATTTCGGTGACAGTAAACAAAACTAATCCAAGTCACTAATTCCGCCCGGCGTATTTACTATTGACGTAAAAATGAAATGCACATTCGTTTGGGACTGACTGACACTGGAACACCGGCTGTGAGAGGCCAATTCGCGTGCGGTGCGGCATTAAACCGGATTGGCGGGCGTTTGTGTTTTCATTCTGACTTGCACGGGCAAAAAACTGAAATTCAGAGATAATGGTGAGAAGATAATGAGGATTAAGGCCGGTCGTACTCAACGCATCGCATGTGCATCGAGGGCTGAAGTGGGCAGGGTTCTGTTAATGGTCCCCTTGACATATCAAATACATGCTTTGTTTTTAGTTTGAGTATTAGACTATAGTAAGATTGTTGATGAAAGTTTTTTTTTAATATTTCGTTATTACTTGTCCACAAGCTTCAGTTTCTGTAGAATTAATTTAATCCAAAATAAAATTTCTTCGTCTCTAAACCAACTATACTTCCTGAAATTCGAGTATGTACGTAATAGTGTTGTGGCTTATGTAATTCATACTCATAGTTTGTGATGACAGATCTGAGTTTCCTCTTTTGTGTAATACGATATTATTGTTATTATTATTAATATTATTTTTGTTGTTGTTTTTGTAATTGAAACTGTACTATAGACTTCAAAAAAGTTTGTTTTAAAAACCCTTCTTGCAAATCAAAAGCATCTTCTTCCATTGCAATTAGGTAATCATTTGTTTCACTTTGTAGTGCAAATTATAAGAACAATTGTCAATAATACTGTATTTGAATTGACGGAATTATTAAAATTTCAAATACTATTTATAATTGGACAATTTCCGATATTAAAACTTCAACTCATACCTTCCAACGGTTTACGTCTGCAACTTACTGATCCGTGATTCGCGCAAATGCTGTGAAATCGTTTCTCTAAATTGGTTTTTAATTATTTCGCGACTAAAATGGACCAGACGGTCTCGGTCGTGAATCTAGAACGTAATGAAATCTTGCTTTCTGCTCCCTTAAGTTTCGTTTTCTGCCTTGCTCTCGTAACGTCAGTTTCTGGCCAGATTTTGCCTCTCTGCGCACAGAGAACGTCACTTTAAGGGCGACGGGGCGGCGGTTCCTCTTCGCGAACTCGACGTGTTTGAGCTGCGGAGGATATTTGCTCGGCACGGCGCGGCGCGGCGCGGCGCGGCGACCAAACGGCAGCGAAGGTGGAGGAAGTCTCCGAATTCACAACCGGTTGCATTCATATTTCATCCACCCGTGGCTTTCCCCTCATCTACGAAATTGCTTTTGTGTATTAATGAAAAGTGTCTCCAAGACGTTTGCTGTTTCATAACTGAGGAAATTCAGGTGCTAGCGTGACTAAATATTGTCTCAATTATTTTAGTGCGAATCCGTTTGTTTTTTTTTGGTTTGACGACATTACTTTTCACACTATTTCCTTGGTTAAATCTTAGCACAGAATGTATTCTCGTGTATTTAAAGTCATAATTTTGGAAAATATTTCTTCTATAAACTGTGTTCAAGACAAATTTGTGTGCGAGATTTCCTTTTCGGAAGGGTCCCGAAAACTTAATTGGCCAATGGTTGATGCTTATATGTTGGATTGAGCGATGTGCAGTTTCCCTTTTTATTGCTAACATTTTATTTTTATTAATATGGTTTTTGCTTAAGTCTTGGATACATTTTCTTTATTTCAGAAAAGACACACTATTATTAAAATTGTAGTTATCGGATACGTGAGTTGGAATTTTATTTGTCGAAATTCATTGATATCCAGCAGTCAACGTAAAATGTTTCATTGTTAAGTGATCTATCAAATTGTTTGCAATCAATTAAGGAGAAATAATTATAATTATTTTATTGTAGTAGATAATGGAACGATTACATAATGACGTGAATTACTACAAGAGTCTGGAATATATTATACGAGAGAGTGATGTAAACGTAACATAATTAATACCCATTACATCGAATTTTGCATTTATTCTCTACAAATAATGAGAACGAGTAGAAGTTGAGCGCAATTATAAAACGGATAAATTATAATAATAATTATTATTTCAATAATAATAATTTCAGTAATAATTATTTCTGCATCTGATATGGCAAAAAAAGAAAGCATACAGTGTATACCGTAACCCTCCCGCAGATTCCAATATAACACTATCGAACAATACATTTAATAGGTAGATGGACCAATTATTAAGCCTTATCTGCCTGAATTATTTTAAAAAATCATTACGCCAGTGTATAAATTAAAAAAAATTAAAACTACTTTTTTAATAATTACTAGAGACCGGATTTTTATGTAATAACATATTTTTTGTCTCAATACTTATCGTTCTCAAAACTGTACTCTTGGGGAATCGCCGCTCTCCTAACACAATATCCGATTTTTTCGTTATATGGTTTTACATATTTAGTATACTGTTACATATTTTACATATTTTGCGATTTTCACAAAATATTTTTAAATCACATCAAATTTGTTCAGTTTTATTACTGTTACTATTTTTTACTATCACTATTTTTTCTATATTATTGGTGTAATCTAGGTGTAAAACGTATCATTTTCATCGCGTTTCATGACCTTTAACCTTAATTTTTGAGAAACTTTGGCGATTGTCAACGTGTAAGATGAGAATGTTGCACGCTGCGGTGATTGCTTGTAATGCGTCTAGTCTGACTGAAAGTGTATATAATCTTCCTATACGCACCGTGGTCTGACTGTTAAATTACCGTTCTGAATAACAATAGACGAAATTTTTACTACTGATAGGAAGTTGTGTGGTGCAAAGTGTGCTTCAAATTCCAAATGATTTTTAAAGGTTTGTATTTTTTAAAAATTTGTTTAGGAATTTTTTTATAAATGTAATTTCGAGATGTAAATTGATTTATAATTACAGTATTTTAATATTACATATTATATGATATTTTACATATATATTACATATTCTTACTATTTTCATTACATATTTTTGTACATAATTTTGACATTTTATACTACATTTATATACATATACATACATCATTATAATACTGTGTTTGATCAAAACACAGTATAATAATGAAGCTCTGTCATAGTGAATATAATTTCATCACTAGCTAGAGCGATCTAGTAGGAAATTATAGAATGGGAGAGTAAAAATAACTTCATTTAGCCTTTTTTCTGTATACATAGTTGATTGTGAATGACTTTTTCTGTGGGTATCATAACACATTTCTCGCATGTTACACATCATTTCTATAATAACAAACGTACGGCAAGAGGTTTATTTTATTGCGATCAAAGCTATCACTGTTTGTTTTTCTTTCACCGATTAACATTCTCATAATTGTTGTTCTATATGCGAGACAAAAACATGTTTTTTGTTTGCACACGCTGTATGATTGTTGATGTGCGATGGGATTTTTAGAGGCGGATTCTACACCAATTGATATGCCCAGGGCGTTCGCCTCCAGCAACGCACGCGTCGCTTGTTTCAAATATTTCGCATCCAGACAGAATGCAAATGACATTCGTTCCCATCACTTAAAGCACCAGCCACGTGTCCGTCCAACTTTGCTCTCGGAATGTCGCAACTATCACACCCTGCACCACACTATGCTGTCACCATCTTCATGATCTCCATCTTTCGGGACTTCGCATAATGGCACCGTGCCCTATTATTAAAGATCATCATCGTAACATGATTGCTGACACACACTAACATTATTTTTTACACTTCCACCGATTTTGTTATCCTCGAAACAAAGAATATTCTAATCCATCTACCTTGTGAATTTTGCTCAGAGCCAGCATTGCCACTAACTTTGCAATAACTGGATCGGGCGTCCTAGGATTCGGTACCCGATTATGCAACGCGGTGGTGGAGTTTCCATATGAGCTATGGTGTGTGACGTGCCACCCTCGGAGCTGACTGACTTCAGCGTATTCCTTAGGCAGCGCGTCACTTTGGAGCACTGTGGTTGACTTGGGAGATTTTAAAGGAAGGGCCGTTTTCTCAAGAAGTCATGTTTCAAATAATGCACCATTTATTACTGTTGCATGAAGAGAGAGAGAGAGAGAGAGAGAGAGAGAGAGAGAGAGAGAGAGAAAGGGAGGGAGGAACGATAAATCAGATAAGGAGTATATGGGAAGTCGAGCTCAGATGTGGCAGCCTCTTACCCCATCACTCCGTGGTCCAGGCGCGGCGAAGACGACAGCAGCGGCGGCGGCGGCGGAACTCTGCGAACGAGTCATCATGGCAGTGGCGTAGCGTCAGGGGACGCTGAGATGCTGAGCATCCCCGTATATAAGAACCTTAAATACTGTATTGATAATCTTACAAGTGGTCTGTTGAGCGAAACACGTTTTGTATTAATTTAAAATTGATTTCCTATGATTGAATTCGGCGGGGTGATGAAGCTGGCCTTTGATTGGCTTGGAAGCTAAAATACTTCAGCGTCTGCCGCCAGATTGCGACGAGCAATGACGCATGCGCAGATGGCGAGGTTCCCCTCTCCCCTCTTCACCCCTGGCCCAGAGAAACCCGACTGCTTTACGCTAGCGTCTACTGCGGAAAGAAGCTCGTTTGTGCACGAGAGCGCAGCACACTTCAGGCGTTCAGTAAATTATCTTTCTCTCTCTCACTCGGGAGTCCCCGCTTGGTCATGGGTACAAACTGTAGAAATAGTGCCTGACTACTATTTCTTAATTAATATCCAAGAAATTGTATTATCTCTTAAATAGATTACATATTATTTAAGTCTCCAATGTATAAATTAACAAATGGTCTTATTGCCATTCGCGTATAAGAATTAAAGCTGAGCCATTGTATAATTTGCTTTCAAGACATCGGCAGCCCTGACTGCTGTGAGGATTTTGTGGGAAGCGCCTACACCGTCGTAAGCAATCGAGATCGTGGAAGTAGTCCTAGTGTATCTGCCTTGTGTTACGTTCGCCTGTTAGACGAAGTAGTTGATAGTGACATTTTGTGTGTTATTGTTGAGCATCCCCAAACGTGTGAGTCACGCTACGCCACTGCATCATGGAGACCTGGTGCACGTCGTTCACGATTCTCACACACGCTTCTGACTCCAGTGTCTCACATGGTCCCAACTGCTTCCGTCTGCTCCGCATGGTACCGTCTGCTTGCATGGTACCGTCTGCTTCGTATGGTTCCGTCGCTTCCGTCTGCTCCGCATGGTACCGTCTGCCCCTCCTGGCTCCGCGGGGCCCGTATATATTGGTCCCCGCTTGCATGCGGCAGCACTTTTTAGAGGTTGTGCCCCCGAGATGTTGTGCTTGCCGATGCAAGCCGCTAACCTTCGGTGTGGAGTAATGGTGGCACGCCACAGGTGCTAGAAAGACTTCAGCTGATATCTGGAGGAAAATTCTAGTGACCGCTGCTGTGATCGGACGCGATGATTCATATAATAAAAAATATTTCCATAAATATGTTCAATCCCTGATTTTCCCCAATTTTTAACCGATCAACTTAGAGGATTCTTATAGGTTTGCGGAAGAGTTTTCCCAATCGCTGCAAAAAAATGTACAAGACTTTTCTAATACGGAGCAAGAAAAGACATGCAAGGAGGGACAATTTATCTTTTGTCAAAGTCACTGAAAAGTAAGAAAAGACACTTAAAATTAAAAAATGATTTCGAATAATCATTTTTAGTCTTTCAATTCGGCGAAGACTGACAAAAAATTGTCACATAATGATATTGCTGAAACGAAAGATTAAATGTATGTTCGAATTATTAAAGAAGTACGTATTTACTTTTCGAAGTTGGTTTTATATTTTATTTCATTTTTATAATAGAATTCGTTGTTCTGCTCCTTTCTGAATTCGAAATTCTTCACAACTACCCTTACCAAGGAGCGGTGATATTCAGAAAAGTCGAATCCCCAAAAACGTAATAGAAGGCTCCTAAAGAACTTTTGGAGCTAACGGCAAAACATAACTGGGGGACTTAGGTGCCAAAACGTATTTGCCAGGACCTCTTTACAAATACCCTGGTTTCATATTACGCACGATCGATGTGAAGAGACAGACATTGGAACGGAGTGCATTGACGCCTGTCTAATTTAGACGCAGTTTTCCCGTTAATTTTGATATGTATGAAGTAAGAGAGTTCTTCACCTTTCCGTTAGATGTTCTTTGGTTTCGCATCTCGTTGGTTGAAATTGGTTGAGTATGAGAGCCGGGAAATGTATCTATAATACCATCTATTGAATCATTCAATTTATTCCTGTTCCATTGAATATATCGTCTAGAATATTTGATCATTGTTCTAAAACATTAATTTGAAGTTCAGAATGTATGTATTTATTATGCTAAACGTCTTTGAAAGCGAATCTTAATTTCATAATGATAACAACGTACCTAATCACTTATGCTGTGTCTTATTTATTGTTTGAGCATAGTCACCATCTTCATCACCCAAAACTCTGAAAGTTTCTACTACAGATCGGAAAACACTCTTGGTGTCACTACTTGCATTCTTCAACACCCACTGTTCTTTCCACAACTGAAAACGGCAACAGGATGAAACAGGTCATTTGCATGGAAATTTTGCAAATCTCTCACAGCAGGCTGTGGCTGAGTTTTTTTGTGGGAAACTGAAAAAAAAATACGATTCACATTTTATAAACGATGTCCCTGTGCAGTAATTACAATTCATCGCGTCCAGTATCAATTATTCGCTAATGTTTCTCTGCGGGCAACAAATAAATGCGATGTTCACGAATTTGCAACTGGCAGTACGCTTTGCTCGCTTTAGCTTCTTCGTTTTGGGCGTCCTGGTGTTTTCAGCAGGAAATGAATCTTCGCCGTGGCGAGCGCAAATTACCTTACGGAGGCGTGGAGAGGGAGGAAATGAAAATTACTCTCGCCTAAAAGCTTCTTATGTTTTCGTAGCTGACTACATAAACTTCCGTTACCAGCTAGGACAACTGTGACGTACGTGATTCCACAATGAACTACCTTGTTAGATTAGTATTTGAAGCTCTAAAATTATTAAAGTGGACTTCAACACGAGAAACAAATGTAGAAATTAAGAATCACTTGTAATAGGCAATAGGCCAATTTTGGCTATTTCCACAGTTTGTTGCAAATGGATAATATGTAGAAACAACACATTTTTGGATTAACTTACTTTAATGAACATACAGCCACGAGAATGTTAAGAAATTGTTTCAAGCTTCTCCTACATAAACTTCGACTATTAATTTTATTATAGGATTGGAAAAATGTTCACGAAACTTTAAAATAAAGTTAATCCAACTTTGTTATTCTTTTCTAATAGGGTCTTTATATTACTAAAGAAGCTTCAAAGTTATAAAATGTTTCATCAATATCTCTGTTCATTCACGACTTACGTGGTTGGTACCTCGTCTTGCTTGGAGTTCTTTTTTGCAGGTTATTTAACTTGGGGAGGAGTTTAAATAGCCCTCGCCGCGTACACACACCTTTGTGAACTTTCGCCAGATTGAACAACTTCTTTTCGTAGATTTTATACCCCTTCTTCTTCGGGTTTTCAGGCAGCCTAGTCTCAGCAAAAGTATTCGTTTGTTTTGCGGGCGGAAGGAGGCAGCTTGTCGGGTTGTTGCCACCCTCGTTTATTTCTAACACGTTCCAGAAAAGTTCGAAATCCCAAATTGCCTTTTTCTATGCATAAGATAAGGCAAGCACTTTACGGCCGGTTTGGGACAATGCAGACCGTGCTAACGTCAGATACGCGTTAGTACCTGTTTTACTGTGAAACACGTTTTCTTATCAGGTGCATGGAGCGCAATTTGCGGAGAGGTACGGTTATCGTCTAATGGCTATTCCCCGTTCTAGCACATTTCTGTTCTCCGTGAGATATGCTCGTAATACTGTTGGTTTGATCAATTGCTGGTTTGTTTACAATGATCGAGGAACGTTGGATTAATAAAAAAATTTTGTCATGTTATGTGTGCAATTCTTATACGACTATGATGTATGTTACTATGCGATGTAAAAAACGCAATGTAAAATAATGTGATAGGGTGATCAATAATTTGCATTTCTAAGCTTCCAAGTAAATATAATTGTTTCGTACCTATTCTCGATTCAAGAAAAACCTGTACAGAAACGTTTCAGAGAAACTGCGCAAACCGGTAGTTCGAATCATTAACTTAATTGTTGAGTTATAAACATTTTGGCAAAATTGTTTTATGAAACGAAGGTAGGCGTTTTTACGGGATAAAAAAATGGTTGGAATCGCTACATCTTTTTCCTGAATTAAATACTCATTTCACATATTAGCATATAATTTGATAAAAAAATTCAAATTAATTTCACTTTAAATTAATATAATAATAAGAAGCCCAAAGTGTTAGTAAATTCAATCCTCATGGACCATTCTGAAAAATGTAGAAGATGAACTAAGAAATGCATGGTATTTCCTTGAAATTGTATTTCAGTTTGATGATTCTTATTAGAAATTGATTTCGGTAAATATATTATCATAACTCGTAATTTTCTAACACTACATTGAAAATTACTTTCAGCGTCACATACTCTTTAAAGTTAACAGCGACAATTATATGAAAACGTTCGAAAAACAACATTCATTCCATAACGATTGACAAAATGGCCCGACTTCCTCCCCGAACCTTTCCCTGTCGTGAATGAATTGCGTTTCGCGCCGGCTCCCAATGCGTCAGACCCGATGTAAGCGCGCGGCGAAGAAAGAGGCGAGGAATCCGGTGCCAAGCGGCGGCGGCGGCGCCCACGACGAGACTTTACGAAGGGTTATAAAATAAGCAAGAGGTGGCGGCGCGGTGGGGGGGGGGGTGGCAGCCCTCAGAATGAATGGTGGGGCGCGCGCTGAATGGAGACCGCCCGCAACGCTGCAGAATCGCAGGAATTAGAACGAGCTGCGAAAGGGCGGCGGCGAGTTGCAGCGCACCGGATGCCAGCAATAGTTGGGGTTGTGTGCGGATAAGCGGTGAACGAATTGGATTATGGTGGCGCGGAGATTCTCCCGGGAATAATGCATTGGAGAATGAAGAGAAAATGGATGTCGAGAAATAAGAGAAGGAAAGAGAATAGAAAATAAGAGACTATTGGCGATAAAATATGTGCAAAATGTGGTGGACCAAAGAAAGAAGTAATGAAATAATGATAATGTGAAAGTTATTTGATTCTAGACAACACGGTAAAACCTCAGATCAAGACAAATATTAACATACGTAATAGGACAAGAAATTGGAAACATATATTCTCGTGAAAACGATACGTCCAAATACATCTGAGATGTAAAAATGAAAACAAAAATTTAGAAAGAAAATATTGAGTGAAGTTTGAAGTGACCAAAGTAATACATACATACGCCGTCTGCTATTAATAGCATAAATCGCTGGATGCCGATTAATTACTATTATCGGCTACTGACGCTTACGGTTAATTACTGTTATTGCTATTATGAAACTAATCTTCGTATCAGGATGGCGATGTCTGTCGCTGTATTCGCGTTCGTGAATCATTGCAAACTGTAATAAAACATACAGACGTGGAGAGAAATACTAAACAAGAAGAGATGGCAAAGACGAGGACATCGCCGCCGAAGGTAGCCGCGTAGACGAGCTCGGCCCCTGCCCTTTCTGTTTGCCACCCGCGCGGCCTCGGGGCTCGGCTGGCCGTCACGTGATTTACGTGGCTGCCGCCGCTCCGCCCCGCAGCGTCGCGCGCGCCGCACGGCGTCGTCGCAGGGGACGCCGCGCCGCGCCGCGCCGCGTCGCGTAGCCCACGAATACCCAGCCGCTTGCATTCCCGTGGGCGCCAAAGCGCGTCGCTTCTGAATGGATCCGTTTTTTTTCTGCGAACCGGAACGAACGCTCTAAAATATTGAAAGAATGTTTCTAGGAGCTGGAGAGATTAATTGTAGGGGGAAATGGCATCAGAAAACATTCCGTGTGCATCGTAAACCAGTCGGGATAAAAAAATCCAAGCCATACAAATGCTGGAGTAATTATGTGACAGCAAGCTTTATTTATTTCAAATACCTTTCGGCCTTGGGGAAAGGATACTACATCATTCTGTCGGAAATCCAGTTGTGTACAATAGACTAGTTGGACATTGTTTTATCTTTCATGAAAAAAATATTGTAGATGAAAAGCGTGTATTCCGTAGTCGGCATAAAAGGCGTAAATACAAATGTTCCAGTATTTAGGTTGGTTAAAATTTGATGAAAAACTTTCCCGTAAATTTCGTATACAACAAATTAAATATAAATTGGCATTTTGTTTTGAAGGTAGCGGCTGGTGAACGTTTATTTCAAATCGAGTTACCAAGGCAACAATTTTAAACTGTGGTGCCCCCTCGCGTAGCACAAATTTTAATCCAGCGCTTTCATTCGAGTTTCACGCTGCCGACCTCTACTGTGGGCAGCTTCCTGACCGGCGGCGCGGCGCGGTGTGCAAGGGTGCGGGCGGGGGCGGCGGCCGCGCGTGTAAACAAGGGAACGAAATTCTCTCAGCGCTGCGGGCGGCGCGGCGGGGCCTGGCTCTCTCTGCTCTCTCGCCGCCTTTGCTGCTGATTGTCCGAGGAAGCCAATTGGAGCAAGTCCAGAGGCCGCCGCCGCCGGTTCCCTCCTCCCTATCCTTATCGCTGGCGCGCCGTATCTCTTCGCCGCCTCCCCCGCAGCCCCGTTGACTGCTCCGTACCCTGCCGGCTGGCCGGCCGGTTGGCTGGCCTTAGCCGTAGGGCTTTTCATCGTCGCTAACAGCCTGCCCACTCCCCGAGTATCCCGTGCTTGCAGTCTGGTCTGCAGGCGGTCGATGTTGTACCAGGTATCCCCTTGAAGCATACTAAATCGTCCAGCTTTCCCCACTTGCCTGGTGTATGAATAAAATTCGTTTCCTGCTAGATGTGAAGCACACGCCACTTGTATTTGTTGGTTGTCGAGAGCGATGAAGTTTTTAAAGATGATAAAAATGCATGTAAGTCTTGAAACACAGAAAAAGGCGGAAAAATAAATCGTCTACGTTTTATTTTAACGCGCAGTAATTATTAACTTTTGGATGTGCGTGACATCGAGTGTCATTAAGTGAATGCACAAAATAGTTGACATTAAATGTATCTTCTTAAACATATTTATTGTTTATGTAGGCGTCAATACTTAATTACTCGGAGAACTAGATGATATAAATTAGGATATATGCATCTACTCAAGGAAAGAATTTGTTTCAATTTGTCTATAGTAATTAAGGAGTCAGGAGTTATAACCAGTAAAAAGGCGGATAGGCAATCAGTCATTTTACTGAGCGACTTGGTGCCTAATGGGAAGAGTAAAGGGACATTATCATATTCCTTCCTGCCATTAAGGAATTTGCGATACTAAACAATTCATTCAATTTCCTAGTTACTCGCACAATTCTTTATCAACTCTTCTCATACAAAGCTCCTGTCGGGAGTAGAGCCTGGGAACACGGGCATTGAGGTGAACGTCCTAGTTGCGAGTTAATTTAGGCTCTCGAGCAAATAAAACTGTAATTTGATCTTCGAATGTACTACTCTTTCCCGTGTCCTCCCATCATCTTTAGAGGTAATGGTGGGTCACAATTCCTAGTCATTCCAATACTATCACTAAATCATATATGACACTGGTTATTACGTTTTTTATGATAATAACATTTTGTTCTAATTAACTGTAAACATGCGTGATTCAGTATATTTAATGTTAGCTCTTAGTTTTTATCATCTGTCCAGGAATGGGTCGTGCAGGCAAAGAATAGGCCTCCTCAATCGTCAACGCTCGGGAACCGAGTTTGGTAATCATCAGCCTCATCATCATCTTAATATTTCTGAATGAAATGTTCTTCCTGTTGATCTTTATGAATTGAATGTACTAGGATGCTAGATTCACATACTTTAAACAGAAGAAACCTTATTAATTAATCCTATGAAGTTATTCATTCTAGATTCACAACCAAGATGTAAATGTTTTGCTTTTGAGACGGAAATTATGTTACAATTATAATTTATCGACGACTGCCTTACATACTCTTTCATGCTTATTTCTAACCGATGACTTGTCTCAAAGTTAGATTGTCTTAATGTTTTCTTTCGGTGTTCAGTCTCTTCAGGAGGAAAGAAATACTTTCTCGCCGTGGCGGTTTTATGAGTCAAACTTCCCCGAGGTTTATGCCTCGCATTACATTGCGCATTGTTCTCGGAAGCCGTAATAGTCACCATTGAGGTAGCTCGTTTTTTCCATTTTCTGACAAGTCACAGCACCTTCCTGTGAAGACGGAAGAGCAAAACAGCAAACGTACGAAAGAGGATGTCTAAATAGTGCCTGTGAATTTTAAAAATATATTCAAGTGTGACGGTGATTTTTTCCTTTCTTTTCATTGTTTTGGGTATAGTCATGGCTGAATACAACGTTTCTTAAGTTTTTATGGAAAAGACAACAAAGAATTGTATATTATAGCTGGTCAGTGAATGCAAATAAAAATAGACTGTGATTTAATGCATTCTGCTTTTCATAGTTTTGCGTTAAGCTACTTTTTGTGCATATCCGCATACAATACAAATCCATTCATACACGTAGAGGCTAGTTGTCGACAAACATGACAGCAATTCGCGAGAACATTTGTTTTGTAGGATTACCAGTATTAATATATGGACGCATTCATGAATGTTAAGTACGTTGCTCAAGAATATATGTATATGTATTGTTTGTGGCAATTTTGCTTTAAATACATGGATGTTGAAAGTGATATTTTTTGGAAGATCACGAAAATCGGAATTATATCTAGTATTTTTTATACTACTTCTTTTGACTCATTCCATGCCAGAGTTAGCAGCTTATTAAATAAAATATTTACTCTTCAGGAGACGTACTAATTATTGTTCAGTGCAATTCAGTTCAAATGCCATGAAATTGTAGAAAATATTTTACGTGAATTTTTAAAAATATATTCCCTTAGCTAATAAAATATTATTACGCAGCAATCAGTAACAATTTCTAGTTTCTTATTTTTGCTCAAGGCACCCAGGTGATTTCACAAATCATGAGCTTTCGTCCCTTGTTCGGTGCTCTTATGTTAGCCTCTACATTTTCATACATTTCGCGCTTTAGATTTATTTTCCTGTAAATTAAAAGCGTATTTTGCATGCGGCGTTGGGGCAAAAAATTGTCAAAAATAATGAGAATTTATGTGGGTCAGCGTTGCGCGAACAAGAAGCTGCATATTTTGCCTGATTCTTTGATAAGGATTTTAGAAATACTATCAGAGAAAATTTTGAAATATTTCGGCGAAACACATCCTCATTACTGCACAATTTGCCTTCAGCTAGTACTTTATAAAATTATTTTTTTTTAGTTCGAATAAGTGTTAATATACATCCACTACATAGCAACGTTATGCTCTTTGTTAATGTTAGTTGAATAGTCTTGCAAGATCTATTGATTTTACTGCAAAAATGCTTATAGAACTCGGGAGAATGATCAGGGAGACGGTATAATTTATCAAATGTTTAAAAAGTGAATAAGGGGTATCGAACAGGGTTAAAAAAAAGCGTCGCGAAGAATATTTCATTTCCCCCGCACGTTGTAGCAGAACACCGAATAGCCAGTTCGAATTTAATAACCAGAAAAGAGCGAGAACTTTCGAAATTTTTGTTGAAAAAATGTAATGAATTTCAATACTACGAATTACAATGAACACTAAATACATTTTTTGTAACTTTTGTTATTACATCACCAGAAAGGTTTTTTTTCTGATTTTGAAAATATTTAGTTTTTAAATCGACTTTGTTGGGTAGCAAACAATTAAAAACGTAAGAAATATACTAAATACTATAATTACTCTCTTGTTTAGGTTCGTCGACTTCGTCGATTCGACTTCTGCTTCAACGAATGAAAATCGCATGTTGAAAACTTGTGGAGGTTTTTTCTTATTATCTTACTTATCAGATCAAACACTCGTATAATTTGAACGTGACTGATAGACCAAAATAAATAACCTTTGTATTTGTGAATTGATATAATAGTGTAAATGTGGGCTTAACAACGTTTCGTTCAATATTAAGTACTGAGACCATTACATTAAATCCTATCCTTTCTCCTTCCTTTCCACGAGGAGCACCTGAAAACGTTTCCTGTGCTCGTATCTCACTCGCTTAACTTGCTCTTTACACTGGCGTACGTCGGTAAAAGAAATCGTCTTCTCGGTTAAGGAGACAGTATGTCCACCGAATGCTCACACCGTTCTTCCATTACGCGCTTATTTCTTGATAAAGTGCATTTAATTTCCGCGCTGAAGGAGGCGCTGAATTTATCTGGAGCGCTGCAGAATTCTATTCCTTCCCGCAGTAGCCTACATCACACTGTCACCACTGCGTGGAAGCAGAGATCCGTTGTAGAATAGCGTGTCGCGAGTGGGAGTCCATGAATATCGCCAGAAATTAAATAGTTCTCGCTGCAGGATGGGAGTGACGATGGTACGGATTCTACTGCTGTTGTCGCTCTCACACCGAACAACTTCGTGGCAACTTTTGGTCAATGAGCAGAGGAAGATGTGGAAACTTTTATTTTGACTCGGCTTGCTGGTAAATTTTGTTCTCGATGACTCTCGGCGATGAACGCTTTTAATATGCTGGATGTGTTCCCCTTAGTTTTGCGCTTACCTCTTCATATTTGTTTAGAAGTATGTTTTCATATTTTCTCGTTCTCATAATTGTAACTTTCTTCTACATGTCTTCTGAATCGAAATCCTTGGATGTTTGTAGGATAGGATGTCCATGCATACGAGTATAAGGAGATTAAACAGTATAACAAATTTTTATGTTAACGTGTAACTAATGCCATTTCTCTTTTTCATGTTCTGGAGGTAGGAGGTGATAACACTGCCATTGTAGATATAGGCTTGCTTGACTAAGAAGTTGAATAGTGCGTCGTAGACAATAGCCTGAGAATTCTTGCGAGTATTAGAACGTACTCATTGCTGGAAGGCTGTAACGGTTGTTAATGCTCCAATGCCGCTCTCGTTTCCAAACCGAAAGAATTCGTAGCACGTATAGTATTAAATTAATAGTGGGTGGATTTTGATGACAATAAAACATCGCCAAAAATGCTCTTAAAATGATTTTGAAAGTGATGTAAAAGCAAAGAAAAATGACGTAAAAACGTTTATCAAACCCAGTTCAGATGAACAACTCAAGGTGGAGCTTGGATTGTTACTGATGTAATCGTGGCTTCTTCCTTTCGTTCAAGTGAACTCATCTAGCAGACTTTTGGGGTTTGGACTGTTCTTTACCAGGAAATCTGTCTTCAGTTATTGTGAAATCGGTCAAACCGACAACGACGCTGACAGAACATCACAAGAACCTTACTCACGACGACTGACATTACAATTTCTGAACGAAGAAATCGGACAGGCTACTCAGGAGCTATGTGGATAACATTTATTGCATCTCGTAAATATTGTTTGAAGAAAATACCATTAAAATAACACTAAAATCCATTAAATGAATGAATAAATGAAAATACTTTAAAAATAACCCCAAAAAAGTAAAAAATGACTTCTTAGTCTAAATCGACGAAAAATGCCAAAAAATGTCAGGTATATAAAAATAGGTTATTTCCTTTTGTTATAACAAAGTAATGTCTGTACTAAAAGATACTGTTCTAAAGTGAAAAGAAAAAGAATGACATTTCATTAAAATCCTCCCCCTATAGATTAGTATACTGTGGAACTGTGATATTATATTTCGCGGCGAGAGAGAGCGAGATTCTCGATAATATTTTCTTACTTTAGACAAAGCGTTTTTATAAAGTGGTCAAAAATGAGTAGTAGCGCACTCCATACAGAAATGAATAAAATACATGTATCTTCTTCAGTGTGGTATATTCATTGGGTTTGAATGAATGAGTCTTGAGGTTTTTATTTAATTCTTGCATTTTATTTATAGATTTTACATGTAAGATTGTATATGAAAACTCTGTTGTATTAAAGGTGAGAAACTACAACACAACTTCTTGATACCAATTCATTATTATCTGGGATAAAAATAATTTTTTCAGTCTGTATTCTTCTGTTACCCCTTTTACGAATCGTAAAGATCGTTAGGATATGAAACACGATTTTATTTATATTCTTCTGGAAAGCCCGGAAGTTCGTAGAAAATTATTTGCTTTCTAATAACTGAAGAATGTTAATAAAAGGATTCGATCGGAAATATTTGGAAACGAGTATTGATCGGAAATATTTTAATCTTTCGTGAAGTTTTAGATGAAATTCCATCAAGACAATTGTTAGTCTTTCGCAGAGAAATTACTGCTGTGATGATTATACTACAGTGGAGTTATTATTGGACGAGATCGTCACTAATGAAGGTCTCTTACGTGTAACGCAGCCAGCCGTGAAAGCTTGTTAATAGTAAATATAGTACTGTTGAATAATTCTTGATCACGTTGTAAAGTATATCACTGTGCAAATTCGAACACTCCGAATTCCGTTTACTCGCATGTGCATTGTTGACAACCAACACGCAAAGAGCTTGCACATCTCTTTAATCCTGCCAATCTTCAAGAGGCGCTTTATCCGTCTTGAAGGCCAGGGTCCTGTCATGTCAAAAAATAATCAACCGTTCTTACTTTCCAATTTTAATGTGTCAATAGCGTCGTTTTATTAATATTATCCTATGAAAAGATGACTGTGCCGAACAATGTATAATTCTTCGTCGAAGCAAAACCACGTTATTATTCTATTGCTGAATAGTAAATTGCACCCCCAACTCAAGGTTGCATCAAATAGATTCAAGACGAGAAATTTAGAATTCGTCAGATTATGCCGTAAATAAATATTGACGTCGCACATGGAATCTGCAACATCATAACTCGGAAACAGTACGTCCGAGGTTCTTAACTCGATTTTTGGGTCTTGTCTCTTCGATCTTAATCTACAAAACGAGACGAATCTGAACGTTTTCTTGCACAAATTAGAGCCTAGCCGTTTGCAGACGGATTCCATTATGAACTATTTTCCCTTTGAAAACAATGAATTACAAGGTAGAGATTAACAGCACGAATCCATCTGGCATATTTTTTATATTTCTATCATAATTTTTGCCATAATTTATAGTATAAGAAAGCATTTAATACATTTTTTATTCTTTTGAACGTTCAAAAACACTGAAGACGGTGGAATGGGTTAACAGTACCTACAAACTAGCGGTATTGAGAATGTGAGTGAGAAATACCATTTAACATACCTAATTAGTTCTGCAGGCGGACTGAGTAGCACTCCTGTTTATTTGGATAAGTGAAACATAAACATCTGCAGTTGCACTTCTCCACAAAATTTCACACAGTTTTTAACGGGTATTTTACGTTATACGAGTACATATAAATAAAGTTGGATCCGCTGCCTACTTTTGGATTCAATTCTAGGATACTGTTGGCCAGGACCGTTGCAGAACAGTTGCCAAGTAGTTCCAATTACGTCACCAGCCTTACTCCGGCTTTACCTCTGCGTTCTTCTCCACCCCCAACTACTGGTCCCGTTCTCGGCGGGCACAGGCCCAAGGCAAGTTCTCCGCCTGCGAATTTTCATCTGCAGCGTCGCCTTTCGCGGCGGCCGCGGCGGCGACAGCGGCTGCGGTGGCAGCGCCAGCGGGGGAGGCTACGACTGCGGTGGCGACAGCCGGGACGGCGGTGTTACCGGAGAACGTGGTGGGGCTGCGACGGCAGTGAACGCGAGATTGGAGGCTCGGGAGGAGGCGGTAGCGTGGACACTGGTTAAGGTGTAGATGTGGACGCGGCGAACGCATGGTCGTGTGTAGAGGTATAGGCATGGACGAAGGCCGAGGCATGGGTGGCGGCAAGCGGTAACCAGGGCGCGGGTGGGGGCAGAAACGCGGGCGAGAGTAGGGGCGGAGGCAGGAGCGCGAGGTGGAGGAGGAAGCATGAGTAGGGCGGTAGGGGGAGTTGGCTAGAGGTGGCGGTGCGAGTGCGTGGCGGGGGCGGGGGAGGGGTGGGGCCCGGAGCGGGAGCGGAGCGGAGCGCAGCCACCGGAGGGCCGGGAGCGGCTGCGAGCGACGGGGGACCAGTGAAGAGGCAAAGGGAAGGCGGCGCCGCGCCGGGGAGAATTGCGCGGGAGGTGGTTTCGCAGGCAGCGACAGATAGGGCCGAAAGCACTTGTGAAGCGAGGAAGCTCTGCGGAGCTGCCTGGACTGCTAATGAGGTTAAGACACTGCGCAGCGGGCTATTTGCCTGCTGCACTACTTTCGAGGTGTGGCGTTCTTATTCATGAAGTTATCAAGTTGTGGCTTTCGTCGTGGGACTGAAACAACACAAGTTTGTTGGAAATAGGAACCTTAATGATCTCTTGATGGTCTCTTTCATTTCAGTGTATGCATTAATTCCTCAATTTGAGTGTGTGCATTAATATCTTTTAGAGAGAGAGAAAGAAGCAGGGAGACTTGATACGTTCGTATAATGAATAACATGGAAAAATTTCGACTAATGTTGCTGAGATCTTAATGCATATATGGTCTCGTGCAATGTTGGAAAAAAATGCAATGGAGTTGGTAATAGTTAAAACGTTTTCAGTGACGATAATAAAATAAATAATTTTGTACTTTATAAATGGAAGAATTAAACATAAAAGTAGGAGAGGTAAGTTCATAAAATGAATCAAAATAACATCCAGCGAAACCTAAGATTGCATACGATTCTTCTTGCCTAATAGAAAACGACGGACAAGTATCTGGATAAGTAGGAGCCCCAGATAGTAAAGTTGCACGGAAGCTGCGGGAAGCGGATACCCGGTGCACACCGCTATGCCCAGCCGGGCTCTGCGTCGGCTGCAGAGATAGCTTGCCGCTACGTGCCTGGCAAGAGATAACAGGAGCACTGAAACACTCACTTCCCAATCTCTTTTTTTTTTATCCTCATAGAAGGCTTTCCCTTTCTCTTCCAACTCTCTCGCTTAGATCCCTCTGTGCTGATTCTCTAGCGTCTCTATGGATGCCGTAGGGGTGGTTCTTTTGTGGAAGTAAGGGATTGTTTTCTAAAGCTCTAACCTCTTCGTATCCTTATCGGAACTTTCGATAAGGTCGATAAATTGGCTCGGTAGGAGCGAAGAAGTTCGTGTTTCCTTAGACGATAAGTGTTCTTACATTATGTTGTAGAATTTTCTTTACCACGTTTTCTTCGGTTACTGTTTCAAAGTAGTACAAGAAATGCAAATTGTTTTCACTATTTGTCTTTAATGACATTTTAATCTTTTATGTCGAGAATTACTGTCGCGTATTATTTCTATCAGAGGCACCCTCTGAATAATACAGTAATGGTGTTGCTAGATATTAGAGTGAATGGTTATGGAACACCAGTGAGCTGAGAGAAAACTTTCTGTGAAACCCGTTCTCGTAACACTTACCTGCATTCAAAGGGAATGCAACCCGCATTCGCAATGCAAACCGCGCCTCTAGTACACTACAATCCATCTGATTAATACTTCTAAAGTATGTATTTCTGTTCCGATGTTTTAAAACGTGTTGTCCTCATCGTTGGCACGTCGTTTTGGTGTTTCATATTCGTATCGTGTTTCGGGGAAGCGCCCGCATTGCTTCTTATTGATCAGCGGAGCGGAGGAGACTCCGTCGTCGGGGCGTAAATTCGACGCTGGCCGGCGCACAGGGAACGGCCATTTGCGCGAATGGAGAGGCGTCCATTTATCTGTGAATTTATGGCACGTTTCCATTAGATAAATGAGATGCCAAACGTATGGGCCGCGGCGATCTTGAACCCTCGCGCGGCGGGAGTACGAATCGCGCGGCTCGGCGGCGGCAGCGGCGGCGGGGGCTGTGCGCGCCCGCGGCCCCGCTCGGGAATTCGCTTCGCTGCCGCGCCGCCCCTGCCGCCGCCGCCGCCGCCGCCGCCGCCGCCGCCGCCCGCGGTCCCCCTCCGATCGACCGGTGCGCGCGCGCGCGCGGGCGGCGCTCCTGACGCTGAGGCTGTGGTGGCTGCCTGGTGCAGCGGCCGCGGCGTTCCACAGGGGTTTCGTTGGAGACGCTGGATGCCAGATGTTTGCAGCTACCTGTGGCGTAGCAGCCAGCGCGCTCGCTTTCCACCTCTGCGTTTTGGAAGTCGGTTCCTGGTCACTTTAAGTGGAATTGATGGTCAGTGTCAAACTCGATTCTGAGAATAGGGGAGAGGGGAGGTTCCGATTTTGTGGTACACGTTACCAGCTATGTGGATGTGTATTTGCCTCCCGGTGATTGTAGCATGAACAAGAACATGGTTATGGATGGAATGATGTTTAGATGGGGTACACGGTGTACTGAGAAGCAAACCACACAAAAGTCACATGTTGAAAACATTCATATCTAATGCAGAAGTCGGTCCCTTAAACTTCGGGTACTGCTTCTTAGAAACTGCTTCAAAGTCCTTGGGGCAACGTTTTTTTATCAGTAAAAGATAATAGTAAAAGGTAATTTTTACAAAATGTCATGTAGAGTACCATTTTTCTGTCGCCGTTTTCTCCTGAAGCATTTCTCTATACTACGTGGGTGGTATACGAGAAAATAAAAGGGATAAACTAATTTATATTGAATTTGTATGAACTTTGTTTATTGATAGTTAGGTCCGTATATATTTCGTCCGGATGAAATTGCTAGACGGCGACAGTGGGTTTCAGCCCATGTTTTGGAGTTGTGTGTATTGGATAAAGCCCACGATCGGTGGCTGGTACAGTGGTAAGAGTTTGAAACTGTAGACGATGGAGCTCAGGGGAATCCCTGAAAGTACGATGTTGCGAATGAGACTGTAGTTAAAGCGGAACACTAGTGACGCAGGACAGGAGCATTAGAATAGCGAGAGATAGTGCACGCGAGGGAGTAGACGAGTAAGTTTGTTGGCTGTTGGCAGGAGTAGTGGTGGCGAAGGTTTCGGCGGCATTAAGGGATAATAGTTTCATGATCTAGTACAAGGAATCTGTGTTTGAGAAGTTGGTCTTGACTTTTGGTGTTGACGGTATTGGAGGTTATGGATTTGCAAGTGAATGGTGAATACGCTGTTATAGTTCGTACGTATTATCGCTTTAAGTTTCCTTTTATTGTTAAATCGTTTGTATCATTTTGTCTCCATTGCTATCTTACCAAGTACAGCTCCCGGAAATAGTAAGTATTAGCCACTTTTTGATGCAATAGTTATCAAACAATTTATTAAAATATTTTGATCTTTTGAAATCATTATTTATTATTATTATTACTATTACATAAAATAAAATAATAAGTAATAAAGTAATAATAAGTAATAATAAAACAAAGTAATTCATGACCAGTACCTGACTCAAGTTTTGTCACATTAATGAGTACTTTATTTAATAACACAGGCACACAAACACACACACACACACGCCACACACACACACACACACACACACACAAAAGAAGTCAGACTCAAAGACGTGACTCATGTTTCTCTATGTATTTTAACGTGCTGAATCCGAATCTGAAACCAGAATTGCGCCCTCCATTTTTTTAATCGTAAAAAACATCATGAAATTGTATTTTTTGTTTCCGGGTGTTGTTGTTCGACCCAAAGACTGGCGTCGATGGTGGTGATGGTCTAATGATTTGCGTATCGGACTTTTATCGGTCACTACCCAAGTTCGCGACTTCAAACTCAATCGAAGCTGTGGATTTGTAAGGGCGAAAAAATCCTTCGGAGGGGAAATAAAGCTGGCTGTCCCATGTTGATGGATTTACTGCATGTAAAAGATCCTCAATCCTAAATGTACCCTCTGAGCTAAATTCAAATTGCCTGTTTCGTCGCCCATGTAATACCTTCTTTCTCCCCTAGTTGGTGAAAGGAGCGTTGGGAAATTTGCATGGACAGACGGAAGAGCAGGCCTCATGGCATGAGTCTTGCCACGTAAAATAAGGCATCAATTCAATTTAATTCAAAACTTGACACATGTTTTTCTTTGTATTTTGACGCACTGAATCCTAATCTAAAGCCAGAATTGCGCAATCTCCTTCCAACTTTTTTAAATCGAAAAAAAAAAAATCGTGAAATTGTTTGTTTTTTTTCCTTCTTTTTTTTTTTCGTGTGGTTTCAGTCACAAAGACACATGTTTTCTAAGGAAATTGACGCACTGAATCCGAATCTGAAGCCAGAATTCCGATACCACCCTTCAGTTGTGTTTTTTAAATCGCGAAAAATCACGACGGAATGTGAGACGGTCGGCCGGCCGGCCGGCCGGCCGGCCGGACCGACGGATCGATGGACCGACGGACGTTTTGCTATCAGTAGATATTTAGGAATCAAGTACCCACAAAACATGGATTCTGGCAACATCAGGTGACAGGATTTTTTCTTAATTTGAACTTGATTTATTCTCGTTTTCCTTACCAGGGCCCTTTGCCGAAATACCATTAATTAGAAGTGTGAGGAAAAGGTCCATCTATATTCTTTACACTACACTTGAACTGCAGAGCTCCATCGCACTTGCCCACCCACTTAGCCACACCCTTATATTACGGGTGCAAGTTATAGCTCTCTCACCCTCTCGCGCTTGTCACTATCTCCCCCAATCCGTCGCCTCCTTCCTTGTCTCGCCCTGTCCAACTTTTGCGCTCACTTCGGCGTAATCAGGCTTCGCTTCCGCTCGGCTTCGCGTCGCCTCCGTGTTGACAGCCTCGGAGACGCCCTTGTCGCCAGGTGTTAATCGACAAACAAGACTTCCAGCCTGCTTCCCCCCGCTGGAAACTTCGTGTCTCGTTATCGCCTTCTGCAAAGACTTTATTCCTAGAATTTTTCGGACGCGAAACTTACATGTTGTATTCGAGAACTTTGAAATTGAACAGGGGGTGTTGTTGTTTGAATTCGAAGGATATTATTTCATTCACCTTCATTTGTCTACCGAAAATATTGAACATCTTGCCATTTAGAATACTAGTGCGTACTGTGATAAAGTAATTCCTTAATTTATACTATAAGAATTAATTTTCGTGCCAATTTTTTTTAACAATTTTTATATTTTTATCCTATTCCAATTCTTCTGAACATTTTTTTCTTGTATTTTAGGTAGGTATCGAAAGTATATTGTGGAAGAACGTTTATAATCCTCACATTTTACAGAAAATTTAGAAGAAAAATTATTTCTATGTTCTTACTTCATCAACACTGGAGAATGAACGTAGTAAAAGCAAAATATTCGTGTGTTACATCGAATTCAATGCTATTATTTCTCTAACTCAGGTGTTGGTAGCGTCAAATTTGCGTTTATATATAGAATTGTATTGAATAATGAAACGACAGAGGGAAGCAGATTTCTGTTTGCTCAAGTGTCTAATTCAGTAAGTCTCCCACCGTCCATTTAGCACGGATTGCGCGAAAGCAGTTTGTTGATGGAAGGCAAACGTATTTGTGGCCAGCGGCCAGCGCAGCGCTCCGCGTTGCCGGGTATTAGGCCGAGCTCTCATACCGGTTAGGAAAATGGATTTATAGACCCCCATAAAACGCAGTGTTTATTTCTGTCCATAATGACAAAGTCTGAACAACGAGCCATTTGGCAGGCATTTCAAACCGTTTTGCTCCGGTGGCGTCTACGAGTATTTACGAGAAGCCGGCAATTATCTCGTTATTTAATTTGAGGGCCCGACCCGTGCCGAGGCGGCCGGCTCGACCACGTCACCCGCAATTGCGTTCCAGGGGAGCGAGGCCCCGGCGCCATTTTGCGGAGCGGCCCCGCACAAAGAGCGCGTTTTGATCCGCAAGGGCCTGTGCGGACGCGTGCCATCATATTCCCATTAGGGCGCCACTCGGCGCGAAAACACACGCGTCGTGCGTTTCGTCAACGACCTCCCCTCTCTCGTCATCCCCCGTCCCAACATGCCCACGCCGCTGTGCCACCGTCGCTTTGCATATCTATCTTTTTGCCTGTCCGTCCTCACGTCCGCCTGGCTGCACGATCTCGACCACTCTAGACGTGTGTACGTGTTCACGTGAGGTCGCGCCCGCCCACCCTCACACACACACCCACGCTTACACACACTCACACGTCTCTCGGCATGCGAATGGATTAATCCTCGCACGTTACGCGCACGCACGAACGCGATGGAAATCACGTGGCCTGCGTCTCCCAGCCCGCTGGGCAGTCGGGCAGTGGTGGCGTGCGCTGGGTCGTTTGCTACAACTGGAAGGACGAATGTCGTAACGTTTCGTACAATTGGGTGATCGTGACGGAATTCACTACGCGCACATTTGCGGATGTGAGTGTTTGTGTTCGGTGAAATCGATAACAATCGTGTGACGGTCGGACTGATGTCGCAGGCCAGATTCGGTGTGGATTCTGTTTATCACTCATACGCTGAATCTGAAACGTTAATATTGATTTATTTGAAACTAACAAATTTTAAAGCTGATATTTTCAGATTTATCAGAGCTAAATAGATTTATTTCGCGCAGAAAATACAATCTTCTTAACAATAAAAATAAGCTTAATCGCTGTGCGTTGTTGTAATTGTCAACAGTGTTTCGTTTCGCTAATGTACATTAAACTTTCATTATCTAATATTTTTGTACGATTAATTGCCGGCATATTTTTAGAGTTCGTCCGAATTAATAAAGTTGCAAATCGAAACAATGTTTGCAGTTCATATTATTGTATTCAATATTTTTGTCGAGAAAGAAGACTGATAATCTTTTGAGTTCATGTTCAATTATTTAGATACAAAAAGCAAACCGTACACTTTCCGAATCTAGTTGAATGTGAGAAGTTTGCCAGCAGAACGGGGAATCGGCGGAAGTGAGGTAGGTGTAACGCCGGCGTCGAAGTCGACGAGTCGTAAGCGCTATCATAACTGTTATCTCACGTCATGAAAGCGAACGACGCATTGATCTCCACAAGGGGGCGGGGGGGGGATGCTTGTGAACGGAGGGATCCGAGTCGTGGCGGGAAGATGAGGGGTAAGAGACGTGGAGAGAATTAGTAGCTGTGACGGAAGCAGGATGTGTGGAAGAGAGGATGTGAAGGTAAGCGTACGGAGTGAAGGGAGACGGTGATAGAAGAGAATAGCGTTTGAAGCGTCGCACGAGAGCATAGGAGTTGAAAAGCTCTGAAGAGAATAAAAGCGTTGCGACAACAGGCGAAAGAGGAGGATAAAATGGGAGATGGGTGGTAAGATAGAGGGGAAGCCGAGAAATGCGTGGACATGCTGGAGATAGGGCGGGAGGGTAATGGAAGGGAGAGAATGGGCCAAGAAAGGATAATGCGAGAGGGATGAGAGAGGGATTGTGGTTAGTTGGAAGTTGTTAAGAGAGGAAAGCGAGAGACATGAGTGAGATGCGAGTGAAAAGTTGAGAGAAGTGAGAACGTGATAATAGCAAGGCGTTATCGGAAATCGACGAAGAAGCCAAAGGAGAGCAGGACGGATCAAGAGGCGTGGGAGAAAGGGGGTGATACGGGCAACAGGAAGACAACGAGGGGCGGAGAGGGCGAAGCGGGGCACTAAGGGGCGGCGTGGTAGTAGCGCTGGATGGGAGAATGCCTCGGGGGGATGCGAGGGACGGGGTGAGGATGAGCCGGGGACGGCAGGAGGAGGGGAATCGCACCGGCGACAGCTGTTCGCGGCCGGCGAGGCGAGGCGGCGCGGCGCGGCGCGGCGCGGCGCGAGCGGCATAATCCTCTCATCTGGTCAGTGTTCCTCCACCCCCGCGCTTGGCTCGCTTCCCAGCATCCGGTCGTTCGATAGACGGGTCCGCCTTCCCCGCCGCCACCCTCCTGCTCCCTTCACTGGAGACTGATTTACTTTCCGGGACGTGGAAGAAACCGAGGCTGCTGCTTCTATAAACTTTGGATTATCTTCCGGCTAGGGCGACGGCTCAAGGGGGCGGATCACTGTTTTGAGAAAGGCCTCGCCGCAGCGTTTTTATTCTATTGGTTTCTCGGAGGTTTTTGTTTCACATTGTTTGTCGTCAAATAATATTCGCCCTGGCAATATTTATGGTCCGTGTTTGTTTGGCGAGAGTGAATGAAAATGTAATTAAACGTGCTGGCACAAAGAGTCAGATATTGCGGCGCTGGTAGCAGCTTGTCGTGATTGGAGCGTGTGTTGACACGCTTGGCGCCATTGACGAGCTTTCGACGCTCGGCTTTCCGCTTGCGAACCGACCCATGTCCTTCCACCCCCAGCCCCACCCCCACGTCACCCGTACCACCGCTTCCTGAAAAGCAGTGTTTCATGAAACTCCTCTCGGTGTTGCATTGTCTCGGCTGCGCGTTCTTTCCACCAGTTCCCTTCTCGTTAAATGCTTGCACTTTCAGTTTTAATTCTCATTTACTTTCACTCTCCTGGGTGGGGAAGATAGATTGCTTCTCCAATCAATGGCGTCATATTAATTTTGAATTCCGTGCTTAATTTATCATCAATTTGTATCGACTTCACGGTATTAGAAAACAGTAACCCCCCCCCTTAAATTCAATTTCTCTTCTCTCTTGTTTCGGGATTCGAGCTGGTATTTTGAGATTTTAATTATCTTACAAATCATTTTCTTCGGACTTTTACCGAATTCATTAGTTTCGGTATACTCATATGTTGTGTTTTATTGTAAGTTCCATTTCCATATTTCTTACTTATTTCCGCCTATTCATTTGCATTTGCTACATTTTACTTGATCCTTTATTTCTTCTTCATTGAAATCTATTGTATATTCTCGTATAGTTATGAACTCTTTCCTTTATTTCCTCCTCTTTAAATTTTTTAGTCCTCATTTATTTCAAAACATTGCCATTTTTTGATTATGCAGTCTCCTTCATTGTGCATGTTTGTCTGTTTTCATTCACTGTCGTTTCCTCGCCTTCTTGCGCTGTTCTTGTTCCCTTCGCCCAAGTCGCCCATCCCCTCCCATCGCAGCGGCCGCTGCGCCCCGGTTGCTTTTGATTGAGCCCGGTCGCATATAGCTTCGGAGGATGGATGAAACTGCCCCTCCACAGCTCTGCTTTGCGGTTTGCGCCCTTATTATGTTTGTCCGTCACGTCCGTGTATCGGCAGCCTTCGCAGCGGATGGCAGGCGGAGCCCGTGCCCGGCGATGACAAGGCCGCCCAAGGCTTAGCCGTTAAAGAGAGCCGCCCCTGCTTTGGGCCGCCCTTGACATTTGCTGAACTTTAAAGGACACGCCATGGACACGAAATAGCCCTCCAGGGCATGTTGAGTTAGAAGAAAATTTTAATATTTTGAATTTTCGATTTTGGATATTATTATTATTATTATTATTATTATTATTATTATTATTGTTATTATCATGATTTATATTATAATACCACAACACTGTGATAAAAATATTTACGCAATAATATTTTGCATAATATGTAATAATATTTTGTTACATATTATGCGTAATGATAATATTAGGCTTCTAGCTGAAAATACGTCACTTCAATGAAAACTTGAAAATGATCGTTTCGGACTTTGTATTTTCCTGAAATCATAACCGTCAGTATAGTCGATACTACTTTATACAGTCTATTATGAATCGATAAAACCTCCGTATATGGTTGAGCTGATAATTGATAAGTCCTAACCATACTATTTCAATATTCCGTAAGGAATGTATACTCTCAGTATGGAAAATGTAAGGGAACGTCATCTCTTTACGTGTGCAAAAAGTATTTTCAACAATAAAATATCATACACTTGCCTTTCCGTGATGTACCAAAATGACATCAGCTGATACCACGTTCAGATTTATTGCATCATCTCCTGCTTATTTCGATAAAGTCATGCGAAAAATATATTTCCCATTGAAGCCTTATGACTGTGTATTTGACGTTATAGTTCTACCGTAAGGTGATTATTTTTTATGGCATCTTTATTAACAAAGACTTCTAATTCAAGTGACAAGAATAATTGTACATATCTCTTTGAATGTCTGTAGGAGATAGATGTGAGGTAAAAGCTGCGTGATACACTCTTTGGCATGAAGTGATTGCCATGAATTTATTAAACTGAGGATTTGTCTTTATTTTGTAGGTTAAAATGAAAATTTCGATTAGTTTTGTAAAGAAATAAGTCCAACCTCCAAATCGAAAGTAATCATATCAGCCACGTGTGTCGAATACAGCCGCAGGTGTCCTCCCCAAGAATGTTTTCTTCCGAAGAACAACCATTGGCGGAAATCGCTTTCTCAACTTCCCTTCCCCCTTTCCTTCCCTTTGCGGCCGTTGCCGTGCTGCGCACGAGCTCCGACCGTTCTAATTGTCCGCCTTCCCACCGCCTCCACGCGGCGCTCCGCGACAGGTGAGATCCTCGCGGGAACGGCCCAATAAGAACTTGGCCAACTCTGGGGGAGAATCGGAAAGGTATCGGATCGGATTCCACAACAGACTCTCCTTCTGCAGGGCTTCGCCATTCTCCTCTCTCGCCATCACTTTCCCTTCCACCGCATCTGCCACCCCTGCCGCTCCTACCTCTCCTGTCACCTCTTCCCGCCCTTGCCACCATGCCGCCCCCCTGTCCCTGTCGCTCCTGTCGTCCCTGCCGCTTCTGCCGTCCCTTCCGCTCCTGCCTTCCCTGCCGCACACTGCCTTCGCTGCCGCCCCTGCCGCCCCTGCCGTCTCTGCCGCTCCTGCTGCCCCTATCGCCCCTGCCACTCCCTTATGCCCCTGCTATCCTGGATGTCCTTTATCTCCCGCATTCTAAACTGCTCTTGACATCCTATATATAGCCTTCGCCTCCGCCGACATCGTTATCCCCCACCTTTTCTGTCGCCCTTGTCGTCAGCTTTGCGGTCCGGAGACCCCACCCTCGCCGTCCCTCCGCCCTGCGTCTCTTATCACATCCATCACCTGTGTCATTCCGCTTCCACCGTCACCCCCGACCCCCACACATGATCCGCCCATCGTTCTGCCCGTACCCGTCCTTTGCCTGCCCCTGCTTCCCACAAAACCTCCCACTCACCCCTATCTTCACCGCTGCCCTCGTCGCCGCTTCCACTGCTCCAGCCACCGACACAGCTCTCGCAGTCCACGCGCCGCCTACCTCGCACGCGTCCGCGCCTTCCTCCGGTGTCTCGAAAGAAGTTGGCGTTGCACTGGGCGGCGTTGGCGTCAGGCGCCGTGCAACTGAGAGCTACTCTCCGCAGAATTAGATTTCTGGCCGAGAAAGTGAAAGTCGCCTAACCGAAGAAGACCGTGGCGAGGTCGTGTTACGTTGGTTGCGTTAATGATGAGGACGCTGTCGTGTTTTATATGAACCCCAGCGGTAATGCGTTTAGTAGGATAGTGACCCCGTCGGAGGTGTCGTTTCTGCCCTCAACCACCAAGCACCTGATAATTAAGCGTTTCGCTTCAGAGATAGACAGCTGCAATCGAGTAAGCATGCTCGGTCTTTGTTCGGTTTGTCGATGATTAATTACCCTGAGAGAGATCTTTTATTTTCAATGCTAAAATAAACTAATTCGTTTGCCGATAACTTAATCTAGTTTGCTGAATTACGTGTCAAATCGTTTCTTTGCCGTCATTATGACGACCATCAGTCTTTAAAAAAACTCCTTTTCAATACAGCAATCGTTTTCTAATTTTTCTCTTAAGTGCCGATTCTTTTATTAGAATTTCACGAATGACCTTCTATGTCTATCTTCCTAAGGAAATTGCTTTTAGAAGGAATCACTTCCTTCCGTTTGGATTACCAAATAGCAGGACAACAAACTATTCACGGTCAGATGAGATTTCATTCTGCGCTAACAGAAGTCACTAACGACTATAATTTTAGCTGAAAAATCAACTTAAATCAAACAATTATTCTCATTTTAGAAATAGAATTCGGGACCAGAAAGTGTAATGTTTTTGCATACGTATGAACGAACTACAACAATAGTGGCCAGGAAAAGTTAATTAACGAAAGGTCAATTATTATGATCATTTGTTGGAAACAATCAAACATACAAAATCCACTTCCACTCATTGCTACTTCGAGGTTGCGCGGACAGGAAAAATTAAAGAGAGAAAAAAAGTACATGCGACAAAAAGCAATACCTGGAATGTTGGCTATCAAAAAAACGACAAAGCAGTTAATATTCTCGTTAAAATCTATTGAACAGGAAACCTTGAAACAAGATATGTCAAACGCTCTTAAGGCATTGTAGATGATGACTTCTTTCCACTCCATCTCGGTGATAGCAAAAATCAAACTACGAGGTCCAAAGGTACGGCTGGTAGAATTGCGATAGCGTTTTGTCTTCAGCCTGTTTTGCACGGTCATTTTAATTTCTCGCTACCGCTACCGCGGTAGAGAGAAAGTTATGTAATGCCGCGGCGAAGTTTCGGCAGAAAAACTATTACAAGGCCCTGGTAGTGAAAAAGTAGGTAAATCCAGTTGCTAAATTTAGAAAACAACCCTCCAGCACATGGTGTAGCCAGAATCCCTGCTTTGTGGGTCCTTGATACTAAAAAATCGATTGGTGGCAAAACGTCTGTCCGTCTGGCTGTGAACAACGCTAGCGGCTAAACAGTTCAGCCGATTTTCTCCAAAGTGATATTCCCCGATCTGATTGATGTCGATCGATCTGACTGATGTCAATCGATTTGACTAAAGTCGTGGCCTCTTGAATTTGAAGCCGATATTTTAACATTGTGGGTACTTTACATAAAGCGCCTGGGGCATTTTCAAAATTTTCAAAGAAATGTCGCCAATTGTGATTAAATTTGTGTTGTTAGATAGTGTAAATGACGTTTAAGAGAATGGCGCAGGTCTCAGAATAGTCGAAAAACATGAAGCGTTTGTGCGTTTCTTGAACTTTTTAAATTTTCACGAGTAATACAAAAATACCTCATTTTTAATGATAGTCCTCTTTATATGAGGCAGTAGGAACTATCCCTAATTCTAATATATAAATTATGGACATTTTCTTTCCAATTTTGAGAGACGCACGTAGAAGAATTCTTTCTATACTTCAGACTAGTGATCGCCAAACCATTGATCGCGATCTACTAGTAGTTCAACTAGTAGCTCGCAGGTTATTTTCGGTAGATCGCGGTAATGCACAAGGTTGGCTAACCTGGACTTATTCTATATAGCACAAACAAGTACAGAAATAGACTCACCGATAAACGTTTGAGAAACTGTACTCGAACGGCAGTCACTACCTACTTTCCCAACATAAAATAAAACTTGATGACAAGAGAGAATGCCATACTTCTCATTAACAAGTGTGATGAAAAATCTGTTCTTACACTTGTAATTTGTTACTTACTGAAATATATGAAAAAGAGGCAGAGTCTAAATTAGTCAGTTTATTGTACAACAGAAATACAGATTGGGTTTTCTTGCCCATACAAAATTCCGTGGTCCAAGAGAAGAGTCCAAAGTCGTAGCAGTGTCACCAAATCTCCGGGAGATGTACCAAATCCGGCGCCAGTCCGTTGCAGCACTTCGTCGCAGTAACACGTCACTCTCACGCAGTCTAGTTGCTCGGCTCACTCCTCATCACACTCTGCCCCACCCAGAGCCGGGCTGCCCATTATAAGGCCGCTGGCGCAGACTCGCGCTCCTGGCTCGCTGGTCCGCTGGCGCGGCTGCCACTTTGTTGCTTCGGAAAAGAGTGCGCGCCTGCCCGCGCGCGCGCGCCATATTCGAAGGTGGCTGTGTACACAGCACTTACTACATTTCAATTTTTTGTAATATGCAATTCCATTTCAATTTATTTTTTGTGTGTACAGATGTATTAAAATTCGTTTCATATTTAATAGAAATGTATGTTTATAAATAATACACAAATGTTAATATTTGAAAAAAAGTATTTTTTTTCTTTCTTGGTTTCTTGGCTTTACTGCTCACAGTAGGAGTGAAAATGGTATGGTTGCCCACAAGCTTCATAAGTTTGGCGACCACTGCTTTAGACAAAATATTGGTACCAGAGAAATTCCCCTCTCCTCCAAGCGGAAGAGTCTGAAGTAGTCACTTCCCTCGGAGTACGCGTAGTGACTCATCGGTTTTATTCTCAAAAACCCTTGAGGAAGGCTGTACGAAAGGAATTCCCTACCACTTAAATATTCTTCCCGAAATAACCCACCTTATCTGTGAAAGGTTCAAATCTGCTATTCCTTTCACTTTTTTTTGTTTTGTGGTAGTGGGAAGTGGAGGCGTGCTATCTCGTCGGGAGTTGATTCACGCCGTAGTTCTCAATGTGTTCAGGCGAGCAGGCACAGTATAGCTGTTCATTATTTGTCCCAGATGTAATTACTTCAATACATTTTATAATTGATATTAAACTTTTCATCATCACGATGTTCTTTGTGATTGTCTGGTGAATAATGCTAGCCTAGAATCAATTTACCGAAATCTTTCTTTGCGAATCCAAAACATTTTATGGCTCCCAAAAAGCAGTTAATGTAAATATCAGAAAACTTGACGTACATCAAATCGATAACAGGAAAAATGTAAGATAAATTTAGACCGAGATACGTGAACTTATTTTAGTATTTCCCACTTTTCAGAGAAAAACATATGTTCCGAAATGTCTCTTATAATGGAGTTGTCCTGTAGTTGGTATTTACAAGGTACTCCTAATAGTTTTTGTTGACAGATTTTTAGAGATTAGTGAATAGAGAAGATTCAGTTTGTAAGCAATAGTATTTTGTAATATTTGTGTGATTTTCCTATAATTACGATTCATATAAGATGAGGGTAACTTAAAGAAATACCAACGATTGCGAGAAACCGGATTTATGTACTTTCGGATTAAAATCGGAAAATAATGTTCAGCAAACAAACTGATTCTACGAATATAATGAATGCATGGCTCCATTCCCCCCCCCCCCCGAATGTATAAATGAAAAACCATAACCATACTTATTCATGAAAATAAAAATACATTTTTATGAAAATGGAGTATAATGGGAAATGTAGATCAGGGGATTTGGTCGGAGTGAATTAAGACTTTAAAACATTGTTTGTCGACGTTTCGGAATATTTTTATTCAATACTCAGAGTTAGTGGTAGAACATAAACATATTAGAACATCACTATACAATAGAATACGAATCTACACTAATCTACATGAATCTACTATATATATATATATATATATATATATATATATATATATATATATACACACATATATACACACACACACTCGAATACTACAAATACTAATATTATAAATACACAAATTTGTATATCTACTATATAGTGTTGTTTTTCTTATATTTTTATATTTTACACCAACCCTGAGGATGAAATAAAAATATTCCGGAAGTTGAAAAACTGTTTTAAAGTTTTAATTCACTCCGACCAAATCCCCATTAAAAAAAGTAAATGAAGACAGTGTAGTTCCTCGAATCGCCGCACGTAGGTGATGGAAGATGCGAGCATTGACGCGCTCCGCAAGATCCCATGAAAAATCGATGCGTCGTCGTAGTGTGAGAACAATCTCATTATCGGAAGAAGCTGATTAGTTTTCCCGGCGGCGGTTGACAGCGATAAATCTCCGTTGCGCAGCGTCGGCGTCGGCGTCGCCCTCGGCGCCCCCCTCCTCCCAGTTCCCTGACGACCACGATCCGTTCCATCCGCAGTTTTGACGCGAATGTGCGCCGGATATCAGATTTGTGACAAATTCTCAAATCTGCTTTAGAGTAATTGCTCTCTTCCCGGACTGACTCGCTTTCCGGAGATTGGTTTTATTGTCTCTAAATTCAGAGAAAGGACTGAATGAGTGTTGCTTTTTACTTTGATTATACTATATGTTGAATCTGTTTATTATATTTAATAATAATAACCGGCTTAGGTGGCTCAGAGCATCAACTGTCACTGCAGTGTGTCTGTCCGGTAGGTTCTAGTGTTCGAGTCCCGACGGTGGCAGGATTTACGACACTAGCTGGATAGTTGGGTCGAATTCAGCTGCTGCTCTGATCGGTTGTTTTCCGTAGTTTCTCCGATTAACACCAAGAGAATTCGGGTGTATTACCCTAACTAGTGGTGGTACAACAGCACTTACTTTCCCGTATTAGAGGAAACAGCTACTTAGTACTGAAATATTGCACTTAATGCGCTACTAACTTCTTAGCTTACATCTCACTGTTTCCATCGCAGTGTTATCAGAACTATGTGAATTCTACAACTGCACAAAAAGAGAATACAAAAATTTTGTAAATCTGTATTGGAAAAAGAAGCCTGATACTCTGGACAAAAAAAATGTATTCCATAGGGCCATGATCAGAGAAGAGTATTTTAAAACCATGCAACAAATTCTCTACTCACTACAGCATTTGGTGCGAAAACTAAATATTTTCATGCAAATATCAACATAAATTAGACAATTATAACTCCTTTTCATCCAGCTCCATCAGGTCACAACAACGACACGTAATTCACAGATATTCGCGAGCTCAAAGTGAATTCTATTGTTGCAGACGCTGCATTGTAGCTATTCTGAGAGCTATTAATTATTTTTACTTATTTCAAATGTTTCAAAATAGACAATTTCTAAAATATTAACGTGCAAGTGTATAACAAAAGTTTGAATGTAAGAAACGATGAAAGAAATAATATACAAAATTGCACATTCTAATTTACGACGTACCCAGCTGTCCGAAGCGCAGTAAATTTACAGCGAGCTGTTATGTTTGCAACAAAATTATAGAAAAACTACTCGTATTTTGAAAAAAATAAGCATGACCTTATATAAAGATGCTGTTTTGATAAATACATGTACTTGAGAAAAAAATTGTATTTTTAAAATTGTAGTTGTAAGAAAACGACGAAAACGAAACGCAGTCAATTCCGAGCGGGCTATTATGTTTGTCAGGAAATTATAGAAAAACTACTCATATTTTGAAAAAAATTCAACATGACATTTTTTGAAGATCTGTTTTTGATGAGTATATTTCATTAAGAAAAAACAGAGGTGGCATTGGGAGGGGGCAACTGCCCTCCCCAATATTGGGACAAATTAAAAAATATATATATTTCATTTCGCAAATCTTCAAATGTATATATATAAAATATTTATTTGTTTCTGTAATTTGAGAGAAATGTAATAATAATTAAGCGAACAATAATTTTATTAAGCTGAGCAAATAATATACATTAATAAATTGGTGAACTTAAGGTCAGTATTATCAAACGCGCGGAATAGTGTTCAGCGTCATTTTGAATATCCCTTATTAATAAATCCTCTTTCAATTATATATTGCTTTTTAACGTTATTTACTTGGAAATTAAACAGTTTAATGCCTAAAATCATGAGTCATAA
Organism: Acheta domesticus; assembly: GCA_031308135.1. Lineage (NCBI taxonomy): Eukaryota > Metazoa > Arthropoda > Insecta > Orthoptera > Gryllidae > Acheta > Acheta domesticus. The sequence goes on along the minus strand of JAHLJT010009436.1, from coordinate 129,015,220 downwards.
CTAGACCTCTGATTTTAGGGCAAATGCCTGTTTAGGATGTTGTGAAAAGTAATTGCAGATGTTTACGAATCATGAGAAAATAGATGTACTGAAAGCATCTAATATGCCTAAAATGTCCTGAAAAAGGGTGGTTGATGTCTATTTTAATATTTTTTGAAAAGTTTGAAATTCGTTTTACGGAAACGCAAAAACTTTTCCGAAATATTATGTGATTGAACAACACACCAAAATCTTTCACTCAAAATACCGAACAAAAGAAGCCCTGCAAATCAACATAATAAGGACGTTTCACGCTCGTCTCCGATCAGCACGCACTTCTTGCGCAATCGCACCCATTCCTGATGCAGCTCCGCTGTTGGCAGGGATTATCACCGCAGCGCGTCGTCTGCGAAGTCCATGCGAGGAAAGCGACAGACAGGCCAGGCCAGGCAAAAGCCTACTCTCAGACAGGTGTATATCACAAAATACTGTTCAGTTTTTACATGGGTCGCGTGTAACACGTTTTTTGGGGGGTAGGACGAAGAGACGAGTGAATAAGTTCCAGGAGACGTGAGCATGAGAAATGTAACTAAATTTGCTTGCTCCTATAAATCTGTCAGTAAAAAGTTCATTTTCAACCTTAAAAATTATTTTAATAGACAAAACAGTCATATTGAAGAAAATTTAGAGAAAATATTGATTATGTACTATACTGCTAATTATGAATGTGAAGAAAATATACTTGTAGTCTCTTTCATAAATGTAAAAATACTTTTTCCTGCATGAACCCTCTCTATTATAAAATTGTATGAACTTAAAACTTGTTATAATACTTGTGCCCTGCTGCCACAATCTGAATCAAATTCGTCTATCCGAAGCACCTCTCGATTTGCTATTATATTTTCTGGAACTCTTTCCTTCGAACGCTTCTCAGTTATTGCCATCAGTGTTCCCAAAAGCCACACATTGCTTCCTCAGTCCCCAGCCTCCTTTTCTAATTGTTTCACAGTTATTCAAATCGCATTAGGTATCGTCGGTCGCCGCGCCCCACCAGGCCCTGCAGACTGGCCCGGCCCCCTTCGCGGTGCGCCTCCGTCGCAGGCGTCTCTGATGCCAAGACGGCGACGTTGAAACCGCCGTTGCTCGACGCGGGGGCGAGAGCCTCCGGAACAATGGGTAATCTAGACTGCAATCACACCGGAGAGGCGCTTGCCTCTGCCGCCATGGCGAAGCGCCGTGGAGCGACAAGGGTGGATTCAGTCGCGGTGGTTGAGGAGGTGACGGCAGCAGTGGACGGACCCGGAGAGACAGGAGGTAAAGAGATGGAGGCGGAGGTGGAGGTGGAGGCGGTGGCCGCCATTATGGTGACATCATGAACTGGGAGTGTATGTGTGGGAGCAGAGACAGTGGTGGTGACGTCGATGATAATGACAGTATCGGTGTGGGTGACATGTTTGATATTATGACATGAGCGAATGTTAACGTCGGTGGCAGCCGAGGCAGAGGCGATGGAGCCGATGTCGACTGTGGAGACGTCTCTGATGGAGCTGGCTGGCGTCGACGACGGTGGTGGCGGCGACAGCGACTGGGGCGGCAGCGGCGTGCTTGTGAGAAACGGCCGCGACACGTGTAGAAGATGGTTCCTGTTATCTCCCCGAGCACTGCACCCTCTTCTTCCACGCTGTGTGATTTCATTCACTGTTCGAGGCAGGAGTTGAGTCAAGTAAGAAGATACCCGGGGCAGAGAAAGACAACGAAGATGACATCGACGACGGAGATTGTCATGGTGGCTGTAGTGAAAAAATTCCCGATTTTTTTATGATAATGGTTTCTTAATTTGATGCGAGTGATTTTTGAGATAGTTACAAGAGATTGGAGTTTAATGTAGAGTATATGACGTGAAATATTGATCCATCTCAGTTTAGAATATTCCCGACGAAATTTGTGACGGAATGAACTGTGTGAAGAAAGGAGAGCGTAGCAGATTGGCTCTAGTAACTTTAGGCGAGTCAATTAACTTCATTAAAATCTGGAACGTGAAATAAAAATGCTTATATTTCTGGTTCATCTACGAAAATAATATAAAAAATACAGAAATGTGAAAAATGGAGCTTACACGTCATTAGACAGTCTCATCTTAGACAACTCGATGAGCGTTTTAGAAATTCCCTCTCCTAAGTTTCTTAAATCTTATCTCCCTGGTAAAAGTCAACACTCACAAACCAAAAAAACCTAAAAGCTTGAGAAAGTTTTAAAGAAACACCTAAATTATTTGACGAGATCACACTCTGACATGTTTGTATTGGTCTGATTGTGAGTGAAAATTTCTTGTGGTACTGACTGAAACGTTGGGTGGTGACGTCGACAAAGCAACACAGAAACCTACGACGTCGCGATGGCAACAACTCCGGCCGAAGGTGGAGAAAGCAAGGAAGCAAACATCTGTGTCGCGGCTGTTCTCGCCAGCCCCTCTCCGTTCGTCGGAGCGAGAAGGCGCTCCTTGAAAGTGGTTCATTTCCTCTGCGTTGTGTACAGACGGAGTGGCGCCGCTCCGAAACGGGATAACGATGTCAATTACCGTCCCACGGGAGATTGTGCGACTGCAGAAAAATATACGTGCTATTAGTTTATTAAATAATTAAACTCCGGAGTTCGCATTTAAGAGGGTCGTTGGTGAGGTGACTTGGTAAATGGACGGGATTTCCTTTTTACTTGGAAATGTGGATAATATTTTCCAGCCGAGAGGGAAGCCTACCACCGCTTTGCTGAGCAGCTTGTGATGTAGTTTGGAAGGAGTTAATTCAGGAGAGGGATGGGGGGGTGCGTTTTGTACATGCCATTGGCGGGGATTTAATTCGCGTCCTCCGGCGTCAGGTGCCGGAATATTTTAGGAGGCGCTTCGTGCAAATGAGAGTCATTTGTCAAAAGTGTAGAGAGGGAGAGAGAAAGAGAAAGAGCGAGGAAATCGAGTATTTGCTGCTATCTCTCGTTCCATCTGTGTTTGCCTGGAAGCGTTTCGTTCGTGATGTTGCTTTTCCACTTTCAAAGGATCGTAAAAATCATTTTTCGTATCAGACATCAATGGAATACAAATACGAAGGCTGAAAAAGTACAATATTACGACGGTATCTTTAATGTAATATCTGTATAAGTTACGCTTCATACCAATATTGCTAGTTGCTAGCATACCTTTTTTAATAACTTCCGATTTAATTTCTTTTCTGGAATCGTTAGAGAGGGAAAAATCAATAACTGACTATCGTCTGTGTTGTACTTTGAATCATTGTACTTAAAGAATTTGAATTTTAAAATATTACAGAATTTTTCTAATCTTGTATATCGAAAATGCTTCGTACGAGTATACATAATTTTCGACAGTATGTGGAAGTCAAATATTTTCAAAGGGTATGATTTAAAGCAAACATAAAATTTTGTGACATGTTTGATTGCTATTAAACAAGACAATTGGGTATTGTAAGCTCTTGCATGTTTCATTATTTTTACATTTAAGAGCGTAGAATATTTGTGTTAAAAGAATGGATATCCATGACATCTGTAAGCGTATTTTTGAATAGAGATAATACAGTTTAAACGTTTTCAAGGGATTTAATGACGAAAATTGTAAAAATGAAATGAATTCCAGATTTTGATCTTTTGTAGGAATACCCTTACAGGTCAAAATTGGAGAATATCACATGTCCCATTAGTATTTAGGTAAGAAAACATGCAAAGAAAATTCATGGCTGCTTTTTCATGGAAAAGAAACATGATGACTGGATGAAATTAAGCAAAACACAAGCAAACGTAGATGCGGTTGCTTCAACATGCCAATTCTCGAGAACGAACGAGACGCAGTAGAAACTGTCATGCAAGAAGTAACCAACTTTCAGCGATGATAGATACAATTCGAATGATGATCCTCTTCTTCAGATAATTTTATTTGAAATGTTCGAGAAGAATTCTAATTGATAGACCATAGGAATATTGAAGTTTAGAAATTACTATAGTACTGGTTTTATTGAAACCCGTGGTGACAGTTAAGATACTGTGTTAAACCATTACAATTGATAAATAGAAACAATCCAAACACAATTCACGTGTTTTAATATTTTTATTAACACATTACAGCTTATAGTAACAGTTTCCATCTTCAGTGATTCCAAGAAGCATGGAATAAAATAGCATAAACCTGCAAATTGTAGCGGCCAGTCAATCCATATCACGTAAAATGTTCAATGTGTTTGATTCAAACTATTTAAATCCACTGAATGTATAAAAAAAGGACCTGAAAATGTTTTGATGTTAATATTTTCATAAAAGGCATTAAAACATCTGCTTTTTGGATGGATTATTGCTTTTCATTTATCTTTTACTACTTTTCCTTAGGTTATTGACGCAATAATTATTTTGTTGCGATTTTCGCACCAAGAAATTTTATTTAGTTACAAATAATTTTGTGACCAAGTACTTACGTAAACAAATCGTGTATAAAATTACATTACATTACGAATTAAAATGTATAATTATATTAAAACATATGATTATTGATTTGAAATATAGGATTGATATGTCTATTGATTATTGATTTGAGCATATTATTACGTTTGAAAGAATATTTGCTAACGTAGGATTCGTGCTGTTCGCTCTTTAACTGTGCTCTCCCTTGTTGGAAATACCTGGAAAAGACGAGACCTCCCAGCACGAATATTTCACAACTGCCTTTTGCCTGTCGTTGCGGCCCCTCGCGTTCGTCCGATCATCCCTTATCCCTCCAGCGCGCACGGAGCGCCTTTCAGTCCCCAGAATGAAATCCGCCAGCGAGAGCATCTGAAAGAACTCCAATTTTAAAGAACCCCGTGCGCCGTTCGCGTTCTGGCTAATTAATACGATCGGGGCTCGTCGTGCACAGCGCCACACACGACAGCAGGCGGAGGGGCGGACGCACTGATTGCGCCATGCGGGCTGTCCCAGCCGCCCCCACCCCGTCCTCACACCCCCACTTGCTGTCCTCATCCCATCTACAATTCGCCTTCCTCATCTTTTTCTTGCCGCCCTCACGCGCCCCGCTCACATCCTCCCTCACTCCCCGTTCACGTGTCCGCTCTCATCCCCACTCGCATTCTCGGTCACGTCCCCACTCATATTGCCGCTCACGTCCGTACTCACATTACCGCTCATGTCCCCCTCAGATCCTCGCTCACTTCCCCGCTCATGTCCCCTCTCACATCCCACTCACATTCCTGCTTATGTGCTCGCTCAGGCCCCTCCACGGCCACTCGCCCATTGCCTCCCGCCCACAACCTTCCGGTCACAGCCTTCCTCCGCACTTACCTCACACTCGAAGTGGCATAAGTACATCTCTATTAAAAATCCTGCCGTTAATGCTCTGCGTTACTGGATCTATTTATGCTCAGTTATTTCTGCGAGATTGTGACTTTTATTACAAACATTTTCAGGTTTTACAAAGTTCACTTTACACTCTGCATTTGTATTGTTGACGTAATAGAAACTTAATTATAAAAATTAATTATTTTGGGAGGAGTCCTTTATGAGCAAAAATCATGGGAGTTCCGCCTGTATTTGCTACTATATTTGCTGCTGCTATTAAAATCTGGCGTTCACGCAAGCGAATAAACGTTGTAAAGCACTTATCTCTTTGACTAACTATGCCCCATCAATAATTCTCCGTATGAGTGGGGGTGCGAGCGTGAGCAAACACTTATTACGATCACTTTCATTAATACTCTTACTTGGAACACCTAAGCCTCTTTCAATTTCGTGCTAATTATATGCGTATATTCGCAATAGTCATGTTCTCGTTGAATTCAACATGAGAACACGATTCTCCTTTCCGATGAGCAGCTGTGTTTCATATTCATTATGGCTACTAATGTAACCACACATTTTCATTACCTTTACCATTACATATGACTCCAATTACTGCAAACACTGTCAGTAAGTTCACCCGCCCAAAATCCTTGTTGTTCCAAATATGGATATCTAGATCCACAATCATGGTCGTCAGTTCGCCTCCTTCACCAATACTCGTGCTCGCCAATGCTGCCTCTAGTGCCTCTGGCCGTGCCGATAATCGGAAGGGACCCGCAGCGGTGCGGCGCGAAGACCTTCATTCGCCTCCCTTCCGCGCTGTCCCTACCAGTTGGCTGTTTCCCGCACCCTTTCCGCCCTCCCCCGGCCGCCCTTCTGCCTCCGGGCTGACCCAGATCTACCCCTATCTTCCTTGGGTGGAATCGGCGGGCTTTTCTCTTTGTCCTGAAAGTGGAACTAATTTTCGAATGGACCCGTATTTCCGTCGACCTTCGGATTTCAAACGCGATTTCAATGTTTTCGGAGGCATAATTTTTCACGAGAGTCGTGTTATGTATTAGAGTCGTAAAATGAACCCTGTGTAAAGGAAGGATTCACGTTGTTTTACTTTCAGTGGAAAGAACGAAATGACGAGTGTCAAAAGTCGAAGTCAATAGAAAATTATAAAAACAACAAAAATATTTTCTTATCATAAAAAAATCCTGAAATTTGAAGATACGCTACATATTTGGAAAAGTCTTCAAACCTTTACACCAAGCGAAAGATCAACACATGGTTTCTTTAAAAAAGGAAAGTTGATCCGCTACCTTTGAAATAAAAATGTATGTTTACAGTAGATACTCCGGACTATACAATGGTACATATGATGTCTTCTTTTCTCTCGCGGTTCAAAAGATGAAAGGGGTGTTATGGCACATTTCACTCACTCTCAACAAAAGATATGAATTGAAATTGGAATTTCGATGAAAAATAATTTATTGTCAACTAAGTTTGATATTTAATTTAGTAATGCCGCCAGGATGAATATTCAATAGTTTTAATTTGCAAAAATATACGATGGATTTGTGTGACTTCGTTTTCATTGTATTGGCAAACAGAAGTAGAAATGAGTGTGAGAAATGTACCAACAAAATATTTATCAACAATCATGATTTTTAGGCTTCTACTTTCTTTTTCAAATGTTTTTGCCATTTTTTCTTCCACTACAACTTACACTTGTTGATACCCATCCATTAGTTTGTTCGCCTAGAGAGAAAAAAAGTTGTGATCGACAATGGAAATTGAATTCCTTTCTATTGTTGAAGAAAAGTGAAAGTGCTTGCATGTTGGATCGAACTTCCATTTTCGTTTTTCCTCTCCTTCATTTGTCTTGCCCCGTAAACGAGTCAGTGAACACTCGCGATGTGAAGCGAAAATGTTGGCGACAGAGATAGATGGACGGATCTTCTTTTGCTGACTGAAAACACGGTCTCCGGGAGAAAATAAACTGTTTGAGGTTTTAAACATCGAATTTTATCATTAGGATGTAACGCAATTGTATTGCGTTTAGCTTCACTGAACAGCATTTCTACCACACATGGACCGAACATGCGAAACGGGGATACATTGAAAACACTTTTATTTCGATGTTTCGTTTATTATTACTCTTGATGAATACCTATTTTTTATCTTTCGCGTCATTCGCTACTGAGTTGTATTCTTGTACTTACCTCATTTCAATGTCTCCAGCATCTATATCCTCCGATTTTTAATGTAAAAGAAAAAAAAACTATTAGATTTTAACTTCACATGTGTGAATCTAAAGTACTCACAGTTCCATTCTATTTTGCACCCTCAGACGATTTGTCTGAATCGCATTCATTTTCTTTTCGTTCGCGTATAGACTACCTCGGACCACGCGTACATACATACTGCCTTTACCGGGGCTCAGAAACACTTTCTCAGTGGCAGGGAATGAAACATCATCAGGGGGAGGGATCAGCATTTGGCTGAATCCTATTTTTATCTCCCTGGATTGTTAGACTTGGGGATATGGATGATGAAATGATGATAGTGAAGGGTGAAAGGACGGCACACACATTTAGACATGCACAAATACATCCATGTCCGAGGCGGGACACGAATCCGCGACCCTGCGGTTCGAGATCACCACGACACTAGTCTTAGCAAACTCGGCCACGGGGCCGACCGCATTCATTTCATAATAATAATAATAATAATAATAATAATAATAATAACAATAACAATAGAAACAACAACAGCGACGCATCTTCTTACGTCTTATGTGACGCATGTAAACATTAAATGGTCGCCATTTGAAAAGAGGCTAGCCGAGGCGGCTATTGTTAACGAAAAAACATGAAAAATTGTCCAATTAATAATAGGTATTAATCTCTTGGAAATTTTTGCAGATGATTTTGTGTAATTGCCCTTCAGAAATAACCTAGTTTTGGAATGGCACTTTCTTTAAAATCTCATGTAAATTTTAAACTGTCGCCATTTGAAAAGAGGCCAGTCGAGGCGGCTGTTGTTAACGAAAACACGTTAACAAATGTCCAATTAATAATAGTTATTATTTTCATTGAAGGGTTTTAGTTGTTTTTGTGTAATTCCCCTTCAAAGATCACTTAATAAATGAAAATAACGCATTTTTTAAACTCGTCATGTAAACGTGAAATGTACGCCATTTTGAAAGAGGTTGGTCAGGGTGATTGATATCACCGGAAAACTGTTTATATATGTTAACTTAATAACATACATTAATGTAACCGCGATGTGTTTTAATGTTACTGCTCGTCAAAGATTACTTATTGCATGTTTCTGTTCTGCAGATCTCAATTTCATGTGTTTAAATTGATTGAAAAACAAAGAATTTGGAAAATTAAAGAAAGGAATATTTTTGAAAAGAAATTGAAACTTTTATGCAATTAATCCGAAATCTGAGAAGATAATACATTTTCAAGAAGTAAACTTACTCGGTATCATGTCCGCAGATAATAATGCTCTTTCGAAACACCCTTAATTTAACATTTTGCGAGGGGCAGTTCGGGGCAGCTGATCTCAACTGAAAAATGTTTAATAATGTTCCCTTAATAATATATATTAATTTCGGGGATGTGTTTTTTTGTAATTACCTGTGCAAATTTACTTTGTTTAAAGAATAAGCGGTTTTTGGACACCTTAATTACGTAAGGTTTAATTAAATGAAAAATAAAAATAATAGACACAGCAAAAGCTTTAATATATTTAGAAGGGTATATAAAAGCGTATACAATTACTGGAAGTTGACAAGTTGATTAGGAAAAAGTTCTAAGCAATGAAAGACAGGTGTATTTTCACTGCTTCAGTGGCTGAATTTTTCCTAGGCTGTAGCGCCTGGCTTTCAGGGTGTCGTATAGCTGTAAGCGTTGATAAACATTATTATTGCTCTTGGTTTATAGCAATGTGAAGTATGTAAAATTGATATTTATCAAAAAATAATCGTTTTTCAAAAATTAAAATTTAGTGCCCAAGCGCATTTTGCCCTGTTCAAACCCCTATGTGACGTGTGTGAAAAATCTAATTAGAGAGCTAGGATGATGAAAGTACACTAACTGTTAAATGTAAAAAATATCTCTCGCCTTAGTACGAAAACATTTGTATTATTAGCGAAAACTTTTAATATTGTTTTCCGAATTTCTAAGTGAAGTTGAAACGCACTGCAAAAGTACTCAGTATTCCGAGAAGTAAAAGTAATGTACGGTGGCAGAAATGGAACATATGTTAATAGCGAAAACTGTTTTTTATTAAATCATTATTATAAAATTGAGTAGCAAATGTTGGTTTCTTGAAATGAAGTTTCGCTATTATTTAGACAGAACAATGATCAGCAGATGACAATTTGAATTCACCTGATATTTTTTCAATGATCAGCAGTTTTGGTGGAAGTGTTGATGAAGCATTTACTTTACGCTTCCTGCATGTGAATATGTGTTATACAACCAGTGTAAATGCCATTGATTCGTGAGAGATAATTGTAATATGTAAAGATGGATTGTAATACGAATGGTGACGGAGCGTTCAATGAGAGGCAAGGGGAACGGGAGATCGCCCAAGAGAAATCCTGCCTTGACCACAAATTCCACATAGACCACAATTCAGTGGTTTTGAGGTGGTTGTGTGGCAGGAATTGACTGATTGTATGTTCGAGAGGGGAGATACTTTTTTATTCTAGAAGCAAAAAATATGAAAATGTGAAAATTATGAAGGTAACAAAGGCGACTACTATGATGCTTATTGCGTATCGTTAATTAATAATACACGAATAATTGAATCGCTTGTGGATACATTCAATTTAATTTGGTGAACAAAATGAGTTACTTATCTGAAATTCGAAATATCCAGACCCAGAACTTTGAAGTTAGACTGGTTTTCGATCACCAAATTACAGTGGTATGCGTAGGCTACATTTTTCTGCGGGCTTGGTTTTTCTGCGGAGCTTTCCCGTCCCGCCCCGCCCCGCCCCCCGCCCCCGCCCCGCCCCCCGCCCCCCGCCCCCGCCCCCGCCCCCGCCCCCGCCCCGCCCCGCCCCCGCCCCGCCCCGCCCCCGCCCCGCCCCCCGGCCCGACCCCCGCCCCGCCCCCGCCCCGCCCCCGCCCCGCCCCCGCCCCACCCCCCGTCCCGCCTCCCGTCCCGCCCCCCGTCCCGCCCCGGTCCCGCCCCCCGTCCCCGTCCCGCCCCCCGTCCCGCCCCCGTCCCGCCCCCGTCCCGCCCCTCGTCCCGCCCCCCGTCCCGCCCCCCGTCCCGGCCCCCGTCCCGCCCCGTCCCGCCCCCGTCCTGCCCCCTGTCCCGTCCCGCCCCGCCCCGCCCCGCCTGGCCCATCTCCCACCCGCTGCTCCATTCCCCGCCGCTCCGTTCCCCGCTACTCCCATCCCTTCCCCGCCTCTTCCTCCATTTCCATCCTCTCCCTCCCTTCTTGCCTCTCCTCACCCCATCGCTACTCACTCCCTCTCCGCTCCGTCCCGCCTCGTCCAGTCCCGCTCTTCCGTACCCCTCCCCGCCCTTTCCCCTTGCGTCCGCTGCCAGTGTTCCGCCCGCGGCGCGGCGCTGCGCTCGGCCGTTGCCTGCGTTGGCGCGTCCTCCCGCTCCGCTGCCGCGGCGCACCCTCTGCCTGCCAGGCTGCGCTGCTTCAGCCCCCCGCCCCCCGACGAGTAATGAAACGTCGGCGCGCGCTCTGTGAACGAGGCGGTGACGTGGTCATTACCGCGCGTATCAAGGGAAACCGCTCCGCCCTCTGCTGGATAATCCCGCTAGCGGCGCGCGCGCGCCCGCCCGCTCGTGTGGATGAAGAAAGCTCGACGGAAGTGTGAGTGTTGCGAAGGAGGGGTGCCAGAGGCGTCGGAGGTCGCTTCGAGTGAGGCATCGCGAGTCGCTGGGATTGGACAAGGGATGTTTAAAATCGGGTTCTACTGTGCGTTTGGGGTCGAAAACTAGTCTCACTTCGAAGTTTTGGATCTGGGTATTTGGATGACTAACCCATTTTGTTCGGCAAATAAATTAAATTTAACCACAAGCAATTCAATTATTCCAGCATTATTAATCGGAGTTACGCAATCAAGCATCATGTTGGTCGACGTTGTTACTGTCATTTTTCGCATTTTCACTGAAATTAATAAACAAATGGGTTGTGTGGTCACGAATAGGTATTCATGATTTTTATGTTAACTCTTAATATTCTATTTGTTTTGTTTATATATTAAAACTATTTGCACATTAAATATTCTTCCTCGAAAATTGTTTAAGTTTTTAACATTTTTTATTTTCATTCCTAAACAACAATATAATTTCACTTTGATTTATGTCTTCTCTTCAGTCTGATCCACTCCATACATTTTAGTGTGGATTACGGAAGCTTTTGCAAAAAATTAATGCTTGAATTATGTATCAGTGCTTTCAGCAATTTCACACTACTAACAAAGAGAAATATTGAACATAAATTATTATGTAAACATTCATTTCTTAGTTTTTGATGTGCAAGAAGTACTAAATTTGACAATATTTCATGTTTTAGGATTATTTCAAAAAGTTATATAAAATTTATAACCCCAGAAATATTAATGCAGATCTATAGAGCGTTTCGAAGTGTCAGGACAGCATCAGTTGAGGGAAGATCAACTTAAGTTTTATAATCAGTTCATAATGCTTGAATGTTAAAATATTTAATTGATGTTTATTCTTCAAAGCTCATATCTAGTTCAGTTGAGTTGAAATATTGGACCGATCACTTTTGTTTCATGAACAGCCTCGTGTATTCAAACCAACAATTCATTAACTTAACAGTTTGGTTAAAAAATAAATATTTCTTTGGTAAGGAGTTAGTTTTTTATTCGATAGTCGAACAACATAAAATAATTGTGCAATTATCTGTGGCAATGATGTTGTGATGAAGACCTGGAAATCCCCTTCCCTGTTCTAGTATAGACATGTTTCCTAATGTTAATTAAAAATAGTCTTATAAAGCTAGGAAATGTGTGTTGCCACAAATTCATTTAAAAAAATTGAATCGTTAATTCAGGTCGTGCAATTTTTATTATCAAACTTTAAGTGTGATACTTGGACAGTAATATTAATGTGTATTTGTTTCCTTTCGCAGGTAAGCTGCTTCTCTTCATCAAATTACACATCTTTTAATGTGCCTTTGCGGGTGAGTTAATCTTCAATTCCATTTTAAATCTTTATAATTTACGTGGTTGAGTAGTCGTATGATTGCGGGAGAGGAATATGAGAGTGGTGTGTCACTAGTGGACAATAATTATGTATAAGTTTAAACGTGTCTATGTATTGGCGAATATAGTATGAACATGTAATGAAAGAGTGTTGAGCTGTGTGTGTGTGTGTGTGTGTGTGTGTGTGTGTGTGTGAGAGAGAGAGAGAGAGAGAGAGAGAGAGAGAGAGAGAAAGAGGCAGAATGAGAGAGCTTGTGCGTGAGTGTGTTTGAAGATGATTGATGGAAAATCGAAATTATTTGAAACTAATTTAGAACTAAGATTTCTTTAAGGTTTTGAAATTACATCGTCGTCTCGTCAAGTCGTAACAAATCCCCTTCTTCTTTATACATAAGGGTCATTAAAAACTTGAGCTTTACACCTTAGTGTAATTGATAAAATTTTATAGATTAGTAACTATTTTTATTTCTGAGAATATGTATAACAGATATACTACTGCAATTCGATGGAATTTTTCGGTTTAACTTAATCTTTCGCAACATCAAACTATTCTATATTCCTCATTTAATTAGCGGTTTAAGTAGAGGTTTTGCAAACCCAAAATGTGTTCGCGTTTCAGCTTGAATATGTGTTCGCTACTGTCATGTAGCTTGATAGAGATTCAAGTGCGTTCTTTGAGTGGTTTCAATTTCTTTACATACTCGGACTACTTTTCGTACTGACTTCCGCTTTTGATGGGATATTAAGGTTTTTGAAAAGGCCTAGTGCATTTTCTTATCAATTTTCTCAAGGCTGATGTAATATATATTTTGAAGAGTGTTTGGGATAAACAAAATTCTTGTCTTAATCCCTTGTTAGTCATGAAAGACTGATAAACTTACGTAAGTAAGGGGGTGATATACTAGGCAGGTAAAAAGCTCCCTAGCTAGCATTTCCGTCATAGAATCTCTTTAGAGCATTTATGTAATGCCCATGGAGGTGATTCTCTTTCATTGCTTCCCACAACGTTTCCACTGGTACACTATCATATGCGTTTCTGAGGTCTGCAAAAACTAGATATAATGGGTTTCCGTAGACTATAGACTTTTCTTCCCCTTAGGACACCGCCTTGTAGTAGCACTATCTGTGCGGGCGGGGAGGCTTGTGTGCTTCAGTGAGGTGGAGGGCTAAGCCGGCGGTAGCATGCATTTTTACGCATGACTACTGGTAGGATCACCCATGCCGGAGGCCAAAACTGAGGGGCCAGACTAAGTCGTGTACTACCACGTCCTGTCCATCCTAATGTAATTTATCCTATTTATTTTTTCATTCCTACCTCTATAACATCCCATTCTATCTCAAATTCACGGAAACACTGTCTTATTAATCATACTCCTTCCTCGAACCCTTCTTTTCCATTGCTATATCACTACCTTCCAGGTTTTGACCTATACCCCAGTAGAATGCATTAGTGTCTTCCTGGCTTCCCGGTCTATCATTGTGGCATCTTTAACTCACTTGTGCCACAATGCTTTTTTGTCTATTCTACACGCCTTCCATGGTTAGCTCTTATTTATTTTAGACACCGAGGAAGTCTTTCATTATCTTCCCTTTTTTCTTTCTTTCTTTCTTTCTTTCTTTCTTTCTTTCTTTCTTTCTTTCTTCATATTGGGATAGGTAGGCCTCACGGACTTCGTAGCCGTAGTGAAGGCATGAGCCTCTTAGAGCATGAGCCTGACATAAAATCCCATGGCCCACCAGATTGGAGGTTGAAGCGAAGGGCCTGCTCCCCATTTTTCATAAAAAAATCAAAAACTTGCGAAGTACTCCAAACGTGCCTCGGAATCAGGAACTTTACGACGAAAATAGTAATAAGTAATAAATAAGAATAAGTAATAAATAAGAATAAGTAATAAATAGAATAAGTAATAAATTAAAATCGCACAAAATTGAGGTAACCGAGCCGTACTAAAAGAAGCCAAAAAGAAGAGAAATGGAAATGAGATGTGGGAAGACTCTTTAAATTTTTCAGTGGTGTGGAAAAACATCGCCGAGCAAAGGCTGGAGTCTCTATTTTGATACATAAGAAATGGAAGAAACGTGTTAAAAGTTGGAATGCCATAAATGAAAGAATAATAACCCTTGATCTGGAATTTTATTATTAGTTTTATGATGGTTGGTGTATATGTTCCAAATGATGTCACCACCGTATTGGTGAAAGAAGAATTCTGTACTAATTTAAGTGAAGTAATTTTAACTTCCTGCTTTGTACAAGTACTCTATTAATGATGTATTTCTAATGGTTGTACATACCATGTGTTTTGTAATATTCTGTTTTTCTGTAACTGGGTGTGCCAACCTAGCTGTTTCAACTAGCTTACATTGTGCCAATTACCTAGCTGTGACCTTAAATTAATAATTTAAAAAGAAATTAACTTTAGATAATAGGAAGAAATTAATTTTACTAGATTTTAATGCAAGAGTTGGAAAAATTAAATGATCAAGTAGTGGGTCAGTACGGAGAAGACATATTCAATGCGTGTATTACATCACTTTAAATCATCATCATCATCAATTAAATGATCAAGTAGTGGGTCAGTATGGAGAAATATTCAATGCGTGTATTACATCACTTTATATGAAAGGAAACAAATCTGTTTTCTTCAATTACAAGGGCTTGAGTATCATCCCATCAACAGGAAAGCTGTGTGGATGGGCTCTGAGAGGTCGGATTGAAGGGACTGGCCGAGACTAAGAACAGAGTGGATTTAAATCTGGACGATCCTGTACAGATAATAACATACTAGTTCAATTCCTAATTTCTTTGGTCAGGGCTAGCATTCCGATTTTGCCCCATTATCTACCCAGTTGCGATCTATCGCCACTCAAACTATATTATTTCACATATTTTCAGTTTCCGGTCACTTAATGGTAGAACTGAAACATGACTTTAATAGTAATATAGAAGAGTAACACCTCGTCCTATGTAGAAATTTACATTCAAAAATTTTGAGTCGTTTTTGTGAAAACGTTTCTTGAGCGTCTCTGGAAATGCGCATTTTGAAGTTCATTTTCACCCAAAGTTAGCATTTTCGAGAGACTTCATTGGAAATATTTTGAAGTAATTATTCTCACAAATGCAATCATGTATACAAGTTGCTGGTAATGTAAGTATTAACCTCGTGAAAAATATTTTTAAAAAATTGCATTTCCGTATTTTTTTCAAAAATAAAAGGATACATGAAAGTAGTATATATGTTATGTTATTCAGTCCAGTGGGCACTATCCGTTCAAAAAAATTAAAGAAAAAATTTGGAGCGTTTTCAAGAAAATGGCGTTTCAGTATTTCTGAAAATGCGGAATTTCCAGATCATTTTCAGAGAAAACATTTGAATTTTCGAGAAACGTTTATAAGACATTTAAAGTACATGTAGGGACCTACTCATAAATGCAATAATGTATTCGAATCGCCGCTAGTGTAAATATTAACGACGCGAGAGACAAGTAAAACAATACAGTTTCGTAATTTTTGAAAAACAAACAAAAATAGAAAAAAATGGCATTTATTATGAGTTTCAGTACGTTTAGCACTATCGGTCTATCTCGGCCAAAAGTTTTAAGAAACAAATTGGAGGCGTTTTTGAAAAAATCTTTATTTGATACTTTTTAATATTGCACGCATTTCAGGCAATATTCTTCGAAAACGACTACACGTTGCTTGCACATGGCCTTACCGAAAAAACTAATTAATGAGAACACATTTCGTGTGAAGGAAAAATCCTAATCTCCTACTATGTAGTGGTAGGAAGACTCCGAAATTTTTTAATTTTTTTTAATTTTCGAAAATTTAAGAGTCAACAATGAAAATTGCACACTATGCCCCCTTTATAAGTGTATTTCACTCAATTCTAACAAAAAATAACATTTTGAAAAAAAATCACATTTTCAGTAACGAGCATCCGTAATTCGTGAAATCAGACTACTTAATATATGTGTTAAAGGAAGTAATTTAATACATATTAGAACTGGGTTTATCTAATTTTTCTGTCAGGACCCCACTATAAGAGTTTTTGTGTCAAAAAATTGCCGTTTTTTTGCTGCAGCATTACATAACCTTGTCTATACTACGTATATTACACCATACGTATGCTTGCTCCGTACGTATTCGAGAAAGTAAAAAGCTAGGTATGATGGAAGAGAAAGTAGAATGGGTGTAGTGCGAATACTTCGCACCCCAATGCAGTTCGTGGACTGGCCAGGTGTGGACGCAGGTGACGGTTAGGGGGAGGGGGCAGGGTGAGGGGTGGGTCGAGGCGGGGCGAGGGCGCTGCTGGTTTTCCAGGATGGGGTCGGATTAATTGGCTGTAACGACATGCTAATGGGGAAGGGCACGCGCGAGGCGGCGGGACCGCTGGTCGTGTCACGTGGCCGGCGGCCATTGCCCTCGCGGGATTAGCCTCTGACGCTCATGGGCATCGATTGGCTGGTTGATTTCTCCCTCTTGACCTCCCCCTCTTCTCCTTTTCCCTTCTCACAACGTCCTCTCGGAAGCCTCCAGTCTCTCCATGTCCGGAGGGCAGAAAACGGAAAAAAATGTCATCCAAGCAGATGAAGGATGAAAGTGAATTCAATAATGGGATAATGAAATAGATGAACCGTATGAATGTGAAAAGAAATTACGAAAATGCCTGTAGATTATTGTATTTTGATCAACTCTTCCTTTGGTTAATCACGTTGTTTGGATTTAACTATAGCTCCTTCACCCTAGAATAATGTTTTATAAAATCTTTCGAGAAAGCATTAGAATGCCTTTAGAGAAAATATTTGCCCGAACAAAAATGTTCATTGATATTTTAAAGCATTATGAACTCTATTTCTTACTGTTTCTTTTTCGAAGGGTTTGCTCTATTTAACGTTTTTGTTTTGTCATTTGATGTCTCTTGAGAAATTTTTCGTGGTGTCTCTAGGGGAAGAGAACAGAGGATTCCATGCATCAAATTAATAAAACGTTGGTTTATTTCTTCTCAAAAAAGTCATTTTTCCTGATATTTGCAATGCAAAGACTTATTCAAGTAGTCAGGTTTCCTAACTTATCAAACACCATTTTCCGTTATCTAATACTTTTCACTTTACTGAAGTGTGTCTACCAATTCTTTAATAATAATAATAATAATAATAATAATAATAATAATTATTATTATTATTATTATTATTATTATAATGAACGTCTTAAATAAGAGTTTGTAAATCAAAAGTAGTGGAATGTTGATCGTAAAAGCACAGGTGGTCCCGATCGTTGTTGGAGCTCTGGGATTTGTTCCGCAAAATTTGTGTCAGAACGTGGCTAAATTTCCAGGTCATTCAAAGGATTGGGAAGTGCAAGAAATTGCTTTATTTGGAACAGCGCACAATTTGCGCAGAGTATATTGTAGAGGCACCGACATTCCCGAGATCTTCTCCCTAGGGGACTGGTTGCAATCTGGAGTAGACTTTATACTCAGCCAACTCATGACACCTTTATTCGTGATATAGAGGAATAATAATATTGATATCATTATCACTTGCTGGACCTGTGCAAACATTTATTTTGTGAATGTTTGTAAATTGAAAATAGCTTCGTTCTGGATGCAAGCTTCATGCCACAACTTGAACTATACGTTGAAACATTGAGCATTTTAGGTCCGTCGTGACGAGCTCGTTAAAGCATCAGTTCAATTTTACATAGCTTTCTGTTTTCTGATTGTTTCTGACCACCGAGCTACGGAGTAGGAGTCACAAGAAGAGCTAAATCTTCATTAAATCCTTCCCTCTACATGTTTCCCCAAATACTCCCCGATGTTCTCCGATTTTTATCGCAGAATGTTTATCACATATTACCTTGCACGTTAAAATGTTTACCACATCTTTGCGGCATATACCTCCCCATTTTCTTCATATGATCCCCTTAAAAGTGTCCTCACATGTTCTCGCATGCTCCCTCAAATGTTCCTGGATGTTCCCTGAATAACCTCCCAAATTTTCTCTCAAATGTTCCCCAGATATTCCTACAAATGTTTCTACATGTGTTCGCTCAAACCTTTCTCACATGTTCACCGTATGTTCTCGCAGTTAACCTGGAAATTAAATATTTTAAATTGGTTTGTTGTTACGGAAAACTTTTATAAAAGCGGCAAAGTACAGTGCCTCTTTTGTCGGGTGAAACGGGAATTCTTGAATAGCAAAATCCCAAAAATTGTAACGGAAGGGGCCCAGAGGTTTTTCACGAAAAAATTCAGTCTCCAAGAAACAAATCTAAATCATTTTAAAAGTGAAAATAGATATCTCAGAACTGGAAGCAAAGTTTCAGATTTCCTGCATCGGTGCTTCAGAGTGACGGAACAATAAAAGAAAATTAAAAACTAATAGAACGTCCAAAAACGTGTCATCTTTTAGATTACAGTACTGAAAACAACTTTGATCTCCTGAAAGAACACAAAACCTGGCATTACGGCTCTGGAAAGCAACGTTTCTGAGTAATTCACGATGTTAGTTTCCCGTACTGTGTTTTTTCGGACGTCATTGAGGCCGCTTCTCCGACCAGTGCGTCATATTTCCTTAGCGGCAAATCTTTCTTCTTCTTCTCCTCCTTGTTCTTCTTCTTCTTATCATCATCATCATCATCATAATTCATTTTCTTTATTCTACTTTTTGTTCTTTTTTAACATTTTTCGAACTATTTTTATTTACAAAAAATTAAACTTTTGATGATCATTTCATCTTTTAATGGAAATTTTAGCCTTCATTTGCAAGTTTGAGAGTCGTTTTGCTGTTGAAAAGAATGCGATCTTGAACTGATATTTGAACCGTACATACTGACGAGTGGTATTTTCCATAAGGTGTTGGTGTGTCGCGATCGTCTTCGCCGATTCTCGCAGTGTTTGCGTGGATGCCGCACCGTTCACTGAGCACTAGCAAGTGTGTTGAAAAGTCGTAATCGAGGTGTAACAATGGGAAACACTTCTTCGTCCTTCTTTCGTGTTTCTTCTCTTCGTCATGGGGTAAGAAAACTGTTTATTTGCTCAAAATATTCCTAAAAAAACATTTCAAAAGACTCTGAAATCTGTGCGACGCAAGACACACTCGTGTTAAATTTGTTTGCATTTCATTTAAAAACCGTATTAACTACAATAATTATTAAAACATTACAAGTAATAATGTATATTGTAGCCTTGAAAATCATAACTGGTGCTTAATTGTTTTTTGATGTGTAAATAATAGTAATAATTATTATAAATAAAATAATAAAAATACTATTCCATAAATTCACTACCACGTTTGTTAGGTGCCGGTTATGTATATCCACGTTAAAAATATACTTCGGGTTGTAAGCAGCCTCTTAAGGAACAAATACGGTGATAAAACAAAACAACGGATGGTCCCAATAAGGTGATGTCTTTCTATTGCCTGTGTTTTGAGTTACCTGGAAGGTAGAACAAGTTCATGCATGAATTCTGAGGAACAAATCGTAGAGCTCCGAGAACTATCGATACTGCCTGTGTTTTAACGCCTCATAACCGACTTATCTCGATTTCCAAGGTCTTGTACGAACGTTGCTCTGTCTCCTTGGTTACATTTTAATCACATGGTACCCCAACACCTTTAACAAGACTCAATTTTTTTCCAAATATCGCGCCAGTGGGGGAAGAACACCGCCACCTCCCGTGTTCGGAACTTTGAGGGAGTTACAGATCTGCCATTTGAGGTACTTTCGGATTCTACCGAGCTTTTTCATGTGTTCGGGCTTTGCTATTATTGGGCAAACTGAGATCATATGATCAGTGTAAAATCTTTATTTATTATCCCATGTCCGTTTCATCTTATTTCTTGAAGGGCAATAAGGTCAAACTGATATTTCTTGAATGCTCCCGCAATTTCCATCATTTTTCCTGGTTGCTTCATTGTTCTAACGTTCCATGTTCCAAATTTTCGTTTTGTTCGTTTTTCCTTGCCGGTTCGTTTTACTAGGCGAGTCCTGTTCCGAGGCATATCGCTAGGATTCGTGACAATGTTTTTTTCCGAGATCGGGTCGCCAACCCTATGCTCAACCCCCGCCTTGGAGGACCGGATTTGATTTCAGGATGCCCTTTCCTTAGAGTGGCTGGTTTCTCCCACCTTTGGAGGCCGCCCTTCCCCTTGGTTTTCTGTCAGGGTTTTCCTTCCCGTAGCCCAATGCTCTCGTTTTAAGGCGCCAGAGACCCGCTTTCCGCCCTTCTTCGTGTTACTCTCTGAGCTCCCACCACAGAGAGTATCTATGGGCCGCCGCGCGGAGGAGAGATAGGACTTGCTGACCTTGCTCCCAAATCGGGAATCTTTATTACAGGGGATGTATCTGTTGTTTTTTTTAGTGAGCCCATATGGGCATCAGTACTCCCCATCAGACCCTTATCAGCCATTTGACCCCCATTTGGTTGACTACAGACATTTTAATCATCAGTTTCAGTTTTCAGTCTTCTGTTGCTGTACCATTGCTTTATAGAACTATTAATGTTCGTATTTTCGTGTTTGAAAGGTTTTTATATGATTAAGAAAGTTGTTTGAGAACTATCTTTTGTGTATTGTGAAGCCATTTTTGTACATAAAAACGTTAATAATGACTATTTATGTTTTAAAAATACATGATACATGATAGTTTTATACTCTTCGTACGTGAGAATAAAATTTGATTGGTTTATAAAAGGTGTTTGTGCTATAAGGTCAAGTGCATCGATTTTATAGCACTACAATTAAGGTTTTACTGTGTTTCATCCATTTAAATAATATAATAATATAATTCATATTATTTCATTGTTCAAATTTGTGATGTACTTTTATTTTAATATTTGTGATTATTTTTTATCAATCTTCGGGAATGGTATTTTTGGTAGAAATAAAAGTATTTTCGACATGCATATTGACTCGGTTATCAAAGTGTGAATTTTGCTGTGTGAAAATTTCTACCTTTTACTGAAGTGTTCGTGATTTGGGTTCTTTCAACATTCTCCTATAATTTATCATAGACAAAACATACATTTTAAGGATTGTTAAGATCAGGAAACCATTACAATTAGCAGGACATAAATGTCTATTATCTCTGACCCATGCAATCTCTTAACACAATTCCACTAGAACACGCTTTTAAATCTTGTGGATTTCAAAATTTTGTTAAAGTTATTCAATTATCGTAAGTAGTAAAATGTTAGAACACTGTACAATGACCCTAAATTCGTAGCGAAAAGCGTAACTCTGCCGACAATGCATGTTGAGAAGTGAGGATGATTATGCTGACGATCAGGTCTAATGTTATTAAAAATGGTAATGAAGATGAAATAGTGAAAAGGGAGCCAGAGGAATCGGGAAACTGCATGAAAAACTACTGCTTTTTGTGAATCAACAATACCACGTAGATTGTCCATGTCCATTTAAAGGTCGCAAGCTGTCGTGTTGGCCGCTATGTTGTTTTTGCATTGTTTAAATCTAGTTTATTAAATTAATTTATAACTTGTTACATTTTGTTGTACGCTTAATTACTCGTCTTTCCTTTACTTTGACGAAACTGAACATTTTATTTAGCGTTTCATGCTTAAAAGTTTCATGTATTGATAAAAGGTCTGTTTTGATATTTTTGTAATTTCTAGTGAAAAAAATAGAAAACGTAACATGGTAGTTAGCGACAGAGAATATTTCATACAGATATGAGATAAGTAAAGTCCGGGTTCACGTCTTTTCTTTGGTAACTTGAAACTCTATGAAACCTTGACAGAAATTTATATCATGAAACGGACGTTATTTTAGTACTTGTTTTATTTTGCACGTAATTGCATGTTTTGGGGGTTACTGCACGAAATTGCACGTTAGGGTAATGGTGGATAAAAACTGCACATTTTGGTAATGCGGGATTAAAACTGCACATTTTGGGATTTTACTGGTCGACTTTGCAAGATTAATACTTTTATTGCATAAAATATAATTCTTATATAATCAACTTGTTTCAATTTTGCCATTTTATAGGTTACCTTTAAGAAAAAAGTTAACCTGACTGTGCATTCGGGTGGTCTGGGAAACCTGAGTGCCACTTAATATTTATTAATTCTGCATTTTGTTGTATTATGAACTCAGCGCTTTTTTTTCGTGGCGTCTATTGTATAATTAAAATTTTTGAGAGGTCGCAGTTAGTACTTACGTATATGTGGTGTTGTCACGAACTCGGTCCGCGGACCTTGGTTGCAGCCGCTCAGCCAACGCTCTGTTTGGGGTCTATCTTCCAAATCGGATGATTTATCCGTTTTGTCAGTCCTCGCTGAACTTACCAACACGCGACTGCATGCGTGAATCACATTTGACCTTATACTTCGATTTTTCTATACTGGCCGATGACATTAGGTCATTGTTACATCTCCTGCCTCTTAAAATGAATCTTTTTAATTAATTCGCGAACGCCTTTCTCAACGAGGCTCGTGGCCTTAGAAACGTACTTACCACTGTTGAAAAGATTCATTGTATAAGGCCGGAGATGTAACAATGACCTAATGTTACCTCGGCTACTATAGAAGAATCGAACTATACGTCCGGGTGCAAAGCCTAGTAGCAAGCTGCATTTCGTTTCAAATTCATTGAATTTCTAGGAATAGATGTTACCCTGAGAAATATGACAGGGAATGAACGCAGTTTTGACGGCTTTTGGCAGCACGGACACACGTACGTCAGACTAATGCTCGGCACAGAGATAAGTAAATGGAGAATGAAATTTTTCGTGTCTGGAACATATATTAAATGATATGTAATAATTTCTGAGAAATTAATTTGGAAATGTTAATAATTATAAATTGTTATGAAAACACATGAGAACATTTCTTGTATAACTTTATTATTTCTGGTTTCCGAAGGTGTTTTTGAATTTTTGTATTTAGTTTTTGTATTTTTGTGCTAATTTAATTTTGTGTGTGAATAATATTTAGAATATCAAATAAGATTTGTTTAAACAAAATATACAAACTTAATTATAATTAAAACAATGGAATCATATTTCATTCACGTTTAATTTCACATCCAAAATATAAAATAAGTTGATAAGTGGATTAACAAGTGTTTATTTGTTACGTAACATTATTTTGCAACTTTTTGATATTTATTGCATGTTTTTGCACGTTTTGGTATT
Organism: Acheta domesticus; assembly: GCA_031308135.1. Taxonomy (NCBI): domain Eukaryota; kingdom Metazoa; phylum Arthropoda; class Insecta; order Orthoptera; family Gryllidae; genus Acheta; species Acheta domesticus. Next base: position 128,991,556 of record JAHLJT010009436.1, on the reverse strand, counting down.
TTTACTGCACGCTTAGAGTGTTTTATTTCACGAAAATCCCGTCTTTAGAGATTAGTAATCGTCATCTCGTTGAATAATTTGAGCAGTGACTATTTGTTTGCACTCGCCTTTGTGGTGACAATTACCTCAGTACAAACAATCGTTAAGGAAAATTACTGGCTGACTAACTGCAGTTCACATGTTTCATGACACTAACTTCACTCCACTAGTTTCATGACGATGCAACACTTCTGCGGTTTCCTATCTTCTTCTTAGCCACTGCCCCTACCAAAGCCACTTCTCGCTGTCGTTCCTTCCTTAAATATCGCCAGTGCTGCCTCCCATCGCAGTCTCTACTGCTGTTGCACCTGCGTTCGAGGCTTTTCCATCGCCTTCAGCATCTCCCTCCCTCCCACCGTCTCTCTTATCATTATCATGCGCCCCCCCCTCAACTCGCCCAGCCTCAACCTACCACCGCCACTGCCTTTGCACACACCTCATCGCCTACGTTGCCTCCGCCTCCGCCGCCGCCACCACCTTCGCTGCAGTCCGCTAGAGGCCACTCGGCGTCCGCCACCGCCGCCAGGGAGCCGGCGGCGGCTGCGTCGTTAACTTTTCATGCACCGCGGGGATGCCGCCAGCGTGGGCCTCCTGGCGTCGTAAACATCAAGGCTGGCTCGGGGAATCGCCTCCAGGCGAAACGTGTGGCACGAGGGAGGCGGGAAAACGCGCCAGGAAGGCAAGGAGCGGCGCTGGCGAAACTGGGAGAGGCAGCCTGTGGAGAATGGGATACAGGTTCCGTATGTTACGGCTCTGAGATCGCATAGCCGCCGAGTGCAGTCCGTTGCAGCTGGAGTTGACTCCGCCCGCTGGAAGAGGTTCCTAGCTCTGGGAATACGGCGAAGCAGAGACTACTAGCGTCGAAATCTACCCCGACAGCAACGGAATTCGTTATGTAGAAGATTATGTAAAACGGCTATGTGGCGTAGACTTGTTGACCAAACAGAATGATAATAATGAGCGACCGTCAAGTGGTGTAGAAAAAATTGATTGAGAATGTGGTTAGAGGAGAAAGGCATCGAAGTGAATTTTTTCTCTGAAATGATTAGACGGGGAAAATACGTGGTGTGGTGTGGAGAAAGTGGATTTACTTGTAAAAATATGAGCGATAATCTTGAAGGTATGTGTCAAAAGTACGTATAACAGGGAATTGAACAAGCAGAAGACGGATGATGAATGTTTGTCTGTGGTGGGTACTTCGAATTCATTGAAGGAGAAAACAGAAATAAATCGTGCCTTAAAAGGAATAAATGAGATGGAGGTGGGGACTGCCATGTACTTGTGTATTTGTATATTCGTCGCTATAATTATTTTCTCTGAAGTGGTTCGAATCTTTAAATAGAATTCAATTATATTCTCTCTGATGTGTCAAATTAATTTTCACAGGATGGAGTGATAAGTGTTTATTACTCTTAGGATTTGGCCTGATGTTGTGTTTCTGTAATGCTAACAGATCGTTAAATGTTCCTCATGAGCATTTAAATAGTTACTACCACTCAGAGAGCTCGAGATTTCTTACTACTAGAAAAATCGAAGGAAATCGTCTCTGAGGAAGTATTTGTGAGCTGTATCTGAGACGGTGGCGCTGCTGGGAAGATATTGGATGCACTCTCAGGCCCTTGGCATGAAAAAGGCAACACTCTTCGACCTGGAGTTATGGCATGTTTTCTTCAGGTCTTCGTCCCCGAGCGTGTAATTTGCATATTGCAACAAAAGTTGACTTTATTTTCTATTGTGACCTGCATTTATATCGTTGTCTAATTAGTTCTCAAAATAGGATGTCTGGAGAATCTCCTAATTCCAGAACATCACAAACACCTGCCTTTTATCTCTGTCTTCATTTTCGTTTCCTTTTTGTCAGAAAGTTACAATGCTTTTTAAATATTTTGCGAGGGCTAGAATCGGCACAGATAAACCTTTTAGCACGTTTTCACTAAAGGAATTTCGCCACCCATGGAATATTCAGAATTATCATAGGGAAGACGAGTGCTTTGGAAATTATCGATAAATCTCCAACTCGCGAAGCGAGAAGAATATGTAATAGGACTATTCCTCGAATGAAATTATATTTATCAGAGTTCCAAACTGGGCCAAATATTGAAAATACGTTAAACTATGAAAAAATGTTGGACATCGACTTAGCGATTAATAAATACTGCCTCCTTAGATAGATGAGTCACAGGTGCACATATGATTGCCCAGGAGGGATGAGCGGTAAGAAAACTCGGATAGAAAAAGCGATAAACGTTTTGAGATACACCGCCTTGATTGGGGCATTTTGTATGAATAATTGAACACTATTGGTTTTAATTTCACGAGAAGAATAATCATAATAATGTTCTCGAGTACGAAAACTTCCCTTGAGATCATAAGGACTTGATCATTTTTATAATTTTATTTCTCTTCTTTATAAAACAAGAAAAATGTTTGTACTAGTTTCAGTTCTCGAGTTTTATTAGTAGAGACCGGAAAAATTTGTAGTATAAAACGTCAAAATATGTACATAAATATGTAACGAAAACAGTAAGAATATGTAAGAAATATATAAAATCCAATATAATATGTAATATTAAAATATGCTAATAATAAAATACATTTTCGTTATACGAAATTAAATTTATAAAAACTGCTCACTTCACATCATACAACTTTCTCGTCACTAGTAAAAGCTTCGTCTATTGTAATCCAGGACCGTAGTTTAGCAGCTGGACTAATCACAATAGAAGCCATCGCACAAACTGGCGAGATCTACGACCAGCAAACATACACTGGAGCATCTTCATCGATGTGTTACACGTCAGTGATCGCAACTTTTTTTCCGAAATTAAGGTTACAGATCACAAAATGCGGTGTCAATGATGCTTTGGACACCCAGATTTTCCCAATAATGTAGGGAAAATGCTGATATTTAAAAAAATACATCTTTTTATAAAAAATATGGAATTAAATAGAAAAAAATTGATAAAATAAAATATTTTGTGAAAACAGAAAAATATGTATAATATGTAATATAGTACTAAATATGTAAAAATATGTAACGAAAAAATTCGATATTCTGTTAGGAGGGCTATGATTCGCCAAGATTACAATTTTGAGAACGGTAAGTAGAAAGACAAAAAATATGTAATTACATAAAAATCCGGTCTCTATTTATTAGAACTTCATAGTGAATTTGTCACAGACACGTAGTATTGGAAATAACCGCAGTTACCATGCTGAGAATACGCTTGGCAAGAAACGTGATAATTAATTTTGCCTGCTTAGGAGGTACGCTTTTGACAAATTTCATGCTTCTGGTATTTTTACGAGTAGATGGTCCTCTCTTAAAACGTTAAGGAGTTCAACTAGCAACTGAACTTTCTTTGTAACTCTCTACATTGCAGTGAATCGAAATTTCTCACGAAGAGTTAATCATTTAATTGCAAAGTTTTCTTTGCACGTTTGCTCGGCTCCCGTGTTTTGTCTCAAGTAATCAATAGTGCCTACTGCTGCAGCGAACTTTTTCGCCTCTCGCGCAGTAAGAATTTTAAATTCATTCCTCCAGAAGAAATTATCACGGCTTCATTAAAGATGAAGCGTGGAAGGTATTCAAAGAAACAATGTCAGCAGTCTGACTAAATGGATTTTGTGCTGACGGGAAAGTTCAGCGCGGCAGAATTTGACGTCCCTCCGACTGGGAACTTAATTCGCGTGCGATGAAATGTAGCGTCCCTATTTGCGTGACGCCACGAGGGTAGATTGTTAAATATTTCTTTGTCTGCAACACAGGAGCTCCCCTCTGCGAAAAGTTGCGGTCTACAGCACCTTCCATCGACATTTAGAACGCAGTGCAATACAAAGGAGAGAGGAACGTTTCGCGAAAAGCGAGAAACATTTGTTTTGAAGTTATACATTGTCTAAAGATCGTGTCTTCATCTTGTTTTGTTCACATCGTTGCTTGTTTTTGTCTTGTTTTCGCGCTTCTGTTTGTTATCCTGCATTTGAGAAAATTGTGCATCTTTGTTTGGTTCGTACTTCGTATACGTCTACTCAAAAATGGCCGAGAATGATGGAAAAAGGCATTTTTGTTTCTTTTGCCATTCTGAAAGCGTCATTTATTAAACTTTCTTGTGGTGAAATCCGTTTTTTTCTATCTGCAATATTTTTGGAGACACAATAAATTGTTTTCAAGATGGCGTCGCTGCCATGCTCCCTTAGATCTGTCAACGCCCCCTTGTAATTGCAACTAGAAATTGAACATTTTAAAAAGAGAACACTAGCTATTTAACAGAAAACACCAGAGATCGAAAGCTAGAGAAAGTACTTGTGAAGAAGGAAAAGGAAGAGGGGAGACAAAGAAGGGGAAGAAGAAGGTGTAACTTACGCTGCAGGGGCATTGTATGTAGGTATGCAACTTACTTCTGAAAAATTGATTTTCCTTAACGAAATAACTCGAACTAAGAGAGATATTTAAATTATTCTTTTTGTATTTTACAGGTTATTTTGCACATTGTTATATGAACCATATATAATATTCCACTATAGAATACCTGAAGGGATGCATTCAGAAGTAAAAGAAAGTAAATCCAAAATAATTTTTTATCATTTAGAATTTTCTTAACCCTTTAAAATTTCACTTCTTGCAAAACATTGAGACATTGAGGTTTACATTCAGCAGTTGTTTCTTTCTTTTCTGGAAAAAGAATTATGAAAATATATTAATTATTAATTGAAATATTGCGTCACAAGTGAAACATTGTATAACACGTATAACTCAAAATGTAATTTTTATTTAAAAAAATGGGATGTTTTTTAGGTTTCCTGCATGTGTATCTACATTAAAGTCATAAAATTAAAACCTAAAACTAGATTCCTAGGAAATTTTTGCTTTGAGTAGACGTACACCTTAACGTGTACTGTTATTATATGTATTCCACATCTGTTATGGGGAAATCATTATTTTATCCCTAAAAGGATCAAATGTACATCCCGAAATGTACATTTTTGCAAAAATACATTTCGAAATGTGAAAATGTTAAGTAATGAGAGAAATTGCGAAAAAAATATTTTTGTGTTATTAATATGGTAAGCATTTATCAGCATTTACTTTCCTACTAGAAAACCCAATATTCAATGCGTCGGGGCTTTTGTTTAAAAATGACTTGAGGCTTTCACGGATTTTGGTTTGTTTTACTTTTCAAACCACGATTTTGGTAGATGACCAGATACACATTTTCAACGTCAGATTTCTAAGGAATATTTTAGAACGGACGTTACCAATTTGCATTTATATTTTTTCGAAAAAACTAGGAACAGTTTAGTGCCACCATTTTTATTCTGTTATGATTACATTCTTTTTTCATTTTCTACACGAATTTTACTCAATAATTACATGAAAAATCGTTTATTATCGCTACGTTAAAGGCGCGCGAGCAATTAAAACTTCACAACTACCAATGAGAACTCGGCAGAAGGCTCAAAATCATTTAATTCTCTAAGGATACATATCAATATACCCTCCCTCGTGGCGGACACATCGTGCAATTGTACGCTTATTTATACACTCATTTCGTTAACTATTACAAGTTTACTATTTCAGCTTGTGTTAAAGCGTTGCTGTTTTTTCGTATTCTAACTTTAATAAAAAACGGTATCTCGCGTCTTGTTTTCTATTGTAATTTATTACTGTAACGTAATATCTGTGCCGCTTTATGACTATAAGACTTCACAATGCAATTCAAGTCTAATGGTCACATTTCAGTAAATGAAATGGCATGTGATGATGTGATGATGAGATGTGATTTGTTGTGATGTAATATGATAATGGCATGTTGTGATAAAGGCATGGAATGTGGAGGTAATTGAATGTAATATAATAATGAATGTGTGTAATGATTGTAATGTGATAATGGAATGGAATGTGGAAGTGGAATATAACATGAAAATGGAATGGAAAGGATTCTTTAAATGGTCATATTAAGTTAATCGTGACTGTCAGATCAGACTTGGTAGTGTGTTAGTAAATAGTATTTAAAAAAACGGGGCAATTGTGAATAGGTGAGCAATAAAACTAAAGATCGATCTGTTTTAAAAAAAAAGACACTTCTTAAAGCTCTGTTGTCCCCTCTCCCCGGCGCTACCATGCTGCACCAAATAGTGAATCAATCAATTTCGTAAAAATTAGTAAGTTATTTTTCAGAAAACATCTAACTATTAGAACAATCTTCTTTTTCATTACCAAACAGTAAATACGAAGGTTCTGTGATATTATAGTTGCACCTACGTCGTTAACGTATTTCATTTTACATTACCCAGAAATATTGCGTATTTCGTGATTCCATTTCAATTTATTTTAGTGATGGAACATATGGTTTTATTTACATTTAATGAACTCAGTTGTGGTATTTGCATACTGTAAAAAGTCAATTAAGTTATTTAATCATCATTCCTTCTGAAACATCACCCATTTGAGGTCGTCGACCACCATAAGTTTCGGTGCTTTCGACATGAGCTGCCAATGAGTCGATTCCGCGCACTCTGAACTGCAACGTGACTCTTACCGGCTCTCTTGACTGCGGGACGGACACTTGCACTTCGTCCAGCCGGCGAGGTTCGTTACACTTTAATACCCTCTAAATTTGTTTGGTGGACGTGTCGAGAGAGGAGGGAGAGGGCGTGGGCCGCTGGAAAAAGCGGCAATTAGAGAGGGGCGCTCGTGCGTTTGTCTTTTTCACGAGTTGCTCGGTATGCAATTACTTGCGCGCCGGGGAGCACGCACTGCGTCCAACGCTGCCCCGCCGAGTCTGTCCAGGACGCGCAGCCTGCGCTGCGGCGGCCGCCGAGTGCGTGAGGGAGCATTGCAGGGGCGGCGCACTCTGGCGCCGGGCGTTCGTACAGACTTCGTGATCTGTCTTGCTGAATCCGCTTGCACGGATTACAAGCTATCAGGCGAGCAGATGCGATGAGAATATGGATGGGCGTAGGAATGAGGATGGGGGCAGGGGAATGGAACTGGTGATTGGAGCAAAGGATGGAGATTGGGGATGGATGAAGATGGGATAGAGAATGGGGATGGCGATGGGAATGGAGTTTGTGGATGAGGATTTGGGTGGGGATACAGAAATGACGACGGGATAGGGGTTCGGGTAGGATAGGGGGATGAAGAGAATGGGTACTGAGATGATACACGATAATTGCACGGAACATTTTATGGGAATTAGTCTAGGCGAAGACTATTCAAATCGATTGTAATTTGCTGAAAATTTTATTACAGTTGCATGATCCTCAATCTAAAAATTGTCGTGGTCTTAATTTATAATTCACTTAATACAATTTATTATTCAAAACAAACTGATTCATGAACTTTTATTATCTTCCAGTACCTTCAATTGTTCTTTGTGAATTAACCTCCGGTTGAAACTGATTTTGTTGGAATATACTGCGTTTTGTATTTTGCCTTCGGAGATTGTAATATGGAGAGCTATTATCAAATGACTTCTGCACATTGTACTTTCTTGTTGTGTTTTTAATTGGAAATATACTCTACGCTGCATGTAGTATAAAGGAGACACATTCATTAGATATATTGTTACATTTTTTCTTAAAATTTCGAGATATTTTTACGGGAATTTTTGACAGTCTGCTACTGAAAATAATATTGCTTTTGTGTTGTGCACTAAAGTTGTCATTCAAATATGCGGGAGATGTGCGTATGAATATTAAATTGCACAAGAGCTGTCGTGCTAGCAAAGTGACTTATTCGATGACAATATGTTCTAGATTTTATTCACAAATGATGCAAAATGGAGTAAGAAACTACAAAAGTGTACGTAGTGGACAAATAAGAATACTCGTGTTGACTTGGTTTGCATTTGTTCTTTGTGAATTAGCCTCCGGTTGAAACCGATTTTGTTGGGGTGTACTTCGTTTTGTATTTTGCCTTCGCACTCGAAAGGAGTTCGTTTGTGAAAGGAGCACGTACACCTCGTTCGTCAATACGCTTATGGTTAGCCGCTGCGGCGGCGGAGGACGCAAGGGCTAGCGAAGGAGCGCTCGTTCTTGCCGCGTCCGCAGCACCTCGCCTGCCTGGCGCTTGCGGTAGGCAGCCGTATTTGCGCGAGCGCGCGAAAGGGGCGTGGCTCCGCGATCCCTCATCGCGCGGGCCGCAGCCACGTCCCGGCGCCATCTGTCTTCCGGGCCGGAGCCGAAAGGGTACCTGACCCATTAAGCCAACTTGTAAGGAGAAGCCGGGGAGCGGTACAACGCGGCCGCGGCGGTTGTTCAAGACGCCGCCGCCGCCGCCGCTCCGCTCTGCGCCGGGCAGCGCGCGGTCGTTTCCTTGGTGGGGCGGCAGCGGGGGCCGGAAACGGGAGCAGCGGACAGGGGAGACGGTGCAGGAGGAGGAGGAGGAGGAGACGGCGGCCGGCGGGGGTGGAGGCAACCGAGAAGAGCAAAAAGGACCCAGCGGCGAAGACGAAAGCTGTAGAAAACGGAGAGCCGAGGGAGGAAAAGGAGGTGCAGTCAGCAACAGGAAGTGCTGTAATAAATGCGAAGGGTTCTCAAAGGCAATAATGGTAGAAGCTGCCTACTGGAGGAGAATCGACGTTAGAACGGTCTAGGCTCTAGAATACGATCTCTCGAACTGGTGCTAGAGAGAGGTAGGTGGATGATGAAGATCCTGCAACCGAAGTTATGTAGAATGCAAATATATGAGTAAACGGAGAATGGGAAAATCCTATGGTAGGTGAGTCGTCAAATGAAAGATCACGGTGATGTAAATAGTTTGTACAATTAATGCAATAGAAAGATCTGAAAGCTTCGTAGAAAGTCAGAAGAAACATTGAAAGAGACGAATTATGAAAAATAGCTGGAAAGAATTGTAGTGTGGAATATTGACGTCATATAATGACGTCGTCATATTACAAAATTCTAATGAAAAATGGCGATGAAGAATGTTAATTACAACCTGAATAAAGTACATATTCAGGTTGAAATGTACTTCCGTCCTGTATTCGTTCTCTCATTCAAACAAATACTCGTGCTCTCTCGTTCGCAAGCAGCACGAGAAATGATAATGGTTTTATTGAAAAATGAGTCTGATGTCAGTGTTGTTTCCTTATTAATGCTATTACCTTCCTATTTTGTTTCAACATATTTGTGAAAGAGAGCCAAGTCATGTATTTTACCGAAGATTTAAACTGATGGGTTTATCAATAAGGTTTGTTTACTGATGTTTCTGTAAATTTTCGTAGAATACTGAAAATGTTACCGAAAACATAATAATTTTCTAGAATACTTAACTCTCAATAACAAATCTGAAATGCATCTTTCACCAATTCACATTTACAGATGTGAATACTCCAACATAGCCCCAAAGCAAAACAGCTAGACCGATCGTTGATTTGAATTTGATATAATTTCATCGACGAGCGCAATTTCCTCCTCAAAGCGCGCCGAGCACTCGGGGGCGCATCAAGAAAAAGGCGCGCGAACTATACAGCACGAGGGCGAAGGGTGTGTAGACGGGCGTCAGCGAGAGAGAATATGCAATACAGCGCTCACTCGCAGCTGGCGATGGTGGCTCCGCTCGCGGGGGGGGGGGGCGTGATGTTTTGCGCGCTGCGCCTCCGCGACGACCCTAATGACCCTCACCCGCGCGGCGCGGCGCGGTGCGGCGCGGAGCGACGTCAAGTGGAGGCGCGGCGCGGCGCGGCGCGGCGCGCCGGTGGCGGTGGCGGCAAGCGGAGGAGCCGAGCCGGGCCGAACCGAGCAGGGCCGCGCCGCGCCGCGCCTGCCCGCCGCCTGGAAGGCTGCCCGCGCGTCAGGAGCCCCCTCGACTCGTCCACTCGCGCTAATCGCCCTCTGCTTGCGCTCGCTAACTTCGTCCGCTGCGCGTGAGAGTTTTGAGGAACAATCCGCGCCCGCCATTATGCCGCTTTCGCTTTGCACCCCGGTCTGAAGTCTTCGCTTCCCGTGGAATGCGAAAGACAGACGTACTCGTATAGTCTGTTAAGTGATGACAGACCAGAGCATGTATGTTACCGGTGCTTTCAACGCAGACTCTTTACTGTGGGAGCAACGCTGTTATTGAACACAGCCTCAACGCGCTTTTTAAAGACAAATCATACGGAGTTCGCTATGACATTTTTATTTGTAAATATAATGCAGTTTTTTTCATTCAATGGTTTAACATTGTCATTGTCTTTGTCAATAAATTGCAAAATTGAAGGAATTTCAGGATTTCGATTGCCTTACATTTTCTTAAAATCTCTATTTTTTAAAATTATATTTTGTCATCTTCATGTTGGAGCAGATTTCAATGTCCACCGGCCTGTGTTGTTGCCCTATTTTCGTCAGAGAATTTTTTACACGCCAATGGTTAGAAATAAAAGTGAAATGTGCACTTGATTTGATCTCTCCGTATTCCTGCCATTTGTAATTGAATTGATTTGTTTAGTGGGATTCGGAATAAAATTAGCTCGCAATTTACGCGCAACTTTTCGTTAGTCAACAGTCGGCGCACTGGTCGTTGGCAAAGAGCTTGGTGGCGCCTTCCTGCCCGTTTTTGTACGTCAATATGGCTTCTGTGTGGACGAGGGGAACCCGAAGCCTTGGCCAGCGGTTGGGCGGGCGTCATGGGGCTTATTGGTAATGAATTTCCAATTACGCATGCCACCCCACATTTGCCACTGATAATTGTCCATGCGCATTTCATTTCATGTGTGAGCGCGTTTCTAAAGGTGAAAGAGGCCCGCGCGCCTGCTGCAGAGGAAAGTTTTCGCGCTAATGGAACGGAATGAAAGCGGCGCGGCCGGCACAATCGGCTTGGCGCAGTGGAACGTGTATTGACCTTTCGGCGAGCGGCTTTGCAAAGGACAAATCCTGTCATCAGCCACCCGGCCCTCGATTCAAAGATTACGCTTGCAGATTTTAACGCGGTATCTTCTGCCCTGCCCCGTTCTCGCGAGCGCCGACTCATTAATTGCTTTGTTTTCAATGCGTCGTGGATCATTTCGTTCCAGTAACGTTTAATGCAAGCGATAGGTCGCTTTTGAATTTTGATGGGAATATGACATTGTCGCTTTGTCAGGCGTTTTTTTTGTGCTTTGCGCGTTTTGTGCTATCACCTGGTTGTAGTGATTTCACGTTTGATCAAAGTTCTGTTGAACTATGGCCATCTGCCAGTTATTTTTCAGGCATTTACCACGAAAGAACTATAAACGTAGTGCCTCCTGATTCAAATAATTATTTTATGGATGATACACAGAAACAACGATAATTAATTCCCATTGCCATTTACAGTTTCCCTGTAGTTATTCAGTTCATGAGTTCTCTGGCAGGGGAGGCATTTATATTGAAATCACCCCGTCTTCTGTTTATGCGCAGAGTATTAATTTCAACATAATTCCTTAAGTATCAAAAACTCCTTGGCTAAGAGGGCATAACCTCCTGCAAAATATGGCAAATTATTTCGTTAACACCCTATACCTGGAAAGGCATCTACAAAACTAAAGAAGAAATCTTACTTTTGTGGATCATTTCTGTAGTTTAATGTTTTCATTAGACCAACGAAGGTAAAGCGAAAGTTTTTAGAAAAATAAAAATTCCCTTTAAAATTTCTTGATCCAAAAAGTTGTAGAATATCGAATTATTTTTATAACTGAAAATTTGATGCAAAAATAGCTTCATATTTTTCAATTCGAAGCTTCAGAAATTCAAACTGCAACTTCCACAAACTAAACTCATTACTAGGGCCCGGATAATTATGTAATTACATATTTTCCTAAGGTAACTCCAGCAAGTCCAATCAACGATATATTCGTTTCACATCGTTTAGTGACCAAAAACGTTGAGTTTTTAGTACATATATTTACATATTTTGTCCGAAATTACATATATTTACATATTTTACACAAATGAACATATTTTTACATATTACTGAATTTTTCCATTATCCTACATTTAAAAAAATTAATTCATTATTTTTCCGATCTGTTTTTCATAAATAATCATCCAAACAAACAATTCAGCACGGTCAAACATTTTTTCTGTAGCCTCCTTTCTAAAATGAAGCATTATGCGCTGAAATGAGTGTATCCATAAATGCCAACGGTATTGGAAGTAAAAGGGGAAGGCGACGATGCAATCCATAGCTTCTGTTCTGTTAGTTTTCAGCGCGAGTACCGCGGAGAACAGAAAGGAAGTTTGATTTGTGAAAATGATATCTTTAGCAGGCAATATCGCGCACCCATTTCGCATATTTTAGAGGTCTCCTTTGACCTTGATACCCTTCACCAGAAACTACACGCACCAGCTCAAGAAAGGCCGTTGACATTTTTTTCTTTCCCTGATTTTTACATGCGTCCCTCTACCATTGTTCGTAAATTATCTCTTTGGACCAAAAATCTGAAGTAAAATCTCGCTGTGAAACTGATGTGCAAGGGAATTGTATTGGCAAGGTTGTGATAGGTTTAAAGAACGTTTAAAAGTGTAAGTCTTATTTTGTTAACTTGAGAAGTGTTACCCAAATTCAACCATCAAAACGTTTTAACGATACAACGGAATTTTTGTGGCCTAATGAAGTTAAACATGTCTTCCTTCCGGTACTAGTGCAGCGCCGTACATGTGCAAGGCAGCAGAAGCCCTGCAGGTATTTTTCTAAAATTACTACTTCTAACCTATCTTGTGCATGCGTTTCGTTTGCAGAACTGATTAGATCTCAGTTTGGTAAAGTTGACGCATTAATTTCCAATACAAAAAAGGATTAACGAGATCGGGCACCTGAATTGACGCTATGAGCTACAACACTCAAAATTTTGACTTTGAAATACAAGTTATACATCAATTCGATTCTGAAGCTGCAGCATCTATAGTCACATCGAAGCAATTGTTTGATATTCAAAAGCTGAACAACTATATTGCCCCCTTTTTCAGTAAGCACTACAATTAAATTTTTGTAAATATCTTCCCTGGAACTTTCTGGTAGTTTTGAAATTACCCAATCAGCAGACGCTTCTTTAAAAACTGTTCATTTATCATTCGAGGGTCATAGGGGGATCGAGTGAAGAAAAAGAGGTCTTCCGTTCTGGAGAAAAACCCAAGATTCGGAACAATTTGTGCTATTAGTGCAGTGCTATGAGGGGACAATTCCGTCACACTAGATCCAGAAAATACGGAGAAGACTAGAAAGTGTATTTGACATGAATATTTAGATGCGTTTTTAAACAAATCCTTCATATTTTGTAACTCAAAATGCAATTTGTCACGTCTCCTTGAAATTCTCTTTCTTTAGAGACCTCATTTACAAAGATTGGTTGCGTGGTAGAGCCGCAAAGGGAAGGTATACTACTGAAATAATATCGGAGACGATATATGTTTCATATTGATACGGAGATCGTTGTAAATAATAGGATTATGAGAACTATAATGTTTAATTCTGGTCTTTATATTAAGTACACAGAACAATATAAACTAAGATAAAGGTATTTTAATAAAAAGATATTGATATAATGATACTTAATGTTACATATTTCATACTTTTGAGTACATATTTCTGTATATTATAATACATATATATGTACATATTTTCCCAATTTTTAGTACATAATTATCCGGGCCCTACTCATTACTATAACAGAACAGATTAAGAACGATGTTACCACTATAATCTTAGTAGATATTTCTTATAATAAAACAGTTATGAAGCAAAATAACGTTGTGAACCTTTATCTTCATATATTTCTTCTATTTATAGAGAATTTTGTATTTACCAGTTTTCGCTACCGCATACGCGTACGCAGAGAGAAAGTTAAGTAATGCTCGGCGGAAAAACGGCGAATTTTCGGCAGGAAAATTCATATTACAGAGCCCTAGCAACAAAAAAGTGGATAAACCCAGGTTCTTAATTTTGAAGAAAAAAATTCTCTAACACTTGGTGTAGACAGAATCCATGTTTTGTGGGTTCTTGATTCCGAAAAAGCGATTGACGTCTGTCTGTCCGACTGTCTGTGAACAACGCTTACGGCTATCAGCTAATTTTTTCCAAAATAGATATTCCCCAATCGATGTGGCTGATGTTGAAGCCCCTTGAATTTGAAACTGTTATTTTAATTTAGCCGAAATAATATTTTACATGAAGCTCCTGGGACATTTTCAAAATTAGCAAAAAAATGGCTCTTACGTTTTTGATCGAACTTTGTTATTGGATAGTGTGAAGAACGCTTGAGAGAATGGTGCAGGTCTCATATTCGTGAAAAACCATACTTTTTCGGAAATTTTTCAATTTTCAAACATCAAAATGTTCTGTCGGGTCAAAATGTTCTGTCTTTCTACAACTACCATTATGAAGATAAACATTTTTAATAAAATATGATCATGAAAAACAGATCTAAAAATAATATCATACTCAGTTTTTCGAAAACATGAGCATTTTGTGCGAAATTTTGTGTCAAACATAGGCAATTTGTATTGTCTTTTAAACAATTCTTTCCTAGAAACGGCACACAATTTTTTTATTAAATTTTGACCTTATATGGCATAAAGGATAAGGGAATTGTACGCTTATGGGAATTGTACAGGTCTCATGTTCGTCAAAATGCCTGATTTTTCGAAAATTAAAAAACAAATTTCGTCGTCTTCCTACACTTACAATTGTGAAAATACATTTTTTTACTTAATGAAATGTGTTCATCAAAAAGAGAACTTCAAATAAGGTCATGTTGAATTTTTCGAACATATGAGTAGTTTTTGAGTAATTTGGCGTCAAACATTGTCGCCTGCTCTGAATTGGCTGGACTTCGTGGACGTAAAAATGGATGCAACGTAGGTTAGAAATTATATATTATTTCAAATGTCTATGGTCGTTTCTTACATTCGAACTTTTGTTAAATTATTTAAAATATCAAAATGTCAAAAAAATGAAAAGATTATGTTCATTGTCACACTTTTCGGTATTATTTTAAATTTCTTGACCATCTTTTAGTAAGCCAAACATTTTTTATACATGAACAGTCTTTCATTTAAATACTGATCTTTGCACTTCGCAAGTCAGTATTTCCTCACCCAAACAGAGTTTGGTATTAAAATAATACATGTGAAATATAACTACGTAACAATAATGTATGTTACTAAGAAACTAGCCGTCACAACATATTTTAAATCTGATGTCTCATATCTCATAAAACAATCTAGAGGCTACAACACATACTATTTGTATTATTTGAAACTTTTGCAATTTTCGAAAATTCAGGGTTCTCAACGAAAATTAGATCTGTACTATTTTTAAGCGATCTCTGCTGTCCCCGAGGAAAAAATAATCAAAATAAAAATTAGAGCCGTTTTTTGAGACAATTTTGAAATAGTTAAGGCTTCATGTGGAGTATCTTCCAAAATTAAAAATCCTTTTCAAATTCGTCAATCCATTAAATTTTTCTACATCAGGACTCCCCAAATCGAGTTTTTCTGACAAAAAATAGCATATTTCTGCTTACAACATTACAGTACTTTCTCTTTACTACATAAGTACGGAGTTCGTGAAAAGGTAAAAGGTGTTCACTGTGTTTGAGATCTGCTCATTGCTCATCGCCAGCATTTGTTGTTCAGCTTCTAAAATATCAATGGCCAGTTCCCTTATCTTGTACCGCGTCGTAATATTTACACGCAAATCCTCTCTGATGACTAATTTTGCTTTTGGTGTCTTCTCTTATCTCGAAGAAAAGTCGTATTGTTTTGCTATCTTTAGCAATACGGATGCCAGCAGTAGATGAGATAAAGTTCAAGGAAATTGGGATGAGTCCGCATGTACTAAATAATAGACGCGCATACTAGGGGACTTACTCGTCCGACACGCCTTGATTGGCTGAAGACGTAGGTTAACAGGAGGTCGCACGTCACCCGGGAACAGCTATTCGCTTTCTCATCCTGCGTCCTGCTTCAGTTGTCTTTGACCTGGCACACGAGGTGCCCCTGTTGACGGGACACATCGGCGACTGTGACGGCACGGTCTCACAACGCCGGTTGCTTGCATTGTGAATCTTTTATAATGCAAGTGCTGGAGATGAATGGCGGTATGAGAGTAATTGAAGTGCTGTATTTTGTGCTGGTTGCAGCGATGGCAGTGCCGGTGTTTTCAGTGACGATGGCGTGGGCGGTAGTGATGCTTGTGATTGAAGAGTTGATTGAAGTGACTTTGGCGACAGTGTTGTTGTTTGCTGTGGTGATAATGGAAATAGTACGAAAGGTGTTCCTGCACAAAATGATCGTGATTGTGGAGGTCGTGGTGATTGTTGTGGAGATGCTGGTGGTGGTTGTGCTGATGTTGATAGGGTCGATGTTGACAGTAGTGATGCGGCGGCGGCGGGGGCGCCCGCGTGTCAGGTGGCGGTTCTGGAGGTGGGTTAACAGAGAAGACAGCGACAATGGTGCTAGGCAGAGTGGGTGATGCCGGTGACGCCAGAGACGAAGACGTAGCAGTGGCTCGCAACGAGTGTGACAATAATATTCAGAGGACGCCGACGGTCGAGACCCCAACAGACATGGATTCGTGGAGTTGGGAAAGATTTCTGGGAATTTGTGCATCGGGGTCGGACGCCTTGGGGAACAAGTTTCGTCGTCAAGAGCTTCGTGTAGTAGGAGTTGTAACAGACGCTCCTCTTATTGAAGTTGCAGTGATCTGATTTTCGATATTTGGGTAAAATGAAACAAATTTCACATTAATTTTAATTAAAAAATAGTTTGTACAATTTATCTACATCATGGTATCTTCGTGCATGTTTAAAATATATTATTACTGATGTAACAACGGATGCATGAAAGTAATTGTAACTGGAGCATTATGGTCAGTGTGAGGGAGGTAACTCCACAAGATATTTCTCTGTTGTTGATGCTTTATGTCACGTTTTATAATTTTCATATTCAGAGTGCCTTCTCAGCAAATATATAAACCTCAACATGAGTTAAAAACATGATGAATAAAAAAATATTTCAAGTTGCATGAACATTATTTATTAAAAATGTTTGCTTCATTTATACGAGATGGCTCAAAGTTGCCTTCTGACCAGTGTATTGGTGTTCTGTTGTCCTTAATGCGAAAAAATTGTAATTTGCCGTTGGTTTGAAGTAAACAAAGAAAAAAATGTAATGTTGAAAATACTGAGTCAGTGTCAGAGGCTAATAAAAAACACTGCCTTACGATAGTTTGCATTGTCAATATTAACATGATTTTTTTTTCGGTTTGCCCTTCGCAGCGCCGAACCAGAGATTTCTGGTCGTGTGTGTTGTAAGTTTTGTCTCCAGGACTGCGTCATTTTCTTAACTTGTGTGAATGCATTTTCATACACCCGACGTGTATTGCGACGCAGCGAACTTTCAGAGATTCGAAGGCAATTTTGAATCATGTTGTATATATTGCGTCATATTTTTTAGATTCTGTAACTTGAAAGCATTTACATATATTTGTTTTATTTTGATATTAATTTAGATACTGGGAGTATATTGCGCTTATGTATTCGTGAGCACTGAATAAATCATTATTTGAATGTTTTCAAACGACCTGTATTCACAACTTATTCTTTGGTCATCCTGATTTTTCCAATTTCCCATCATGGCATTAAGGTTATCACTTCTTGGTTGAAAACTATATATATATATATATATATATATATATATATATATATATATATATATATAAGCAATCAAAAAGGCATGTTGGCCACTAAAAATAGTTTGGAGAATAGGGCTTGCGGAGAATAATAATACTTCTTGGTTGAAAACTATAAGATTATAGAGCTTGATTTATAAACTTTTAGGTCAGAACATGCGCTCCAAATTAATTATTAATTTAATAGAAATAGTTAAATATTTGTAATATAATTTAATAATTATTCTCGAGGCCGTTCAGCCGCGTTCCGCCAGAAATCAATATAGGGGCATGATTTTGTGGATTCAGTGAATCATTATTTTATAAACATATTGGTCAATAAATTCGGTTAATATTATAATATATTAGGTTAATATATTCGATAAATTATTAATAATTATTTGCAGATTAGTATTCATTCTATTACAGAATTGCTAAATAATTACCATGGTAATAAGTAATCAAACAAAACTCGAAATAAGTTGTGTTTCGTAGTAAGTGATGATAATGTTGAGAACATGGTTAGATTATAAATATATAACAATGAATAACCTGAACCAGTTGAGTAGTTGGTAGTCACATTAACGTCCAATAATTTCCAGCTCGTAATTCAGTTAATTCTACATAAGAAATAACAAATAAAAATAAGATTGACTGAAAAGTTATCACTCAAACAGAAGTCACATGTACTGTGTTTAGTGTATGAGCCTTAAGATGTGGACATCATTGGTGACCAGAAAAAAGAAGTTCCTCCAAACAATGGAAGTAAAGCTTTCAAGGCCCACTAATGTCTGTGTATTAAGAATAAATGACTGTAAACATGCAAATGACAATTGTCTGTAAAAATGCTATTTAGATAACAATCTGGACACATTTTAAGAATTTTAATTAGCTTTCCCGAATTCTATTTGTGACTCCGTATGAAGGAAATACTCTCGTTTAGCTGTATGCCGGCACATTCATTGCAGTGTGTAAGATGGTATCACTAAGTAATCTCGAAAACACCTCGTAAACTCTCGTTTCTATCCACAAGTGTGTTTCGCAAACCCGATTGTAAATGGTGTGTTTAAAATCAATAGGAACGAAAATGAGTCAAAAGCCCTGCTGGGGTGGAACACGTGCGAAGAGAAAGCAGGGGAGGAAAAACCAATTTCCCTTTTTATTCCCGCGTTTTTGAAGATAGGGTACGATATAATCCACAATTTGTGAGATCGCTGTGTTCCTCGCATCCGAAAGGATTACACTGTCGGGAATAAACAGTTTATACGGATATGTTTACTGCTCTGCCTAGCCTTCCTATTTATCTCTTGCTTTCCACAGGACACTGCTGCCCTTTAAAGTTGAATGTGAAGCCACCGATATTAATTGTAGTATCTTCGCGACATGTCACATGCGAAAATAAAAGAATAATTTGGATTAAATTTAGGGAATGTTTTTTGTACGTGAAATTACTTTCATGTGATAAGAATTTTTAATTCTGTTGTTGAACAACCCTATTCTCCAAACCATTTTTAGTGGCCAACATGCCTGTTTGATTGCTTACGTTTGTAACATAATTTATTCATTTTTAGTTAAACACATAACGCTGCTTAACAAATCGGAGATTGTTCGGATAATTTTCATATTTTTTAGGAAGAAACCTAATTAAATGCTAAAACAGTTTTGTAGAAATAATACATAACTGTAATTTTCACTTTGTTTGTAACGTGACATACCACTAATTTTGTGTCATTCCCACATAGAATATATTTCATTTTCTATTTACAAATTACATATTATTTAAAATTGTATTTGCATTACTCTACAATTCCGCAGCTGCAGTGCGTGACGTTTCCAACTCTTCGAACGACACTTTTTTTATGCCTCCATCTCCATCTTCAGCGATGCCGTCCATATTGCACGATTTAAAGCACAATCTAAATTTCCTCTCGTCTTGAACCGGTCGGTCCCGAAAACACGTAGGGCATGTAGACATGTAGTAGTAGCATTCGGTCCGCGTTCGCCTCCCATATTTTTCCTCTCGCTTTTTCTCGGTTTTCCCGCCCCTGCCTTTAACACCGCTGCTGGGGGCAGCCACACGGGTGACGTCCCGGACTATTAACATTTAAATTGAGAGCGCGGCCCGCGCCGGCGTTCGCCACCACCTGAAGCGGCAGAGCCGTGTGGCCGGTGACGTCTCGGCTCCCCCGGGGGCTGTGAGTTAGTTCGCCACCTTGCACAGTGGCGTGGGAGACTGATTTAGTAGGTGACACTTGTCAATTCTATATTGTTTGTATATTTAAACATGTCTTCCGTACTTAACTGGCTTTGGATTGCCTTCATTACGTGGAACTTCAGGTTCAAGGCGAGACTTAACAAAGAAATGTTCAAAGCCAAATGAAAGGATTTTGAATATTTTAGTGACCTTTTACAAGTGACATGTGGTTTTGTATATTTGTAGAAATAGTGTTTTCAAAATCTTAAAATGTTTAACGTGAAACGTACTTGAAACGCAGATATTAATGCTATCTACTTCCATACGAACGTGTCATAAACAAAGATACACTTCGTTATAAAGTATATACAGTTCATCTGAATTGATATTTGTAAATATTATTTGCATTCTACTATATAGTTAAAATCTTCAAAAGTATACAAGATTATTTACGTTTTCTGCTTATTAAAAAATAAAATAACAATTAAAATTCTTTTGATTAAACATTTCTTGAGATACTCTAACCATCACATTTTCGTTAATGTCAGTAAAATTTATTTATACAATTTATTTCAAAGATGTAGTTTATAAGAATCTAGATTTAAAGGTACACAATATTTCCACCTTTAACTAGAAGTCTGACAGCACTGTGCGCCGTGCCGAGCCGCAATCCCGCCGGCTCTTAATTTACTCTTGCGGTCGTTTTGTTTGTCAGCGACAGCGTTTCATGTTGGCCCTAAAGAGTCGAAATTGAATCAGGCGCAAAAATCGGGGTGTGGGCTGCTGTGGAGAGAGCAGAAGCGAGTTCACGTTGGGCCCCTTTTCTGCGCGACGCGTGGTCGACTTGACGGGCTGAAATCTTTCTCCTTGCGTTCACTGGACGGGTTAACGAAATGAGCCGGCGCCCGCTGTGTGGGGCTGGTAAGTGAAGAACTGTTCTCCCGCTCCTTTACGTGCTTTTTTCTTTCTTTTGCTCTCTTTCCTTCTTTATTTCTCTTGCTTCGTTGGTCTCGTGACGACTGCATCTGCCCGGGAAACCGCATGTTGTGGGTGGAAGGTGCCTTTTCCGTGGGCGCCTTGAGTTTGTCTTTTTCGTTAGATATAAAAAGGATGAGAAACGGCGACCCACGATTTAGTCGGTCACAAAAGCTGCGAAGCATTTTCGTAAAAGGTCACTCCCAAGTTGGAAGGATTTGTCTGTGTCGCTTCTCACAACTACCGATCGGTTCATCGTAAAGGAAACGAATTGGAGTGCGTAACGGCCAGTCTTCAAGAAATTGTACCAGCATTAGTCGAAAAATTCTAACAATTGCAGTAGAAATATTTTAAAACTCTTTCAATTTAGGAATTGTAGAATGGCGAGGTAAAGAAAGCAATCGTAGCTGAGTTAGTTGTTATTGTATCGGTATTATTTTATTAATTATTCCAAGTATTATTATAAATTAATTTCATTAATTTTATTTTCTTAATTGAACATACTGCGTGATAAATTATTAAAGTGACTTTCAATATTTTCCGTTTAATAGTGAATTCGTGTATGCTGAGCTCAGGAGTGTGCTACTGCTGAATGGGGATTTCGTCCCCCTCCGTTCTGAATCAAACTTTGAAGAGGAAAATAATAGTTCGCAAACTATGGTGTCGGGGAAAGAAAACGCGTAGGCAAATCGCAACGCACGTTACTCTGTGACTTGCTTTACCGTTATGCATCACTCGGAAATGTGTTCTAGGCCCTTAAAACCGGATTTACGTATGTCTGAAATGACATTCATGTTTCGTATTCAATTATGTACAATGTAATTGTTATTTCTTTAAATATTATTTCTAAAGATTCATATATCAGCATGCAATTCTGCAACACAAAAACAACCTTCCTCAAACTAAAGCAGCTTTCAGTTCAAATTTTTAATTAAAAACTTGGTACATGATGAAAATCGGTTTTCTCCTAAAGACGATTGAATTAAATGGTATAAAAAGGTAATTGTCGTTCAATTCTGGGAAATGGCTGTATGTTTTTGTATTTGGTTTTCATTATTTTGGACTAGGAAATTACATTCAGAGAATATTTCGTAATTTGAATGAATTTGTACATTAGGAAGGTTCAGAGTTTAATATCCTGAGAATTCACAGAATATTGTTTCATGTGTGACTCTCAGATACTTGGAGGTGTAATTTAACAAACGAAAAATTAGTTATATTCGTGGACATTAAGAACGTTTTCAAAATTTTAATCCCTCTGTTTCGCCTAACACTTCCGAGGAGTTCATAACATTTTGAAAGTAAAAATATTCAAGAAAAATTTGCTATTATACCTTTTTACTATTTCATATCATGGGCCCAGTGTCATTAATTTAGTCATATATGAATATTAGCCTTATAACAGTTTTTCGTGTAAACACTTGGAAATACATTTTTAATGTTCTTCAATGATAGAACTATTTGCATCAGTTATAAAAATTCAAGTTTTTGCATCGTGCCAACAAATCACCCATTGCTTCGTTAACTAACGCACTTGATGTGCATAGACAAAAGTAGACAAATCGTGCTTAGTTTTCGTCCCTCTCACACCGGCAACCACCCACCTCCCTTGACTGACCCCTGTCATTATTTTGGCAATGTATAAAAATGCAATCAGGTCCGTCATATTGACGCACACGCGGCCCGGACGTGCTGGATGCGCGAGTTAATTGAGAAGCGCTCCCCTGCCGAGCGCGCGGCGGGCGTTCGCGGTTGTGCCCAACCAATAAATCCATACCGCGCCCCTCGTAGACGGTATATTAGGCACGTAGCCAGCGGCGGACCGGTATTGCGTATCGGGTACTACGGTCGCGAGACGCTGGGGACAGGACCCGCCACATTTGTATTCATGACCTGTGGGGTTGTGAGCGTCCACCATGTACGAACTGCAGGTAAGGTGTGAGCTATGTTCTGTGTCCCCGCGACTCGATTCGTTGCTGTTGTAGTATAGAAGTGGCTAATAATTGAAGACGCTTGATGTACTGGACAAGCGAGTGGGGTGTGTATTAGCAAGTTTAACATTTATAATGTAGTGCGCCATGTGAGTTATTAATGTGGTTTTCCGTGAGTCGATTGGTCCAATCGTGAACGAGTCATTGAAGTGATTTCCCGTATACGATTTGTTGGATGTAGAGTTCTACAAACGACAGTATTCTCTGATTCCAATATCCTTTGTAGAATAAAATTCCCTTCTTTTAAAAATATTTAATGACTTTTGTCAGTTTTTTAAATACAGGGTCATTTGAAGATTGTCATCAGACTTATAGCCGATATTAGTTGAATATGTTTCGTGAATGGTTAATTTCAAAATACTTTTTTTTTTTAAATTATTGCTGTCATATGTTTTCACTACCGTAATGAAAATTTACCCTACATTATTTTCGTTTCCAAAAGTTCTGATTTGTATAACATAACACGGTACCACAAATCCGAAGAGACCCAGCAATTTTCTGTTGTAAATATACTAATTCTACGTGAAATAATGATTCTATCATGGGTAAATGATACTAGAGGACATTAAAATCGACAATATGTTTATTTTTCTTTCTTTATTGCTCGAAATATACAGAATGTAATAGAATTCGACTTCAAAATATCAGGAATAGATTATTCATAGAGAGAGAACAAAGAAAGTTCAGAGTTACAATAGGGGCCAAGGAATCTTGGCATATGCAAATCTAATAAGATTTCAATCACATTTAAGGATCATAAGGAGATCGATATATGGGGTTTTCAACCAAATGTAATGTAAACAAACGAACTCGCGCACTTGGATTACTTATATGGATTGGCGGATCACGATCCTTAGAGTACATAGCTTATCAGGAATGATTTCCAACCTGCAGATTGACGTCCAAAAGATGTTTGAGGAATTCATAGCTGTATATGCGAGTGTTATTTGCCCACCAAACACTGGAGGGCCCAACTCTTTGAATATTTAACTGCTTTCTATGGTGAATTGACTCACTGTGCACGCTTTTGTCAGCCTGTCAGTCGATACGCACTGCACCTGACATTTTTGAAAACGGCACCCGATGCCAGTACTCAGACAATTGTTACTTTGAATTTTTCTTACGATTCGTAAACAGAGCTCAGGCTAGTAAGTTTGCTAACTACATGATAATGCATTTGCAAGTGCAATTTGTAATAAATTTTCGCCTTTCTGCATGAAGAATTCATTCTTAAAGTTTTGCCATAGCTGTTGTTTCCTGAATGCATCCACACTGACATAAAGAGAGTAATATATCTGCAGACCAAATATACATGTTTAATTATTTTAATTAAAAAATAATACAGTAATGATGGACTTGAATTTTTTGTTGCGTGTTCTTATCGGTTTCTGTGAATGTTTTTCACAATCCTTTCTTTGTGTTGAAACTATATTTCATTGAATTCAGTAGTAACTGCCGGATATGATTATGAAAGATTTGGACAGTCTCTTACACCATTATCTTTAACTTAGTTTCTAATTTAATTGATTTATTGAACGTTGTCTAATATTTCGCTATATGTTTTATTATAAATTCGAGACGTTTGTTTAAATTCTCCATTTTCACTTTTTGTTATTTTCACTGCGACGAAAGCTTGCTATTATTTTCCCCGTCTTATTAAGTATTACATATGTTAAAACTGCACAATTCACGCATCAGAATTTTAATCAGAATTTCATACATTTACTCCTGAAAAACTTCACTCTTGCTCATATAAACTCAAGATGTTTTAGAACATCTCTTCAACCTGCACGATTCCTTTTCATGCACGGTGCATCTGCGCGAGACACGAGGGGTCTGGGATGTACCACTGAGGAACATGGGGAAGACAGGAATCCTTTAACCTCGGGTTCGCGGCTTCACCGCTGTCAAGGGGCAACACGTGTTGCGCACGGCAGGGAGTGAGTCGCCGAAGGCACCGCGAGGGGAGTTGCAGGGCGAGAGCGCGGGTGGAGGCGGAGAGAGCGAGCGCAATGACGGGATGACAAGAACAGTGCGCGGTGGCGGCGGTGACGATGAGGCGATGTAGTCGTGCTCCCTCGGAGGGAGGGAAGAAGAAGCATTTACCTCACGTGTACACTCATGGCGGAATTGCGTAGAGCACGGGTATCCAACTTTATCCTCGTACCATATCTCAGGTATTTTTGGACCCCACGATCATTAATTTGTTAATAGTTTCCTGAATATTTGCAGGATAAATTCGGTTTTCTAGATATGCCTTCGTGCACTTATTAAGTAGGCACCAAACAATTTTCAATAATTTTCCGAATTTTGTTAGAGAGTTATTAATTTATTTCGTCACATAGCACCTATTTCTCCGAAGGTACAGTCCGTAATTTTCTCATCCTTGTTTCAAACATAGTCATGAACTTCAAAAATGATTCTGATACCGTCAATTTTTGGCTCGTAATCGATTTATCACGAAGTAACTTTCACAAACTCATATAAATGTCTTAAGAATTATAAATCAGCAATGGAGGTTACGTACAGTGGAGGTTATTCTTTATATGAAATATTTAATATGAATAAATTATATTTATGTTATTGAAAATAAGGTAGAAAAGGTATTCTTATATAAAATCAATTATTTACATCCAGTATGTTGCCGTACACATTAATGTTTACCACTTCCAGTTGTCAGTAAAGCTTGCGGTCTGAAAAGACCCCAGATATAGTACTTGATGTAAACAAGCTGATAGGGTTCGAGGGTTAAAAAGCCTCAAGGGCCACAACGAACACGTGTAATATGGTTGCGGGCTATATTTGCATTACTCGAGCAATCCACTAATGGCATCCCCATATACTGATCTCGTCAGTTTGCCCGGCTGTTCTTATACGAGGGGAGGTGGAATGGAACCATCAATTCGTACAATGCACAACGCAGTGAAACACATAGGGATGATTTTGAATTTATGAGTTTAGTAGAAAAAATCCTTGAATCTAAACAACTTATTTTTACGTTAAGGGGGTGCTAACACCGGCAGGTCCCGTGCGTTACGCGCACAATACCGTAATAGGGGCGCGTAATTTAATGTTGTAAAGGGAGATCTTTGCAAATGGGAATGACGAGTGTTAACATTCTCAACACCGAGGACGGTAGCGGCAATGGAGATGCGGTGGCATCAAGTAAAAGAGGAGACTAACGCCTCTCTACGGAAACGCAGTGTGTAAACGGAAGACGTAGTGCGCGGCGGCGACAGCAGTGCAACTGGTGTAGCGCCGCCCGGAAGAGGTGGGGTGGGGACGAGGACTCTGAACAGCGTGCAGAAACGATGACGACGACGGCGACGGCGCACAGTGGGGTGAAATGAGCTGAAAAACGCGCATTGGAAGAGAAATGTAATTCGTGTATGTGATGAAATAATATTTGTGTTTTACACCATCTCCGATCGTATATTTTATAAGGAAAAACGCCCACCAAACACACAACAATGAAAAAAATATTTCTACGTACATACTTGCATTCATACAATTTAAATGAGAAATTAGATCTCATTTAACTTTTGTCTTCCTTGGAATGCCAAACTATCGATTTTGACAAAAAAATCCAAAGAACTACGTGAAAAATCCAAAGAACTACGAAAAAAGAACTACGTGTAAGGCTCAAATGCACTTGCGACCTCTAGAATTTTAAAAAATGTTTAAAAAGCCATGAAACACACTCAGATGCATTTCAGTAAATCTTACTGTATTTCAATTAATTCTCAAAATATCTAAATATTTAATAATCTATACCACGTAGTGTCCGATTTTCAGAAGGATAATACACTTAGATCATAAAGATCCTGTACACAACTTATATAATAAATTTAAAAAATAGTATTTATTAATTAGAAATTCCTACTCACAAGAAACGGTATAACGAAAGAAAAGTGGCGCCATCTGTGAATTGCAATTAAAAAAACACTTCACTGTACATCTTAAATATCTGTGATCTGTATCGCCATTTTGTACCCTTTATTTTACTAGAACTCTATGTGAAACCCAACGCGCGCATTTTAGCCCATTGTGCGGAGGCGTCCGCGGCCAATGCCCGTGCGTGCGTCTGCTGCCGGCATCTCCGCTATGGATTTCCAATCGGGGCGCCTCGTTACCGTACTTGCGGTGCGGGAGTGCATCCCGAGGCGATGCTTGTCGAGGGGCCTCGCCCCGCGATGGCGCTCGCCGATAGACCACGGGACACCCCCTCCCTCCCCGCCGCACTCACACGCGCTCCGGACGCCCCTCATGCGCCATCGGCCCTCGTTCGCCCGATGGCCCCAGACAGCTTCATAAGTCATCCGTGGTGTTTGGTCCGCTGGAAGCAAGTGATACTGAAGTATTTTGGCGCCTCCACTTTCTTAACACTTCACAACGATCAACATGAAAATGTCACATCAGCATACTCGTATGGCATGGATATCTTGTGCTGGAAAGTAAATCATGTGTACACTTCTTTGCCCTACAGGGACTATACGATCTAAATGGTCTTTCTGTTCACGAATGAAAGCAGCGGGTTGTACCCTGCAAGACATCTTTTCGTATTTTGCCTCACGTTCTCATTTAGAAATTAATAATGATTTGTTTCAACGATTTAAGGCATGAAAATTCCTTTGCAGAGAAGTAAACGATAATGGAAAGGTTATTTTACACACGCAAGAAAACTCCATCTTAAGGTGACAGTGTGTTCAAATGAATGTGCAAGATTTATCTCTATGCGTTGCTGAACAAGTCGTGTATGGACGAGGCAAAATTCTTCAAAATTTAGCACTTTTATTTCTTTACATTACGAGAAATAGTTTATTTTTCATTTAACATGTCAACTCATTTGGCCGACTAACTAGTAGTATTGATTTCAGTCTTTTAGGTAATATAATATTTTATAAAATAATTAAATGAGTAAGCTTTTTAGAACCCCGAATATAAAACTGCCTTTCAAGGGAAACACTTTTTCTTCATAGTGAAAATACAGTACTGTAGTTTCCGTAAGCAATTCTTAAAAACATAGTAAGTAGAAGTGAACAAGTAATATTAATGTATTCGGAATATATTTGGCCCACTGTACGACGAGTAAATCATATTTGTAATGTTGAAGGATTTAAAAAAAATATTTTTAATATGGCCTATTGGAATATCACTGTTTATTTATGTAAACATTTCTGCTTGTAGGGTAAATTTAAATTAAATCATGATCTTGTCTCATTAGCAGTCCATAATCAATCCTGCTAATTTCTCTTCAATTTGTTTTGGCCGCGTTTTAAATATTTACTTCAAATTTTCATTGCTACTTTTCTTTTAAATTATCATTCCGATCTTTTGTTATGACGTGTATACTATGAGATACCACCTAATGTTATTTGTATCGGGCGGCTGTGTTGATTTAATTGATTAACGCACACTATTTGAAAGTCTTTATGTTTGTAAAATAATGTAATTCTATGAGAGTACTTCATACTTAACATTTTTAATCATTGAACTTGTAATATTCTGCAAGTAGCATTCGTAGAAAGTAAGATATTTCGAAATCAAAATTGTATATTTGGGCGATAAATCCTTTCATGCAAATAGGTTTGCTAAATATGGAAGTTTTCATGAGTGCAATGCTTTTTCGAACTTCCGTAATTTGAATCGAACGGCGCGGGTTGAGACGGAGAATTCCATTAAGGCAGTCTCTTGTCTCCAAGAGGAAGTCATTAAGAAATACCAGCCAGAACCGTTTAATTGTTCCTTGTTTCTTTTATTTATGTTGGTGAAATGAGGTTTAACTTTCATAGTGCAATAATACTTCCTTCTTCCTTTACCCTTGACACACTTTGATGTGATTTAACGTAAGCGTTTCACGGGCATAAAATTTCTTCCATTCAGTCTGCTTTACGTGCCGACTTTTCGGCAGGATTACTGCTCTTCGATGAATTATTCTTCGAGTCGAGGTTCCCAGAGAAAGGTCCGGGTCTCAGACGTGGACGCTCGATGCCGCTAGATGACAGCCGCCTGGGCAAATTACGTTGCCTTCCAAGCCTGTCTGGAGGCAGCTGTCAGTTTCAGGGTTCTTTCCGGAGAAACGGGGAAGAAGTTTGCTTTTGTGTATCTATCTAGCTGTCATGTAATGAATGGAGTACGATGTGGTGGGCGGAAGGTCGTCTCTCGAAGGTAATTAATGAAAGAAGAGGGCAGATAAAGGGGCAGTGATGAGAACATTAGAATAGCGAAATGTGGTTAAAATTGTTTTGCAAAAAATGTGTAGCAAAGAGAAGTGCTTAAAACTGCACGAGAAGTTGATTCATCGCTTCAGAGCAATTTGGTACACATTTTTACTTCATACAAGTCCTGTCTTTTGACTGGTGAAAGGTTGAACTTTTGTGTGTGTTTCGAAGAATAATTATTTAATATCATTTTCCTTTTTATTGTACCTCATGTGTGTAGTGAAGTTCCCATGTGCCACTTCTGAAAAACTAAAGAAAACGTCAGGAGGCGTAATGGTAAGAATAAGTATTCCTATAAAAGTTACTGAAGCTCAACAACAGAAGTACAAATGTATTTGTATTCGAAGGGCTCGGAAGCAGATATTCCTCTGCCAGTTCAGATTGAATTTCACTAGTGAGGCCGAAGCAAACGGGCAAAATGTGACACATACACACACACACACACACACACACACACCATAACCTTAAGGAATGTTTATCAAAATTTAATGTAAGAGTATTACTTTACAATTTCCATTAAAATTAAAACTTCTATCACAGACACATACCGGGCAGACCTCGGAGCTCAAAGTATAACTTTCTTCAAAAATTTCCAGATGAAATGTCAATTAACGTTTATAGAATACCACAATTGTAAAATAATTCAATTAAGTTACGTCAAATTGGAGGTAAGAGTTTTGCTGAAATGAACAGACAAGCCATTGCCGAAGTAGCATATGTCTATCTGATGCCACCGTGAGCACTACATTTCCATCGGAATCAGAATACAGTAATCCCTCGACGTCCGCGGATTCGCTATTCGCGAGTTCCGAACATTCGCGATTAGAGAAATGCTACCAGTTTTAACATTCGCGACTTCGACATTCGCGAGTGCGTCTTTTGGTCGTACTACGTTTTCATTGAAAGCGAGCACATTTCATTACCTCTAGCATCATTATCATCATCATCATCATCATCATCATCATCTGAGAAACGAACTCGGCAGACCTCGGAGCTGGAAGTATAACTTTCTTCAAAAATTTCCAGATGATATGTCAATTAACATTTATAGAATACCACAATTGTAAAATAATTCAATTAAGTTACGTGAAATTGGAGGTAAGAGTTTTGCTCAAATGAACAGAAAAGCCAGTGAGGATATGTGCAACTCTCATTATAATGAAGTTTCGGGAAATCATCAGTGCAGAAAACCTCCTCGACGGTAATGATGAAGTAACGGAAGCGAAACTGCATCTTGGAGCAACTTCAGTGTCAAAACTGTTGATGGCGTTCTAAAATCAACAAGCTCTGGTGGAACTGGCATTCGAATGTGATCCAAACATGGAAATAACTTCGAAATTTAAAAGGGAACGGAAGCAGGAACTCTTCCATATTTATATATTAAAACCGCGAGAAAGGTGATGAAACAAAAAAAATAGCAAATCCTATATCCAATCATTTTCAACTTTGAAATAAGTTTCAAACATTATTTTATTTTTTCATTTTTGAATGTTAATAGTGAATTCTGTTTGTAGTAGCGCTTAATCAGTTGTACTGTCCTAATTAATTTACATATTTTTTTCTTTCTTTTTTAAACAGTTTTTCGATATCCAGGAACCTAACCCACCTTTCTTCATTAAAAGATAGACTTAACATTCGCGGATTTAACATTCGCGAGGTTTTTGGGGAACCTAACTCTCGCGAATGCTGAGGGATGACTATTTTTTTGATATCTCCTAAATAAAGTGCTAGAGATAGGAGAAACAATCACCTAAATATTCCCATCAGCGGAATTTATATTGCAAATGAGTTCCTCCTCGTATATGATTACTTATTGAACTTTGTACTTGGAAATTTCTGGTGATAGTTAAAGTTATTAAGTTATTAATGTGCTGGAATAAATGATTATATATTAATTTAGTAGGGATATAATCATGATATTATTAATTTATTGTTAATTTCGTGAAATGTTAGTGATGAAGTGAGTTTCTCTGTAAAACATATTGGAAGTCAGAAGTGATGGCGAAGGAATGGCCGTAACAAGAAAGGATCGTCATCAAGAATAGAAACTAGTCCGTCACCCAAATCGACGTAACTCTACGGCGCACTATAAGGGGACACAATGACGGAAACAGTCTACCGGGAAATGTGCACTGAGGCGCCGTCGGGACACTTGGACCGCACACTACGACGGAAATAATCTTGACCGTGAAACGCGCCCTTAAAGATAGGGAAGTTGCGGCGAAGTGTCAGCGAAGCAACGAAACGACACTAACGACACGCCTGTCAGCAAGAATGGAAAACGAGTTGGCCGCGCGCGCACTCCGTCGGAAACGGAGAGGAAGGCGTTGGCAGCGGCGCAGCAGCAGAGGGGGAGAGGGTGGGTGGCGCTCTCCCTTCCCGCCCGCGGTCTGCGCCGCTTTATTGGCACCCGTCACCGACGCCGGGGGCGCGGCCGAAGTGGCCGTAAAGCCATCATAAATGCGACGTCCGCTCCCGTTATTGTCGCCTCTAAAGTTTTATTTTGTATGCGCTTCGTTCGCCGCCGCGCTCTCTTTCTCCCTCCGCGCCATCGCGCCCGCGCTCTCTCGCGCTCTTCATTCGTTTTACGCGCGTCTGTTATCACTCCGGGAAGGCGGTAGCGACGGGACCTTGATGCGTTTGCTCTCCGCGTTTTATATGGGCTTCAAGACGATTTGCTTCTCCTCGTAGCCGTTGAATGAGCACCTGCTTGTCTTCGTAGTTAGAGAGGTCGTATTCTGAAGATGTCATGAAAATGATACGCCGTCTCTATGAGAAGCCGTAAGTTCACATTAACTGCGTCGCGGACTAACTGAACATTGAGTGCTAAATTAGGACGACTTTTCTCTCGCTCGTCTTCCTGTGAAATATTTTCTGAAAGAATTCGTTTAATTTAGACCGAATCTTGACGTCAGTTTAATTATGGACGTTGTGTTTGATTTATTTTCTTTGGGGAAATTCTTAAGGTTCAGGAATTGAGAATTATTTCCATTGGACTTTTTCCGTCTTCTCTTCACTTTTCTTCTCCGTTTGTCACTTCTTTCACTTACTTCCAAATGTTCTAACAAACTTCCGCTCGCTCTGCCACTTTGTCACTTGTTACCTCGTACTGTTCTTTAATGAAAGAAAAGAAAAGATTTTTCACAGGTCGCAGACGCATCTGATCTTTACGACGCTCTACGGTTGAATCAATATGATAAATTTCCTCTTCAGATTTCTTCTTGAATTCACAAATAATTTAATCCGCAAGGTAATGTTACCGTAATAGTGACCTTTGTGCAAAATATTACTAAGCCGCAAATCCTTTAGATTTTAATGGTTCATAACACAACCATTGTACGTTAAAAATGATTTTTTTTTCAATTTTCGAAGAATCAAAGTTTGCAACCAACATAAGACAAATACCATTCTCTTAAACGTCCTTCAGAGTCTCCAACAATAAATTTTAATAAAAAACGATGGAGCAATTTTTTTTTAATTCCCCAGAGGCTTCATGTAAAGTACCCCTGCTAGAATTAAAATATCGGTTTCAAATTCAAGGAGCCGTGACATCAGCCTGAACGGCCGGGGAATATTAATTTTGGAAAAAATCTGTTAAACGGTTTAGCTGCTAGCGTTGTTGACAAACGGACAGATACGTTTTGCCATCTATCGACTTTTCGGTATCAAGGACCCACAAAACATGGATTCTGGCCACACCACGAGATAGAGGAATTTTTTGTCTCTAAATTTAGCATTTGGATTTATCCTTTTTTTTGTTTCCAGAGATCTATAATACGAATTTTTCTACCGATAATTCGCCGTTTTTTTCGCGCAGCTTTACATAAATTTCTCTCTACCGAGGTAGCGCTATTCTAAATAGCTCTGATAGCTCCAAGAAGGATAATTTCGGAGTTGGAAGAGTTGCAGAGCTAGCGAACACTACTGGCTCCGCGAAGAAATACTTTGTGCTTCTATTCAATTTCCATCCTCATCGGGAATAAAAAGTTCATAGATAATAAAGGAAAATTTTGATTAAGAGCTTGAGTATAAGGTATTAGCTTACAGTTTTAGTATTGAATATTAGGAGCTACACTGTGCGTGCACAAATTTTGAAATTTGTTGTGCTTTGTTTGTTAATTTAATGATATTTCATTTTGAATTAAATTTTAGTGTGTTATCAATAGCGTTAATAATGGAAGATAAATTATGAAAACAACTGGATTGTCATTATCCTTATGCAGATAATTTTTTTCAGGAAATTAATACTCTAATTAACTTTCTATAACGAAAGAAGATTGTTACACATCTCTATATTTCCTTTCTGCGGAAATTTTTCGGAGAGATTTAATATGCGACGGAAATTCAAGAGAGACGCGCCGTTTTAAAGAGTTTGTTTTGTCCCTCTTTAGGAACTTAAAATTTCGGCCTGAGTGCACACTTATTATTCACGGGCTGCAAGAATGGTCTCGCACCGTTTTCAAAACTCAATCTCGTTTGAAGCTTTACTCCTACCATCCTTTTGACCAAAAGCAACGATGTGAGCGTTCAATAAGTATGGGAGCCCGTCTGGAAGAGAGGAGCACAAAGAAACTCCAGTTCCTAAAAGCATTCTTCGATAAAACATTTTTTGTAAAAAGAGTCTCTAAGGATATAAAATAAGCGTGCTCTGATCGCATATATCACAATCTAGTGAGGAATTAAGAGACTCGATGAAAATAATTTATTATGAAGCAAGATACATTGTGAACAAAGCACAGTCATATTTCGAGGAAGTTAAAAGAGGTACGTGGAAGTTCGAATTTATATTTATGTAAAAAATATTATAGGGATAAACATAGCGTGTATTTCGAAACTGTTTATTAATTAGTGTTCATGCTTTGTGTTTATACTATAAATAATCTAGTATCGTTGTATTTCGTCCCTAGACCCGAGTGTATGCAATTCTAATATTGCTGACTGTCAGAATGAACTCTTAGTCGTTAATGAACCTTAGTGTAAGTGGTCTACTTAAGCTTCATATTAATTCTGAATCTGTAAGATGCACATTGTTTATTATAAGTTTTGTAATGAAATGTATACAATTATCATTTCATCAATTTCACTGTACAAAAGATTCACTATAAACTGTGTGTAACTTCTGTAACTTCAAAACGTCGGTATTCTCGTTCTCATGATTGAATGTGATCCGAAGGAATCTTGCCTTGAATGCTAATGGTGTGGCAGCATGGGGACCCCAAACTTTTAATTAAAATTTGATGAACAATAAACATTGAAAATATAAAATTTTATAAAAAAGAAAGTTATTTATCATATTACTTATTTCCTAAGCGCTCTGAATTAAAAAGAAAACAAACTATGCAGCGTACGGCCTTTTGTAAGAGATCTTACTTTGTAAGAAACCTTTTGTAAGGTTTCATTAAATACTCTGAATACCGGAACTGGGAATAAATCCAAAAATAATGAGTTTCGATTTTAAGTTTCAGGGGCCAACCCGACCCCCTAAAACCACAACTATAGTTTTGACAGGAAAAAGTTTTCTTAGTTTTCACTATGTTTCCTAGATTTTAATTTTAAGTTTTTCACATCAGAAACTTATTTTTTCCTTTTTAAAGTAAGGAATGTCACTCATTGTCTTTCATTAAATATATTTCGTTGATCTTTAAATTTTCTAAAATTATCAAAGTTACAAATAATGGGAGAAAATATGTGCTGTTGTAGTACCACTACATAGCTTCAATCCTGCAAGAAATGCTTACTGCACATCTTTTACTGTGCGTTCATAAAATTACTACTGTGTCAATAAACGGAAGTGTTTTTAATGTTTTCTTCTTGCTACTTGCTTTGTCGATAGTTCGCATTTGAAGCTATCTTAAAGGACATATCAATGTATAAAAAGTTCAAAATACACAATGAAATACAAAAAAAATGGAAAAACTGGGACACCTTATTCAATATCACGCCTGTAAAGAGAGTCCAAGTTAACGAAATAGAGTATGGATTCAGACCTTTTGTTGGCTCCTAGAAGACGTACGACTCCGTGCTGCCGGAAGTTAAGTCCTGCTCGAGCGCCGATGTCAGACAGTTCCGACGTCTGACGTTTACAGCAGCTGGAACGTTGGCCAAGGGGCGAAGAGTTTGCTACCGGATAAAATTATGCCCGCAGAACTTCTTTTGTTCAATGTTTTTAGAAGATGTTCGCATATTCCCGTTACATCTCTCAATGTCGAAAACTTTCGAGAAAAACGAAATGTTGAAAATTTGGACTGAAAAGGCGCTAAGAAGCGCTTTTAAAATGTAGGCTGTCTACCTGGTGTAGTTCTCTTATTAAATTCTTGCAAATTCAACTCTTTATAATGACGGATGGATTTGTGTCACCGTTAATTTTGTGGGATAGAATTATCTTCATATAAAGAAATATTTTATTGTAATGCCTCAAGGAAGCCATTTTGCCATTTCATTGTAATGCCTCTCCGTTTAAGCTTATAGAGTATACACTCTCCCCTGCTTAGGACAGAAATCGGTTCTTTAAACACACAATTTTTGTTCATGTCGGTTATCACGCGAGAGGTAAGTCACCTCGTCTACGAGCCTGTTTTTCTTAACTTGAGATCTCGTCGACATTATTTGTCAGTACAATTAATATAGTCGGTGTTCGTGGGAGTCCGAAGCTTCCTGGATTCTTGCCCGCTTAGTACGGACGCAAAACCAGCTTGTGCTATTACTCTACTTCTACGAAAGAATCTACTACTAGTCAGTGCACATGAAAAATGTCTAATAACTAGTGATGCTACAATGGTACGTAGTTTCTCGCATTATTGGAAATAGTTACTACGGAAATCTTGTGATTTCTGCTCTATAGCAACTCAGCTATAACGTGAGAAACTAATTCAACCAATTCAAACGAATTCCTGTGGTGCATATGTGCGGTTATTTCGACAGTCATGAATAGTAGTAATTTCTAACTTTTACAAATTAAAATGAGCATGAATAAATTTAGTTACATTATTTGCAGAACATTGTACTGAAACGAAAGAATAATTTCACTCAAGCTTGCCTTGATTACATCGAAGAGAGCTAGAAATTTCTGAATACCATAATTAGCGATCAAAAGTAAAAGAAGGGTATTTGTTTGTTGTAAGTTAAATTTATTACTTTCCGTAAATTTATTTCTTTTCATAAAAATATTATCTATATAAGATCATCTCGACCTGCAACAATGAGAAGCATTTGAATACTTTGAAACCGCCGAGTTGCCATTTTGCAAATTGCCAGCACGTCGAAGGAGCGCGGGAAATTCTAATTTACAATTTCGAATTGGTTGCATATTATTATTAATTTAATGTCATTAATTGTATTGTCGTTTGGTTTTTCTATTCGGTATTTTAATTTATATTTATTTTACGTCTAACGGTTGTAATTTTATTTTTCTAGTTATCTAACTGATTTGGTCACAACTGGGTCGCGAAATGTTGCCGCATATAATTCACACTATAAAGTACATTTAATGAGAATGCATTGATATTCGATTGTCTGTAATAAAATTGGATTGTAATTCTCATTTAGAAATATATGTTATTTATTCCAGAAGCAAAATATATGCTTTCAGCCATGTCAGTAATGTAATTAAATTCAACCTCTCAATAATAAACTAGTGGTGTTACAACAGCACTTACTTTCCCGTATTAGAGGAAACAGCTAAGTAGTACTGTAATATTGCACTTTATGCGCTACTAACATCTTCGCTTGGAACTCACTATTTCCATTGCAGTGTTGTCAGAACTATGTGAATTCTACAACTTCACAAAAATAGAATGCAAAAGTTTTGTAACCCTGTATTGGAAAAAGAAGCCTGATACCCTGGAAATATAGAAATGCCTTCCATTGGGCCATGATTAGGGAAGAGTATTTTAAAACCATGCAACAAATTCTCTACTCACTACAAATGGTACAGCATTTGGTGCAAAACTAAATATTTGCCTGCAAATATCAACATAAATTAGACAATTATAACTCCTTTTCATACAGCTCCATTAGGTCACAACAATGACACTAATTCACAGATATTCGCGAGCGCAAAGTGAATTCCGTTGTTGCAGACCCTGCATTGTCGCTATTCTGATAGCTATTAATTCTTTTTACTTATTTCAAATATTTCAAAATAAACAATTTCTAAAATATTAATGTGTAAGTCTATAACAAAGTTCGAATGTAAGAAACGAAGAAAGAAATAATATACAAAATTGCACATTCTAATTTACGACGCATCCAGCTGCCCGAAGCGCAGTAAATTTACTGCGGCCTATTACGTTTGTCACAAAATTAAAGAAAAACTACTCGTATTTTGAAAAAATTAAGCATGACCGTATTTATTTTATTTATTTAGTTGTCAATATTCGGAATTGCCACGTACTCTTTCTTGCCAGCTACCATCTATCATCGCCAAAAGTACATTTTTTTGTCATTTTCTTAATTTTTCGGTTTCCTATTGGTAGAACAGAAACATTAATTTTAGAATATTAAAGAACACAAAAACCTAGCCGTAAATGGCAATTTTCTTTTAAAAATCATGTGCCGTTTAAGAGAAAATAGCGTTTTAGCACTACTAAAAATGCGAAATTTGAAGCTCATTTTCACAGAAAATTTTTGAGTTTTCAAAATAATTTATTTGAAGTTATTTGAAGCACTTACACTCACAAATATAATCATCTTTACAAATTGCGGATAATGTGCATATTAAAGATGTGAGAGATCTTTCAAAAGATTTACATTTATATAATTTTTGAAGAAAAAAACTCAAAATAAACTTCACGCTATACTAATGAGTGTAATTAGCACTATCCGTTACAAAGGTTTCAAGAAAAAAATTGCAGCCATATACGCGAAAATGACGTTTGAGCATTTCTGAAAATGCCGAAATTTGAGCTACTTTTCACAGAAAACGGTAGTGTTTTCGAGAAACTTTACTTGACATTATTTAAAGCATATATACTCGTAAATATAATAATGTAAAAAAAATCGCCGATAATGTAAATATTAACGACGTGAGAGACAAGTAAAAAAAATTACATTTTTGTAATTTTTGAAAAAACCAACCGATAGACCAAAATGGCTTTTATGTCATTGATAGAGTACATTTACCACTATCCCTACCAAAAGTTTAAAGAAAAAATTGGGAGCCGTTTTTGAGAAAATTTTGTTTTTGTAATTTTTTAAAATTGCACATATTGCACGCAATATTGCACGAAAACTACCAAAATTGTGAAAAACATTTACATGACCTTTATTAAAGAATTCAATATGCAGAACAAATTTTATTTGAAGAAAAAGGCTCTTATCTTCAATTTTGTAGTTGGAGAAAGACGCCGAAAAAAATTCCAACTTTCACAATTTTCGAAAATTCAGAGCTGTACGTGAAAATCGGACCTATGCCATGTTAAAAAGTGTATTTTCCTCTATTCATACAAGAAATTTAAAGAAAAAATTTGGAGCCGTTTTTGAGAAAATGTTGAAAATCCCTGGGGGGCTTCATATAAAGTACCCCCAAATTTTAAAGAATCTTTTCAAAATCACAAAGCTTCGACTAGAATCAGATCGACTGGGGAATATCAATTTTGAAGAAAAACGGTTTAGGCGCTAGCGTTGACCACAGACGGACAGACGGACAGACGGATTGACGGACGGACGAACAGACGGACAGACGGACGGAATGCCGTCAATCGATTTTTAAGTATGAAGAAGCAACAAATCATGGATTTTGACCACACCACGTGTTAGGGGATTTTTTTTCTTAATTTAGCAACTGGTTTTATCCACTTATTCGTTTTCACGGCCCGGCAATTAATTTTTTTCCGTCGAAAATTGGCCATTTTTTCGCGCAGCATTACATAACTTTCCCTATACTACGTATATCACTCCGTGTGTACGTACGTATACGGGAAAGTAACAAACATTTATATTACATTAATGCTTAATCCTGCAAAAGTGTTTTCAACTCACAAAAATATACTAGCAATCGCAATCGGGTACATGTTCTCAGGAACCCACGTATTTTCCCTTCGTCGTCCGTTTTCCCTTCCTTCCCTTAAACACTCACTCACATGTACTGCACTGCGTTACCACTTCGTAACGTAGAGCTTGTTCTGAAAGGCGCGCGGCGACTCTGGAGGAGATAGTACGATTTTTCTAATTCTGCCCCTCAAGCCCCTATGGCCACGATGGAATATCACACGGCATTTCGCGTCTTTCTCCGTTGTGTCGCTAGAAGTTGCATGATCGCAAGCACTGCTTCGTACAGTCGCGATCATGCGATGCCTGGCGGCACGACTGGAAACGTCGCCAAATACCGTGACATATTACATCGTGAAGACTGGCCTTGAGGGGCAAAGTTAGAAAAATCGCAGTACAGGTGAGAGAAATCCCGCAAGCTGACGTGCAGGTCGATGCCAGACCTCACGTTCCAGCGGAAGGGGATCACCGCCACCTCCAGAGATACAACATGCATTACACTTAAGGAACTAACGTTCATAGGAGTTTCTGTGCCCAAAAACACTAAATACTCACTTGCTAATGATAATGTGCTGAGGGACAGAACAAACACGCGTTGATCGGAGTGGCCGCCAGATGCCCGGGGAGCGGGTTGCTGGGGCGTGCAGCGAAGCGACGCTGATCCAAAGGGCGCGGGAAGCGGCGTGTTTGGTATGGGCTGTGGCGCAGCGCCCTCCATTGCAAACAGCGCCGTGGATTGGAGACGAAAGCACGGGGGAGACAGCTGGCGAAGGTGTACTGGCTAATGGAGGGCAATGATCAAAGGCAGCTGTTGCAAATCACGTGGATGGGTAGAAACAGATTAGTGTGGATGCAAATGTGTTGCGTTGACATTTTTATTTACTAATAGAAAACTGAGCGCCTTTTTTCGCGATGGGAGGCTAACATAATAATTCTCTACCTAGTGATACCGGATTTCATAAATTGATCACTCCACGTGCAAGTTGTGGAGAATCACAGCCTACTAGATAGATGTCAAAGTGATCTCTTCTTAGAGTAACTCTTCTATAATACAACTCGCAATGCGTTTATACTATATTTAAGGGTGCGCGTTGTAGCGGTGCGGAGAGATGTCAGGTAGGCTGTGGGAGAAGAAAGCTGGAGAGCATCACGTTTCGTCGACGTTTTCCCATTTTTTCGGCCTCCTGTTTCGTCTCTTCTGAAGTTTGTCATGTAGATAGTACTCACACACATGTTCACTATTCCTAGAAGAGATTCTTGTTGTTGTTGTTCTTCTTCTTCTTCTTCTTATTATTATTATTATTACTATTATTTATTAGCAGTAAGAGCAAATAATAACTGTTGCAATAGATACACCGAAGAAATTGAATGTAAAGTATTCTTCCATCAAGCTGCACAACATCTATTATAACAGTGAAAGTGTGTATGAAGTATGTGTGTGGGCATGCGCAACAAAAACTGTAATCACGTAAGCGCCAAATTCAATTCAAACCTGGTGCCTAACTTCAAATAAAATAATTATAGGCCCTCTGGCGTAAATTAAGAGCTCAGGGTGTGCCTTTGAAACGTCGCGCACCCAAGATTGTTAATTTTTCCTTCAAAAAACCGTGCACTTACATTCAGAGAGAAAAATCGATGTTTCTAAGAGTAACACTTTCGAACAACTTCGCAACATGGCTAGCAGGACATGGAACCTCTCCCCGAATTGCCGAATCGAACAGCCGCCCGAATTGCCATCGTATGTTATTGAGAAATGTGAGGTAATTTCCAAGAAGACGCCGTTAGCACGGATTATTTAATTCAACAATCGGACTAGCTGTGGCGGATCGCGTCGCGCAAGAAGCGGGAGGCATTTTCGCATACCTCGACTGTATTATTTTATGGACGCTCGGTGCTTTATCGAAACTCTTTGGAGCAGATAGCATGCACACGAACAAATAGTGAAGAAATGTGTTTGAGAACTCCCAGGAGAGGTGAAACACATTTTGCTTAAAATACTTAGTGTTGGAAATCAGATTCTAACGCCGACGTGTGACGACAGTCTAATTGTTTCCATTTCAGAGTCCAAAATATTGAAGGCGGTTTTAAAAGCCAACAACAACAAAAAACTGGATCTTTACCGCCCCGAAAATGTGAAACGAAGCATTTCGATTCCTCCACAACTTTGGAGCCGCCGGAGTGGTTACTCCAAATTTACTCCAAATTTGGCACGAGTGCTTTTGAGTGATCGAGAACCAAATTAGTGGGATTTCGATTGAAAGCGGTACCTTGAATTTTCTTTCTTTCTTTTTTTAATTTTTTTTTTACAAAAATTTGTAAGATTACTGTAAGAAGGGAACAGCTTTGACAGCTACTCCTGGGCCACTGCTGGCAACGTAAAAGCAGGTTATCTCCATTCCCTCATTTTGTCAGTGCGTTCGTTTACAGTTAGCCCATGTGTAAATGGCTTCTGCCAGTGTCATCGCCCTGCGTGAATCATTTCTTTACCGACTTGTCTAAGTGATCTCTTCTTAGAGTAACTCTTCTATAATACAACTCGCAATGCTTTTATACTACATTTAAGGGCGCGCGTTGTAGCGGTGTGGACAGAGTAGGCCAGGTCATGGCCGGAAAGGAAGATTGGAAGAGGCAACAGAAACGTGGGGGGGGGGGGGGGGGGGGCTAGTCGGAGAGAGCGCGCGCTAGGGAGCATTGAAGGAGTGACAGGTCGGGCAGGCGTAGTCTAGTTCAGTGATTGCCAACTCAGTGCTCTGTGATGTCACAGAACTCTGCTCTCTTGCTCCGAGCCGTACCGTGGGGCAAAGGAAGTGCCCGACGCGGCGGTGGGCGCATAGTGTTCCAGTGATGGTACGGAAGTGAGGGGAAAAGGTTCGCTTAGAAAATCGATAATTACGTCTTTTAAATGGTAATCATTATTTAGAATGTTTATGATTAAATAACATTATGACAAATTAAACAATTATTACACAACTTAAAAGCAACACCCGTCTCTGTTTTTCATAACCAGTACAGTAATTCCTCTTCCTATCTTCCAATACGTTCATAGCATTTTTAGAGAAGACATTTTTAACATTTTAGGATAAAATTATATACAATGAAATATAATGAAATGAATTTCGTTCATTCTGAAACAATAATTAATGTCGACAAATAGATTTCTCTTACAAACAGGTCTCTTTAAAATTTTTAGACATAGACGTAGGAATGTATTTGCATTGTTATGAAATAAAAAATCGAAAAAAGTTGTCTGGTGTTTAAAAATTTTAAAGGAACCTGTTCCTAAGAGAACTACTACTATAAGAAGAGAGTATAAAATTCTGTTAACAAATAGATACCCAGTAGGAGTCACGTGGAAGAATTTGAATTCCATTCTTTATATAATTGTCACCATTCCCGTCACCTCTTTCTTTGAACAAATTTAATTAATTCCATTCTTGATTTCATGTACAGTTTTTTGAGAATGTTATAAATCCACGTAATTTTCAATACCTTTTACATAATCTTCTATCTGCAAAATTCTTCACTCTTCCCAGACTATCAAATTTCAGGCATTATTTTTACCTCGCGGTTTTCTCTTGGTCGCAAAGCTATGTAATGCTTCTGTAGGATGAACTTTTTAACACACTGCAGTTCTTTCGAACGCACAAAACACTTCGCCATTGTTCCAATATAAAAATAAATAAATATTTCTTCCCAAATCGAAGGAAATTTAACGGGTGTAGATGGCTCACACTCATGTTGCCTGAAACTCCGGCAATGGCGCCCACTGCCAAGGTTTTCGCCAGGGGCGAACGCAGTCTGCCCCTTCCACCTTTGCTCGCACTGCTTCTCCGGGCCTGCTCACGAAGAGGAAAGTAGCTCCGACGACATGTCTTGTCCAGTTGGCAAACGCTGATGTAGTTGAAGGGAATAGAATGACCGAGGGTAGGTTCGGAGAGAAAAAAAACTGATCGTGATAAGACTGAACTGAACGAGATTGTCTACATATCAGGCATATCAGTAACAGTTTTTCGTTCAAAGTAACAGTTGTCCAGAATGATAGCTTTTTGTATTGCTGCCAGTACATGCTTTATTTTCAGTTCCTGTAGATGAATGGTGAGAAATTTTGAAACTGCATTCTCACGTCCATCATATTAGTTACTCAATACAATAGGAAAATTGGTAAACAATTCAAAAAACAGAAGGGAAAAATCTTTATCTAATAATAATAATAATAATAATTATTATTATTATTATTACTATTATTATTATTATTATTATTATTATTTGCGTATTGGCAATTTGTGACCATTCTACACGTTATATTGTATTCCGCTGAGATTAACGTGTGTAATTATGAAGATCAACATTTTGCGCTGTATCCCTTCAATGGACAAAGTTGTTACGCCTTGAATTATCAATAATGAGAGGATAGGGTGATAATGAGGGGTGAAGGAACAATCACAACTACGACCATGCCTACGCAGGACTGGAATCTGCAGCCTCCTCGGCGCAGACGACAATTGCTACAACCGTCTGCGCCGTGGGGCCGGCCATAATAGTTATTATTATTATGAGATAAAGATTTTTCCTTCTGTTTTTGAATTGTTTTACGAGTTTCATATTGTATTGAGTAACTAATATGATGGACGTGAGAATGCAGTTTCGAAATCTCTTACCATTGCATGAATCTTGTGTCTTGTGTTATTGAATTTAAACTT
Organism: Acheta domesticus; assembly: GCA_031308135.1. Classification (NCBI taxonomy): domain Eukaryota; kingdom Metazoa; phylum Arthropoda; class Insecta; order Orthoptera; family Gryllidae; genus Acheta; species Acheta domesticus. The sequence continues at coordinate 128,947,835 of JAHLJT010009436.1, read as the reverse complement.
CTCATTTAATTGTAGAATATTTCTTTGCTTTCAAAACATTTTAAAGAGTATATTGTGTTGAAAATAAAAGATGATTTTAACAACAATAGATGACGAGATTCGACGACAATTGTTTCCGCACACTTGGGAATACAAATTAATACGTCAGTAGAATACAGTTGCACAGAACTGAGTTATGGAACTGACAACCTCTGAAGAGGGAATTATTTCTTCGGAAATTACATGAGAGGAGTGTTTGTTGTAGACACGGTGATGGAATAGTGGATGACATTACAAGTAGCGGTAGTTGCAATCGCAGATTCAATGGGTGACGGCGCGGTGGGTGGTCGGTAGGTAGAGTACACACGGAGGACGTGCCTCCCTGTCGCGTTTCCAATTGTTTCCCTCAGACGCGCAAACATTCCCTAACGAATGTACAGTTCAACCTAACATTTGTGGGTAAGTTACAACTGTTTATATTTGTGCTAGAATATTAGCGGAGAATACCTTTTTTGGTTTTCTGTGTAATGCATGTGATAATTGAACAAAGCATTTAACTTGCGACGAAAGAAAAAGTTGTATGCGTTTAGTGATATTTCCTAATAAAATATTGCTAGTCAAATGTTGTCTGGAGTATTTCGTCTATATTGTGATATATGTTGTTTAATAATTATGCTCAATTTCATGCGCTCACCTTTTATAATCTTTGTAAAGTATGTAGTTCAGGATCAGTTCGCAATAAAAGTTGATTCATTATTTTCTAACTTGAACAGGTCTCAGAGCTGAAATAATGAATAAATACAGAACCGAAGCTCGTCCTTCCACCCGGTTCTCCTCAATGTTAATGCAACTAATATCAGTCTATGTGAAGTTCCCCTTTCCTTGATTGAGTTAACGGGGATCTCTCCACTTAAGTGCCCTCGGGTCCAATTTTGAATAGGCTTTGCGAGGAAATGAAGTCTTTCCATCCGCAAACTTTTTATAAGATTTCTTTGCAAACTTTCTCGAGCACGATTTGTAATTTAAAACCCCAAGTTGGTAGAGTGGAAATCTGGAGGTTGGCTCACGCGATGCTTCTCATGATTATTGATTGCGTTTAAGTAGCTGCCCTTTCACACCTTTTGTATGACCGTATTCAGATTATACAATTGTCCTAGAAAGTAAGGTTTCTGACCCACGACAAAAGTATTGAAATACTGTTGGTTCTTTTTTAGCGAAATCGTATCTGTGGTTGCGGAAGAGCGATTGAAATTTAATTCATATGTGATACTGATATTTCTATATTTCTTCAGTTCTTTCTGAGGTAACTGTCCTGTACATGTCCAGATTTACTTGGAAAAATAATCTGAAATTAATAAATTTGAAAAACGGATTAATTGTTGGAGGATTTTAGCCAGTGCTTTTCGTTTCGCTCACAAATAAATTTGAAATCTCCGTTATAGAGGTTCTAGAAGCTTAAGCATAATGGGAGTTCTTTCGCAGGAACTCCTGAAACGAAAGGGTGGGGTGCATGTTTATATTGCAAACACTACATCTGCTTAAGTGTACTACTGAATAAATTGAATATTCATTTGATAATGCTGAATTGAATTACGCATCTTAGAGGTCAAGCTGACTGAGAAAGTCATAACACCGCAAGATGGGAGAATAGTTGTCGAATACTAGAGGATTTGCTTCCTATCCCACCAATCTTGAGAACGCGACCACCCGTTCTGAATTCCTGGTGGAGGATATCGCCAAGCGAAGGGAGTTCGTATGCCTCATTGAAAACAAAAGAGGAAACACATTGTAGGTTGAAAATGGGGCAGTAAATGGTAAACTCTATTACTACCCTAGTTATTCTGAATGATAGTTTTTCTAGAGTGCGTACTATCTGAAACATTTTTGGACTTTTTCTGAGCATAGAGTTTTGTAATAGAATACCTTGACATGGGTTATTGTCGCTATCGTTGCCCATTTAAACTTTCAACCGCGTCATTCAAGACGTGGTGTGAGCCCGCCCCCCATTGGCTTCACACAACCACCGCCTCTTCCGGTCAGCCCCACACCCGTAATGCAATCAGCCACACCCTCTTGCCCGCGGCCTCTCCCTCGCCGCCTGGGGCTACACTCCCATCCCTTCCGGTATAAGCGCCCTCTGCCCCACGCACCCCACGTTACCCCCTCATCACCACCCTGCTCCTCCCCATCTCCTCACCGGGAGAGATGACTCAGTGCATCAAATGATATCACTGCAGTCCCTCTGACCGGGAGGTCCTAAGTTCGTGTCCCGACGGCGCGGGGCGGCAGGATTTTCGATACTAGTTTGTCAGCTAGGTCGAATTCAGTGGCTGTCTCGAGGAAAATTCTAGCGGCCGGCTGCTCTGATGAGTAGTTTTCGTGGTTTCTCCGATCAACACCAGGCGAATGCCGGGGCAGTACCCTAACAAACGGGCCACGGACCTCCTTGTCTTATTCCTTGTCCTATCCCTTCCCTCTTACACACACATTTCACTTACATGCACGACACTACCACACATGTCGGGAGACCGGTCTGGAGCTTAGAGCTTGTCCCGGCCGGGGCGGTGCCCCGCTGGTAGGAGATACTTGGTTGGGGAAACCCCCACTAGTCGACGGTAGGGCGGCGCGGTCGTCGCCGGATCTCGCCATCCTGCGGGAAAAGACCACCACCACCTCCTGAGGGAAAACACGTACTGCACTTACGGGACTAATGATCTAAGTAGTTGACGCGCCCGGAATCACGAACCATCAATCAATCAATCCCCATCTGTTCAGCAATGCCAGGCTCCACCCCTCCCGCCCCCTCATGAACCGCCCCCACCAGACCTCCCACGCTTTTCTCTTCTCTTTCGCTCTTCCGCTTATTGTCGTCACTCTCCGTCTCAGTCCATCCCGAACATCCTTTCTTCTACCAGACACACACGCGCCCAACAATTCATTCATGCTTCATTCATCAACTAATCAGCCACCGTCTGTGTCACTAATCAGCATGTCTCAGCACTCAACTAATCAGCATATCTAGTCGTATACCAAAGCTATCCCATCACCACTCTCCTCTACTGCTCTGACAACCCCACCGAGTTTTTTTCCCACCCGACACATCACTCAACCTCCCCCTTCCCATTCCCTTATCCTGCCTTTCACTGCCCCTTTCCTCCAATTCCCACCCCGCCCGCCACCCATTGTCTATGTCCAATCCCCTACGCCTGTGCACGCCCGTTATCGTCGAGCTCCGCCTACATCTGGCCGCGCCCGCGCCCATGCTCTCTTGCCCGGAGGGGCCACGCCCCCAGAGCCACTGCGCCCGCGGCGCGGCAATGCGTGGCGCGCGATGCATCTGAATGATGCAATGCGCACGGGACACGCGGGGCCGCAGTAATCTCGTCATGTTCTCCCTTATCTCGGGTTCTCGTCAACGAATCAGTTTTCAGCTCGCTAATGGGATTCAGCCCAGCGAATGGATTCATCTTCTGGGCCAATGCGAATTGCAGTTTTAAAAGCTGCGATAATTCTCTTACAACGGTTCATTAAAAAAAATTGATATCTTTAGTTTCAAGAATGCTCAATACCTTAATTGCTACATCAAAATCTAAAAGACACCCTTAGCACAAGTGAGAAAAACTGTTAACTACTTATGGATATTATGCTTTGGGTTACCAACGGATACCATATTTTCTTCTTTCACTTTGTCTTTACTTTTGAGTCACTTTCTCCGTACTAGCTGATTATGTTTAACGTTATACATTTAAGAAATTCTGTACGAAAGCATTTTTCAATGAAAAATAAAATGGGGTGATATAATTTCTGCTAAGTCGACTAAATTTCATCTGGAGAACATTATTTAAATGCATTTGGAGCTGTATTGATTTTTTAATTTGTTAATCAGTTTGTTGGAATCTGTTTTACCCTCTTCTTTGCGAGAATAGATGAAACGCTTCATTACCAGTTCCAAGTAAATTCATCTTAACTTTCTAGATATTTTTATTATTCCTTTAGTCAGTAACAACTTATAAGTGTTTTGCACTGCGAAAGATAATGTAGTACAATTCACTATTTGTGCATACGGTGCTTTCTTAGTGACGAATATTATATCCTCATTTATGTACCAGGACAGTTTCTGTATCACCATAATCTACTTACAGCATACATATAATAAGCTCCTGTATATGGAACATTTATAACTTTTTTAAGTTAAAAAGGAGAATTTAGTTGATATAAATAGCCTGTAATATTATGTGTATACTTTTTTATTGCCTCATAATATGCAAGAAGTTATTTCGAAGTAATTTTTGTCAGCTCACCATGAAACCGCTGCCCTCCCCCTCCGTACCAATCTCGGCTATTCCACTCCACACCGTACCATTCGTCACACACCGTATCTTCGTCCGACACCACTTTCAAGCGCAAGCCGTGAACTCCACCGTCCGCCCACTTGGCAGCGTCCCACCGCCCACCTCTGCCCCCGCGGCGCCTGCGATGGGGCGCCCACCCCGCCTCACACCCCGTCCTCCCTTCCGCAGCAATTACTCTTGTTAACGGCTTTATTAATTCCGCGGGTAATCTCCTCGTGAGCCATCGATACCGACCCTCGCCCTCCGGGCCTATCTCCCTCCGTTTCCCGTTCCCCTCCCGCCCTCTCCCCGCGCCTCGGCCACGGGAAATAGGCTCGTGGGGGCGGGAGACGGCGCGGGCGTGGGGTTAGATACATCGCCCGGATGCCGCACCCCGGTCACGTCGTAGGGGGCAGCCTTTTGGGCGCCGTTATACCTAACGAAAAGTTGAATTGAATTGGGGAGACGGAGGGAGAGAGGTACCTGTCCGCCCTTTGCGGTGGTCCCCCTTGCGAGAGGCCGTTCTTTTTCCTCACTGTCGCTCCTTTGTGGTACTCGAGTCCGGCGGAATTCGTAGACGACCTCACCTGCCTCTTTGTCTTACGGTTTGGGAGGGGAATTCTCAAGTAATGGACCGGAGTTTCCGTGCGGTTTTCTTCTATTATGACCCGCGCGGGGAAGGGGATTTAAAGCGTTGTTTGCGGGGTTGTGGCTTTTGTGTTTCAAGCTGTAAAGGGGAGCAATTTTATCTCGCAGTTTCCTGCGCTGCTTTCCTGCCCACGAGGACGCAGTGGTAATTCCTTTGTGATGATTACAATTTCGCACTTAGAGAGCGTTTTTATTGTCTGCATAAGAGATTGTAGGGTCGTTGCCTGAGAATGAGAATAGCTTCCATGTTTGTCAGTCGGGTTGTTTACATAATCGGACAGGACACTTCTCAATATTTTGACGGTCGATGACAAGTTGCGGGGCCGCTTCTAATCAGTACAAAAAATGGAATTTACTAACATCGTGCCTTGAGGTGCCATGGACAAAATATATTTCGTTATAATCCGTCTCTTCGCTTTAGGTGTGGTTCTCATTAATATTCTCTAAAATATTTTTAAATAAGTGTTACATTATAATAAAAAATACCACCAGTATTATTTATTTACTATTAACTAAAAAAGAAAAATACTTTCTCTACGCTAGCATGTTACGAATACTGAAGTAGTTTTCGATAAAGTAAATGTACTCGTATATTATTTCAGTAGTCGATTCATTGAAAAAAATGCTATGACTGAGTCTAGTCAGGAAATGTAGATGTAAAATATTTAAAACTGCTTGTATATGTTTATTTATGGTATTTCTATACACTTTCGATTATTTTTGTGAAGTTGGCGCGTTATAGTAAAAATCGTATTTACGTAACAAGTACACAAAGTGAGTCTTTGGCGTACGAACTGCCATGTTGACGTGACAACTAATGAATAACAGTGTTGCAATGAATAAAATTTTCACATGAGTATGCTAAAGACACTTTTGTTCAAGGTGTATAAATTATTTGTAAATGCGAATTCATGAAGACGTACATGTATTTATATGTACATAAACGTATATCATATTGGGATAATTCTCAATATACGATCGGGCTCGTTGATCTCGGCTGCGTAACTTTCTTTGTAGTACACAGTTGTTTCATATGCCAATGATTTATTGGTGGTTATGGTACGGCGAAATCCATTTTGCTGTACACGTGTCGCAAAGTAACACATTCCAATAAATAAACATTGAAAATAAAACAAAACTATCTTGTATGCATGATTGCTGGAAAAAATACTATTATTTGATCTTGCATTCTCTTTCGTGAATTACAATTCATATATTCTACTTTCGTCCTTTCTCAGCTCGACTGAGTTCAGCCCTGAGCCAGCATTGCCGATGATTCTTCCGTGACTCTGAGTGGGAGGTCATAGAATTTAAGAACCGACGGTAGCGGATTTTTGACACTAGCCTACACCGAGGTTCAATGTGGCTACTGTCTGGAAAATAATTCTAGCAGTCGGCCGCTCTGATGGGTAGTTTAACGTGGTTTCTCCGATAAATACTAGGCGAATGCCGGAGTACTCTAGCTAACGGCAGTACTCTAACGAGCTAAAGACCGCGCGCGTTCATTACTTCCCCTTTGTTGTCCTATCAACTTCCCTTACTAACACGCTGACATGCACTACACTACCATACATGGCAGTAGACCAGTAGGAAGCTTAGAGCTTGACCCGGCTGGGACGCTGCCACGCTGGGGGGATATACCTGGTGGGAGAGATACCCCTTAGGTCGGTGCCGGATATCCCGGGGTCCCTTCATCTCCCGGGATAAAACATTCACTACACTAGCCTTCACTACTTAAGCACCACAGCAGTTGACGTGCTCGGAAATATCAATCAATATTTTTTCAATTTTTCCCGGCAGAACTCATATCGCTATTTAAGAGCATGTAATTGGACAATCAAGTCCGTCAAGAAAATTAGAACGATTCCTTTAATATGAAGCAGAAAAGGGACAAAAGATTAAATTTCTTTGTACCGCGTTCGCTAAATTATTGTTCAGGAACCGGTAAAAGGAAATTTCAATAAATAGAACAACACAGACTTATTCGAAAAATATGAAATAATGCATGTAGGGAATAAATGGAGAGAACAATATTTGAATGCGTAAATTTTTTTTATTGAATAAACCTTATCCACGAGTAAAAATCCCTCTCATCTGTTGTGAGTTTGTACCACTTTCATGTCAAAAGAACTTTTCGACTGTTCGGCTGTAAGAAAACTGAGAGACATGAAAAACGTGAAATGTGTTTTCCCTAATGCCCAGCGGCACGTTTCGTTGCACCAATGCTTGTTCGAGTACGAGGGCTTTTTTCCTGCGTGATTAGCGCCGCTCGCCGGACATGGATTATTAATTATAACTTATCGGCCAGCACAAAATGATTAATGAGTGGATTCAAAAATTGCCTGCGCCGTTCGACCCTTCCGTCTACGTTTATTAATGTTCCGTAAACCAGAGGTTGCTCTCGTCTCCATTGCTGTCCTTTTTTATTTGCAGAACTGTGCTCCCCAACACGCAGCTATTCCCTTTAAACACGTAGCGCTGTAAATTTTCATGCTTCTAGTGTGTTTTCCTGGAAATTCGCCAGTATTACATTTGTCAACGTAGACTTCCGTGTGAACGGAAGACTTTGCAAGAATTGTGTTTCGAATTTATGCTTGGAGAGTCGCTAATATTCACATTGGAGTGTTCCTGGATCCGTTCTCTCTGAATATGTTTTGTTTTATGGAAATTGATAATTTGCCAACAACGTGCGTTTCAGAAGGTTTGTAATACTTCGTTTCAAATTCATTTTGATTATCGATTGTATCAGTTGTATTACCGAAAATATCAGGTAAGTTGAAAGAAACAGAAATAATATTTTCTATTAGATTCGCGAGTTTTAATATTTTTTGTACTGACTTCTACGATTTGTATTTCTTTCCATAGAAAATCTCCCAAAATGAAAACATTATTTACGTGATGTTTTCATGTTGATATTGATGCGTGAACCCTATTTGATGGTTAAAGATGCCTCTACTGCGTAGTAAATTAACTATTAAACGGATATATTATTAGTAACCTTAAACGAATTAGACAGCTTGCAAATGTTCGTCCGAAATGTGTTTGTCAGTCGTTTAAAATGATGTCCTTTTGTACACTTCACTGACAGTGGAAATTTATAATACTTCTTCACGAAAATTTGCCTTTCGAATCTTATTACAGTTACTTCAAGGAAACGAAATGCAAATGCTTGACATGTCGAAGTTTGTTCGTGCGAATGACAGACAGAATTTGAACAAAATTACGGCTTTTTTATTTAATAACGAATCCGAATTTATCTCCGTGATTTCGTTCCCCAGTCCTAACAGTTTCCGAGTCGCTGTGACATTGATCTGATTATCGACATTCTCGTTTCCGTCGCAGAAACTCTGTTAGGTGCGACCGCCGGAGTGTCCGCTGCGCGCGTCCTGCCAAAAAATGATTTCCCCCTCTCTTAATTATGTCCCGCGCTGTCAACGTTTCACGTGTTTTCCAAAAACTACCTAATTATTCGTGCGCCCAATTTAGGACCCTGTGGTAATCGCGTTTGAAGGTGCTGGCGCGGCGTGTTGTGGAACGGGATGGGATGGTGTGGGGTGGGTTAGGTTGGGGTTGGGTGGGTTGGCGTGAATTGGAGTGGAGTGGCAGGCGTAGCAGTCGGCTCACAGTGGTGACAGCGATGGTGGTGGAACGTGGGGATTAAGAGTGGAATGAGGACGGGGGTGGCGGAGCGGCAGTGGCAGAGGGGGAGGAGGGGGCTGTGGGAGTGAGACGGCGCGGCGACGAGAACGTGGTGACAGCGATGGCGGTGGTGATGGCGGAAGCGGCGGCGGCTGGATGAGGGCGGTGATGACGGGGTTGGTGGGCGGAGGGCGATGGCGGGATCGAGAAAGAGGCTGCGTGGGCGACGTGGGGGGCGGTGGCGACCGCGGGGTCGAGGAGGAGGTGGAATGGGCGACAAGGGGCGGAAGCGACAGTGTGGTGCAGCGTAGCGAGGTGCGGCAGGAGTGACGCAGTCTCTCCACGCGGTGGCCTAGCAGAACTCTGCTGGAGGCAAATTCAATTGGCGCCGTGCGGTCGCAGACCGGAACCTACAATCGCTTGGCTCTGCCCCCAACCAGGTTCCAGCGTCGCCCGTGCCGCCAGTTGCGTGCGTTGATGTATTCTCGTCTCCTATGGAGCTGTTCAAGCTTGGCGTGTTTCACTCGTGGCTCTCTGCATCTGGGTTCAATGGCTTTGTTGAGTTTGTTTTAATTTTTATTAAAATTATATGTATCCTTTTAGTGGGCACATGCTTCTTTCCCACCGGCCTTTACATATTTTACGAACTTAACTCTCACGTCAATAATTATACAATACCTACAAGAATTATTCTTGTAGATATTATTTTGCCGAAATAATTAGTAGTGTGAAATATTTCTGAACATACACCACTTTACGAGTATAACGGATAATTTTCTACGGACACTGTAACAACTACACCGCGTAATTGCTCACCTCTGTAAAACGGACACAATATAACGGACGAGGACACTCAAAATTCATTGAAAATTACTCTGAATTCTCTCTTAACAAAAAGATTTAGGTACTGTACATGTTTCACACTTTACATGATAATGTAAATATATACATTATATATAAGTATATATAATGTACATGCTTCACTCTTTACTTGAGAAATGTTATTCAAAACCTGCTAATTTCAAGTTTCCTTTAATAGGTTTCGAGAAAAATCGAAAACGATAAGACCATTTTTGAAAACCATATTTAACACGAGATAATTGCTTATTTCATTGAATGGGGAGGAGAGCTCGTTACCTAATGGATAACGCATGTGTCTGCCTTCCACCGCTGGAATCGATTGGCTTCGATTAATGTTATCTCATACATAAGACATGATCTTCTAAGATCATGATGAGAGCATTTCCTTGTTTAAAGGAATATTACACCCCTGGGAATCAGTCATACGAATGTCTACATCATTATCTAAAAAAATCTCCTGATGCCTTTACCATCGTTTGGTTCGAGACGCAATTGTGAATGTCACGATATTATCGCCGCGACTCTGCCACCACCGACATAGTACTGCTGCCCCCCTCCTTCTATCGCCAGCTCTGCCTCCGCGTCGCCGCCTTTCTCGGACGCTTCGACGGTAGTCGCCGCCGTCTTCAGCGCCCTGTTGACTCGAATTCTCTGTCTCTTCCGTCGCTCCGCTCCGCCGGTGCGGTCGCGCAGCCGTGTGCGGTAATGACGTGGAGCGGGTTTTCTCGTGGAGACCGCACCGCGCTCCTCCACGACGCCTCGTCCCATTTCCTCTGGCGCCTCTGGGGAGCTGCGGGTCAGGTGAAAAATTGAGTGAATTACCCTTCTGAAAAACTGCATTGCCGTAGGGACGCCGCGTTTTCAGGTTTTCTTGGAGAGGGCAGTAGCGTTAGCGCACACTACTTGAACAAAGATTTACTCTCGGAAGTGTCTTACTAGCGAAACTAAAGTACGGTAATTCTTTCCTGAACGTCGCATTGAGAATAATTTATTATATTTTTTTATAGAATGTGCTATTTTCTCGTACCTCTTTGTTTTCTCGGTTTCTTGCCAACTGACCATCCTAAAACGTTTTGCAACGAATTTTCTGCGGAATAGTTAACAAGCAACGGTTATTATAGTTCTACGGTTCTTCAAATAGTACCACAATTATTGATTAATTGATTTATTAAGCGTCTAGACTTCATAAATAAAGCAATCAATAATGCGATATTTTTTATTTTATATATAATTATTTTACGGGATATAATTATTTTACCAGATATCTATTTCATGAATTCTTTGCGATATTTCAGTTCCGTTTCAGGATATTGTTTCTTATTTAATCAATATTTTTACATACTAAAGCCACGATTTATTGGAAAAGTTTCTGGGGGGTTTCAGCGTTTTTGGGAAAGGACACGTTGATCCCACAGAAATGCCGTATTTTTTCTTCTTTCTGTCGTGCGTTAGAATGTTTACTACTTCCGTTCAGAACGTTACTTTATGTAATCTCCATGTTTAGTTGATTTTGAATTTCATAATGTTACTTTCAATGTGTGTTTTTATAAATTAATTACATTGCTAGGTTCTGTGAAACGGTTTTTTACTTTCCCGTATACTATACGTACGTAGGTACGTACGTACGTATGTGTAGTATAGGGAAAGTTATTTAATGCTGCGCGAAAAAACGGCGGATTTTCGGCAGAAAAACTTTTATTACGGCGCCCTGGTAACGAAAAAGTGGATAAATCCAGTTGCTAAATTAAGGAAAAAATCTCCTAACACGTGGTGCTGCTAGAATCCCTATTTTGTGGGTCCTTGATGTCGGAAAACCAATTGAAAGCAAAACGTCCGTCTGTCTGTCCGTCTGTCTTTGAACAGCGCTAGCGACTATACCGTTGAGCTGATTTTCTCCAAAATCGGTACTCCACGATCGATCTGAATATTCTCGCGTCCCCTTGAATTTGAAACCGATATTTTAATTTGGGAGGGTACTTTACTTGAAGCCCCTGGGACATTTTCAAAATTTTCAAAAAATGGCGCCAACAATTTTGATCAAATTTTGTTGTTGAATAGTCTGAAAGTAATTTAAGAGAATTGCGTAGGTCTCATGTCGGTTAAAAACTCTGAATTTTCGAAAATTGAAAAAATTCAAATTTTTTCGTCTTCCTACAACTACAATTATGATTTTTTTTCTTAATGAAATATGTTCATAAAAAACAGGTCTTCAAATAAGGTCTTGTTCAATTTTTCAAAAACATAAGCATTTTTTTCTAAAAATTGTGCCAAACATAAACAATTTGTTTATTTTGTTTAAACCATTTTTTCTTAAAAAAAAACACAAAGTTTTTTTTATTAAATAGAGACCTGAGATAGCATAAAGGAAGCTAAAGAGAATGGTGCAGGTTTCATGACCGTTGAAATGACTAATTTTGCAAAAATGTTTAAAAAATTTAAAAATTTCGGCGTCTTTCTACAACTACAATTGTGAAGATACGATTTTTTCCTTAATGAAATATGCCCATCAAAAACAGGTCTTCAAATAAGGTCATGTTGAATTTTTTGAAAATATGAGTAGTTTTTCTATACTTTCCTGACAAACACAATAGCCCGCTCGGAATTGACTGCGCTTCGTTTGCGTCGTTTTCTTACAACTTTAACAACTACAATATTTTAAAAATACATTTTTTCTCAATTAAATGTATTTATCAAAACTACATCTTCAAAGAAAGTCATACTTATACGAGTAGTTTTTCTATAATTTTGTGACAAACATAATACCTTGCTGAAAATTTTCTACGCTTCGGACAGCTACATGCGTCGTAAATTAGAATTTGCAATTTTGTATTGTAGTTTTCAATTTTCTGTATATTTTCACTGTTAACTCAACATGCCCTACACTTACTAATAGACTCAATCTGCTAATTACTTTTCTTTGAATTCTTTTGATTGGGCGCCAGGAAACAATTCCAAGTAGATATAGCTTTACGTTAATTAATCGCACGTTGCCGTGCTGGCTCATCCGTTTGGGTTCGGTTTTAAGTAGCAATCTGCTTACCTGCTCTGCCAATTGCCACTCGATCCGCCCTCCGTACAGAGTAGCGTGAAATCTGAAAGTTTGCTGATACTGTGGCACTAAATTACGTTGCCAGATTGCACAATGGTAACTATGTATTTAATTTGTTTCAAATAACAAAAGTTAATTACGAGTTCACTGGAATTCCTATAATTCACAATGACTTTCCCCGTTACTCACGAGCGATCCTACCCTTCGCTGTCTAGCAGATGAAAGAGAGTGATGTTTTATACGTCACTTCGTAGGTAGAAGTTACTTGCCAATTGCTTTACTTTCCCGTGATTCCTAACTCTTCCGGTTTGCGACTTACAACCCCCCAAATGAGTTCATATCACGCGTCGACCATTGGTTCCCTTTCTTAACGTGCTATCAAATCGTTTAATGACCCGCCCTGCACCATAGCAACCCCCCTAGCAACCGCGTACTCTCAACAGGTAACAAATATTCGGCTCCGTATTGTCCTTCCTGCTTGTATGACACCATAACACCCCCCCCCCTAGTAACTGCGTACACCTCATATTTCAAGCTTCTTCCAGCATTTCCCGTCAACTGTTTCACTACGCTATGTTTTGTAAATCACAGTATTATTTATTTGTTCGTTTTTCCATTCGACCTTTTGTTATACATTTAGACATTAATATTTTAGAAATTGTTTATTTTGAAATAAAAAGTAAAAAATTTAATAGCTCTCAGAATAGCGCATTTCTATATTGTTCAGGGTGTCAGGCTTCTTTTTCCAAAATAGGTTTACAAAACTTTTGTATTCTATTTTTGTGCAGTTGTAGAACTCAAATAGTTCTGACAACAATGCGATGAAAACAGTGAAGTTTTTCGCTTCTTTGTTGAATTAGACGTTTTCAAATAATAAACAAGATGTTAGTAGCGCATAAAGTGCAATATTTCAGTTCTACGTAGCTGTTTCCAATATCGCAGGAAAGTATGTGCTGTTGTAGCAACACTAGTTTATGAAGGTTTTGCTTACTCGTGGATCTATCTTAATCATGTCTGTCTTATCTCTTGACACCATCATGACCATACATTATGTATTTTGGCAAGCTAAGAGAATGGTTTTCCATGCATTTGAAATTCAGATGTAAATGGGTTTAATCTCTTTTTATCTCGATGCATGTACGCTCGAAACCTACAGGATTACACGTTTTCGGCAATTCCGTCTGCAAACTCTTCGAAATAGCGACACCATTAGCAGACACTGAACACTTCCGAAGGCTATTCATGAGGAGCGAACATTTAAATACAATTGTGTTTGAAATTCCAATGGGAATAAAATCGTTAACCCTTTCACATTAGTGCTTTCCAAAGGACGTTGTTATATTTACCAATGAATTATTCTAAATATCTATTCAATGCTACTTTGATTTCCTCTTACACACTTCTTGTCATAGAACTGGTGAGCTAAAATAGATAAATTTAGTCTCTAAAGGGAAATATGTCTATTAGATATATTTCCCTCCATACTAGTATGTCGATCAAGAAGTGTCATTTCGAAGTACTTGATTTTATTATGCAACTATAAAAGCATCACCAGACGCCAGAAAACTCCATCAGGACTGCTAACCACCATATGATTGGGGTGAATTTAATTTTTCTTTGTTTGTTTTTATATTTTTAAATTTGAAACGTTTCAAAGATGGAATGTATTTCTTCCTTTTACGGCGAAGAATTCATGAAAGGTTTTGGAATTTCATTACATAATTGCAATTGTATTAGGTAATATTTTGTTGCGATATTTAAGTAATTGGGCAATAGATTTGTTATTAAAATGTTCAGTAGTTTTGATTAAGGTGTCAAGTCAATAATATTAAGATATAATAAGCTGCAATACAAAACAATCCGTGAAAATCAATGAAAACATTAAATACATTATGTAATCGCTTCCATTTCTTGTAAATTATGTGTTTGTGTTTGCATTAAAAAGTAATTGTGTCAATAAGAAGGTTTTAGCCTACATATTCTAATCCAGCCATTTTCTCCCCTTCCGTGTATTTTCAGTGCCTTTTCCAAGAAATTCGCTGGGAGTTTTTCACTGCAGTTTTTTTTCATTTATGGGAAATTCGCGTAAGAATTACATGTTACATTTATTCTATTCTTAGAATGATTAGTCCATATTTTGTAGCAATTTTTTACCCATGTCATTGCATTTCTTATGTATATTACTGTTAATTTAAAACGTTTATGTTAACATAAATGGTTTAATTAATATTCTAAGTTTCTCAACCTTTCCAAAGAAGATCTCGATTTTCCCAATGTTTCAACTGTTCAGAAACCATCAGTATTTTTAACTAGCTGTGTGTATTTAACTAATACAGATAAAACTTGGTTGTGTAAAAAACAGGAAAAAAAGTAAGCTGTAAGATGATGTAATCACCAACTATCTACAATAATTATAATTTTCAAAACTGAACTTGGAGCAGTTCGGTAGGCCGTGTGGTTGAGGGTGAGAATGGAAGGCCCTGCAGCCTCTCGTAGTTCCGGCGTCGGGCGGCAGGGGCTCGCCCGTCGGAGGGAGGGCCCAAGACGGCAGCGCTATCTGTGGGGTGGCCGGCCGCGCTGCTTGCTTGCGCCGGCGCCTCTCGCCAGTCGCCACCTCGCCACGCTTCGCCACACCACGCGATGCTGCCCTCTTTTTCCCGCGACGCCCCCGTTCTGCCTCAGCCCCGCCCGCTGCGCCCTCTGAGGCTGTGACGTCGCAGATCAATTCAGCAGACCGCGAGGTTCGCCGTTTCACACGTAGAGGGGTCTGCCTTTCCTCATGGAAGAGAGAGGGCGGGATATTTCCGCCGAGGTTTCCAGGGGGTTTAAAACATGAAATCTTCTACAACATGTAGTAGCTACAAGTTATCAAGGAATATTCTCCATATTTCTATAAATTCTAACTTACATATTTCAAATATTAATAAAACGGATTGTGAGAACCATCATGAAGATACCCGCTAGTTAGATCTCTAGGTTATAAAGGTCTTCTATCTTCTAGGCACTTTACGTCCCCATTTCTTTCGTTGATATTCCTTAATGCTGGAGTAACGTGCCATTGGTTTCTTCAATCCCATTGCTCCTTTCTCTAGAACTATTGTGCACAATAATTGTATACAGTAAATATAATTATTAGGGAGCGAATTTCTATGATTTTTGCAAATTTTTGTCCGTTGTTTCGGTGCATAGCTAAATGAAATTTCCTGATATTTGGTTACAATATGATGTCATACAGATTAATATGTAAATGCATATTTGTGCATATTTGGCCAATTTTTCCTGTTGGTGCATATTTGTGTAATTATAGGCACATTTTTGCATATTTCCTTAAAAAGATACTTATTTACAAAACGTTTCAACTTTTCAAAGAATCTTATATATTTGTGAACGTTCATTGATTCGAAAGAGCCTGTCACAGTTTGAGTTTTTGTGATTTCTGTAGATGATAAAATACTTGCGTAAATGTACGATATATCTTCAGAACATATTTTTTAAACCAGTCAGAAGAAATTCAACAAGACTTAAAATGTACTTCACTAAGGTGAATATTTACTTCAATTATTTCTCTAGCGAAATAGAGTAGATAATATTATATTTGCACAAAAATATATCTTCTCAGTCCAAGCAAATTTTAATTTCATTCCATTTTTAGTGCTTACTAAAGGGCATATTTTACAAATTTGTTGGTCAAAGATCCGTATTTTTAAAAGCATGTTTTAGATTTTTAGGGCATAAAAATCCTCTCCCTAATAATTATTCTAAAAAATGTATTAAAAGAAGTTAACAGAAAGATTTCAAACTTTATGACACCTCTCACGGTTTCTAAATACAAAATTATGAAATTTTATATAAAAAAGAACAACAGAATTGTAGAGTCGCAAGGTCGATAATTCCATAAAATACATCTAATTTGTCTTACTGTCGTTCTGTGAATAAAAGGTCGTCTTTAAGACTTATTTTTTTACGTGTCGTTTTTTACGTATCGGGTTTGTAATACAATGATTTTAATATTGCAAATGTGCGAATTATACCCCAAAATAGGGACTTATCTAGTCTACAATGAAAAATCTTCAGAAAAGAAAATATATGGGACTAGGAAAACCCGGCAGACGTTGTTCTGCCCTTCATCTCCCTCTTTCCCCTCCCAACTCCGTTTCTCACTGTCTCTCCCTCACCCTTTCCCTGTCTGTCAGTCTCCGTTCTCTACCGTTCTCTGTCCCTCTCATTCACACATACTTGCAGATTCTGCACGTCTCTGAGGATGTGAGGTAATATCGGGAAGCGCCGGACCAGCAAAAATGTAATAGAATGTTCAGGAAGAGTTCATTCTGTAGATTATGGTGTGAGAAACATTTATATGAGGCCTTTGGTCTCAATATTTTAGTTTTTAAGGCCCTAGAACGCCTCGTTTAGGAGTTATTTAACGATCTAGATTCAAAATGCTGCCGAGTGTGTTGCAGGTTGCATTTGACGTGAATAAGTAGTGGATACGTAGTGAATATGTAGCGCCATGTAGTGGAGTTACAATAGAATTAACACATAAACCTTCTCGGTGAAAAAACACGTAGAAGTGCTAACTTTCATGGAGATCGGTCCAACGGTGTTGGAGTTTTGCGCTTATATACATACCAACATTCTGTTTTATATATATATATATATATATATATATATATATATATATATATATATATATACATACATACATATATATATAATTTGCCAAGGGTCACGCTCTGATGTGCTTAGAATTTTGCTAATACGATATAGACAGGACGTTTTTCATATAGTGATTGTGTGAATTCCCAACTGTGAGGCCATTTCTTCAGAAATGCTGATGCTGGGGATGAAATGAGCTCTTGTTTTGACTAGCGTGTCTCAAAAAACATTCGATAGCAGAGGTAGGTGTATTCGCTGGAGTGTTGTCAGTGACGGATTTTCGAATATCGCCTGGATACACAAGATTAATAAAGACTGGTGCGTTTGTTGCCTGCTGAAGAGCGAGTGTCTCTTTGTTCTATGTCCATGTGTTATTAAACTAATTACCATAGAAATGCCTCAAAAGTGTAAAAATGATCCAAACATATTTTGCTGTGTGTGTGGTTCCTTCACAATGAAAAGTCATCAGCGTAGATCCCAACATATTTGTTCTTCCTGTTCATATAAAACGTAGATTAATTGTTTGGTGAAGACGGTACTCAAGGCTAATTGGAGATTTACCGCTGTAAAAGTTAGTTCATCACATTTCTGAGTGTGTGTTACTAACACAATTTAAAAGGAAATGAAATATGGCAAATTTTTCGTGTACTACATTGACTCTCTATTGCAGAAATATGGTGGGTCATGGCGCAAATGGTAATGCAAAATCGTAATCTGTTAAAAACTGGTTAGAAAAATACTGTATTTCTGATTATTACAAGACGTTTCATTTAGTAGACCCGTGCAAACATTTAGTGGACACATTCCGCTGCGAGCAGTCGAGCAGTGCAGACCTCTGAGCGCAGCGCTACTGTCAGTAGCAGTTTACGATTCGAAGTGTTAAGGTGTATCAGTGAATAGTTGTCTACACAGTGCAATCTCAATCTAAAGTGCAGTGATTAACTAGTTATTAATTCTTCATCAACATTCAACAACACTGGCCTGAGCCAGTGCATCGCCGATGCCTTAGCTCTGGTTTATCCAACTGACGGCCAAATGGAGGTCGTGGAAGGCGACGGCCGTGATATTTCAGCTTCATACGCACCAGCGTATCTGCTAACTCCACCACAACAAGCGCAGATATCTCAGCATTCAGCACCGGCAGTGTATTCAATGCAGACAACAAGTATGCAGAAGCCTATGCAAAATAACATTCAACCAAATCAGGTCAGTCATTACGCGCAAGCCGAAGGCGCGACCTCGTCTTCAAGCTGCAGTGACAATGTCAATGCAAACTCTGTACCAGTCCCCCAAGTGAACAGTGGCAAACGTGGAAACAGTGATCCTATCCAAAATCCAAACCAATCTAAAAAAGTAATTACCAATTCGGATACTAATTATGCTATTCCCACTCAGAATAGTTTCGGCATTCTAACTAACCTTCCTGATAATGATGATTCAAATCCCACCGACCCCACTATGCCTGAAAATATTAGAATACCACCTATCCACATTAACAATATTACGAACATTATTGAACTAAATCAGGAAATTAAAACCCAAATCAGTGCGCAGTTCACCGTAACATTCAATAATAACAAAGTCAAAGTTAACTTCCAAAAATAGAAGACTTCAGAAAAGCAATTCAGTATTTCGTGAAAGCTAATAAACAGTTTCATACGTATAAGGACCCAACCAACAAAAAGTTTTCCGTGGTTTTTAAAAACATTCATCCCTCCATCACGCAAGAGGAAATATACAATGACCTGAAGGAACAATACTCTTCCCTTAACAGTGTCACTAGGTTACATAAAAACAATGAGCCCATCCCAGTTGTAGCTGCTGAGTTCTCGGGCCAACAATCAATTGAATCAATTCTCCGAACAACTCAAATCTGCAACTTAAAAGTTAAAGTCGAAAGAAGACGAAAAACTAAAGGAATAATCCAGTGCCTCCGCTGCCTAGACTTCGGACATACTAAAAATAATTGTTACAACAAAATCTCATGTATACATTGTGCCGAGAATCATTACTCAGTAAATTGCCCCAGCAAGAATGACCCCCCGAAATGCAGAAACTGTGAGGGGACTCACCGTGCTGATATCCGTACTAATGAATGTCAGAATTTCAGAAAACTATCAGAAAATAAAACTAGAACTTCCCAAAACTCCACTTCAAACATTAGAACCAGCAAACCAACCTCACCCCCACCCCCACCTCCACCCCCACCTCAAAACGCCTACCACTTCCCTGGACTCCATAGAACTGCCAACATACCAAATTTTACCCATGAATCAGCTTTTAATCGCCCACCAAATAACATCCCGACATACATCCCAACTCACAACCCACAAAACAGGCTCCCCCAGAACTTTCTGAGTACTCCTTTTATTCATAATATTATCAATCAAATAATAACTCATATAATCAACATCATCAATTCAGTCATCCCAACTATTATTCAAAAAATTCAACAAGCAATTACTTCTAATTTTAGTTTCCCCAATGGCACAAAATAATTCAAATCATAGGTTAATCCTAATGAACTGGAACGCATGTGGCATCAGTAATAAAAAAAACGAACTCCATTATTTTCTCCAAACCAATAATATTGACATTGCTTGCATCACAGAATCTCATTTAAAACCTCCAGCTACTTTCAAGCTACCAGGTTACAATACAGCAAGAATGGATAGGGCCAACTCCCCAGGCGGCGGAGTGATCATACTCATCAAAAACACTATCGCCTATTTCGAAGAAAACACAACATCCATCAATGGCATCGAAACAATAGCAGTTTCACTTACCAACACCTACCCGAATTTTACTATCATTGCCGCGTATAAACCCCCCAACAAAAGAACAAATTTTACAGATCTAAATAATTTACTTTCGCGCTTATCATCTTATATTCTTTTAGGAGATCTAAATGCCAAACATGTACAATGGGGCTGCAGAGTCACCAATGCAGCAGGTGCCCAACTCTTAAAATATGTAGTAACTAACGGAATTAAATTGATCTCACCCCCAGAACCAACCTATTATCCCTATGACTCAATCAGGCTTCCGGAGATACTAGACATAGGAATAACAAACATTAATGTCAATTTTCATTCAACCCCGCATTTTGAACTCGATTCTGATCACATCCCAGTGTTAATTTCTACAGATCAAATTCCCTCTCCCCATTCACCCACTCCTGCTTTAAATACTTACAATTTAAACTGGACAAAATTCAAAAATTTAATCCAAAAACAAATACCCAATTTTAAAATACTTAACTCCCCAGCGGAAATAGACCAGACAATAAGTCAACTAAATAACATAATAATTAACACAATAGGCAAACTCAACCCCGTACGACCGATCACTCTTCGGAAACACACAGCAGACAAACTACCACAAAGCATTATCAAAATCATGGAAACTAAAAATAAAACCAGGAGACTATGGATGGCACTTAGAATCCCTTCATTAAAAAAGAACTCAATACTCTAACCAAAATCAGTAGAAAAGCACTTGAACACTATAAACAAACTAAATACAATAATAGCATTCATTCATTAAATACAAGTAATAACTCACTCTGGAACTTCACGAAAAGAATACTCAGAAAAAAAACTATAATCCCCCCACTAACAACTTCAAATGGGAAAACACACGCAACTGCTGATAAAACGGAAGTACTAGCCGACCATTTCGCATCAACTTTCACACCAAACCTCACATCTCCCCACACAGATCACACTCAAATTCAGCTCGTCGCGAATTCCCCTAATTTTAACGTTCCACAACAAATTAAGTACATCACTCCACAAGAAACTCTAAAAGTTATCAAATCCCTTCCAAATAAAAAAGCCCCCGGTCACGATAAAATAAACAATGTAATTCTCAAAAACCTACCCAATTCTGCCATAGCTTTCAATGTAAACATATATAACTCATCTTTAAGAACTGGCTACTACCCTAATACCTGGAAACATTCTATCATCCTCCCTATCCCCAAACCCAATAAAAAGCATAGCATCCCTGACAACTATAGGCCCATAAGTCTCCTCCCCACTTTAGCAAAAATTTTTGAGAAATTAATTCTAACAAGATTAAACCAATACCTGAAAAAAATACACCTCATACCATTCTATCTATTTGGGTTCACAAATAAACTATCCACAGCACATCAACTTTTGCGCATATCTGAACATTTCCACTCCTCCTTCCAAAAAAAACAATTTTCAATAGCAGTTTTCATGGACATCGCTAAAGCATTTGACAGGGTAAGGCATGAAGGACTAAACTATAAACTCTTATCAATAGGCACCCCTACGTACCTCTTCAAAATAATCAAAAGCTCCCTAACCAATAGAACCTTCTCAGTTGCAATAGAAAATCATAATCCTAACCCCCGACCCATTACAGCAGGACTACCTCAAGGATCACCTCTCTCTCCATTACTCTACAACTTATATACAGCAGATATGCCTACATCAAGATTCACTCACATAGCCCTGTTTGCAGACGATACGGTAATCTACATGTCCCACTCCTCAATTAATTACATAGCCAACGAAATTCAATCCCATTTAAATGAAATAGAAACCTGGGCAACGAAATGGAAAATCAAAATCAATCCCTCGAAATCTACAGCTAAAGTCTTCACTTTCAGACCATATTCCTTCCCTACGCCGTTTAAAATGAACAACAACATAATCCCTTGGACTCCCCATAACAATGCCGTTAAATACCTTGGCCTCCATATGGACACCACATTAAATTGGAAAATACACATAGACACCAAAGTTCAGCAAGCCAAAGCAAAATTAATACAGTTAAAACCACTCTTAAATCACAGGAAACTCTCACTAAGCAATAGCATCATCTTGTATAAAACAATCATAAGACCTCTTCTTCTGTACGCGTGTCCAATTTGGACAAATGCAGCAAAATATAACATCAACAAAATACAGATAATTCAAAATAAATTTCTAAGAACCATCACTCGAGCCCCATGGTTTATTTCCAATAAGCAGTTACACCATGAATTTAACCTTAATCCCATCGCACTCCACATAGCATTCCTGGCCAATAACTTCTATTCCAACCTAACCCTCATCAACCAAGATAGACACATCAGCATAGGTAAATTTAATGAAACCCCAACAAGAATAAAAAATAGATATCCTATCCACTCATTCCTAAACATTTTTGCAAATATTAATGCTTCTTAGAGGTGCTCGGTGAGTCCCCTCGTCAATTGTAGTGTTCAATAGATTTAGTTTATAGTATTAGATGTAAGTCAACAAAGCAAATGGAGAGTTGTAAAAACTGAACTTTGTATAATAATCCTATTTAAAATAAATAAAAAAAAACATTTAGTGGATAATCAGTCCTGCAAAAGGAAATAGGGGGAAAATAGAAAACTCCTACCCTCCAGAATTATTTCTGATTACGTTCACAAATTATCTTATAAAGACACTCCTTTGCAATATATATTGATTTCAATTTCTCTTGAATTTATATTTGACAGATGTTTTTACCATATGGTAAAATAGCTTCATACTA
This sequence comes from Acheta domesticus, assembly GCA_031308135.1. Taxonomy (NCBI): domain Eukaryota; kingdom Metazoa; phylum Arthropoda; class Insecta; order Orthoptera; family Gryllidae; genus Acheta; species Acheta domesticus. The sequence goes on along the minus strand of JAHLJT010009436.1, from coordinate 128,925,134 downwards.
AATCACATACAGATCACCATTTATTTAACATTCTTGAGTTACAGCTGAGTTTATTTGTTGCACCAGATGGAGTTTCGTTTCACAAACTTATACATTAACGTTCCTTATGCATTTATGAGTTGTTAAGTTGATTTTAACATTCCTTATGCCTGAAATTACTAACCAAAAAATGCCAAAATTGTTTAATCAAATCGCCGTAATCATCGTTTGTGGTGTGTAGGATTTAATACTTTCTTTGGCTCTTCCAGAAAACGAATGGATGTTGAGTTTGTCAATCTCTTTAAAGTAGTGTCTCTTTGACAATACACAGTTCATTAGCGTTTAGTCTTCTAATTTTGTTGCAGACGGCTTTGGTTATTCTGACTCGCCTGAATTTCCCTGAACTTCCTCTATTTCCAATATAATAAATCTGAACAAGTGGTGCTACAACACGTTCTTTCTCCTATTATTTGTAACTTTTTCAATTTTCTAAAATTAGGGGAGTTCAACGAAACTCGACTTCTTTATAAGCATACATCTGTGAAAAATATCAAAGAAAAAATTCGGAGCAGTTTTTAAGAAAATTTTATTTTTAAAATCGCCTTTATTTCACAAAATCTTACGTGAAAACAATTCACGTTGTGAAAAAATTGTTCATGACTTCATTTAACTATCTAATTTTGAGGGAAAAAATTCAATTTAAACAAGTGGTGCTACAACAGCAGATACTTCCTTTCATAATTTTTAAATTTGCAATTTTAGAGAGATCAACGAATCTGATTCCCACGCCTTTCTTTTAACCTTCTTTTAACCTCTTCTTTCCGTGGAAAAAATGGAGTGGTTTTTGAGAAAAATTATATTATTATAAATTTATAAAATATTTTATAAATTGCATTAATGTCATACCCAAATTACGTGAGAAGATTGTTTGCAAAATACTTGGTCTGTGGAAAAAAAATCACTACCTTCAATTTTGTAATTTGGAATGTTAAATTTTTGCAATTTGCGAAAATACGGCGAATTCGCCGAAAATGAGAGTAGTACCATATTTTCTACCGTCCCTTGATACATACGACGAGAAAACGAGGAGTAACGAAAGAATTTGGTGCCGTTTTAGAGAAAAAATTGTTTAAACATTTTTAAAATAGCGTATATTTCTAGATGTCTTGGAACATATTATAAAGAAAAAATATGTATCTTCAATATTCTTGTTGTAGGTACACTCATCCCCAAAAATTGCACTTTTGCAATTTTCAAAATTTTTGGGATTTCAACGAACTTGAGACCTGCACCATTCTGCACCAAATGTCATTAACACTATTCGAAGACGAAGTTTAATCAAAACATTTCGTGCCATTTTTGAGAAAATTTTGAAAATGCTTTTGAGGCTTTATGTAAAGTACCCTCAAAAATCAAAATATCCTTTTGAAACTTCCAAAGCCTCGAGTCCGTTCAGATCGATCGGGGAATATCACTTTTGGAGAAAACCGGCTGAACGGTTTAAGCGGTAGATTTGACCACGGACTTTTACAATTTTCGAAAATTCAGATGGTTTAATGAATATTCGACCGCATGTTTTTATAAGCATACTTTGCTCTATCTGAGAAAAAATAAACAAAAATATGGAGTCAAAAATATCCTTTTCAAATGCAGTGGGATGTGACATCAGCCTGATCTATCGGGGAATATCAATTAGCGTGACCATCCTGCGAACGGTTTATCCGCTAGGGTTGTTCAAGTACAGACAAACACATGTTTTGCTATAAAGAAATATGTCGGTATGAAGGACGCACAAAACTTGGATTCTGTCTACACCTCGTGTTAGAGGAAGTTATTTATTACGAACAAGATTTACCCAGTTTCTCGGTATCAGGGACTCACATTACTAGTTTTTCTGTCGAAAACACTCCGTTTTTTTGTGGTAGTTTTACAATATTTTATAGTACGTAAGTAGTAAGCCAGTAAGTGAAAGGAATGTATGGATTATATTTAGATGTTTTAACCTTATGATGTAATAAAAATTCACACAATGAAGAATATTTAATATACAAGAAGAGAAACATGATATGATCGTACAAAATCAAAAACATTGAATGAAACAAGTAATTTTGCTTCTTATTTTAGCGAACCGTATCTACATTTTATCGAACTGTAACACACCTACATCTTTAGTAGATTCAAGTGATTTCGCCTCGTGAGAGGTTGTTGGGCCACTAAGACTGTGGGCATGAAGCTCTCGTAAGGCATGAATGTTATAAGTTGGATTTGTGGCGTGAGGAACATTCCCAATTCCTTGAGTATCACATGAATACCATTATCTCTCCATATTTTCTTGGCCTATCCGGTAATTATGTGTGAGGTGCTGTGCTGTGTGTGAAATTGAGAAACTGGATCACTTCTGTCAGTTTAATGAATCGAGCACCGAATTGCGGCCATGGGCAACCTTGAACATGCGAGTATACGCAGTGGCGGATCCGGGGGGAGGGGAGCATGGGAGCCATGCCGCCTAGAGTTTTCGTTTACCTTCCTTTATTTGTCAAAATTATTTTAAAATATTTATAGTAGAATTATGTAATAATGATTCTACACAATATTATTTTTTAAATAAATACACTACAAAAATAATATATAATGTAATAACAAATGTTTGTTTATTAACAAAAATCTATGATGGTCCCCTCCAAAATAATAGGCTGGATCCGCCCCTGTGTATGTGTAATAGTACAAGAACGATATTGGCTTAAGGGCTGTCACAGCGTGATGTTGGGTAGCGCAAGGTCTCTCTTCACTAAGAATTGTTCCAGGAAAAAAGAGCGGTAGCAACGACGAGAGGCCCTGATCTCTTTGGCGCCAATAGAGAGACGCTAGGATGGGGTGGGGCAAAACCCTAAAACTAACCCAGACTCAAAAGAATAGGAAGGGAACTATGAACTATTGTTACTTTTCCGTACTAATCACCAGTCGTTTTGTTTGTAAATATTACTGCTCGTTTATTTTTAGTGACGAAATTAATATTTTATACTCGCAAACTGTTTATGCATTGTCATAAAGGTAGGGTTGTATAGCGAGAAGTTACATTTTCTCACACGTACGTCTAAATATTGTTGTTGTTTTTATTATTATTATTATTATTATTGTTTTTATTAATCATATGTTATAACCCGACCAAGCGGAGTGTAGGACTGGCGATGAGGGCAGCACTGCGCTTTGTTTTGCTTCGGAGAGAAAGAGACAGAGCTATTGGTATTCTCAGTGCAATTGAAAACTGAAGCACTGATCTAGACTAAGGTCCGAAGACGAGTAATGTCCCTCTTGTAATTCATCAATAACCATGACTGTCCATTTGAAAACACGGAAAAATGCCGACGCGTTCGATAATTATATTAATAATTACTGATAACCATATAAAGAACGGAAGTATTTTGAGTCCCTAAAAGTAATCACATATTCCAGTCATGCTACACAATAAATTTTGCAACATGAGTACATTATATTATTCTATTTAATGGAAAACATTCAGGAGCTTTTTGTTTAACTCCCAGATTCCCACAAAATACAATATAATGTGTTTCCAACCGTTAGTGAGTGATCAAATTATTAAGTGCTTTCTTTGTGGTTAAAGTAATGTTTCTATGGAAAATTATCTGAAAAAACTAATTGTGCTGATTAATTTGTATTACTTGCTATTATATTACAAAAATGTTTCATTACTTTGGAACAGAGCATGAATGCACCAGCAGCCTATACCGCCCCGGCGCTAAAACGCGACGCAACTGTCGCTGTTGTTATTTTTCAGATGATCTTCATTTCTACACTCCGCTTAGTCGGGTTATAGTTAGATTTCCCTAAGACACAAGGAAGCGTATGCTATAATTACAAGGTTACAAGCACTTAAAAAACTAAATCATAAAACGATTTTTAATTTTTGTCAAACTTTTAAATCTAATTAGTTTTATATGAAATAGTTGTGGGTTTGAGCACTGTCCTGATCGCTTCAATTGACATTCAACTTGAAAGTCTTTAAAACGATGGTCTATTCTTAATCAGTGTTTGGATATGCGTTCTCACTGGTTTACTCTCTGCATCATGTTCTTTTTTTACCTCTGGCAGCCCTTACAAAACAATTATTCTTGTGTTTCTTGAAAGAGGTAATTGTTTTAGTATTTGATAGTATGCTGAAAAAAAGATATCGTATTTCTCTCATGTGTAAAATTATATTGAGGATACTTGGTAGTTCGTGGAAATTTTAACATGGTGTTTCAAAGAATACCTCAGTTAACATGATCTTATTATTTCTTTGTGCACGGAAGTCGGAGCAGGATGTTTGCGCAGGGAAGGGGGTGGGCCAAAGGAACGGGGATCCACGAAAAGTTTGAAAGGGGCCATGCCTTTTTTAATAAAATATTTTATTTACATAAATATCAATAACCCCGATTTTCGCTTCAAAATTCGAGGAATTGTTGCGACATTTAGTGAAGAGGCTCTCCAAGGCCTCTGGCAATCCTCTAAATGCTTCAACAAAAAAAATTTTGTTAATTAATTGTATCAATAAAGTTATAATTTCATTCTCTTTGCGGTGTGTTCTGTTTATTTACTAGTAACTTAAAAAGTCAGGCAAATAACGTTTAATGGAAAAAGTTCAGAATTGTAGTTGCCCCTCCCGTATTGTTTGAGGTTGCGCACGCTTGTGTATTTCCCTATTTTCGTTGCTTGATTTAACCTCGCACAACTAATTCCAAAGAGCCCTTCTTTTTCTTATCTTATTTATTACCCCTATTTTCACGTCATTGTCATTGTACCCGGCCTTCGCTAATTTCGATGATAAATTCGTTCCTTCGTGTCTCTAAATCTATGTTTCTTTGTCGCAGATAAGGTTTTTATGAGCGGTGAAGAATTTTCACTTTTCGAGGAGAGCTTTGAAGAAACATATCTCACTACATTTCAAAATTTAAGTTGCTAGTCACCTACAAGTTATATGAGGCGTGTCGTTTCCATTGCTTCTTTTACTCTTCCCATTTTTATAAAGAAAATGGAAGGTCTATCTGGAGTACAATTGGTCATAAAATAGTTTTATAATATGCGTATTATTTTCAAGTGACATTAGTGAAATTAAAAAGTCTACCCTGCGAATAAAATTTATCATCTCAGTTAGGCTGTTCTCTTTCTGTCGGAATAATATTTTAGAGCATTTCATTGATTATTTTCCCAATATTGTTAATTTTATTATGTATTGTATTGGTGCAGCCCTTGTAATGATACACGTGCGTATTTATATTTTGCCTTCTCTAAATAAATAAAGTCGTATTGTTTTCAAAACGCGTGATCCTTTTTTTTTAATTAATGGCTTCGTAAACGAAGTCCATTTTTAGTATTCCGTGCCCACCACAGAACGAATGCAAGGTATTGTTGAAAGCGCTCCGGCCGGCCACACCTGGGGGAGAATATAGAAATGGGATGAATGTATTGAAAAAATTATTAAATGAAGTATAGCTTCAAAGCATTTATCTTTTCGGAAATCCGTGTACAAACTTCCAAACCACCGAAAAAAGATTACGTATTTGCGTTCGTAAACATTCTTTATAACGTGACATATTAATAACTTGATTCTCATTACAAAAAAAAAATTCTTGGTAAATAAAATTACAAAAAGTTAATTAACAAAAGGCGCCCGTAAAATGTAAAGAATAAAACATTAATTATTAAATGAAGTATTGCTTCAAAACATTTATCTTTACGGAAATTCATGTACAAACTTCCAAACCACCGAAAAAGGATTATGTATTTGTGTTCGTAAACATTCTTTATAACGTGACATATTAATAACTTGATTCTCATTACATAAGTGTGAAGGGTAAAAAAAATTCTCATTACAAAAAAAAATATTTTTCTTGGTAAATAAAGTTACAAAAAGTCAATTAACAAAAGGCGCCCGTAAAATGCAAGGAATAAAACAAACTATTGTATTTAAAATGAACGATGAAATAAGATTGAAATGTCAAAATAGAGCTGTGGGTGAGTTTCACGCTATGAGTGAATAAACAAAGTTAAAAGAATTCCTCTTGAATGAGCTTTTCATTTAAATAAAATACAATTATTTGAATTACGATGTAAGGAATAATGCAATACGGATGGAATTAAGTTGTAGGTATGTGAAAGTAAAATGAATTACGTTACGATGGCACGAATGACCCGCGAGCCTTGATTGTAAATAATTATTTAATAAGTATAATTAATACAAATATAATTAATTTAAATAATAATCTGGGACGGTTTCAAATACGTGCTTGTGTGTGTTTACGTATTCCTAAAGAGATATGAGAGCTTTCAGTTAGAAAAGAAGTGTGTAATGTTACACCAGAAAGAGAGCCGTATAGAGAGCTCCTTATCCATATACTGTATTTGAGCAACTCCGAGTGTGTGTGTTCGGATATGCGGTTCCATCACTCATGGCTACACCGCTTCCCATGCGGTTGAAGTAAAGAGAGTGCTAGACGGCCAGTCCTGGAAAGCTGACATTTACGCGAAAGTATGTGGTTGTGTGTAAGCATAGTACAAGGGAAAAATAAGATATTATATTGAAGGAGAGGGGTTATCACCAAAATTTTCATAGTTGAAGTGTAGGATACACGACTGATTTTACATACCTGCAATAAAATGTTGAACTCGTGCACGAAATTCACATTTAGTTTTTAATTAAGCTCAACATAATCATTTGATGTTCTGATGACATAGGAGGGAATAAATTAAAGCATGAGTGTTTATGTATTTGCACTCGGAACATTTCTTTATGGTCTTTAAAACTTTCTGTACCTTTAAACATTCTTCAACTTTTCCATCAAGTTTGTTCCTCTCTTTGCTTTTGCGTCTTTTGCACGCTTTACGGGACTGCACGCACCCTTTCCATTTCTTCCTACTATGTTCAGCTTTGCCCGGCTTAAGCCAACCCGGGTGGGCCTTTTCCGATCCAGCCCGCTACCTCAGCACCGCCCTCATCCCAGGGCGTCGGCCTTATCCGTCGCCGCGCAAGCCGTGCCTCGGTTTCAATTAGCCGGGATCAACGTGCGCCGTTAAGGGCGCGGCCTCGTTATTTTTAGGACGTCACCCGCCACGTCCACGTCCCAGGCCTCTCTCAGGCTTTGCCATCTTTTGGCAGTAGAACGTGACGTTAATTGGTTTACCAAATATTTTTCGTTAGTCACCGTTGGAACACAAGACGTCCGGCTGGTTTACGAGAATCACGATGACGCGTTTTCGGATATCGTCATAATAATCTTTTGGGATTCAGAAATAATGTTTGACACGACCGGCAATGTAAATTGAAATGGAAGTACAAATTCATTAAAACGAGTATTGATATAATGTAATTCTAAATGTTAATTGCGTTGCATTGATAAATGCGAATACGATGTTAACTAGAGTGCATTTTGTGCTGGAAGTGAGTTTGGTGTAGAGGAGATTTACAATGCATAAATTTATAGCGCTGATAATGAATTCATAGCTTTAGATGGAGATCAAAGGTGTTGGAGGTCAAAGGTATTGTAGGTGAAAATGAAAATTGTAGAACGTAACATTCATATGTTCCCTTTAAGTTCACATTTGTGGTTCTTGTGTATTGCGTGTGTAGTACGAAAATAAAATGATTAATTAAATTTGATGATGGTGAATGCAAACACCGCAGAAATTAATTTCGAAAGTACGCTGATGAGAGAGTGAAATTATATATTTGATTATTTAATCGAGACTAAAATTGTATTTTACGCACTATTTGTCGTCTTTTTCGACCAAAAACTAAGTTTATTTATCGACCTAGGTACGTAAAAACACTGTTGTTATTATAATGATTACCACCAATTTTAACGAAAGCTACTTAACATGAAGGATAATATTAAGATTCACTTTAAAAATATGACAGGGTTCATTCATCCATGAATAAACGGTCCATCATCCTAGATTCTTCTTACTCATCGTTGTTATGTGACGTTTGCCATGAAGTTAATCAGAGAAAAAGAGAGAAGAAAAGACATAAGAAGAAAAGTCAGTGAGAGCTACAAGAAAAGCACGAATTAAATGAACAATAAAAGTAGGTGAAGTAAAATGTAGAATAAAAGAGGAAGGGTTAACAACTTTAAAAAGAAGATAAATATTGAGATGAAAGAGAAAACAAAAGCAATTAACTTTGTCTTTCTGACTCTCATTACGAATTGAAACATTTTGTGTATGAACTATTAGATATCCAAAAGGAAACTATAGATAGGACTGGCAACCGATTATGTGCCTTTTCATCCAATCAACCAGTGGTCCGATCATTCGCGACCAGACGTGGCCCCCGGAGGGTCAGCGTGCGGAGCGCTTGGCGAGCGACTTGACGAGCAGCCGCCCCAGATTCCGGGCCGCGCTCGCATCGAGGCCCGGGCGCGGGCCCGGTCCTGGTCCCGGCCCTCCTATTAAGATGCTTCGCCATGCGGCCCGTGCGGCCTCGGGTTAACAGCACTTGAGCGGTGCATTGTTCGCCCGCGTGCCTTGCGCATCGCCCGCCGCCGCCGCCGCCGCCGCCACTGAGGGCGCCCGACTCGCCCCAGCACGTCCGCGTTCGCTCTGGGAGTGCGCCGCCTGATTTGACCGCGCCCGCCGCTTCGCCATGGCTTCCGCCGCAATGTCGCACGTCTGGATGCCTAACGTTCTGCGCAGAGTAGGTTTTTTTATTTTTATTGTTTTATTGATTATTATTAATTGATTTGGTCAGTACGTTATTGATTTTATTTGACGACAGCAGCTTCGCCATCGCTTCCGCCACGATGTCACACTTTGGATTCCGAACGTTCTGCTAGGATCTATTTTGTTTTAGCTATGATATTGGTTATTACTATTATTGACTAGTTGAATCATTATGCCATTTAACTTTTATTCATTGCTCTGGTCATTGTTATTGGAGTTCTTTTATTCCCGCCGACTGCTTACAATGGCTTCCGTCGTGACGCGTCTGGATGCCTAACGCTGTAGGTAGAGTATGTTTTGTTTTGATTGATTTATTTTACGGGTTTATTTATTCATTGGTCTCTTGTTTATTTTATCTCTATATCCTTCACCGTTTGTTTTTATAAGTTCTCGAAATGAGCTTGCGTACAAAATGTTAATTAGTATAAATAAATACTGAATTAATGTGTTTTTTTATTAAGCATGGTGTATACTTGTTTGTGCATACTCAAAATTCGATTTGTAAATAAAAACATTAGATTGAATTTTAGTTTACAGAACAAATACAGAATCTCATTAATTTCTTTTTCTCGACGATTTTCTACCAGAATTTCACTCGTAAAAATCTAGGGTGAATTGTTCGTTACATGTATTAGGTAACTGAAGTCAAGGTAAACATCAGAGAAAAAAATATTTCGTTGTTAAATGTTTCATGTAATTTATTTAATCATTTATTGATGTGGAAAAAAAGAACAAATGCAGTGATTGTTTATTCAATTCTTAAGGGAAATGAAACGTTAAAAATCAATTGCGGGCAAGACTAGTGATTTAGTCGAAGAAATCTCTTCTGTAATACCGATATGAAAATAAGTTGAAAATATCCTAAATTTAGAGATTTTATAAATAATAATAATAATAATAATATGTAATCATTTGAATGTTACACTCATATAATCTATTTGGATGATTTTTTTGTTCAATAAACGTTGCGAAAAATGCTTATTGTATGTTCAGTTGATAATAAATTAAAATAACAGTAATAGATTAAAACGGTGATGTCTTTGATTAAATCCATCACTATACTACTTTGATTGATTCCATCACTAACAACTAGGCATTGTTCCATCTATCTTCAATACTTCGATTTCTAATTTCGCTTTCGCCTAATTTCGACTATTGTTTCTCCGTCAGTATCAACGTCTACCTTTGCTTCGGTTTCTATCGTATCCGTTTCTTACTTGTCATCACTTTTCTAATTTCTCGTAGTAGGTATTTATTTCTATTTTTAGAATTAATTTAATGGGAATTTGTTAATTCGTACTGCTGGAATAAATTAGTAAAACGAGACGTTAATAAATAATCAAATCAATACTTTTGAATGGCGAAATAAGGAGGAAAACTAGAAGCAAACATCTGTCTCTGCGAGACTGTAAATCCTTAATTGGCAAAACCGCCTTTGTCTATGTCCAAACAAGTGAAATGCCTCACGAGCACCCTCGTCATGTCGTGGTCGCCTCATTTGCTGCAGAGCTCTGCTATCTTCGTGTCTCGTCACCACTTCCCACGAGCCCTGCGGCAGTCTGTTTGAACTCTCAACTACACAGGTAACGTCCCACCGGATTGTACTCTGCGTTGCATGTCCTTTGTGAAAGCGCCCCAAAACTCTTGCGTGGGCAGAAACTACTGCTTGTCGCGCGCGTCCGAGGAGGCGAAGGACAGGCGAGATGTGGCTGTGAAGGCGAAGCCAGGATGGGTGGCAGGGGAGTTGTGGCGTGCACTCTAAGTGGCAGGGAAAATCCTGGCGCGATCAGTTGGTTGTGGAACGACAAATATTTATTAGTAGACAGTAGAGCAATAGTATGTTGATGCTTACGCAAGGAAAATATCTATCAAATGAATGTGTGTGTGTTTTTGCTTTCTAAGCTTGCCGACACTGAGGTGCTATTTGTCTTTCAGTTAATATCTTTTTCGGGCATCGATGAATGTATAGTGTTCTTATATTGCGAAAAGAATTAAAACACTTTAGAAGAAAACAATTTTTTTAGACAGGAAGAGGAAAAAATTCGCCTCATGAAGACACTGTTACTAACTGAATCTGTAAAGCAGAGTGTCCTGAAAATCAAATTTAGACATCATTCTATACTTTAAAAATATTTCTCCAGTTTCTAATCGAATTTGTGCTTACAAGAAAACTAGCGATACATTTCTCAGGGTTCAAACATTTAAACTTTCGTGGCCGTAACTGTAGCACTTGACAGGAATTACAAGGAGTGTTGATATATTCTTGATGAATTGCGTCAAAACTACTTCAATATTTCCTGGAGAAACATTGGAGACTTCCACCATCACAATTATTTTTATGTTTCGTAAAGTCGTTGTTCATGTTCATCTGTCTATATGTATGTCTTCATTTGCTATCATGCATGTTCCTTACTGGTATGTAGCATTTTTCCGGTCAAACTTTTCAAGGCAAAATCTTATGAATTCAATAGTGATGGTTCTGTTGATGATGAAACATACGTGATAATCTGCTATCAAGACAAGTCTGTGCTCAGTTGTAATAAAACTCTCTGCCACACATCAGCAGGACGAAATATGCTTGACGCTAAAATCTTCAAGTTTCTTTAAAACTCTACGTGTGTTGTTCATGTAATTCTGCTTCTCGTGTAATAATTTGCTTTTAGCCTATCAGCCATATGTGAATCTGAAAATAATTTAAGCCACTAATTTTAGTTGACTAAAGATTGATATAATAAAGATATATTTCTGGGCATAGATTTTTCATACTAGAGATCATAGACCATATAAGATAAGCTCGCTCTTACAAAAAAACAAACAGTTGAATGTGCAATGCAATGTGATGAGTGGATGGAGTGCGTGCGCCCGCGCGTTTCTGCCTATGTGAGTGGATGCGTGCGTGCGATAAAGGACCCCTTCAACGCGAGATCCGAAACTGTGCGATCCGCAACTCCGTTTGGGCGCAAAGGCTGCCTTTGCAGCAGCCTATGTCCGGCCGCGGCGGGTGCAACTCGCCACCTCCCCGTCCTCCGTCCTGCTCCTTCTCTCCCGACTCCCGCGCCCGTCCGTGTTTGTCGTGTGGGTCTGACGCGCGGCCTGCGCGCCGCGTGCGTCTGTCGCAGCTGTACGACCGCATCTCGAGCAAGGTGGTGAGCCCGACGCGCGCGCCCCCCAGCGACGCGGTGCAGAAGTGTCGGGAGGTGGCGGAGGTGGTGCGCGAGCTGGAGCAGGCGGCGGCGGAGCTGGACGTGGAACCTGCGGACTTGGAGGAGCTTCGGGACATCCTGGCGCGGCCGCACGTGAGGGTGAGTAGCCCGCCACGCGCGCTGTTGGTTTCGCAGCTGCAGATCGACATTTTGGGACTTGACTTTTTCAGGCGTTGTCATTCCTCCTAAATACGCTCCTGAAAGGTTGTGATGGAGCCAGGGACTATGTTTCATCTTTAGTTGCCAAAGAACAAGACTTTTTCTTCAAGATTTAGATGTAATTAAATATTTATCTAAATTAATACTAATACATTAGTGGGGAACATGTAGGGAAAAATTGATTCAGTGGAACGCTGTACGCCCTTTAGGCACCAGCATATATTTCGTCAAGTGACGGTTTATAGGAAACAATTGCAACAATGCCACCCGAAATCATTGCATTAAAATGTTTTATATTTGAGGTGAAGTGTGCGAGGTCGGTTAAGTTCTTTTAATTAATTACGAGTTAGATTTTTTCATCTTTTTGGCATCTATTTTTCATTACAAATATGTTCTGCAAAAGTACAATTTCATAATTTTTAAAAAAAGTGAAACATGAATAACTATAAGAGAATAGTAAAGTAATATACAAGGCTTGATGGTGAATGTTTCCATCAGCCGACGGGAGAGTTCGCGGACGAGGCCGATTCGCCGAGTCAATGAATCCTGTCGTGTTATGGAAAGTCACTATTGCTGTGTGGTGTACAATATTTTTTCAAGATCTCACTTTTGTGACAATTTGTACATGTGATATAAAAATTGAATTGCCGATCATGAGATCATACTAAGTATTTTTCCGATCTGGGAGTTGATACGTATTTTGTTGTATAATTATTGTACTTCCAGTGCAAGTACGTAAAGAATTTCTGTTCTCTTTCAGTCTTTTGTTGAAAAAAGTTGAACTTTCATGTCCGAATACTGTGTGCGTGTAATCACGTATCCGTCCGTATATCTTCCCATATATTGTTTAATCTAGACGATCTCGAATGAAATTCTTTTTATTCTGTGGCAACAAAAATAAGGTGGACTGCCTTTAGAGATAATTAGTTCTTTAGACAGGAAATCATATTATACGCGCGGTAACAGTTTGTCTCGGATCTAATTTTATTTCTTGTTTTCGTGAGAGCTTCATATATTTGAAGCTTTGGGCATTATTGTCTTAAGTTCATAATGTTTTCATTGAATAGAAATCAAATACTAAAGAAACAAACAATACAGTGTTTAACTTTAAAAACTGATGCTGAAACTTGATCTTCATGTAGGTTTCATAATTACAATTTCGATTTTAATAATTTTCAGTGCTATCAATATTTCTTTTTTAACTGTTAATGCGACATTTACGGAAGAGAGGATAACATCAGGGAGGTAGAAGGCTTATGTCATTTTTGTATAGAATAATTATTATGGCTGAAATACCCCAAGTCGCAATATAGTTTCTAATGTAAGTATACCCATGTATTTATCTAGAGCTACATGCCATTTAAAAACGAAGAAAAATATTAAGTGATAGGACTAACATAAACAAATGCGTGCAGAAATGTGTGCATCCAAAGTAACCCTTTCTTTTTGCAACATAATTATCAGCTTTTCAAAAAAAAAAGTGTTAAAGTGATATACATTCTTATCTGAAAACAAGTAAAGGATTATCTTGCTGTTCTTATTGTAATTCCATGTGGTCAGTAGCAATATTATACATAATATTGGTATCAGCCTGGCTGAGAATTCCAATATTGGAGTTTTATTTATTATTATTCAGATCAGTTTATTCTGCAATAATTCTTATAATAAATACATTACCGTGCGTTTTTGTAACAAACTCAGTTATTTAAACATTATGTATATTTTATTGCAGTAGTTCGATGACTATCAATTGTAATTACGTTTCCATTCATTTATTGTGAAGCATATTTCGTGTTTTGTTTTCTGCCTGAAATTGACTCTAGATTAATTAATTTATAAATAATTTGATATAGTTATTACATATTGTCCTATAATTTTCCAATCTCAATTTTGGAATTATATTTAGTAGATAAATTTGATAACGTTGGGTTCTTGTGCTCCTTTTATTATTTTAATTAAGCTACGTGTATTTCAAATAATTTTCGTCATGCACGATATTACTCATTATAAGGCGGTGTATACGATTGTCTTATATCCTAAATTTGTAGAAATGTTCTTAAGTCATCAAATGGACATTTCTGTACATGACGCCACAATAAAGAGTAACGTGATCCTGAGACCATTGGTTTATATTTTTAGAGGTGGAATGAGTACAAAAATGAAAACAAAGCATGCACACCAGAAGGTGATGCATAAAAATACATTGTAGTGGAGGAGAGAGCTGTTCTAGAAGGACGTTCCTCGTCGACTGGAGGAAATGCAGTGCTATTTATGTGTGAGCCCCCTGCTGTGCTCTCTCCCACTGTCTCCGCAGTTGTCTGCGACTTGTGCTCGTAGGACAACGCCAGCTGGCCATTCATGGTGCAATATGGTGAACATAAAATGAATGCACCACACTTATATCTACTGCCTTGGCATGATTTATGCACGCATTTGTTTACACATGGTTCTATAAAAAAATATTGGCATGGCTAGGTAAAAATAACTTGACAGAATTTACTCAGATCAGGTTGAATATAATAGGGTAAGAGCACCGAACTGCCATCGTATTTCACATCATTCATTACGCGGACGTAAATTGATAAATTAGGGTACAGCATAATTCATTTTATTTTCGTGTTATACTCTGAGTCTATTCGTGAAATTCATGATAAAGAAGTTCTGTATAGTTTAATCTTGATTATTGAAAGATAATAAACAAAATGGCGTAAATGACGAAATATCGAATTGAATAAATAAGCGAGACAGACTCCGAATAAAATGTGTTTCTGAAATTAACTTGTTTCAGAAATGGTTGAAGTTACAATTATTGTCATTCATGTAAACGAAAAACGAAAATCCATCCCCTTACCTCCCTCAGTTTTCTCATCTCATCCCTCTCGATCCCTTTATACTTTCCCGATTTCTTTTCACAAGCTCAATAGATCATTCATCTGAGTTATCCTGCTCTTTATCTCTCCTTGTTTTCGTTCACGCGTCCCATCGTCTGTTTTCGTTCACGCGCCGCTCGTTTGTTTGGTCTCTCCGCCCGCCCGCCCGCATCATCCGACCACACCGCCGAACCGCATTCGACCGACCGCTCTCTGCTGAGAGGGATCACGGCGGATGGGCACGTAAACGACACTGTACACACGGCGGGATTGTTGCTGCAGATCGGGACAAGCAAAGTGGCGGGCGCCGTCTGTGGCGTGACGCTGCGTTTACATTACGGTTTCCATTATGTGCTCTCGGCCACGTAAAAGCGGCTGTTCGATTCTGTGATGTGTTTTGATCTAAAATAAAACTTTTTTTAATGGCTAGGGTAAAAAAGCGCGGGCGTCATTTCTCCTGTTCCACGTTCCGTGGATTTAAAATTACCAAATATTCTGCAGTTTTATCAAGAAGATTATCTACAGTGAAGAATCTGAATTTTAGGAACATTTCTTTTGATTATAAAGCAATTCAGATTTTATAACCATATAAATCAAAATTATGAGATAGTGTTTTCTCTGGTATAAATATATTTTTTGCTTATAAAAAAGAAGTGGTCTGTATCCGTGTAGACTTAACAATATTCAGATTTTTCATGTTCTTTCAGTGGTTCTGTAAGTTTGCTGTTATTATTTAATACATTTAATATTGAATGAGTTTTGGTTTAATTGATTTATCTCTTAAACTTTATCTTATTAGCTGAATTTCTTAATCTTATTAATCTTTATCATTGCCTGATATACGTACATTGACGTTATAGTAATTCTTTCCAACTTTCAATCCTGTAAGAATAATATGGAGAAGTAAATTTAAGTTTAATGTTCCTATTTTAAAGGGAGCTTTAGTAGAAAACTAATAAACAGGGGCTTAATACATACTTCCCGAATGATTCCACGCAAATTTCTTAGTAGACAGTGGAATAGAATGCAAATGAAAACAGATATAATGTGTGCTTTTGTTTTTATGCATAATTTAATATCTTTTCTCAGGTGATACAATCCGTGTGGGTTATTGTGTTGTTAGTATTTCATGAATGAAAGTTTGGTTTGTTTTCTATAATAATGAATTCATGTAAAGCACCCTATGAAGATAGAAAATTGCTTGGTATAAACCCAAATAAGATTGAAAATCTTCATTATTTGCATGTCGTAACTTTTACTCTTCGGAGTAGAAAAATAAAATGATATCAACTCTCTGTATTGATCGGAAGAGAAAGCACTAATTTTTCCAGCGGTACTAGGTCAATTTATATATTCCTTTCACATGAAATTTGAAAGTATATTATAAACTTTATATATATTATATAATCATACCATTCTTTGAAAGAATTATTTAGAGTAAATTACGCGTCCTTTTAATTCTTGTATTTTTTATCACAGTTTAAATACTATTTACTTATCAATATCATATTAGTTGTTGTTTGCGCGTTGAAACAGATATATTATTGATTGATATAATAGGAATCCGGTGAATATTTTACCGGAACTCTGGTCCCATCTTCTTGAATTGAACTTCCTCTGAAAATATGAAAGATAATTATTCATGACTAGAAAGGAGTTGATAATTCAATACATTTAAATTATTTTAATTTTGAAATTGTATAGTTACGTGCATTTTCATAAGGTCATCAAGAGCATGTAATTTCAGGAAAGACGTAATTTCTTTAATTTCACATCCTGCGTGTATACAGAGTGTCCCACCAACTATGGACTACCCCCATAACTTTTAAATGGTTCAGGATATCGAAATGTAGTTTTCGATTAACAATGCGGAATAATGGGGCAAGTAACATGCCATAGAGAAATTGTCTATAACAATTTTAGTTTTCGAGAAATTACATCATCTTTGATTTTTTAAATGGAACTATATTTATTTTTCAGCAGCAATGTATAGATCATGAAAAGAGGAATAAAATGATGTATCATATGCTAGTATTTTGATAGTAATTTGAGTATAAAATTAGATTTTCTGATATGTGATTTTGAATTAAACGGACAATATTTCGTGAAGCAGCCCTTGCAACTCTCGCCTTCGGGAAAAGTGACCTTCACGGCGTCAAGACTTGCGTGGAGATAGGAGACTGAAAGGGGTGGCAATGAGGGATAAGAGGCCTAACTAAAGCAATCCAGGGTCTTGTCACAAAGGTCACATTAAGAAACACTAATTTCAACGATCAGAATAAGAGATTTTTTCCATTGATTTATCTGCATGTAACTTGTCTTCTTTAATAATAAATATCATTTTCAAACTTTACAAGAATCCAACCACCGTCTCTTCGTTGGTAAATTTAATTTTTAATTAAGATGATTATTCGTCGACTGCGCAACCGTACCTCTCCTGTTGTTCATAAATGGAAAAGAAAACATTACACTTCCGTCTTCTGCCGTGGATTTTCAAGTTTGTGGCAGCACGTGGCGTTATGAAGTGAGAAACTCTCCAATCAGTATTAGCAGTTGTGATTGCAGATGTGCATTTGTGTTAAAGTTTATTAAATTTACACTGATAGACTGTCAAGAGTATTTCAAAATTTTTATTGCTTTGTTCTTGTTGTACATGTTTTAATAATAAGCTTAATAATAGAAAATGTCTACCTATGTATTATTTAATGAATTAATCGAGATAAATAAAATCCTTAATCATTCATTCCCTTTCCATGTTTTAAAATGAGAGTTTGTTTCTGCAAACACACTGAGCTCGATTCTTGTAAGTTTGAAAAGAACCTTTATTATTATCGTCCTTCCGCAACAAATTATTTTTATTTTGTTCTTTTTGATTATCTTTGCTTTGGAATTTCAGTAGAAGAAAAGTTCAATTCAGATGAACAAATGGCAAAAATCTCTCATTCTGATCGTTAATGTTGATGTTTGTTCATATGGTCAAGACCATGGATTGCTGTAGTTACGCCTCTATCCCTCACAGCCGCTCCTCTCACACACCTTGTCTCCACGAAACAGTCTCGACGCCGCGAAGGCCGTCTTACCAACGGCTTCTGTTGCGAGGTCTGCTACAAGAAAAGACAGTTTACTTAAAAATCACGTGTCAGAAAGTCTAATTTTATACTCAAATTACCATCAAAATACTGACATATAATACATAATTTTACTCCTCTTTTCGTGATCTATACATTGCTGCTGAAAAGTATATATAGTTTCATTTAAAAAATTAAAGATGATTAAATTTTTCGAAAACTAAAAATGTCATAGACAATTTCTCAATGGCATGTTGCTTGCCCCATCATTCCGCATTGTTAATCGAAAACTGCATTTCGATATCCTGGACCGTTTAGAAGTTATGGGGATGGTCCATAGTTGGTGGGACACCCTGTATGTCATCATACTCAAAATGTAACCTACGCTGTCTTCCAGACCCCTCAATTAAACACCATTATTTTGCACCTTTACATCGTATTGAATATGAAAGAGACAAATTATTAAAAGAATCGCACAGAACATTTCAAGAAACAATATAAGGGTTAATAAGAAATTTGGATCGAAATCACAGATTTGCTCGTAGAATAATTATTTTCAACTTTGAAGTCATACGATTTATCTATGCCAGTGGTGTCAAGGTCTCCTTCTGGTGGCAGTGGCACGCCTCGCGGCATCGTGCCAGGCCACGAGTTTCTATACGCCACTTGCGAAACTATTAGTAACCCCGCCGTTTTACAATAGTGATGGGTGGCGTTGTCTCTTGCGGCGGGGTTATGAACTTCGTGGCGTGGCGCTCGTGGCATCGACCTTGACAACACTGATCTATGCATTTATGATCCAATTTCTATTTTTCTCTTTATCCACCTTAGATATTTCATTTGTATCTCTTGTAGATATCTTTTCACAGAAGTAATCGAATTTGAATAGAATCGCCACAATTCATCACATTTCTCTAGGCCAAATCTGCCAAATCGTTTGATTGGGCTGAATTTTCAAGGGAAAAAATATCGTTCAGTGTAGCCGCTATGGTCGGATACGGTTTTTGTGTTTTCAATGATCAATGGCCAACGATGAGGCCGGAAAGTCATTCTCTTGAATAAAACCTTCATCTCGAGGTTTTCTATTGCTTGGGAGACGGAAGCTGGAGCGCTTTCTGCGACCGCTGAAGCGCTGGTATTGGCGGTGACACGGCGACTGTTTCATGCTCACTTCCTTCACTGCGCTTGTTACTACTACCACCGCCGAAATCCTTCATGTGGGTTCATTTTCAATTGTTTGAATGAACGCGCCTGCAAATTGTTTAATGAGATTTCCCTCGAGGTCTCCTAAGTTGGAAGTAGGCTTCTTGGCAGTGTTTATTAAATATAAACCTACTGAAGATAAATTAAATTTCCTTGTCGTGGAATTCCTGTAGCTATCCTTCATTGGCTTCTCTAAAATGAGTGTAAGCATTATTTTATTGAATTAGTATTTAATGCAATTTGTCACTCATTGTTTTAGTTCCCTTATTCAATGATCATTTTAATTCAAAGCAATAACGTGAAACGAGATCAATGACTTATTTTCTTAAATGGAAGTCTGTAAATAATTCTTATACCTTCTAAGTATACATTTTGATTCATATTTGCAAAATAAAACCAGTTTTTTATTGGAAAAATATTGTAATAATTAATATTCTTTTGTTTATTCGGAAAGGTCCTCTAATTTCACACTTATTTCCGAATCTTCCTATCTATTCCAATTTTCTTCTGGCGCTGAATGATTGCAGCGCTGTTTTAGAATTGCTAATTTTATTTCGTGGTTACTTGGTGAATGTGAACGGGGAACGTCTTGCTGGAAAGGGAAGAGTAGTGGGTTCGAAAGACTTAAGTATTTCCAGAATCCATTGAAAGTGCTACGAGTGGGCAACGTCGCGTCGCACCGGACTCCACGCGACCGATGGCAACCGCAAGTAGTTTCCATGTTTCACAAGAGCGGCGTGCGAGGCAAGCGCCTCCCCGGTCTTACCTCGAACGACGGCGGTCGACCGTTTTTCGCCAAATGTAGACCTCTACTTTCTGTCCAATCAAAGCTGCCTTCATCGCCATCATCTCTATCTGCATCATGTGCAGTATCGGTGCGAATCAACCGTCGAAGTAACGCTGTAATTACTGTCGGCAGTTGCGTCTTCACAAAATCATTACAAAGAACATGTGAGCAATATATTTTCCTCCACATCATCACCTCTCCTTCGCACTTTCAATCAGATTCTCTGTTGGTTCCGGTTTTGGAATGGTCGTCGCATCGTCTCCTGGCAACAGGACTCGGTCTACTCCTGCGATCAGGTGTTTACTTCATTTAAAGACTACATCTTCCAAGGGTATAGACCATATGTTTTCACACAACCTAATAAAAATAGTTAACCGTAGGGTTTGGCACACGAGTTGGATCAATTGGTATAAACGAAAAACAGCGACTTCCTTTGTAAATAGAAAAGCACCTAAGTTGAATTATGAACGTGGCAAACGCTTACGTGACGCACGTCGCAATATTTTCCATTTACTGTTGGAAAATAACAAAAACATACCCTTGAACCCTTTTATCATGCAAAATGTTGAATTAAAGAAATAATTTACAATACAACTACTCTGAAATATTCCAAAGAAAATGATACGGGACTCCAAATTAATGTACTACTACTTCGTACATCATTTCGTATATGTCGATCTTCTCTTCCTTCCATAATATATTTTCCTCTCTGTTAAACGTATCATAATATTATTTAATCATCCACTTTCTCCCATTCTTCCTTCCTGTATTATTTCCACTTCCTCCTCTTCGCAAAACAGTGGAGCGGCTGCAGCAGGGGCCGCGGGTCAGGCGCTCGCTGCGCCAGGGCGAAGTTGGGCAGGCCGCGCGCGGGCGCGCGAGTGGGCGGGGCGGGAGAGCCCGCTTGCAGAGCTGTTAAATGGCCTGTGAAGTGAACTCGCACGGCGGCGAAGGCGGCAGCGCGGCGGGGCAGGGTGGGCGGAGCTGGGCGGAGGCACAGCAGGGGCGGCGGCGGCGGCCGTCCGGCGCGCCTCGTCGACGAGATAAGTGGCGACGGCGAGTGACTACCCCGTTCGCGCCCCGCCCCCTCCCCTTCGCCCCTCGCGCAACACAGAAGTCCGAGGCGTCGAAATAGAGAGGTCGAAGGAAAGGGCTCATTGTGGCCCGGAGTGGGCCGGGGTCGAGGGCTTAGAGCTTACTGTCGCTTCTCGGAGTCGTGATTGGGCCTGGGGTTGTGTGCCGACATTTCGAGCACTTCTCAAGAAGTGGGAATGGAACTTCGGGGAAGAATGAATTAAATCAATTTGGGACCCATTAGAGTACTTGCCGTTTACAATAAAGGGAACTTGCGGAACCCACAATTCACAACCAAGAATTCGGAAGTTATCTCACGTTTAACAGAACTTTTTTTTTCTTGTTTCTGTCAAATTTGAAATGTATAATTGTTAACTTTCTAATTACCTCATAAAATACGATTAGTGTACTAAGTAATTTTAGAATGAAATGCATTGTCGATTGTTTCTAAATTTTTATAATAGTGTGAGATGTACGGGCAAACTAATATGGCAAAGTAAATTCATTCTTTTAAAATCGTAGTTTTGGCTCTTCCAACTTCTCCCATTAACGAATAAATACTGAACTATTGAGAGAATGGAACAGTCAAAATAATATTAAAATATCGTTACACGCCTTAATTTTATCTTATTTTTCTTTCCTGGTCTTTTGTTTTCCACATTTCCGAAGCTTCCGAGTATTATTACGGCTTGTATTTCAAGCATTTTGTGATGTATTAAAGCGATTGTTGCTAAACGATTACATATTGAGGAGCTATGCTAGAGACAATGTTAATGTGACAATGTGACAATGTTAATGTGTAATAACGCTTAACTTGCATTGTGCATTGCAACGCTTAATAATTTGCATTGTGCGACTACTCAATATATTTTGTGGACGTGGGAACATTCTCTGTCCGGTTGTCCTTAAGAAGAACAGGCAAACAAACGTGAGAAATATTGTTTGTTGTATTTTTTTCATTATTGTTAATTTTTCAGATTTAAGTAAAATTGTAAACTGTTTTTACAATATAATCGTTTTTACTGTATGGTCAGCATTTCAATGACGATACCTTTATATTGACAAGTACATCCTTTTCAATTTCTCGAGATTTCATGGTGTTAATGAAAGGTGTTTGAAGTGGTTTGTAGGCAATTTATATGAAAGCACTCTGCGATGTAAAGCGCGCTCCCTAACGACCCGCAATTGTCCTAGAGCCGATAGTGTGCGGCTAGTTGATCCAGTGCAGCAGCAGCACCCCTTCCCATGTCCCCGTCTGACGCCGCGCGCGCTATCTTGGCGCTCCGGGTGACGTGAGCGAGCGAGCGGGCGTGCGCGTACGCGCAGATTGCCGTGACGTACACGCTCCGGGTCATCACAGGCGGCGCGGCGCCCGGCGCTGCGGCATCCGCGCGGCGCGCACTTCGTCACGGCGCGTGTCAGGTGTCTCAGCCATCGGCGGCCGCAGTTTGCGCTCCCGACGCGACGGCGCTGCTCGCCCCGCCGCAGGCCACACGCCTATCACTCTGCGAGGCTATCACTCCATTCAGTCGAGGGATTGGCGTCGTGTTGGGGTGGTCTCGGAGTCCTCAAGCCGGTTTGTCTGTCGGAAATTTCAGTTCAATGTGGAGTCTAGAACTGTGTACTCCCAGAGTTAGTCAATTGAGTAACCGTGTATACAAATAAATTCCGCACCAAGATAAAATTGTAGTATGTATGCTTAACAAGAACTAGTAAAACAAATTATTCTCGTTCCCATATGTTTTCTCTATTTTCTTCTAAATAAAAAAAATGCCATTTTCTTGTAAAAGAAATATTACTAACAATTTGCTAAAAAAACTAAAAACTAACTCTTCGAGAAAAAAAAAATAATCCCAACTTCCTAGCCATAGTAGGGGATAATTTTAGAATTCTCGCCTAGTAGGTTACTCCTCAATATTTGCGCCGGTGACATTTCGGATAAAGTTCCACTTCGTTTTATCAGCCTCGTCTCCTTTGCGAATAGGAGGCTAATGAGGAGAGTCATTCTCATTCGACGCCATTATAATTCCTTGAGCCTCAGCTGCATTTGCCTTTCATTCTTTGATCTTCTTCGTTCGATATTGCCAGCAGATCTTACCTTTATATATCTAAGTCCTAGTATATAATTCATTCATTTTAATGTAATTAAAATACGACTTCTCTCGCACATTTTCATTTGCTCAAGAATACTTTTATCAAAGTTTCGTCTGAATGGTGTGGACGTGATTAATAAGACATTTTAATACCAGAGACAGTAAGCAACTGCACCCAGTAAATGAAAAGCGAGAAAAAGTGAAAGCGTTATAAATATTTACTTATACGAGGGTTGGACCGTAGGTCATGGCACGTTTTTTCTGAAAGAAATATTATCGGATCACTCATTTTTATTTGTCGCGTGAAAGAAGTTCTGTACTAATGTGTGCTTACAACAAGAGACGGCTCTGTGAGTGTCTCTATTAGCACAGAGAGCAATGTGATATCTGTTGCTTGATTACCGCCGTGCGAAATGAATGTAACCCGTTCCGAGCAGCGCCCGTGCACCAAGACAGCCGTTCTCCATGGGAGAAATTTCCGAGAATGTTACAGGGAATTGTTGGAAGCTCTAGGGAATAATGTCCTTTCATACCGGACAATCGCGAGATGGGCAAGAGAGTTTCTGCAAGGACGCCAGCCGACAATGATTCCATTCACGAGTGTGGTATTTTCCATTCGTGCTCATATTCACACACACACACACACAAACAATTGCAATGACTTTTGCCCCAACCGTCGTATATATATTTCGTAATTACCTACGTTCTTACTGGGTGATGTCAACATTCGAAAGTTATTGTTGTTCATACATGCATACACGCGCGTGCACAAACACTCTCTCTCTCTCTCTCTCTCACACACACACACACACACACACACACACACACACACGTACAACAATGTATATGTATTTTAAGAGGAGTTTTGCCTCTTCACTAAATGAAACTATTGTTTCTGAATTGGTAGGCGTAAAATTATGTACATTAACTATGCTACGAATAGTGATCAATGATGACTTTTGAGCGTCCAGACCAATGTGGTACGTGCGGTAATCTAGCATATGCATAATCTGGCTGAGGACGAATACGTAATGTTTTTGGAATGTTATGAACTCGTGTAAGGTAAAATGTTTGAAATATGAAACCAGTTTCAAATGCCTTAATAAATATGATAAAGAATTTTGGTGTGTCGAAAAATGTCTGTGCACGTAGTCGTAGCACATACCTTGTCCTTTCATGTCTATATTTCGTATTTTCCATTCGTGCTCATATTCACACACACACACACAAACAATTGCAATGACTTTTGCCCCAACCGTCGTATATATTTCGTAATTACCTACGTTCTTACTGGGTGATGTCAACATTCGAAAGTTATTGTTGTTCATACATGCATACACGTGCGTGCACAAACCACTCTCTCTCTCTCTCTCTCTCCCTCACACACACACACACACACACACACACACACACACGCGCGTACAACAATGTATATGTATTTTAAGAGGAGTTTTGCCTCTTAACTAAATGAAACTATTGTTTCTGAATTGGTAGGCGTAAAATTATGTACATTAACTATGCTACGAGTAGTAAAGTACTTTCAATGAAGTGACATTTTTGGAAGAACTAAACTAACGCAATGTGAAGAAAATTTGACATTACAAATAAAATGAGTACAAACAAGCATAAAATTGGAAGTATTAAATGACCAATGTAATTTATTCATTACTAAGAGGTGAAACTATTAAATCACTCTGTGGACAGATTTATATAAAATCAGATTTATGAATGAAAGTTGGATGAGATGTAATCAATCACTTGTTGTTCTCCCTCGGACTGAGTGTCAAACGTTGCTGGAACTTCATGATTGATAGTAAACTCGAGCTGTTTGGAAATAATTATTGCACACGAACTCTGGGCATGTAAAACTGTTCATACCTTAAAGATTTAAAAAAATAAGACTATTAAGTTTATTTGAGTAAGTGAAAATGCTGTGCTTTCTTAAGTATCTCCATTCGTTTCCTTTTAACATTTAAGTTGCCAGAGTGCGTATAGCATTTCCGTTTGTATAATCATTAAAGCTTCCTTGAAAAAGTAATGTGTTTTGTGATATATTTATTGAAAAGTCTAAATAAGATTCACCAATTTAAGAGGTTATAACTCGAGTGTGTAGATGTTGTACGGTACCCGAAATTTCTGTGCATATTGTGGCGTCGCTTGGTTAGAGGCATTCGTAGCAATGAATTATTGCTCCGAGGACTATCTTATGTTTGGAAGAACAATTTTCCCTCGAAATGTATGACCGCTAGTTATTCCGTACCAAATTTATTGTTTTTCTAAATAAATTCTAATTACGCAATCTAATGTATCATTTCTGTTACATTTCGTGCTATGCAAATTTTTGAAAATGTTTAATACATGACCGGCAATGTAGGTAAAGGTACACATGTAAGTTTGGAGTAATTGTATATCGTTTTCACGAGGATTCATGGTCTTTCTAGTGTGACACGCATTCTGCAAAGCAGAATGAGTTTTGACAATCGAGCGCATCGCACTTGTACAAGTTTTCTCATAATGGATTAATTTGTGACCTCCTGTGAACCTCTCATTCTGTTAACGTTTGGGGTAAAATGGTACCATCACCTCGTGTAGAGGTAGATCAACTGAGGATTGCCCTGCACTCCAGCTCGACATTCCCATGCGTTTCGTCAGTCCTTCCTTTCCCATCTCTTCATATAGGTAGTAATTCTGTCTTCTCGCACCAATCCATTCACGCAAATCGAATCACCAGAAAAACTGTGACCTCCGTTACTACCAAAACATCTTACGTTTTTATCTGGGGACATTTTTATTGGCATTTTTATCGGCGCTATTTGTATGCACGGTCGCCATATGCATCATAATTATTTGCAAAGCGATTACTTCTACCTTACTGTTGTTACGTATACGTTACTTGTCAGCAAAGCTACCTTCAGATGTAAATCCACCAAATCCATGGTCATCTATCGATATCAAAGCACAGACGTCGACAGCAGTGCCATGTTCCCTTATCTTTGTTCACCGTCACGTCAGTGTATCGCCTTTATCTCGGACACAGCGATACTATCCCCATCATAGGCTTCATCTCTAAACCAACGCCCCCGGTCTGTGACCGCCGCCTCCGTCCCCCACTCACTGCCAGTCGCCGAGACTGATCGAGATGGCGTTTCAAACGCAATTTCCATACAAATAACGGCATAATGACCCGATGCAGCTCGCCATTACCGGTAATTGGCCAATTTGTTCGGCGGCGAGCGCGGAAGGTCGTCGCGTGCCAGCGCAACTGCCGCGCCCCCGCCCACGTTCTGCCCTCGCCTCCAACGCCGCTCCGTGCCGTTTGATGTCCAGCGGAGCGGTCGCCTCCTGGCGGCCCACCGCACGCCCGGCACACGACACCGCGCACCCGATCCGCTTCCACGCCATCACGCGCTGCGCCGCTCTGTGGACAAACCTGCTGAGGTGGTTCAGGGCAACATTGTCGCCAATGCTGGGTCTCTGGCCGGGAGGTGGTTGGGTTCCAGTCGCAACAGTGGCGTATTTTCGACACTAGCTAGAGAGCTGGGTCGAAAGCAGCTGCTTTCTGGAGGAGAATTGTAAGAGCTGGTTACAATTCTGATCAGTACTTTTCCGTGTTTTTTTTTATGATCAATGGCAGGCTGATACCTTCAGTACATTAACAAACGGCCCATAGGCTGCGCGTGGTCTTTCCTTCCTCATCCATGCCGTCTCCTTTCCTCGTGCTTTCGACGTACAAACACACACACACACACACTTTCATGCACTACACTATCGGGCTTGTCAGGAGACCAGTCAGGAACTTAGAGATTGTCCTGGCTGTGGTAGTTTTACGGGAGGGAGAAAGTTTACAAAGATGACGTGTAGGTTGGCGCCGAATCTCACGTCAAGCTTAGGAGGAACACCGCCACTTTTCCCGCTACATAATATACACTTCACTTACGGGACTAAACGCTATAACTGTTGACAAACCCGGAAGGACAAAATAATCAGTCAACCAACCAATCTATGTGCTAACCCCCTCCATGTGAGTAAACACGTCGCTTCGACAACTTGCAAGTCCCCTGTACTGAAATTGCAAGGTTAGGAAAAATGGTGTTTTCACACTGGAGGGGCTGCTACGTGGTGTTGCATTGATACATATTTATATCCATCGTCTGGTCAGTGTGCTATTTAACTCGATATTCCTAATCTGTTAATCATATTTCGCCTATTAACAGTGATGCACACAAATTGAGAAATTTATGGATGTAAAACGAAGGTTTTTTCGTCGAGCTTGTAAAAGTTACAGAAATGAGGGTCATCTCTTCGTTGCACGGACGACTCCAATTTTAGATTCCCGTGACTGGTTCGTAGTAAACGAAAATTAAGTACCGCTGCAGAAAAAAATGCCGATTTTTCGACAGAACACGTTAGTGCGTTCCCAATTTGATATTTTCTTCCTCGTGCGAGTGTACGTGTAAAATTGCTTTCTCCTATAATATTGACAGAAAATCCGAGTTACGTGCGTCTTCACATCAAAAGGTGTCGTCTTTTCAAAACGTCTGTTCGTGAACAACACTAGTGGCTAAATGGAACTCGCGATGTTCAAAACACAGATATTCCCAGATCCATCAGGATGATGTCACAGCCCCATGGTTATCAACTCTTTTAATTTTTATGGGAAATTTACATTAACATTTACTTTACAAGACATTTCGATCGTTGTTTTCAAAAATTGCTCCTGCTTTTTCTTCAGTTTTCTTATTCGAGAAGAGCAAATACGCTTATAAAAATGTTGCATGTCCAACGGTAAGTAAAACAATCGGAATTTTAAAAAATGCAAAAGTTAAACCTTTTTTTGCTGCCCTTCAAGTGTATGATTAAAAATAGATTTTGTCTTAAAGATATCTGTTCTTTGCAATTAAATATTTAAATAGTGTGAACAAAGTTTGGAAAACGCCAGAAGTTTTCGCGAAATTTCGAGTGAAATCATTTAAAAACTAGCAAGAACAATTTTGTCTCAAACGAGCTTAATTTTTTTCCATTTTTTCCATTAACCATTTTCTCCAATAGAGGAAAGTTCTCTGAATAGTATGGTTATTTCATGATGTCATTAAAACGCTTTAATTTCGAAAATTGCTAATTCTCTTCCGAATATTTCTGTCTTAAAACAGTCTAGACCTTTAAAACGTTTCGGCAAAATATTTTTACAAAATAGTCTATTAGTGGTTCTTGCATAATTTGAGTCATATGTTACAATCACCGCAACATTAAGAATTAATTATATTAGCACCAGAAAATGTCACCCGATAATACAACGTCGCGGTATATCTCTTGACTTGACAAACTTACCGGCCGATCATGTTCGAATCCCAACCTGGAGATTTTTTTTATCTTTAATCTTTGTGTAATAATGGATCACAATACACTGAATTCTTTGGCTGAAGATAATTTTCGGTTTTTCAAATTTGAATAAAATGAAATATGTTTCTTTTGGAACTTGTCGCGCTTCCGCGCATAGGAATTTTCCAGGTGTTAGTTGAAGTGTTAGTAAGTTAGAAGTTGTAATATTATTATAATTTTACGAAATTATTACCAACATGGTAGGAAATGTGTGGAGTTTACATTTTCATCATAGAAAGCGTTCTCCCCCTCTCCATTGAGAGCTTTCTTTTAAATAGCGTCCAATGCCCTCGGTCTTCGCTATCTTGTCTGAACCGAGGTCCCTAGCCGCCTTAGAATTCGTATGTCAGTTTGCTCATCAAAATTGATTTATTTACGTATTTATTTATTTATCTAGACTATTTTTATTTTATTTTACTTCACTTTAGAGTACATTTGTTATTTCATGTACTTTGGATTTAAAATAATTTTTTTCATTTTCATATTCTATATTCCAATTTTTCTATTTTGCTTACATTCTAATTTTATTCATAATAATATTCTGTGATAGATTAAAAATTTATTTGTAATTTAGATTATTGTTATTTTTTAGCACTGAAGATGGCGGCAATGCGACCGAAAAAGCTTTCTGACAAATAAATAAGTACGACAAAACAAAGCTTCAAATCTATCTCAAACCAACATGTAATAGGAGAAAGTATATTCATTCTATCACCAATGGTTTAATTAAGCCCTTTCTTGTTGGATACGCATGAGTGTTTGGTTGAACTAATTCCCGATGTTTCGACGGTGTATATGTGTAGCATGGAACTTACCTACTCACTGAGAGCACAGGCTAATTGTTTTCATCAGAGTACTCAAAGTAGAGAAGTTTGTTTTGGAACATTCTTTTCACGGGACAAGTGTAGATATTGGCAAAATAACAAAACAAATGTATACTTTTACATGATTCCAGGAATCTCCTCGTCTGCCGATCCCCTCCTGGATTGAAGCTCAGATACAGAACGTTCGCAATGACACCAATTTTTATTAATGAAAATTTGTTTTCTTACAATTTTGCTGAAAGTGGTCTCTAAAAAAGGTAAATTGAAAAATTCCTAATAAGGGACTGGCTGGCGAGAGGGTTGGCCCGTTAATAGGGATACGATTTACTTAGAATATGACTTTGTGTTGGCTCCAAGAAAAATCTTTTAGAGGGGTGGTCGTTTAATAGGGGTTGTCTTTCACAGACGTTCCTATGTATTATAAAAATTTTCTAAATCTATGTACTAATTGCATTCGCGATATTTTTACTCGACGATCATGTTTTTCGCAAGAGATTGTTCTTTATATATCTGAAACTCATAAAATTATGGTTTTAAGTAATTTTGTAATGTGACGTGAGAGTCGATTTGTAGTTACCGCCCTGCTCACTGCAGAAGACGGCGGTCAGTGGCGCTTCCTGGTAGCAATCCGCTGAACTTGCAGCATCCCCTGCAGGACGGGTATTGATTCGCTAGGGCTGCGGGCGCCACGCCAACCTCTTTCGCGCTTCGTCGAAATGATTCCGCCGTTCACCAATCGACTGCGCTAGTGTCGCTAGTCGCGGGCTGAGTCAAGTTAAGGAATCTGCGCCAAACGAACGAATCGTGCGTCTGAAAATAATTGAATCTACTGAATGAACACATGATGATTCTGATTTATTTATATACAAAACTAACGAAATATATTAATGTATGCACGCACACACTTTAACCCCCAAAAAAATTTACATTACAATGAACACTAAACTGATTCTGCACTCTCTTTTAAGGGGAACGTACATAATCATAATTGAGTTGGTTTGGTGTACATTGTAATGTGAAGTATGTATTTTGGCCCAACATTCCAGTGTATATATATATATATATATATATATATATATATATATATATACTATAATCTTGTCGTTTTAAGCATAAAAATGCACATACTGGAATGTTGTGGGGTACTCTAACCAAAAAGCATATTCTACATTACAATGTACACCAAATGATGGTGTTTTGTTAAGGGGAATTCACTTAATTATAATTGAATATTCTTAGATTGAAGACTTGCTTCAAAGAATTAGTAAGTAATTGTGGTTTTAATAATAACGGTGTTTTTCGTATCAATGTAATTATACTTATGGACATTCGACTGAAATAGATTAAATAATAATATTTAAATTTCAGTTTGTCGTTTGTCTTTTTGGAAATATTATGAGTACATCTTGCAGAATGAATTGCAACCGGATGCCAAAGAACAGTTGGTGGCAAATCTGCATTTGAAGCTTTGTTGATCGAGCGACCTAGGTTCGACTCCAATTAGTTGCAAAATATCAGCTAATTAGTGAGCTCGAAATCAGCCAGTGCTTGAATGAGAATTCGAGCGATCGGCGACGCTGGGGGATCGTTTCCGAGGTTTCCTCTGATCAATTCCAGCCAGTCGGAGAAGTACTCTTTTAAGTTAATGCGCCGCGTACCGCGCGTGATCCCCATTCCCCGTTCTTATTCCCATTCTTGGGGGAGACGGGTGATGGGCTAATCCCTGGACAGCGAAGGATTCCGCGCCCGGAGTCAATAAGTACTTGGCTGTGTGCGGAAGTCGCCGCTTCCCAGACTTTGTTGCTAACATTTCGACCGTCATGCTCGCGACATTCCTCACGGCGAAATGAGTAGGGGTAGACTGCGCACGGGTTTATAAAAAAGCGAAACAGTGACCAGAATGTGATGGAATGATTCACACAAACTCGTTAAACCCGTGCGCACTCCCCCCTGCTCGCGTTTCGCCCTCAGAAAGGTCGCAGTATGACAGCCGAAACGTTTGCAACCATACTGGGACGCGGCGTCTCCAGGGCGGCCTAGTATCTAGGGCTAATCGCTTATCCTCATGTGCTCCACCGCCCCGATGATTCAAGGAGGAGATTCAACGTCCAGCGACCAGCTGAGTCCCCAGAGGCACTAAATGTGTAGAGATGAGATAATTGCAATAATGGAATAGATTGAGTTAGTACAGTTCCATTTTCAAAACTTTTTGTGGACACATCATATCTCATGATCATCTTCACCTTTAGCTCATGACTCACGATGCAGGACGTATTTACGACTTTACTATATTCGAACTTGCCAACATTCCGATGAAACAAACCGATGCGATGAGCAGAGAAAAACACATTTTAATTACTGTTTCTTTACTGATATTTTATAAGTGCCCTTTATAATTAAAAATTAAATAATGCTGTTATTTGCTCAGGGATTCAGTTCGGTTAATTTTATGACACAATGGATTCTTGTAAAGTATCTTGCTTTAACGCTCTTACGAATCTTCAACAACTCGAGTTTTCTTAAAGTGGTGACAAATGTTCTTTTGTAGTTTCATACTGACATACGCTTGTAGTTTTGCTGTGCATCATGTAGAGTTTCATAGGCCAGTGCGCGCTACGAGTTTCCGAGCTGGGCTCTGAGATAGCCGCCGGCGCTGTGTGTGACTAAGTGCGTAAGTTCGGAGGGCGGGAGTTGTGGGCGACATTAGTTTGCAACACCACCGAGCATGTATTGCACGTTATGGTAGCCCTTTCAAGTATTCATGGCGCTAAGGCATGGCCAGCTCAGAGTGCGGCTGCTGCCGTCGTTATGGTCGGCGCTGGTTCGGAGGAAGCGAGCAAGCTCCTTTGACACCGCTTTATGCACATATCCTCGTGAGGAATAATGGGCGGATAGCGCACATGGGTCTACGCTTCACAAGTAGTGTTCGAGGTAAAATTAAAGAATTAAAACGCTTTAGAGTACAGTGAGCGTGAGCATGTTGGGCTCTTGCTGTAACCCACTTCGCTGTTAAACAACTATATACGTTTTCTGATTCTTGAGGCGTTCTTGTAGCGTTTTATTAGGTATTGGACAAATGTGTCATATGTTTTGTGTATACTGCCAATGATATTTTAATATACTTGCCGTTTACTGTCCATAATGTAAAATATAAACGTAAATTATTTAGGAAGTATATTTTGAGTCAAAATATGTTAAAAAGAGGAACATTTTTTCAAACGTCTGAGAAGTAAATTGTATTTGTAATGGCTTCGTAATGTCTACTAACTTCTAAAATAAATTTACATTTGGTCCCTTCCTGCTGAAATCTGTGAAAAATATATGGCGGGAATGCGATCAAAAAATAGATCACTTGTAAATAAAGGTTGATCTAATCCTGAATTTCATTAAGTGTAGGTTCGCGATAATTTTCTCGATTTCTGCTTCTCTCCCATCTACTGCGGCACGTCCTTCTTCGGTCCGTTTCTTTCGACGCCCAGAGGAACCAATCAACGCCTTGAAGTAAAAAAAGAACAAAAGGGAAAGGCCGAAGAGAAGTAAAAAATCTCCTTATCTGAGACGAAAGCCTTTACAGAGCAGTCTGGCAAAAGCGCCAAGTCGGCAGTCCAATCCAAACGAACCATTCATTGATTTGTAGCGCCTCGTAAAAAGGGACCTGTCGTGCGCGCCTCGCGCCCTTACCTCGCCGCTATTCCCGCCCTGAAGCCGGGGTCGAGGTTTGGAGGGCCGCCTGCGTGCCTCAGGAATATCAAATAGTATTGGACTTCGGAACCGGAGTTTCGTGGGCAGACTATCCCACGACTGTAGATTCTTGCAACTTGTATTTGTACGAATCCAAGTCAATATGTGGTATAATATTAATGCATTATGAAGTTTGTATGTGTATGATTATAATGCCAAAATGTGCAAAGGACGGTTGATAAAAAATGTTTTTACGGTAAATACAACAGAGATATTTTAAAATAAACGTTTGATATTTGAACCAGTTAATAACGAAATTTATTGCTTTTGCGGATAATAAGGATTATTCGAATTTTTGTAAGGTGATAGGTCACTATGCATGTTGCACATTGTGTTATTTTATTGAAAAAATTGAACTTACCCACAATGGTACCATTATATATAGTTTTAATCTTGAAGGTAAATGTGTATACGGACTTATTACGTAAATAATTGCATACAAATATAATTGCAATTGGACACATCCTATTGCTTATTACCTCCTTCGTTGATTAATGAATCAAGAATAATTTGATTGTGAATTTAATGCAAAAAATTGTATTATTAGTAACATTTGACAATTTTTTGCTCATATTGGATGTAAAACATGAACGGTTACAATTTCATAAGTTGCTTCTGCCCGTGTCCATTCTCCTGAGTGCCACTGGCCACAAGGAGCCAACCACAAGCAGCACTCTTCCATCGTGCGGCCCTCCAAACTCACATGGCGAGAGTTCTGGCGGCGCCATTAGCTGCAAACGACGCCAACGAAGGCAGTGGAGCCATCTCCCTTTTTAATCGGTGCAACTTGTGCAGTGCAAGTTTTGTTGCAAATGGGAAGTTGGAGGGCGTAATTAAAACTGGTCCGTGATGAAGTACGGCGACGGAATGAAGTTGCAGCCGAAGTGGGTGAACAAACCCAGCGGTTGATATCCAACTATGTTCCGAACTCGAGGCCCTGCCCGTTTCATTAAGGGCACTGACTGGTCTTGCAATTACTCAGTGTCAGAGGGTAGAGCGTTCATCGCAGATTTTGGGGAAGTCCATTCCGCGCCTGCTGTGAACTGAAGATGAATATTTTCTTATGAATTGAAAACTCTTCGTTGGAAATGTAATTGCTGAGTTTTAGCATAGAAAGTATGTGTCGGAGAAGTAGGACGAGAAAAAGCAAACGAAGGAGCAACTTCACGGATTAATCCTTGGTTGTATATTACAGATGATCTGACATTTTAGTGACAAAAGAAATAATGCGGCGAATTTGAAAAAATATATGACAGTATTGAAATATTCCAAGTTGTTATTTGAGAATATTACTACTTTTAGTTTAATGTTGAGGCGAAAAAGATTATTTACTATCACGAAGATATTTCGTATTTTTTAGTTAATAGATAAAAACGTATGGTAAATTATTTAATTGTCATTGTGATTTGAACCGGTTCGCATTTACAGTGTAAAGATGATCCGAAACTCATTGTTTAATATTTTTTCACGTATTCTGGCGCACCTAAACGAAAGTGTAGTACGTTACTTCTAGTAATCCTTTAACACAAGTAAAATAAGTAATAAATTTGGATATATATAAAAACATTGATTAAGTTTTCCCCGAAATTTCATTTTTCGCCAACATTTTATATTTCCTAAAATAAAAAGATCGCTTGCAAAACGAATACGCAGTTCATAAATCCTTTTTACAAGTGGAGTGACGAGTTCGAGTTGTGTATAGGTTATTAAGTAGGAACGTTTTAGGTTCATAATTTAGAGAAAAATAATTTAAAAAGCTCTCGTTCCCAATATAATTTTAAAAAAATCCCATTATAAGTAAAAAAAATATACGATGTATTGGTTAATGAACAGTATAAACTCTTTTCACACTTTCAAAATAACTTTTATGAAGAAAACTTTGTAAAACCTAGTCATTATTTGGATCTTTTAAGTCCGAAAATACAGGATATTCAATTATTCAAATATTCTTCGAAGATGTACTTCGTCGTTTTTATGAGGTACAATGGTTTGAATTGCAGCTTCAGAACTTCCAAGTAAAGAATATCTGGAATCCAAAGATTTTAGTCCATTGTGACTTACATTGGAGCCAAATCTGACAAAATCTACACATTTCGTAATTAGCTTTCTTTTTTATTAAAATAAGAATTTTAATTTGAAAGGGGAAAACCTTTAATGGCACGTTTTGGTGTGGAGGTTACCGCCATCCTAAAGGGTAGTCATCAGTGTGACTAATATCACCGCGCGTGGATTCCCCCCACTGTAAAATGTCGATGGGAAATGTGGGCATTTCAGTTTCACTAAAAACCCCTTTCCGACACTCTTCCAGGATGATGATTTAAATCTGAAAAGAAAACTTGATTAAATGTGAGTAGCATCTGGGGTCACTACATGAATACACTCACACAGTGGGTCAGTCGAGCAGCAATTTTTCACTAATCACTAATTTGCCACAGAGTACTTTATCGACGAGTTTGGACAGAAATTGGAGAATCCTTTTAAAAAAATTCCCTGCCTTCTGCCATTTCCGGACTTGGCACCACTTTTCGATTTAACATCGTGGAGCATCAGATCTTCTGCAGCATCAGGTTGCATCTTCACAAGAGTGACTGAGCTGCCTGAGTAGATCACGGAGTAGCAGTTCGGTTATGGAAGAGAGGGCATGTAAACTACTCTTCCCCAGGATCTGCACATCTGCCCAATAGAGTGAAATGCACTTAGGAACATGGCATAGATCTGTCTCATTGTTAAATTCAAATTTTCGAAAAAATGCATGAGTTTGAAAATTGATGGTGTGATGTACGTCGCAAAAAGAAAGTTTGGAAAAGTTTGTAGTCTTTAGTTCGATTATGGAATTGCGCCTCGATTGGTCCTTAATGAACTGTCATGTGGGACGTCCTGAGTCAATGCGCATCCGGTAGGTTAGGCAGTTGGTTTCTGCACGCGGTATAGCACGTTACTCAGATTCCGCGGGGCAGCGGGCCAGGCGGGGTTCCGTTGGTGTGGATTGGCGGGACTAGGATGGGCGGGGGAACAGGGTGACGGGGTCATGTGGAGTGAGGGGGGGAGGAAAGGGGGAGCTGACGGGTGCCCCCACGTCGCGCACACGCGTGCGGCGTGATGGACGTTTTATTAACGCTGGGAGCTGCTCTAGCCCCAGCAACTATTGAGAGCACGCGAAATCTGGCACCGTCTCGACATTGAAGAGGGAAGATGATGGGACTTAATATAAGGAGGGAGAGTGTAAGAAGAGCTATTGGAGCTGGGTGGGGAGAATATTGCCTACCCGTCGAGCCAGAGCTGGTGTGAAATGCGGGTGTTGACGGTAGAAGGGAAGAAATTAATATATGAACATTAGTTGGATCTTTGGGAACATTATCTACTTTGTAAATCTTCGTCACCTTTACAACGGAACCTAACTTCCAAGGACTAGGTCCTCTACTGCTTTACATCACGATGTAATCTCGGAGCTGTGTATGGGCAAACATTATGAATTGGCCCTCCCCGCCTTCTCAATTTTGGCTCTCTTTCGAGAATTTGAAAAACATGAGTCAAAGATACAGAATTTTTGCATTATCCATAAGACGAACATATGTTGTACTGTAACTTATTTTGCAAGTGTTACTTCTAAAGTTTTTATGTCATAATCTATAAAATTCTTCTGTTTACAACTTCAATGGTTTTTATGTATCCCAGGAAGTTTATATCATTCCTTAGCTTTCAAATATAGAAAGGATGATCAAAAACTAGGTAAATGTTGGTCTTTTGTGAATTTTTGATTTTACTGAAGTACGCATTATTTTGTATCTTGTATTGATATTTTTGAGAAAATGAAACTAAATTACAGCTGCTACATTAAAAAATCTCCTGGCTATTCTGTGAGAACTGACTTTCCAGTGAGTAGAATTTGGAAACAAAGTAAGTTCCGGGTGAGGGACCGTCCATCAATTTAGATTGATGGTAATTTAAGTGATTTATGATTGACAGGTTACATTTGTACCCGTGTCAGTCCTAGATTCAGTACAACTTTCACCCTCATACAGATTGTTGTCCATTTAATTTCCGCAATATTTCTGGAAAATGAATAACCAACTGAATATGGTACCGAAATGTGTTTGAAACACAATTCCAAACACCACCTTGGGGCTGCTGATGTATCCGATTAACCTTTTTTTTAATGTTGATGTGTCAGTTATAGTGTAGTCTGAAAAAAAAAAAGAGAGTTAAAACGTGGAAGTCCGAAGGCAGCGCGAGGCGGTGGAGCTGGAAAGAGGACCGGAAGGAGGGCGAAGGTAGCGGAGTTGACAGGAGTGGCGCCCACATTGCAGTCGTCCTTGGACTCAGCACCTGCTGCATTATTAACGCGCGCGGAGACGTCGCCTTTGTCGCCCCGAGAGCGCCCCCCGCGCGCGCCCCTCCGCCGCAGTCCCCCGGCGCGGCCCCGCGCCCCGCCCTACCGCCCTGCAACCCCCAGGACGCGAGACCGCTCGCCGCACTCCCGGCTCCATGGAACGCCGCCCTCCTCTGCCAGGTCGGCGCGAGAGGGTTTGGTTCCACTCGCAGGGGCTGGAAACGATTCCACTGATGACGCCAGTGGTATATCGGAAGATAATACGCACACGAAAAGGTGTGGTTTAAAATTCAGCCCGTCAAACTCTCTATTCTTGCAATTATTACTGGGAGTGGTATTTTTGCCTGTTAAAAAGCGAATAAATTTTAGTTCTTAATATTTCTGGTCATAGTTTGTAATCAAAGTTTTGTGAAAATTCTACTCAGATTGCAAAGTACATTATTACAGCATTTAATGTACAGTGGTGAGTTTTCCGCGTATTAATATTATTATTATTATTATTATTATTATTATTATTATTATTCATTATTATTAGGAGTAAGTACGCATTTACGAATATCAAATTGAATAAAAATATGGAATGGGACCTTGGGATATGCTTTAACACTAGTCGCTTAAATTTTACAATAAAAATCAATAATGAGTGTGTGAAGGGACATATCTCACTCGTTTTTTGTCCGGAGCGTGTAATGTAAGATTTTGCAGTCACAGACTTCTTTCTTGTGATACTGATGTTCACAGTGTGTGATTGCATTGCACACTTAATGCTTGACCCTGTGGTAGTGCTAAAAAACTTAACACCAGAAACAGTGTTCGTTTCTCTGTTTCCGTACTCTCATTCCCTCAATACGTTGCAACTCAGACCCCCTATTTCTCTACCTCCGCCGCTCGTCTGCCTTCACTTCAATAATGTCATTTACCCTTTATCACATATCCATCCTCTCCCAAATCTCTACATTTTCATTGGAACGTAACACAATGAGAGTACAGTTACAGCCATTGCAAAAACGAATTTCTGGTTAGTTGTTGATAATGTCGAGTCTCTTGGGCATATTGATCAAAAAACAATAATGTTTTCCAATATTTGAAACGTGTTCTCTTTATATACTTTTTAAGTTGTGAGATTGGTATGTCTTTCTAACATTTACATGATAATCTAATATACTGAAACATAAGTTTGAGGAAAGGGGGATGCTCATTTGTTCGGGCTAAAGTAATAAACAAAAATTCTAACCGTTCCTTGAAATGAACTATAATGAGCGATTACGTGATTATTAATGATAGTATTTTAATTGATTTTTAATTCAGTATTAATTTGTTTCATGATCATATTGTGTACAAAATGTATTGGCATCGCCGACACATTGGAGAAGAAAAAATCTGATCTCGGGAATTAGCTTCTCCATCCTAGCTTTCATTTTTCTAGCATCCTTTCTATCGATGCTGCTGTCATTCCGCCTTCCCCACTACCCCCAATGAAGCGACTCCCAACACCCCCACCTCCACCATATCCACCACCTCCACCACTCTCACCACTCTCACCACAGCCACCACGACACCACTTCTACCACCCCTGGCACCTCCACCGCCGCCACCATCCCTACAAATCCCACAACCTTCACCACCCCTACAAACCCCACAACTTCCACCACATCGACCACCTCCACTATCTCCAACGTTCCCTCCACCACACCCACCATCTCCGTCACACTCCCTCCTCCGGAACATTTTCGACTTCCACCACATCTACCATCACCATCACGCTCGCCACCTCCAACCAACTCTCCTCCCCATTACCACTCCCACCTCCCACTGTTGCGAAGGCCAACACCATCATCTCCTCCAGCGCAGATGCTACCACCACCATCGCCCCATCACGCGTGTTATCGCCGCCGATTCCGTCCCCTCCGGATCTGTCCTCGCATTCTCCTCCACCAAGGCTTGCTCGGCCTCCGCCACCGCAGCACAGTGCCTCCACTTCCCCCCTCTCCCTCCGGGCTCGCGGGTGCCTCGGCACAAAGAAACTTCTCCGAGATTTCCCGTCCCGTCTCTTTGTCTCGGAGCGCGCCGCGCTTTCTGCGGTCGTTGCAGAAGGGGCCACTATTTTCCTAAAACTTTAAGATTTGAGCAGTTCTTTTTACATAGTCGAGGGATTCTGGATCTCGTTTGGATTTTCTTGGAGAACAAAGGAATTGTTTCATATTGCGATTGTTTGAGTAAAAGAGACAAAATTTAGTGGACTTCTATTTTCAGAGAGGTCATACGGGCTGGGTATTGTAAGTCCGGATGAAAGGAGTAATTTAGGAGGGCATTCATGACAAAATAGTTTACGAGGGCAGG
Organism: Acheta domesticus; assembly: GCA_031308135.1. Lineage (NCBI taxonomy): Eukaryota > Metazoa > Arthropoda > Insecta > Orthoptera > Gryllidae > Acheta > Acheta domesticus. The sequence continues at coordinate 128,885,369 of JAHLJT010009436.1, read as the reverse complement.
AGGAACAAAACTGTTTCCCCCTAACGTGCCAGAGAGAAGATCAATGCTTCCGCTGTTTCCTGAGTTCAGACCCAAGTTAAAGAATTTCCAATATAAAATCATACATATACTGTGTTATTTTTTTAACAAATTTCTTTAAAACTTTTGCAAAATGGTGATAAAATGAACGCTCTTTATTGTTGTACCTAAATGCGTTTGAAAATGCACTTTCCGTGAAAATTAGAGAATTGAGGATTACAATTAAATTAAGTAAAGGAATCCGTACTAAAATACAATGTGAATACATCTGTCATTCACTCCTCATGTATTAAAAATCTTTTTTGGAGCTGTATTCCGTGGAAGGTTTTCTCCTCAAAATTCCTGTTTTCCAAATTGCATTTAAATAAGGTTGCATGCGTTTTGTATTTTATAATGAGTATTAATACGAGACTTTTACTGCAAGGAATTTTATTGAAAGTTTACTAATAATTATTATTAGTACTTCAATAAAATAATGAACCATAATGAGGGAACCTCTTATTGCATTGGTAACAGAACTAACGGCAAAAAGAGATATACCATTTTTATTGTGATAGTTAATGCCTGTTTTACTTGTATGTGTTTTATTTCCGATATGTCTACTTTGAAGTGTATTTCATAGATGTAGAAAGATATTTGACATCGGTAGTATATCACCGTTCAGCATAAAAAACTATTTTTCTACTCCCATTGTATAATGCTGTCATTTGAGGGCTGCGACCAGTTGCATAATGAAAATCATTTCAGTACAGATTTCATTGTGATACAGGTTCTTGACCAATCACAAAAAAGTTTACAAACCAAGTATTGACAATTAATCTGTGAGAATCGTTCTAGTAAATGTTTCGTTCGATTGTCTACATTACGATTACATGTGATATTATATTATGCTTTTCAGTTTTAATTATTTGTATTATTAGTAATTTTTTCGTGGAATATTATTTAAAATAAATTGGATTGTAATTTCACTTAGATCCTATTTGACTAGTACAGTACTCCCTTGTAGGCGATCTGGAAGTCACAGCCACCTGCAGCAGCATGCGAGGGTAGGGTTAGCGAGCTGTCTGTTAGGTCGCCTTGGCTGAATCCTGCGTGTATACTGTTCTGCATGCCATGAAACGATTCAATGTAAAAGTTTAACTTATACAAGTCGTAAAAAAAGTACCTATGAAACTCGATGTAATGGGTATTAATACACCCGTGTGAAGTTTACGATACTCGCTCGTATCGTAATTTCACACTCGTGTATCGTTCTATATTACAATCTTAATCCCATCCCCATCCAAACCCATCATTACATCATCGTTTCATAATGTACTATTACGTGAGCAGCTGATTGTGATAAAAAACATTTTCAAATTCTTGATTAGCTGATGTCTACTGATATCAGTTCTTGATCGGTAACTATACCGCAAATCTAAGAGAGTTCTAAATTTTCTCACGCAAAAAAATGCAAACTGATCTCATTAAAAGCAAATGCGCAAAGAAATGAATATTCAAGTGCGCGTAGGGAGCAGCTGGTAACGGTAATGATAATAAATTCTCTTGACCAAGGAGTAGATGGTATTAATTATTTTTCCGGCACAAACACTGATATGCCTGGTGAAGAGTATAGATTGAGTACGATTATCTAATGTTGATAATATGCATATTCTCCATTTCATATTTTGTCTGCTCACGCTTCCCGAAATGTTGGTAAACATTTGATGGTGCCTAAACAGGGCTTCTGTCGTACGGAAGGCAACTTCCATTCCTTTATCTCCAGCGGCTGCGGAAGCTTCGCGTTCGACAGGAGCGTTGCCGCCGCGTCGCGCCGCGCCGCCGCCGCCCCCTGCAATCAAGAGGAATTGGCTCCGGCGCAGACGCCCATTACAGTTAACAGGAGGCTTTGTCCGCGTCTGGCGTGCTCCCCAGCAATGGCCCAAGCCAGAGGACGTCGCTGGGTCGGCGCAGTACTAGTACTTCCCCCTCCGAACGCCCGAGAGGATTACGAAGATGTTCGGGGCAGGATTTCTGACCTTTGGAAACCCTCTTGTTCTTGTAAACAGAATGTTCGTTCGATTGAGAGCCACTGAGAGAAACCCTCTGGGGTTTCTTGCTCTTAAATTAGATCGGATGTTAAATCAATGCGTACTGTGATATTGAAATGCAATTTAAAATAGTGGAATACGCGCGTCTTCAAAAATATGTGCTTAATTAGTAACTACTAAAATGTGATGATTATCATGTTAATTACACTTTTATTATGCCTATATTTCAGTGCTTTTGAACACTGTTATTTTAGAATATGTTTGTGGAGAAGCCTAGAATGAAACGCTGAGACGTTGTATTTAAACTCGAAGTAGACATTATTCATAAGTGTTTTGCCTGAGGTTTGCACAAAAAAAAAACATTAATTTACATCGAGGTATCGTCGTAGTCAGTTTTTTCTTTTACCGTGTATAATTTATTTTGCTCCGGGACATCACTTTTTATTTATTTTCGTTTTCCTCAAAGAACAGTAAAAATTGTGCGCGAAGTGTGGGAGTAAAATACAATCTGTGCAGGTTTTCTTCAGCTTCAGAATTTCTTCCCCACCCTGATTCTAAATATGAATATTGCTGAGTTGAACTTTAAGTTTCTGAAATAATTCTCCACAGCCCTTCTAAACAACACATTTTTTTTCAAATATAATTGCTGCGTTTAAGGTTCAATAATGCAAGTCATGTAATTTAAAATAAATTTCAAATTAATTATCTAAAACTAACCTTTATGTCCATTTTATAATCATATGAATTTGATTTGTATTCTATATAATTATGTAATTTTACTAATGAAACAGACTTATTGGAATAAATGTGATTGCTAGCTTGTGAAAAATGTAAATGCAGGGACAATTGATGAAGGATGACTTCCAAATATCGGATTTTGACTAATGTAGAATGATACATTTGTACTATCTTTAAAAACAATCAACATTTACATACTAGTGTAATGTAATCCAAGTGTGAATATTAGCAAATAAGTTTTAGCCCATTAAGAATATTTTCAGTTAAATTTTAAAAATAAATCCTTTCGACACTCCTCAGAACATGTGATGCTTTAATTTCAATATCTGCGACAGTGTCGTCTTCCATTATATTAAAATATTTCGAATTATCCAGTTAATATTACGTTCTTGGAAAGCTCTTTCATCGACAGATTTTTCTTACTTTACTTCAATGCAAACTCCAGAGCGGAAGCAACGAATTTTCAATATTCATACTTTCTTGCGGTGTTCAGCTGCAAACGACGCCGTAGCTTCGCGTTCTGCGGTCGGGTGAGCTCGTTTCTGTCCGGGCGACACAATTCCTTCGGACGCAGTTCTCGCTCTCGTGAGCCAATTTCGTCGGCGAACGCAGCGGCGGGATGGGCGGGACCGGAGGGTGGGGAAGCGAGCGGATCGGGAGGGCGGGCGGTGGCGACGAATGGGCAAGAGGGCGTGAAGGAAATCTTAAAGCTGCCCGAAGAAAATGTGAGGGAAGGAAAAGAAGGGAAAACCTGCCAGACGAGCCAAATTGTACTAGGTTGTCAGGTTGCAATGGCTTTCGGCATGACGGGACGTTTTGATCGAGAGTGAACCAGATACGTGAAGTATATGAAGAAAATGAGAGAGGAGGAAGAAGAAATATAAGAATGCAGAGTGGCTCTATGAAGGAAAAGCAATGGAGAGAAACTGCATAAGGAATGGATAAGATAGAGATAATAGTTTGGAAATATTCATAGGTAGGTGGTCCAGAGCGGGGCAAAATGGTCGTGACAGGTCACGGCAATCGATCACAATTCAAGAGAGAAGAAGGAACATTGAGGTAGATCGAAACGAATAAAAATTAATCACACTATTCGAGGCGTGGTTAAGTACTGAAAAGTCGTGGTGAATGAAATGCAGCGGGAAGGGGGGGGCAAATGTAAGAAAAAGGACCAAGTCGACAAAATGTGACGAGCGTGACGACAGGGGGGACTTATCGAGGCCATTTCACTTAAAATCCATTCCAGATCAAGTATAGACACGATGAAGGAAGAAGAATGAGAGAATGAGAAGCCTAACAAGCAAGTTAGGACATCTTTGATGTAAAAGATCGGAAGGCAGAACAAAAGAGAACGAAAGGATTAATCGAGTTGAGACCGGGTGAGGGTAGCTGCACTAGCGCTGGTGGAAGGCTGCGCTGTCGGCCAGTGGGGCAAGCAGGGGCGCTGGGTTGGGCGGCGGCGGCCCGTTGGACCGCGTCGTGCGGGCGGCCAGGCGGAGCTCGCGTTTCCGAAGCGGCCGCTGGAGCGCGTTGGCGTCGCCTCTGCGATAAGGCGCCCACATCCCGAGGGTGGGCGGTCGGGCGGGCTGGCGCAATTGCTCCCGCCGCCGGCACTGGCGCTGCAAGCCGCTGATAAAGTTCTTTCCGCCCGGCGACCGCCTCGTCGCACCGCGCCGCACCGCCACCCACGCGCCCCCGCACGCCCTCGCACGCCCCCACACGCCCCCGCACGCTCTCCCCCCCTGCGTGTGCCTTTTGCTCAGCGCCGCGCCGAAACCCCTCTGGCGTCCTGCACGGACTTTCTAATCATGCGCTTGCCATCTATAAAGCAATCTAATTCTAACCAACGTGCCTGCCCAGGTTATTTTTGATCTGCATTTTCGTCAAAGATAATATTAATAGCATCATTTATGCGTTACTGCGTTTTCTCCATATGACGACGCAAATTTCTGTTTCCAGAATTTTTACATCGACTCAGAAATCCCCTTCCCTTCGTTAATTTAAAGGCTGTGCCATTCTGTTCAGTTGGAAAACGAGCTCTCTCTACTTCTGGGGATATCGCACTATAAAGGCGCCAACAGTCTCGCTCTCTTTGGCTATGTCTCATTTAATGCTCCATTAAAGATCTGAATTTAGTGTACGTATTGTAAGATACGCCCCCTTACATATTCATCTTGTGAATTACGTGTATACATTTTTTTAAATGGTACAATGAGTTTATTCATAATTCGCTATCATTTCGCATAGTCAACTTTCAGATCATGCTGGAGTGTTTGAAATAATGAGAAATATTATAAACGTGTTCTAGTGTTCTTGTGTTTATATAATGTTCATGAAATTCCAGTTCGTACTTTGTCGTGATTCAATTCTTTCGTTTATAAGCACGACATGCAGTTGTTCTTTTATAAATCACACTAAACATGGTTTATTCGGTCATTTTTTCTATTTAGAAGTTATTAATCTTCACACAAAATCCATAATTTATTGCACTCGCTGCATAGAAAACAGTAATTTTCCTTCTCTTTCCAATGAGGGACTGATTTTCCTGATTTCTCTACCGCTCTCACTCGTCCACGCTCATTCATTCCAAACGCTAGTTTGCGCATTCATTTGAGCCTCTTTCCATCAACCGCAAGTTCCACGCTTTCACGTCGACATCTCCTCTCATGGCCGCCCTCGGGTCATTCGTTCTCGGCGCAGTCATTCGGACCGCTAGGAATCGAATCAGCTGCTCACGAGCGACTTCGCCCATCTCGTTATGAAAGCCTCTCAACCAGAAATGAATTAGGCTCCACGCTCCATATAATCCTTTCCATTCCTCCGTATGTTGCGATAAGAATGCGAATGGTTGGACGAGGAATGCAACATTCTTATTCTCATGGGGAAATGCATTTCGAATTTGAATGCTGCTTTAAATGTGGGTGACAGTCATGCTGAATTCGCGAAATTGATCTTTCTCGTATATTATTCTTAATAGCGCAAACGGGAATTCTTTTGAAAAGATGATGAAAAATGCCCCCAAACCAAATCGATCATCACGATACTCATATGAAAGAAAATACAAAATGTAACATATTCCCAAAACCCTTTCCATCATGAAAAGTGTAACCATGGAAAGCTCCCACATTGGGAGTGAAACATGGTTGTGAACGTGCGAACTGAAGGCGCACTATGGCATGCTGCACCCGCATAGCTGCGATTAATTTTTATCGCACGCTGGTTACTTGGCGAAAATTGTTAATCCGTCAGAAATTTTGAGTAGACTGTTTATAAACGAATGCGTGATCCTCGTTATTGAAGAAGATAGTGACAATGATTAATCTGTGATTGCCTAATTGCCGATGATTAATCTAAGACTAAATCTAATTACATCTGAGAAATGTGATTTATATTATAAACATGAATGATTAATATACATAAAACAGAGTAATTTCATTTATTTTATGAACAAATTTAAAAACAAAAGATGTTTGATTTTATTTTGATAATATAAATATTTACCACATAAAAACAGCAAAAAGTTGTAAATAATGCTGGTTAGTCAGACTTTTCAATAATTTAGTTATAAATTGTTTAAACATTGGTGGAAAATGTTTTCGAATCATATTTTGGCGCGACTTTCAAGTTTGTTTAAAAACCTGAAAAAAATATATTTTGTAGAATGTTATAAGACACGTGCGAGGGGAAAACCTGAGACAGTACTCCAACGTTATCATGTCGAAAATCAATTTGTTTTTTTTTTCTATGTTAATTTGACACCAAAATTGGTTGTCAAAAATATCTTCAAACGCAACTACTTTCCTCTGTCTTTCCAATTTTTTTTTCAACGTGATACATGCAATAGAAACTGAGAAAAGAATACAACATGAAAATCATGTTTCTCATTATATTTCTGCAACAGATTGTCCTAGGAGGCTGGTTTTTTGGAATCTGCTACATTTTGTATTTTCTTTCATAGGAGTATTGCGATTATCGATTTTGTTTGGGGACACTTTTCACCGCTTTATTCGGTTACCCTTCATTTAGAAGTCAAAACGCAGATATTTGCCAGTTTCAGGATGTGTACGAAATTGTTTTTGGCGTGTTTTTATTACCTTTAACAATTTGTACACCTCAAAAATTATTTTCTCGACAAAGGTGACTTTCTAGATAATTTAGTCACGTATTTGTTTTGTACTTTTATTTCTTTGTAATCACTTTATTTCGTCTTTGGTTTATTTGTCCAAGTTTTAAAGTGATTTGATTCATCATACAATTCACTGCCAAGACTGAATATATGGTAACTGTGTTTTATTCGTCTCTGCTTTAGATCTTCATGTCTCGTTCTGTTCTAAAGCACTACGCCCATGGCGCTCATTAGAATGATACCAAGCAAGCTTTAACGACCCCTTCTGTGATGCATAATGTGTGTATTCGCTCGGAGCGTGGTTCTTTTATCTCGTGGGCCGCTGCTTGCTTCCGCGGCCGCCGCCCCAACAAAGCGCCCGATGCAAATGAGCGTTCACCTTGGCGCGCTCATGGAAATTAGAGATGTACCCCGGCGCAACGGAAGCGAGAGGGTTCGCTACGCGGTGGTGTGCTTCTGAGGTCCATTCCGCTCCGCCTCCGCTCGCTCCCGCGACGGGTTCCTCGGCCGCGGCTTCTCAAATTGGTCGCCGGGGGAGCGAGAGCGGCGCGGCGCGGCGCGGCGGTCGCACTGCGGTTGGGACTCGGAGCCTGTCGTCGCCAGCACCGCCTCCGAGATAGTCCCGCCGCCCTCGCTGCGGCTTCTCATGTCCCCGCTGCACAGCACCATCCTCCATCTCCGCAGCAGCCGCCTTTCCGCTCCCGCTTTGGCCGCTGCTACTTGGCCTTCGGTTTGGCTTTAACCAGACCGTTCCTGTTGTCCTCGCTTTCTCCCGTTCCCCTTGTCCCTGTCCCTCCCTCTCTTCCTATTCCTCCCTCCATCTCCCCCTGTCTCCCTCCCTCCCCCTCTCTCCCCTCCTCTTTATCCCACTCCTTCCCTCCCCGTCTCCCGCCCTCTTCTCTCTCTCTCTCTCTCTCTCTCTCTCTCGCCTTTTCCCTTGGCTCCGCTGTCACCCTCCATCATTGTCTTTTGGATTAAAGATTACGTTCGGTCTTAGGAAGGGAGGAAGTCACAACTGTGAAAAAATTGAATGAGGGACGAAGGAAGTTGATAAAACGAAAACGTAGAGATGTTCTGACATTTGTATGATGATTATCATATTATTTACTACAAAATAGATATTAATGTTAAAGTTTATCAAATATATTATACCTTGTGATTAAATTGAAAAATGAAAATCTTTATAAAATTTCAGTCAACTTTTCAATAAAGTCAAATTAGTGTATCTCAGGACGTGATGAATAGGAAGAGTTTGAAATGGATCGTTCACATCAGGGTTTGTGGTGTTACTGTTACAAATTGTTGCAAAGGAGGGGGAGGGGTATCAAAAAAGGTCAATTTAGCGAACTCGTTTTTTTGCATTACTTCTTATAGTGAGTCTTCCACTCTTCTCTGAGAGCAGTTTGAGGCATTGCCCCTTTTTCCTCTTGCGCCTCTCACATTGCCTACGTCTATCCCTCTGGTGCATTCTCACTCCTCCATATATCTTCACAATCCTCCGCGTCAGATGTCTTCGTCACGTGTTATTGCCTTCTCCTTCTGTATAATCATCAAAGCCTCCGTTTCAATTTTCCTCGTTTTGTTTTTCTTTCTTTCCCAACCCTTATGTTGTCTTTCGACAGCCTACCCTGCCGACACTGCTTACGCCTTGACGGGTACGTCGCCCTAACTTTCGTTTCTAGCTGCGATTACAGTTGATGCTTAATGTAATTAGCTTAGGGTGAGAGCCCTGGAGTCTGCTCGTAAACGACTATTCTGCAAATCACTCTCTTGGGATAGATCTCACTGAAAGATGTAATGTCGAACTCGCTGTAATATACCGGGTGTTCCATTTAAAACTGGTTTTGGAAATATCTCGAGAAGAGCACATCGAATCAAGGAAAGTGGGTAATGAAATTGTTCGATTTGGCGGGGTCTATCCAGTGATACCAAATTGGACCCTTACCCCTGCCCCTGGGGGTGGGGGCGAGGAAAAATGAAAAAGTTAAATGAGAACTCCCGTTTTTTATTACAGATTCGGATTCTTCGGGAAAGATACGTAACATTTGTATTGAATGCTGTTTGTTTCTTTTGCGTTTCGTGAAAGAGCTGTAATCGACAAAATAAAATTAAACAAGAAAGTTAAAAAACGAGGTGTTCTCAGCAATTACACATCAAATAAAAAAAATACATGTACAATAATTTTCAAGAAGCTACTCAATGCTACAATATGTCGCAGTGTTGTTATAAAAAGGTACTTTTAGCGTGACTCGAAAAACAAAGAAACTATATCCGTTCTTTCTGCATTTGTCAACATTTTAGGTTTGTTATTTAATAATGTTGCTCATTCGAATTGTGGTAGTAAATTGCACTACCTTTTATAAAACTGTAGTTCATCAAACGGCCAGAGTAGCACTGCTGTCGGCGCTTCTCATTCTTCCATCCGGGAAGGGAGAAGGGGGTTGTCATATGGAAGAAGGCACACAGCAACGTTTGGTATCATTGAATAGCTTCTTGCAAATTACTTTACACCTATTGATTTTTATTTTTAGATTTGATAGTAGTTTTCGAGAAAAACTCATTTGGGTATTTTGATTTTTGTCGGCAGCGTCATCTATCACGAAACAGAAAAGGCGAGAAATTAAAAAACGTTAAATACAAAAGTGACGTTTTTTTTCGGAAAATCCGAATCTGCAATAAAAATGGTTCCTATTTAACTTTTTTTAAATTTTCCTCGCCCCTACCCCCGGGGGGCAGGGGTAGGGGTCCAGTTTGATATCGTTGGATGGACCCCGTCGATTGTACAAAATTCATTACCCACTTTTCTTGATCCGATGCGCACTGTTCGAGATAGTATATCCACAACCAATTTTAAAAGGAACACTCTTTGTATGTATAAAGGAGGCAGTTTTCAGTGACTGTTATGACTTGTGCATCATAGAAAAATATTACAAAAATTGTCTTAACTTAGTCGAAATAGCAACCTAACTTTTATCTTTTACTGCTTGGATTTGAGGGCCGGTATACAAACGTGACGAAGAGAAGCCTATGCATGTATATTAAGAAATAAGTTAAACACATATCCATAGTTTGTGGCACTGCACTGTTTATAAGCCATTAAAATAATAATTAAAGTATTTTTGTAATTATCAAAAAATTGCATTCTACATTTCATTATAGGTGAAGTCAAAATGTTTCCCATTAAATCTGTGTAATTTATCAGTGTATTGCATGAAATAATCTTCAACATAAAATCAAGAAAAATATTTTGTATTATTTCAAATAATTTACTTATCAATGTGGAATTCCATTGCATTTGAGATAAAGTAGTTCGGAACAAACACATAAAATATTTCGCATGATAGAAATTTCGTGCATTATTTGTGATTTTTCTCAAGAGTAAAGTGAGAAGTTGTTTATGGTTTGAAAGTCTTATTTAATACTTCATTTACATTATTTAACTGATACATTTATTTTTCTAAGTGTTAATGATCCGGGGCATTACCGTGAATTGTTGCTATTGTACTTGATAAATTGAGATATTTAAAAAAATTGTGAAAGTAACAATTTTGTTTGCTATTTATTTGAAACCAAGCATTGAGACCCGAAATTGTGTCCTACAAGTAGCAGATAAACATAAATAAGATCTAGTATTTCACCGAAAGTCCTCCATTCATTGCTCCTTCGGAAGTAAACCTCCACAGTTGTGATATTCAGGGACCGCTTTGTGAGATAAAAGACTGAATATTACGCTCAAACATTTATTGTAGTCACCAAAGGTATATTCGATGAATACTGTCATTAAAATGTTGTGAAATATGGTTGAAATACTCTTTGGAAATTGCAAGGACGTAGAAAACCAGCAGAACTGTTTTTTTTTTTTTACTTCCATGTTACATATTCTGTCAATTTCAATAATCACCATCAAAGCACTTCTCCCATTGGCTACCGTACATTTCAGTGTCACGAACTCACTGAAATACGCAGATCCTTCTCCGCGGAGCAGCCTTGAAGACTAGTCTTCAACGCGTATGCACCATGTCATCTTGGTGGGCGTCGTCATTTATTTTCGTTGTAGGACGTGCCGCTGGACTAAGTACAGAATATATTTCTCCGCGCGGGGCAACTATTTGTCTGGAGGGTTTTTGAGGCTCTGCGCGTCGCGCGTTCTGTCATGTGTACAATGCGCCGCATTGTTCACTCGAGAGCGGACGACGCTCCTTGTCTTCGTAGTCGTGTCTCCGGCCCGACCGCCAGCGGAGCAGCCCTCGCTGTCGCCTGCGCCGCCCCTGCGCGTAGTCTCCTTGGTCGCTTCACACCCTCACCTTCTTTGCTATGCTTTTGCCACTTTCGCCGGCGCTACTTCTGCAGTAACCATTTCTGTCGAAACAGGTGACGAAACTTCTTAAGGACAAAACTTCGGTTAGGGAATTCTAGCTTGTGAGATGAAAATAATGTCATGAATAATATTAGTATCTTAAACTGACTTAGTTCACGATGGCTAAGAAACAAACTTGTAAGTAAAATTTATTAACAAAATGAGATTTCTTTTTCATTGTATTCTATGTCCCTATCTACATGTTTACATCAAACCAAATTGTACATGTTCCACTCCATAAGCTTGCAGCAAACCCATTCCGTACTAACCAGTCGCTTACTTACCCACTACATAAAAAATCTTTAAATGGCTGTCGTGAAGAATTTAGTAAAACGGACTTAAAACAGTCTGGTTCTTAGCCATCGTGATGTCACTGCAGTGCCTCTGTCCAGGTGGTCCTAGTTTTCGAGTCCCTACTGTGGCAGGATTTTCGACTCTTGCTACATAGCTAAATCGAATTCAACCGCTGTCTGGAGGAGGATTCTAGAGTGCTGTGATCGGTAGTTTTTGAATGTGAGGACATACTTAGCGAAGCGAAGTTAGCAAGATTTTCTTTAAGTTCGAAGAATGAGCGTTTTTAAATGCAAAGATTAGTGTATATAAATACAATGTCTAGCAATCGTGTGTGTATCCCTTTAGAAACATTTCAGTGCTTGTAACTAAACTATTACGCTTTTAAACCAATGTGGATAGCAGAATCTGCTGTTACTACAAAATACATAACGAGATCTTTGTAAATACAAACATTTCAATTCGATTTTCAGGAACACTGTAAACTCTGCGTTCACATTATTCTGCGATTTTATTGTTCAGAATTTGTAAACCTTTGGTCAATTCATTAGTGTTAGAGAATAAGTACTGAACACTCTGAAGCAGAATTGAGGGATGAGGTGAGAGGCGATTATATATAGTGCGTGTGCAATATTTTTCTGTTGTAACGTTTCTACTGTTCATACTTTTGTTCTATGTAATCACTGGGTTCGGCAAGTATTATTTTTAATATTTATAATTTTCATTACTATTTTTGTAAACATTTGTTGATCTTCCTCGAAATAGCGTGAATGTCTACTAGCTAATACGAAAATTTACAGGACCCTTGCTTCACATTCGCCGGAGACAGCGGGGTGGTCATGAAAAGTAAAGGCTAGTGCAGCTTCCTGGAATCCTTCTCTCCGGCTGAACGGCGCTCGTAAATAAGACTCCGAGGAATGGTTGAATTGGACGCAAGGCATTCAGCATCTAGGATGAGCGTTTACTGCCCAGTACATGGGTTCCTAATTTATTGCCTTGTTTGTGAACGCCAGTTATTTGTAATATCTGGAGCAGTTATCTCATACTTTCTGATAATGTCACATTATTTTTCGATTCGCTGAATTAAAATGTGTATTTCATCGGTTTTTTTTCAATAATTTTTTGTTCCCAACATACAATTTAATTGGTGTTATTCTAACTGGATTATAATTCTTCTGATGATGGAAAGGAACATGGCTTTTCATTGTAATTTTTCCTAGATCATGAAAGTATCACACCTCAATGTTATTAACCACTAAACGAGAAATTTTGACTGTCTTATTCAGTACGTAATTATCTTCAGCAGTTTGTTCTAAAACGGCTTCTTTCGTACCTACGCAGATTGATAAAAATCTATTTTGTCGATAAGAGTCATTTACTTGCCTATGAGCATTTGCGTACGCGAGTTGTCAGCTATATCTCTTTAGGATAGTATTGTGCCATTAAACTGTGTAGTAACTGCAAATGTATGCAAAATTTGTACAAAAATTCAAAATGTTCGTTAAAACTTTTAAAGGTACCTACTTGTGCTCATTGGTTGCGGCGTGAGATTTTAAAATAAACCCACTTCTCCCTTTCATTACGACCACCAAAATTCTGGTGTAATTATCACTTTACGATAGTGATCGATCGCAAAATAAATTAATGCTACCGCATGGTGTACCCGAGATTAATTTGATACAGGCGTCGTTGCCGTTCATTCTGCGATATTGTGTCTAATAATGTGATGTAATGTAACGTAATAATTTCCAAAACGTATTGAAGTGCATGCTTGTTAATATCTGGTTTTATCCTGGTCGTATTTCTGCGTGAATGACTGTTAATGAACGTACAGCCATTGCTGGACATCGTCCATAAAATAATAATGGATATTTTTGGGGCAATGGAAGAATTTTATTCCGCTTCATCTCTCGACTATTAAGATTTGTTTTTACGCCCTGGTTTATCTCTTGAAGTCTTATTATTCAGATAAAAAGTAGCCAGCCAGAAAAGGAAATAAGGGTGATGATACTGCTGGGGACCATAAAAGGAACGTATCGTGTGTTCGAATCCTCGGTTAAGAAGATAATGGAGCTACGATGCTTCAACGATATTTAAGATGTTTTATGACTGGAGTCAGGTTGAGTGTTTTGAGAGCATTGAAAATGTACTGCAGTGTAGAGCATTCGCTGCAATTTCGAATGTTTTAGAAGAAACATTCTGATGCTTTTGCAGATTTATGTCCTGTTAGAACTGATTATATTCTTATATTGCAGGGACCATTTTGTAAGCAGCTATTAGTAAATCTAGAACGTTTTTGCGCTTGTGGTATGAAATGGTTACCATCTCGGCGATGTGCGTCAGCGCCACCCGCACCACTTCCTCGCACCCGCGCACCGCCGCGTCGTCCTTCCAAATGAGAACGAGACGCCGCTCGCAAGTCAGCAGAGAGCTCCCCGGGGGGCGAAACCGCAATTTCGCGCGTGCGCGACGCGGCGCGGCGCGGCACCGTGGGCGGTGAGGCAGGTCGCCGCAAACAATTTGACGCGAGCGCCTCTCGCGGTGGCCCGCCGAGGCGTTCGCGACGCGGAGCGGCGCGGCGCGCGAGTAGAGAGCGTGGGGGTGGGGGTTGGAGCGTGACGGGGGCGGGGGCGTGCGGGAAATGAAGCAGGCACTATGAACGGTAATGGTCCTCCGGGGGCGCGCAGGCTCGAGCCTTCCGCGTCGCTGCGTGTAAATGGAGGCGCACGCATGCGCGCGCGTGCGTTGGCCACAGAGCGCCGCTTTCCCCAGGCAGACTGAGGTTGTCTCTGTCGGCCGCGTCTGCCGCCGGGCGCGCCACCGCCGCCGGAGGTTGTCCCTCTCCTCTCTTCCTTCCGCCCGCCCACACGCCCCTATCTCGTCAGCAGGCGTAAAATTGGCCGCGGAGACTTTCGTCAGCCGCTAGAGCAGGTCGCGGATGAAGCTCCCGGCCCACCGCGTCGTTCTTCCTCGTCATGTGGGGTAACGTCGTTGGGGATGTGCTTTGCCTGATGGGGTCGTTCACCGCGCAGAAAATGGAAGCGGTTAGAGAAGGACGGAAGTGAAGCCAGTAGAGTCTACTGAGCTAAAGGAGTGCAGGAAGAAATAGGTAGGAGAAGAATGAAAAGGAAAGACCATAAATGTTGACGATAATGTAGGCTTTTGTAGAGTGATGTAGAGGTAAGTGTACAGAATAAAATAATCGGAAGGAATGGAAAATTCAGAACTGAGGAGTGAGGAGACAAGTTGAAAGGAAAACAAGGAGGCAGAATAGTATAGAACACAAAATCATCAAGAGCGAGTGAGAAAATGTAAAGACGGTGAGTGATAAAGTTTAAAGTTGCAGTTAAAGCTGTTCAGGGATCGGTGGATGCGTATTCATGGGTGTCAGAGGCAACAATGCCAAATTTGGCGACTGCGGCGATGGTGGCGAGTACGGCGGCAACGCCTGTGGCAGCGGCGTCGGCGGCGGAGCCGCAAGTGCACACAGATTCACGACGGCGACAGCGGGTGCTAAGTGCTCTGTAACGCGTGCGGCGGACCTGAGGATGGGTTGCAAATGAGCTTAATCCAGGCGCACAGTGACGCAACCTCCATTATGTGGAGTAATTCCATGTTATTGTTTGTTGCTCCACTCCAATCTCGTTCGTGCTAAGCTTTGAGGGCTTTGACCTGTTATCAGATCTTATGCCTTGATAAAAGATTATCCGTATATATTTATATTCGTAATGTAGTCATTGTACTCGCTAAAATATTTCGAATTTCATAGTGGATATTGGTAGGGTATTGACGAATCTTCTAAAAATATTTTATTTATTCTGCGGTGGCCTTTGAGAGAGCATTGAGAGCGAAACCAATACGGAAACAATTATTTTTTCCATTGAAATATGGCTGAAACTGTAGGCGAGCAAAACGGTTTCGGTATCTGGAATTGAAAAATCAGTATATCACGATTTTTCTTACAACATATAACGCTCAGATTCTCCTCCTTACATCTTATTTAGTCTAAAGAATAGGTATATGAGAATTCGGGCATTTTTGAAACATCTGTCAAAGATTGGATTTCCTTTTGATTTATGACATAATTTATGATAAATTATGTCATGATAATTTATGTATGACTCCAAAAGGAACAAATTAGGAACAACAGCCCGACCTAAAATCCGATTCAGTCGCAGCGCGCGTCGCCATGACCATGCCTCATCGATAAAGAGGGCGTCTCACCCGCTATGTGCTCATGTAAACACATATAAGAGGAAAACAGGAAAGCTTTAAAACCGAAATCACATGGCACATAGCAATCAAAACGAATTTAAACCAAAAAATGAATTGATATTTAAATAATTCATTTAATGAAATCTCAATATTATTTGTGACGGTTCGGTGCTTTTTATACTAATTATTCTGAGGACTGGCATACTCATATCTGAGTAAGGGAGAATGCTAAGGGAGAATGAAATTCCTTTTATTTCCTCCTTGTTCTGGAAGATGTCTTTGTCTTCGAAAGATGGTAAGGGGATCATGAGTGGTATATGATGACTAGAGATGAACGATAACGTCACTTGGTGACATGAGAAACCAACGACGTCACAATGGTGAAAACCTCTATGCAGGATTCGAACCTGCAGCCTTCTATTTTACATACTCACCTCTCTACGCTCCTGCACCTCTCAGGCCAACATAGTCTCAGTAGTATACGAAATGCACTGAATAGCATTCATGTGTTGTCTCAATGAAGTTTGTAGGTTTATGCAGCGAAATGCTCTGGTGTCTCGGGTGCTGACGTCACCCTTTCTTGGCTGCTCGTAGATATTGGGAATGCGACATCCATGTTGATTTTACGATACATCGATCTTTTTATAAAATAATCCATGTACTCAACATCAATTTTTTGAAACCGACGTTTTGTTAACATCTATGTTTTGTATTCGATGTTTGTAGGTGGTGGACATTTTTAAACGAAAAATGCCAGTCATAACAAAATTCTATGTTTAGAATTTTCAGCAATGCTTCAGATATTCGTAAATTGAATGTTCTTCAGGCCGAAGTGTCTAAGGCTGAAAAATAAATAAAATCGAGTTCTTGTTAATACAAAAGCCTATATTTTGTTGTTAATTGTCCTAATGTAAATTGTCCTGATGCGATGTTTTGTTGGAGTATCGTATCCCTAGTGCGCATCAATAACATCAATGATTCGGGTTATTTATTTCATTAACACCGAGGAGTTAATTTTAAGCATCGATGCTCAGAAATGCGACGTTTTGAAGGCGATGCTGCGTCCCTAGTACGCATTAATAACGATCGATCGATTCTTCGATGTTTTGGGGTTGATATTTTATTAGCATCGATAGGTTAATTTTAAGCATCGATGTTTAGAAATGCGATGTTTTGTTGGGAATGTCGCGTCCCTAGTACCAATCCGACACGGGTAGGGTGGAGTGAGTGTTGGGAGGGTGCGCGAAGACGCCCCCCCCCCCCCTCGTGGCTGGCGCTGCGCTGCGCGGCGCGACGTGACGCGCCGCCCCTTAGAAATGCATGCGCATCACGGATGCAGACGCTCTCAGCGCTTTCGTCAATATTTCCATGTGCAACGCGACCGTGGCCTGTGTTCAAATCAGAGCTCGCATCACCATTATTCACGAGCCTGCGACCTCGCGATCTATTTATGAACATTTGCACCCGACAATGTGCACTGTTTGCGCTTCAGTTGGTATGGAATATTAGATTTCTGTTCTTCTGTGCGCGTCCCTATCGGTTTGTTGTGGTGATATGCGTCGGTTTGCGAGTTCTGTACTAGAGCGTACTTACCATCTGCTCTTGCGAGTTAATTTGGGGAGGTCTTACAGAAATCTGTAATGCAGGGATGGGAGGTGTCGAATATCTCTGATCATGACCTATATCAGAAACAGTAGTAGGGGAGGCTTGTTTGTAGTGAGTAAGACACTGGCTTGTTCACTCAGTGTATCTTTCTGTTCGTTACAAAATCGAGGTTTACTCGCACATTCACGAGAGATGCGGATATGGTCGGTTTTCAGATAAATACTTTCCACGCCGAGCTCGCCCCGGTTCCCAATATTTTGTTGACATTCTTGTCATCCTTAGTCTGCATTTCTACTTGCAGCAATGAAAGAGGACAGGGTTCTCCAATCCACGTTTAAAAAAATAATTTAATGTGATTTTGTCAAGAATGTGCTCTACTTTCTTTTTCGGGCCACACGTATAGGATTTATATTTCACAGGATAATCCTTTACAAGTGAGTAGTTTATTTACTTCGTACACTTAGTATTTCATTTAGCAAAATCATGTACACATTGCCAAGTTGTAACATTTCATTTACTCAGTAAATTTGATTTTATAGTGATGTCATTCACTCTATTATATGAACACTAAACTATCACACCATTTGACACTCTCACCGATATTACATTTGTACTATTTTGTGCTTTCAGTTACACATTAAATACATGAGAGAAACTTCGTGACACTGGCCATACAAAATAAAAAATATCCCGAGTCGCCTCCGCGTGTTTAGCTTTCTGCACTATGTATTCTGATGTCATTCAGTCGTCGTACTCGCAAGTGCATTAATTGCGTTCGTTTTCTTTCTCCCTCTCTTTATACAAATATTTATCAATAATTTTAGCCACAGCATGTTTACTTTGTCTCTTCTCTAGCCCATAATTCATCTGCGCGTGCGTTTCGCAGAATACGCGCTGTTGTAGGGGGTGTAAATGTGTAAGCACAGACAGGGCGAGCACGTGGTGTTCAGGGGAATTCATGAGCAGGCCGCTGCGTAAGCTAGGGACGGCCGTTTGCGAGAGGTACCGTTGCCGCAATTCCAGCAGGAATGTCAGTAACGTGGGCGCCGGCCGCGGAAGGGCGGCTGAAGGGCCGAAGTTGACGAGGACGACGTGCGCGAGCGAAGGCAGGCGGCGGCGGCGTGCGACGTGACGAGAACGTGCATGCCACTCCTGATGACTGCGGGGGATAACCCACAACGGCGGACATGCCTGTGCTCTGAAGTATGTGACCGCACTGTCGCGGCGCCGCAATGAGAAAGGGAATATCTGTCGGTATCTCGCTGCACTATAAAAGGAGTGATATAATTAACTGAAGACTATTGAAAATATTTGAAAATAATATTTGTTATTGTCCTTGTATTGAAATAAAAAAATGTAGACAATATTCTTGCGGTAGTTGAATGAAAAACGCTTCCATTGCTTCAGGTTGTTTCTCTAAAGGAAATCGATTAAATGATAATCAAGAGTTTTAAAATATCTTATTTTAATCTAGTGGCAACCGACAGCATTCTTGTAATTTGCATTGTTTCAAATTTACAGTTGCGACTGTCAAACTTAGTTCTAATAATCTTTGAAAATTTAGAAAAAAATTCTTAGAAATTCGAAATAGCTGAAATGAGATGTAAAAATTACATTTGATTTATCATTCTAGTTTAGTTAAACAATGAAAATATTTAAAGCACTTATTCCACCCGCCAATTGGAGACAAAAATAGATTATTTTTGCTTTGAGATTATTGAATGGTATCTATGAACTTCTTATAAGTAAAAAGGAAACCGCAGATACTGACCCAGAAATGTTTTTTCAACAAAACAAAATGTATTACTGTTTTATATCATTTTGGTTAACGTTACAATTTTTGTTCGCTCGGAGCTGTGACTTCCTTTCATGACACTTGTGTTCATCATTTTACATACACGTTTTGAAAGAAAACTACGTGTGTGGGACTGGGGTTCGTGAAAATAATAATTGCATAATTCCTAAGCCGCGCGACGGGATCGTCGACTCGCACGAATTCAGGGAGTTGGAGCGGAGGGTATCCCTGGGCCGGCAGCCCGAGTGACGAGGGTGGTCAGGAGCGCTCGTGACGTGGTGGGCGCGGGATCAGAGGAGGGAATCGCCCGCAGCAGCAAGGGTGATGGAGGGGCGCGTCGCTCTGGATCAGCTGTGTCGTGACGGGTTGGATTGGACGGGGCGAACGGGACCGCGAGCGAGGGCGGAAACTGGAAAGAAGAAGAGATTAGAAATCTCTTGCTGCACTTTAAGCTGAGCGAGGCGGAGAGGAGGACGAGGACGAGGTGGAGTGGAGTGAATTGGAGTAGAGAAGGTGGAGAGGAGGAGGAGAAAAACGAGGCGAAGTGGAGCGGAGGAGGCAGAGTAGAGGAGGAGGAGGCGGAGTAGAGGAGAAGGAAGAGGAGGAGGCGGTCGGTCGAAAAGTGTGACAGAGTGGGAGAGAGGTGGGACGTGCCGGGAGGCGTGTTAGGTCGATCGGGTTTGAGAGGGCGGAGGTGACGCGGAAGGCGGAGGATGGACGGGGGCATGCGTCCTAATCGCAGACGGGCGTCGCGTCGCCCGGCTTACCCCGTTGTCTCTTGGGGCGCTCGACCCCGGTGCCCTGCTCCGGCAGGGAGGCGGCCAACGCGCCGTCGCATGTTTATTTTCCGGACTCCTTTTCCTATCTCCAGGGACTGGCCTCCTAACCCGGCCGAAGGACGGTAGGATAGAAAGAATGGAAAAGCATCTAAGAATAGTGAATGCAGTGTGGGTATGGTGCATTCAGTGGATGAGAGAAAATGTTAACAGAATACATATTGCGCTAGACATATCAGTCTGCACGAGACCAAGTAATTCGTGATCTAATTATCTTAGCCTTTCTTTCGTACAAATCCAGATTTTAGTGGCAGTAGATTTTACTAACTTGCGCAGATATGTGTGCCACGATAATGAGTTAAATATATTATTTACGTAAGTTCAGTCCGTCAGATGCGTTTTTGTAGTTTAAATTATCATAAAAATTCTCTTTTGGCCGGTTAAGGGTCATCGTACGTGAAGTCGGTATTTTCTGCTTACAATAATTTTGACATCAAGTCCGCATTTTAATTTTTATACGCAAAATTTCCTTAGAATAGAATTTACTGTTTGTTTTAGAGAAACTTAGATGTAAATTAAATTATAATAATGTTATGGAGCATTTGACTAGGCGGCACGGTTGTCACGTTTTTGTAACGGTGGGCGCTTCAAATGCTGTAAACGGATGTAGTGACAATGTAGTTTAATTGATCGTCTAAACCAGGGCCGCTCAACCATTTGCTCCGAGGAGGAGCCGTCGGTTGCTCTCTCCTCTTTTGCCGCAGAAAGAGCAAATGACGTCATCAAATATCGATCAGTGGTGTGTGGCACAGTGGGTCGCGTCGTATTTCTACGGTTTTTTTTACGTTGTTCGGAATGAAAAAGTCTCACTGCTCTGGGAAAGGATATTACGACAGGAAAAAAACAGTAAAATACTTTTGTAACATTTATTGGAACAGTTACTAGATATAAACATATTAGTGTGATTTGGAAATTAAAAACACGACAATTTGCAATGCAGCATGGAAAGAAAAGTATATTTTTGCAGATTGCGCCTGCAATGCCAAATGTTTAGTTGCAAAACAAGTACTCAATAACATAAAGAAATTTAATAGCGGTGACATTACACAGTTTATCATGCTGCTGAATATGAAAAGTATTATAAAGGTTGCATAAAAATGTTATTAAATAAACCAGTAATAAAAATACTAAAAGTAAAAGAAATTAAAATAAAAAAATGAAGTTGATTGCAAAATCAAATACTCTAATTACACCTTTTAAGTGTTTTTTCTCGCAATATATTTTCTATATTTGGAAGAGATGACATGGTGCTATTGAGCCGTAACATGCATTTCTGATTGTGATTTGTAATTGTACTTCTCATTCGAGATTTACAAATTTTCAAAGAAGCAAAAAATTGCTCACAGTTGTATGTTGATCCAAACGTACTTGACAATCGAGCAGCATTCCGATGCAGTTTTGGAAAACGGTTTTGTAGGAAGTACTTTTTTCCAAAATGCTCACGTTGTAGTATCGGTATGCAATAAAATTAAATTCTTTTGTATTGTGTAATTTTACTGCCAAAACAACATAAGAACGTCAAAATACATCCAAAACTTACTTCTAGTGAGGCATTGTTTTTCAGAACACTGAAAACTTGCTTTTGTTCTTCTTCAGCGTACTTGTCATTTTCATCAGCAAGATTAAATGTATAATGTCGTTGCAAATTAAACTTCTTCAGATGATTGAACTCTTTATGTAAAGTAAACATTTGGTATAGCTGCCGTAGTCGGCGAAAAGATACTTTTCTTCCCATACTGCATTGAAAAATTGTCGGTGTAGATGCTCTGGTCTGTGAAGTGCTTGCGTCGACTTCCAATTTTTCCGCGACTGGAGTTACCGGGACACTGTATCAGAGGTTATCTCCAGGCGCGCAACGCTCGGGCTCCGGTGTCCCGCTCGCGGCTGACAACACGGCTCCGCGCTGCCGATTTGCTCTGCTTGAGCGGCCCTGGTCTAAACGAAGGCAGCTATTCGAGGCAGCAATCCTGTCCATTTACAATAATGGGTTGAGTTGAATGTTTTACTGTTGTCGTTAAAGAGATTTTTGAGAACTGTATTTACTAGAATACTCGGTGTACTGGGTACTGAGAATATTTGTGAGCCGCTGGATTCGAAATGGAATTTGAAAGTAAATTAATTTAATTGAAGCTGAATATTTCAAAAATAAACAATTTTATAACCCACATGAAATTGTTTGTTTATATTTGGCAATTAGATTAATACATAATACTGACATTTTACATCATTCAATACTTTATTTGTAGAAAAGAAATTGAATTTGCTTACAGGTGGTATTAATTTTTTATTTTACTATTCAAGTTTATATAATTTTAAATCGATTGAAAATAATAAAAAAATATACTCTTATGGCGTACAATTTAAGGTTTTGTTATGAAGGCGAGCTGGTGGTTAGACAATATAATAACTGCTTTGAAGTAATAACGCGAATTTTAACTAGACAAATGTTTCTCTTTATAATTCATTAGATCGGATTTCTTGCACTTTGAAGCAAACAAATACTGTAAACTAATTAAAATATATCACATTACTGCTTAAAAATGTCTGGTAAAAAATGAACAAAGATACACAAATAAATTGATTCGGGCCAAAGCTTCTGGTTCAATATCGGCTCCTTTGATGTTCAGGATTTATTGTATTATAATTTATTTTTCCAACTGAATCGTACGACGAAAGAAATATTAATATTGAAATTATCCTGAATCAACAGGACGTAATAATTTATTGCCAATGGCTTCGGGGCAGAGAGAGGCACATAATTTGTGTAAATCTGTTTTTCTATATTGGGTATTAAATCGTATTGTTTTTATTTCTGAATGAATGATATTTGATATTTTATGGGCGAATGGTTTCTATAATCTTTTTGCATGTTCGTCCGTGTATACATTTTTTGCTTGCTAGTATTTCATTTGCGCACAAATGTGAATTTTAAATTAAATTGATAATTTTTAATTTTCCTCTATATTATTTTCATAATTCCAAGTTATTCAGCGAAGCTATCGCATATTTAAATGAATTTTGATATTGTAGTAGACGTCTTGTGTTTAAAATGCGCCAACATTTACAACCAAAAATTTTGTGGCATTATTGTCGCAGTCGAATTTATTCATAAACACCAACACTTGGGGATGTCAGCTACATATATCATTTTCACAGTATTTTCAACGAAGAAGACTTTTTAGAATATTTTATATTATTAACTTCTTGCAGTCTAACTTGAAATAATGGTAATCGGCAAAAAATGGACCGACACATTCAGGAAAATGTTAAAACCCCGAAATATATAAAACATTTCTAATAACTGCAAATTTCGATTTCCACACGATGGGAGAAATTGCGCAAAATTTGAACGTGTACGATCGTGGCACCCCGAAGATTGTGTAAAATGGCACACCTCTTCCATTCAAGAGTCTTATATTTCATATTGACACACTGCTTCAAGTTTCCGAAATATTCCCCACAGCAAGAAAATTTGGATCTCGTCCTATCTAAAGTTCAGATCGTCTCGTAATGCCCACTGAGCACGCCTGTCCGGATAATGCAAGTCAGCCTATGCCAATCTGTCCATCATCGCATGAAGGCCTCGGTGCGGTGCGGGCCTCTGCACTCCAGCGCCCTCACGCGTTCAGCGGTGGGCGCCACGGCTCATCTGCGCGGCGGGTTGCGGGCGCGGGTCGGCGACGGGCGAAACGCGCGTTGCACTCCGCCCACCGCCGCCGCTGCCGCCTGCCACCCTCCGCCTCGCCAGGCCGCGTTGGTCCCGTGACCTGCAGCCCATATTGACCTCTGCGCTCATGATTTATCGCTGCCTAGCCGACGAGGGGAATGGCCCACGTTTGACGACTGGCAAGTGAGGCGGGAAAGAGACAGACTGTGTGACAGACGCGGGTGACTGTTCGACTGAATACGTATTACAGAGAGAGAGAGAGAGAGAGGAAGGGAAAGAAAAAGAGAGACAAAGTGACGGAGAGAGAGACAAAGTGACGGAGAGAGAGACAAAGTGACGGAGAGAGAGACAAAGTGACGGAGAGAGAGACAAAGTGACGGAGAGAGAGACAAAGTGACGGAGAGAGAGACAAAGTGACGGAGAGAGAGACAAAGTGACGGAGAGAGAGACAAAGTGACGGAGAGATAGACAAAGTGACGGAGAGATAGACAAAGTGACGGAGAGATAGACAAAGTGACGGAGAGATAGACAAAGTGACGGAGAGATAGACAAAGTGACGGAGAGATAGACAAAGTGACGGAGAGATAGACAAAGTGACGGAGAGATAGACAAAGTGACGGAGAGATAGACAAAGTGACGGAGAGATAGACAAAGTGACGGAGAGATAGACAAAGTGACGGAGAGAGAGACAAAGTGACGGAGAGAGAGACAAAGTGAAGGAGAGAGAAAGTGACGGAGAGAGAGAAAGTGAAGGAGAGAGAGAGAAAGTGAAGGAGAGAGAGACAAAGTGAAGGAGAGAGAGACAAAGTGAAGGGGAGAGAGACAAAGGGAAGGAGAGAGAGACAAAGGGAAGGAGAGAGAGAGACAAAGGGACAGGGAGAGAGAGACAAAGGGACAGGGAGAGAGAGACAAAGGGACAGGGAGAGAGAGACAAAGGGACAGGGAGAGAGAGACAAAGGGACAGGGAGAGAGAGACAAAGGGACAGGGAGAGAGACAAAGGGACAGGGAGAGAGACAAAGGGACAGGGAGAGAGACAAAGGGACAGGGAGAGAGACAAAGGGAAAGAGTGGGAGAGACAGACAGACTGAAATGAGTTAGTGCTGGGACAAGCAAAGGGACAGCAAGAAAAAAGATAGCAAGCAAAAAGAAAGGAACGAGTTAAACAAAATTGAAAAACATAAGAGAGAGAGGCAGACAGAGTAAGAGAGATAGACAGAAAGGCAGACAGTGTGAGAGAGACAGACAAAAAGGCAGAAAATGTGCGATAGAAATAGTGTGAGAGAGAAATAGAAAGACAGAAAGAGTGTGAGAGGAGGAGAGAGATAGAAAGGCAGACAGCGTGAGAGAGGTAGACAAAAAGGCAGACAGTGTGAGAGGTAGACAAGAAGGCAGACAGTGCGAGAGAGATAGAAAAAGCAAACAGAGAGTGTGTTTGAGAGAGAAAGATAGAAAGAGTCTGTGAGAGAGAGAGAACGGCAGAATGTGTGTGTGAGAGAGACGGAAAGGCAGAGGAAGGCAAAGAAGAGAGAGACGGAAAGGAAGAGGAAAGCAAAGGAGAGAGAGAGATCTCAGACAGGCAGAAGGAAGAAAGAGATTAATCGAAGATGGAATAACGATAGAAAATATCGAAAGGCTCTTCCTTCCGCGGCTGCGCAATGCCGACTATTTTTTAGAACTCAGAATTCCAAATTAAGAAATATCTTCGCCTACCATGTAGCATCCCCAGTATAGAGCTACTTCATTTTGTTTTATTTATTACAATGTGCAGGATGATCCCTTTATAAAGTATTGTCCCCAAAATAGAAAAATTATAAAACATCATAGAAACGCTCATATAAACACAGAAAGTCAATCACAAAAGTCCCGAAGAGCGACACGAAGTTGTGTTTTAAAAATTGAGGCACGACGATTAAAATGTCGACGTGATTACAATATTGAGAGTTTATGCAAGTTTGCATAATCTATCAAATGTATCGTTAAGAGCATATTTTTTTGAATTATAAATAAAAAAGTTTCAAAGAGTCTAGTGACTTGGGGCTTAACATTGTGTGAAATCTTACAAATATTATCAAGACATTCAATATGTTTAGAAATAATGCCATAGAGAAACAGCAGATTCGCAAAAACTCTCCTCGCTTGCAATTATAATTTTTTGCGTACTCTGATGTATTCATGTTCACACCATGCCATTGGCGTATCGATAAAGGCTATTTTACGAATAAACCTATTCTGAATTCGCTCAAGTTTTTCTGTATTCTTTTGTTCACATGGTTGCCAATTAACCGACGCATTCTCGAGTAAAGGTCTTACAAAAGAAAAATATAACTAAAAGTTTTATCGTCGGCAGCAAAGCAAGCAAAGAGTGTTGAGAGCATTGCTGGTGGAAAAACTCGACAAAAACACTAGTCAGTATGAAGCTCCATGGCATTGGCAATGCATCAATTCCGAAAACTTAATAGATCCAGTTGCAGACGTAGGGTATCATCAACTTAAGA
This sequence comes from Acheta domesticus, assembly GCA_031308135.1. Classification (NCBI taxonomy): domain Eukaryota; kingdom Metazoa; phylum Arthropoda; class Insecta; order Orthoptera; family Gryllidae; genus Acheta; species Acheta domesticus. The sequence goes on along the minus strand of JAHLJT010009436.1, from coordinate 128,859,195 downwards.
CACCCTAGAGAAGATTTTGGTGTCATCCGCAAATGGCAAAAGTTTACTATATCTAATTACACTGGGTATATCGTTAAAGAATACGAATAAATTAAATAGCAGAGGTTCAAGATGGAAACCCTGAGGGATACGAGATTGAAAATCGAAAGATGACGAGAGAACGCCATTGGCTTTGACTTACTTTGATCTGCCTGCCAGATAATAGTTGATCCAGGACAAAAGCATTTAAATCACGATGACTTGATGTATTCTGCCAAAGGACTTAGGAAAATCAGTGAAAACAACATTAACTTGATACCCATCCTCAAAAGCAGTAGTAAAATATTTTTTAATAGTTAAATTGGTTAATGTAGATCAGATAGGTCTAAACAATGTTGATTTCTTTTAAAATATAAGGTAAATTTAAATGCAACTAATAGTTCAAACAACTTTGGAATCGCGCTCAAAATGAAAATGGGATGGTGGTTGGTAATAACCTGTCATTTTTCTAATGGATAGGAATTACTTTGCTACGTTTCCATTATTAACAAAACCCGCACGGTCTCCCTCCCCCCATGCACCTCGCCGCCACTTGCGCAGCCGCAGCCTCTGCCACTCAATTACGCCGTGAATTCATCACTGATTGGCAGGACGTGTTGTTGGGTGTCACGTGTCGGCGGCGGAAGCGACGTGGCGGGAAGGGCGGGGCGTGGCAAGGCGGCGCGGGGCGGGCGAGGGGTGGGGGTCGGCAATGCGGCTGGCGCGCCAAGAACGTTCACGTCACAGGCAGCTGCGGCGGGGAGCGCTGGCAAGGGAGGGGGCGAGCCTGTGCTGTGGCAGCAGGGAGGGGAGCTCCGCCGCAGGGCGCTCTTCCTCTCTCCGCGAGTAATACACTTAAAGCCAATCAGGCTGTACGCCGCCGGCGGACGTGAATAATAACCCCCCTTTCTCCAGAGTCTGGCGGCTGCTGTCGTTTCGACCGCCCCCGCCCTCGCAAGCCCTCCCCTCTGCCCCCTGCCGAAGCGGTCGCTCCACTGCCCTCCTGCCTCCCGACCACGCCCTCGCAGCCCGTCTACCGTTGCGGCACTGGGTGCTCCTGACCTTGTCCACTGCTTTCCAATCTGCTCTCTCAATCAGATCACCCCAGTCGTTCTGGCGACCCTTTTGCCTTCCGTAGAGTTCCAATGCCTTACTACCCCTTTTACTACCCGCCTGTCTCCAGAGACACCTGTAACGTTCTACTGATTTTTTCTGCCTTTCATCGCCTCTTATGAGTGAGCATCCTTCAACCATCATGTAGGACCAATACATTAAGTGCAAATACTAGAACATTTGCCATTTTAGACCTGAGTTTCGAGGGACAGTGAACTTTATAACTGACAATAGGGTTTATGACATAGCGTTCTTCCACGTGATCAACCTCTTTATTTGAGCGAGTGTTTCACAACACCCTTTTCTATTGACAGCTATTGACTTATTATTCACCACTGAATTTAGCAATTATTCTAATCCATTGTCTCCTTCCACCGCTTTCCTGGGTTCCCTCTTATATGATATTGTCCTGTCTCCTTACTTACAATGCATTATCTCCTCACTTTTTTACATTCGCAGTTTTCTCATTCAGATGACTTCCGGCTAGCTTACAGTATACCATCTTCTTTAATAGGTCATCACTCATTTATCATATTTCATCGTAGATTTTCTGTTTGTTTTCTTACGTTGTGTGATCCCGTCACTCTCGAACTATCTCCTTCACTTCCGCTTAGCCGACGCTTATCCTTTGGCTGAACCCCTGCCGATGCCTCAGGCTTTCACCACCGCCTCCCTCCCCCATCGTCGCCTCTCCGCCTGCGCCGGCCATTTCTGCCTCTGGCCGCCTGATGAGCTCATTCCCTCTGTGCGCGTTCTTCTGGATGCGCATGTTGCCTCCTATTGCGCTGACTCTTCTCCGATGGTAGTTTAGAATGAGAAATGGTCTCCGGAATTTCTTCTCGTCTTTAGTTCTCGTTGAGAACAAAAGCATGACCTCTCCCATCTATTTAATAGATTTTTTACTGTTCTATTCCTTTTAATGATTTAACTGTAATTTTGCAAATACTTAAATCTAGGTCGAGATTTTTCACTACCATAAATTAAATAGTGATTTTTTTCTCTTATTCTACCTGGGCCTTTACGTACATGTGTAATTTCTTGGATCGGGTCGTTTCGTAGAATCGATGGTAAGCCATTTGTTTGGTTTAAACATTCGTTACCAACTGGAGTCCTTCTAAGCGTGGAATAGATTTCAGTCTGTATCAGCACTCTGGTCGTTTCTTGTGCAGTATCTCACTCCGGCTCCTTTCGTTTCAAGACGATGTTCCCTTGGGGGCTAGAACACTCGTTTCCCCTTTCTCTTTTGAATCGCTCTTTGGTATCCGTATTCCAGGCTTCGTGAGTTCCCTGTGATCGTCTGTTCCTCTCGCCTGTCCTACTCTGAGCCGCCTCAATCGTCTGATTCTTCGCCTGCGATCGTACGCCGCCTGCCCTAGGCCCGCCGCCCGGAGATCGCCCTCTGCATCTCGCCTTCCTTCTCCCTCCGCCGCACCGCGCCGCACTCTACCCACCGCCCGCCTGCTGCTGTCCGCCCCTCCACCCGCCCCTGCTGCCTGTATCCCGCTCCTCCGGCCGCCCCCAACGACCGTGTCCGCCTCTCACAACCACTGCATCCCTCGATACCCTGCTCTACGTCCCATCCCTGCCCATCCCACCATCGCTGGCTCCTCCGCCGACTGCCCGTATCCTCGCCGCCCGTCCATCCTCCTGCGCCCTCGTCCCCGCTCGCGCTATCCTCTCATGCTGCACCCCGTGCTCCCGCCCTTGCCCTGTCGCCGCCCTCGCTCTCTCTTCCTTCTCTGCACCTGCCCCTTTCCTGCACTCGTGCACCAACCCTCGCCTTCCGTTCCCAGCCCAGCCTCCTCTCCGGCCGGCGCAACGCAACCTTTCCTCCCGGGAGCCCAGCCTCGTACCTTCGCGTTCGTCCATCTCTCCGCTAGCGATCGCTTGGGCTTCGGCGCTGCACGCCTGGCATTCCGCCCGAAGCAAATCGTGCGTGTCGCTAAGCCGTTACCCGAGATACGCCGGCGAGATATACCTGCTGGAATATGGGAATTTGACAAGCGAATTTCGGAGGCTTATAGCTTGTCATCGTCGTCGTCGTTGCAAGGCACGGTTTATCTGATGCTTTAGCGCGGAAAACGATTCTGCCCCGTCATCTGCCTGCTCTCCTCTGCCGTAAAATTTCCTTCTACCCACGTGCAATTTTTCTGATGTCATTTGTAGCTTTGAGATTATATATTCATTTATTTGTTCGAAAGCGAGGCATGGTTCACGTATTTAATACTGATATAATGCAATTTTGGTAGGTGTACAGACTTCATATGTTTTTTAATATAAACGCACAATTGATCTTCATTTGTTTAAATTTATTTTACAAATATTGTATCCTTGTCACGGCGCAAAAAAAAGCACCTATTAGCGCTGAATAACATTCGTAGAAATACGTATTTAGATTGTCTTGTGCATTGATTTGTTTAAATTGCTTGTTCATTTTAACACTCAAATCATTCAAATGGTGGAGTCACAATGGAGCACAAATAAATGTAACATTAATAAAGAGTTGCACCAATAGAACATTTTTGTTTCTTGGGTATATTTATATTTTAGATCTCGGAAACTTTGGTATCTGTCAAAAAAAACTATAAATACGTACAAATATTTGCAGTATTATCAGCAATCATAATTAGTTCTAATTTCGTTATTAATATTGTTTGAGAAGTAAACAATTTTAAAAAATCTTGCGGTTATAAAATTTGTTTTAGATTAAAGAATTTTGTGGAGCTCGTACACCGACAAATTCGTTAATTTAACATCTGTACACAATTTTCTGATAATTCTACATCTTGTTTTCTGAACACAAATATTTAGTTTATCTGAAAGTTGATTATTCATTACACTACTCGGAATATTTTTATATATCAGACATTTTTCAAACTAGCCAAATATGTCGAAAAATAAGATCTTGTTTAAGTAAATCCCTTAGAGAATATTTAAATTCCAATATTTTTATTCGTGCATATACTACTTATTGAAGAGTGCATAAATAGTTTATTAATAAAATGTATTCCATAAATAAATACCAAAGATGAATTTCGGAACGGAAGTAAACTTCAACAAATGTGTGTCAACATTAATCAATCTTAAGATTTTGATTGTAATTACAGTTGTTTTTACTCTAAACCCCAAGTAAAACAGCAGAAAATCTAGTTGCTTTTATTATGAATGAAATTGTTGTTAATTTTTAAAAACTTGAATGCAAATGTACTTTGCACGATGAATCTGTCTTTCATTTGAAGGAGAGAAAAATAAAAGATTTACCCGAACGCGGGGCTGAAGGCGAAGCGTTAGCGCGCAGGTTAAAAAAGGCGTATCGCTCCCCCTCCTCCTCCTCGTCCTCCTCACCCCTCCGCCGCCGCCTACGCGCGATCCAGTGCACGAATACTTTCTTATCAGGGGTCCCACCAAATCACTGGGGAGCCGCGCGAAGCAACGCCCTCGACCTGCGCAACGCCCTCATCCTGTCGAGAACAAGCCGCCAGTGGGAGACTACCGACCCACCCTGCTCTTGCCTTGCTCGCTCCAACCTTTCACCCTCCTCTCGCTCCCTTCTCGCTCTCCTCTCGCCCTCCTCCCCCACCTCTCGCCCTCTTTTCTCTCTCTTCTCGCTCTCTTCTCGCTCTCTACTCGCTCTCTACTCGCTCTCTACTCGCTCTCTACTCGCCCTCCTCCCCCCTCTCGCCCTCTTTTCACTCTCTTTTCACTCTCTTCTCGCTCTCTTCTCGCTCTCTTCTCGCCCTCTACTCGCCCTCCTCTCGCCCTCCACTAGCCCTCCGCCCCCTCCCGCGTCCATGGCGTGGCCCCTGGAGTCTGTGCGCGAACGCGCGCGCGCGCGAGTCAACACGAGCGGAACTTATCTAAATATGTAAATGGAATTCGCCAAGTTTGAAATTTATCCAATGGGTCCGGTCAGGGGCCAAGAGCGTAACGCGGAATCGCAACGATCCCCGCGCAGCACCATCGCAGCGGAGGTGGTGGCGGCGGCGGCGGCGGCGGCGGCGGTGGTGGTGGTGGTGGTGGTGGTGGCGGCTGTGGAACTGCCCTTATTGGGCGTGTTGGCTCGAGTTAGAATGGGTTCAGTATTGGTCGATGGGGTGAAGGTGCTAAGTTGTAGTGGCTGCGGTGATGGCGCCGGGGGGTACTATCGAGCTTGGAAAATGGAGCTTTGGAAGTGTATATTGGTAGTAGCTACTTAGGAAAAGAGTTGAAAAACCCATGGAAAAGAAAAAGAATTGTTAAGAAACTCTAAAAATATGACTTTCATTGGCATTCAATAACGATATTTGAATTATTTGTAGATAGTTATATTATTTTATCGTCTATTTAATTGCATATTTTGTATTGATGTGTGTTCAGTGTTGGAATTTAAGTAATAGAGTCTCTGCCGACATAGTATTTACAGTACGTTGTGAATATATGAAATGAGTAAATATGTAACGATGTGGGGATATTTTCGAGATTGTTTTAACAAACTCAAACAGCTATACTTTCAAAATACGTCAATTCACTCATAATAAGCCAAAATCTATCAACTTTCCATATCCTTAACATACTAAACTGCCTTTCACTGATGGCTTTTATTATTTATTTTTGGACGTTTTGTGTTTTATTTGAAACTAATAATGCTACCTTTGTAAATATAGCATTGCTTTCATTTCTTATATTCAACATGTGAATCTTTTATTGGTGAAAGTAAATTATATCCTCTGTTCGTCAATTATGTGAATGCCTACTGTTTCTTAGATCACATTAAACTGAGAAATAAAAAGTGTAATTTAAGTAAATAATCGTATTCTGGAGAAACTACCAGAGAAATATCCCTTAACTTGAATTGACTGTGAATCCAAAACGGGCACGCATAACCGGGTATATAGTGAAAACAAACTGCTTAGTAAGTATTAACAGTGTAAGGCATTCAACGCTGCCTCGCTACTGTCTTGTTCTTCTGCTATTTCCGCGTTTCCATTATCCAGAGTTTTCAACAGGGTATACTAGCGATGTCTGAGGAAGAAAATGGGAGATTCTTCTCGTAGGCCACAAAGAGAGTCTCTCTTTCCGTTTGCCATTTGTGTTAATGCACAAGTTCTAGAACTGCTTGCGACCTTCCAAGGGTCTCCTCTCAAAGCAATGCATCACCACACCCCTTCTAAAGAGCCCAGGAAGAAGAGCTGCATCATCGCTCTTAACTCACCAGCCCTCTTTTAGAAGGTTCCGCGCACCTAAATGTTCCAGTTCTTGACGCCGTTCCAAGATTCCGACCCGCAAATCATTTCGCCTGTTCTCCCAGAGAAGTAAAAAGATTGCTCTTATATTGTTACCCGGTACGAAACGATAGTGGAGCCGTCCCGTTGAAATCCAGGCCTTGATGAGATTTGTGAACCTTTCTTTTGCACCATTTTCCCCTGATGATATGCCCTCTACAGTCAGAGACGATGCGGGTAGTTGTGAACGGTTGCCAACCCTGGCATGTGGTGCGACCTTAATTTCAATCGTTCCGTGTAGGTCAGTGATTTGTTGAAATGGCCCGCATATAATCACGTCATTATCACGCCGGCGTTTGATCTGAACATGAAAGTAGACTACTTCGTATGTGTTAGTATTTTCAAATTCCCGACATCGTGTCCGCCGGGGCTGGGGTGTGCGCGGAGAGGAAAGCTGTTTTCGAACGTTGCCGCCCTCCGGCCTGCTCGATCACGCTACAGCGCTTCCAACTCCATTAAAACTGGCGTACCGGTGAAGTAGGTGAGTCTGCAGGGGATTCTGTCCGGGGGCGGAATTATGCAAGTCCTGTCACGCCCTCGTCGTTCATCTGACATCGACGCAAAGCCGAGCCCCCAATTTCCCGCGGCGGCGGCGGCGGCGGCGGCGGTGGAGGTGACGGGGGCGGAGTGCTTGTTAGTGTGCGGTAGGAGTTCGCGCGGTGCCGGATCGACGGCGTCCGGACGCACGTGGTTGCCCAGCTTCCGCCGCGGCGGTCCCCTGGGCCTACCCCCTCTCTCGCCGCCTCACGCCATCCCGTCACTGCCGCCGCGACGCGTGCCTCTGCCGCTGCAATATCGCTTTTGCCGCTCCTCTCGCTCTCGCTGTCGCCTCGATGCCCGTTCCCGCTCCGGGCACAGCTGTTTCCGATTAGACTGTCTTCGCTTCACAGCCACCGATTCGCGCTGCCATCGTCATTGGCGATAGAATTTCGTTGCTTTGTTATTCGAGACTAGGAACAGAAACAATACGAATAGGTTATCTCATATTTTACGTACGAAAGACAAATAAGGGCTCGATAAATGCTGTGAATGAAAATGTTGATTACTCTCAGTTACCGTATTTTGAGGAAACGAAGTACTACCATTTGTCCTCGGGCAAAAGAGGCTGAGATACTTATATAAGTGTGTAATCGACTCGTTTTGAAGTTCATTTAACAGCAAAGTGTATAATGTAAATGTTTTCTGCCATACTTCCGCTTTTCTGTAGTTTTTTTAGTCTTGAACTTATCCAAAACACGATCGATTTTAATCGTTTACAACGTATATAAGATTAATATTTCCTCAAATTCTCGTTCAGTTCATTGATTCTTAAATTGCTATTGCCTAGTTACTATTGCCTAGTTACCTACATTTTTAAACTTTTCAGGACGACTCATTAGTATGACCTTTCTATGATAGAAAGCTATATTCTAAACTATAAGGGTACAATTTGATATCTTGCCATCACCAACAATTTCAGTGGAACTCTCGCATCCCTCTCAGATGTCCTGCACATATCCTTATGTTATCGCCTGCGTCTTTAAATTTTTCCGAACGACACGTCAATTACTCCTTTACTCTGTACAGATAACTATTTTACAAAAAGAAGCCGGTACGTGCGTTCATATATGAAATCTCGCCATCACCAGGGATCGCAGGAAGCTTATGGGAGCGTGGCGTGTCGCTCAGAGGTTGGCACCGCCGAGCCGTACGGCGCGCGGGTGTGGGTCGGGGAGACTTGGCGTGCATCCTCCACCGCAGCGCCGCAATACCGCGGCTGGCGCGGAGGGCGGCTGAGCGTCCGCTGTTGTGTATGCGAGAGCTCACGCGCGCTGCCGGATCCCGCGGCCGCGATTGCGTCGCGCCCGCCCGCCCGCCCGCCCGCCCGCCCGCTCGTGGATTCTGCCCCGCGAGAGCTGCTCGAGTTTCCGTGACCCAACGTGCCGAGATTGCCCGCTCATTTGGGTCTCTGTGTTGGGATTCGTTAGCCGGTCGATTCCCGGAACGGTCCCGCTGATCTCCCTTTCCGACAGTTATCGCATGTAGGGGGAGATGACCGACTTTGATGAGCAAGAACACGTTTCATCAACTATTTGTTGTTAGAGAAGTTTTTTTTTTATGTGAAGAGAGATATTAAAATATGTGAAAGACTGCCTTTAGTTAAAGATCCTATATCTAAATTGGAATCTAAAGGAGTAGTTTACTCCATAAAATGTTTACAATGTAATAGTTGTTATGTTGGGCAAACATGTAGAAAATTAAAAGAACGAATTCGAGAACATAAATATAATATTAGGCAGTTAGAACAGAAACAAAATTCTTTAACTAAACATAGATTAGATAAAGATCATAACTTTGATTTTCTTAATCCTACAATTTTGAATAGAGATTCGAAATATTTGACTCGACTTACTAAGGAAACTCTTTATATTAAGTTACAGAAACATACGTTAAATACGATGACAGAGCGGAATTCTTTTACAAAAATTTATGACCCCTTAATCAATATTTTTCAAAAATAAAAAGAACTATTTCATATTTGTCTAACAAAATTCACTTGTTGCAATAGCATTTTTTAGTATTCTACCATTTGTTTTTATAAATATTTATGTTTATTTAGAACTCTGAAAAATTTACATGAAACTGCAAATCAATTTCATATTATTTACAATTTGAGGTGGCTTTGAATAAATATTTAATCGATTGTTTTCAATAAGGAAAGAAACATACATAATTATTTAAACTAAAGTTTTATACGCAAATTCATGGATGCAGATTTCTTGTAAGTTGTATTTTGTATTTTATATTTTAAATTTGTTTTTGTAACAATAGATTTTGTTAACAAATATCATCTACATTAGATTACAATGTTCTGTATTATATTTTATTATATTGTTTTAATAGACCCTGAAGATGAAGGCAATTGAACTTCGAAACGTTGGGACATTTGTAAAATAAAAATATGTTATTTTGAGTCTGCCTACAAATTATTGGACTTTTAAAAGAATTATTAGAGAAGTTTATGCAGTAGCTCTACACATGTAACCCTATGTATATTTTATCGGCGGAAATCGTATCACGCGGATTCCTCCTTGTGAAGATAAGATCTGTGTGCGCGCCCCAAGAGCCAGAATCGCTCCCTATTATGTCTCTGAGTTGGTATTCGTTACCCGACCCGTTCCCCGAATAGTCCTGCCGATCTTCCTTTCCGACAGCCATCGCATGTGGGGACAGTTTACGGAATTTTATGAGGAAGGATGTGATCAAGCAAAAAGAAACCTACTGAAATAGCCACCTCTAAGCAATCTTAGCCACCCCGTAGCAGAAATTTTGCCAAATATTCCAATATCTTTCAATTGTCTTTGGGTTTTAGTAATGTTTCTTTGTCCAGTTTTTTAAGATAGTCTAATAATATAGTTTGATAATCAAAACGTTAATAAAATGCCATATTTTTAATTTGGAAATTTGTTTCTCTCGACGTATCGAGAAGCACTTTTTCTCTTCTTCAGGAGTCTAACTATAAACAGAAATTCTTATATGCTTAGTTGCAATTTTCTTTTTCAAAACCTTGGAATTTAGGTAATAATAATTAAGTATAGTACATTATACTTTTTCTAACATAAATTTTAAGCAAATACAATTTGTTGTAAATTTAATAATTGTGTACCAGGTACAAATGAACTCACTTCAACACATATGTCATTCCTTCTTAAATTCTATATAGTCGACTAAGCATCGACTGTAATAGTAATTTTTCCTGGGAAATGCTGTCTAACCGAGACGTTAATGCAATTTGCTATTCAGAATTTCTGAACGTAGCTTGAAATATTTCGTAGTTTAATGTTTATTTCGAAAAGAAGTTGCAATGACGTTTTTTTCCCTAACGCTAGTTCCACAATAAATTTAATCAAGGAATACGGTTGCGTGTCATTTATTTGTCGTTTTATTTTATTTTTAATGAAGTTTAACTTACTACCCTAACCATCATACATTTCAATTACAAAAACCAAATTATGTGCGTCAGTTTGATGACAGTAGATGTGATATTCTCCCCTATGCTGTATTAAAGTTCTCTAAATTCTCCTTGGTTATTACACCTCCTATTATTACACTTTCATAAAACTTCATAGTTTTCTTTTTATGCGCTAATATAACTGTATAATTTTTCCCCACTCGTGCGTATTTGCGCAGTCCCTCGCACGTGACCAGCTGCACCGCGCAGTTCCCTCTTTCTGCATTGTAAATAGCCCTGAAAAGTGCGGGGTGGCGGGTGCGGATCCCCGCGCGACCGCCGCGTGGCATTTTTCGGAGCGGAAGTGAAACTTCTCGTTCCTCAGACCAACTGCGGAGATAGTTGGAATGCATTAACTCACGTCCGGCCATAACCTCCCGCGCTGCGTTGTAATGCGTGGAGTGCCATTCTGCACCGCATCGCTCCTCGCCGCTCCCTTCGGGGCGCTAGCTACTTTGGTCCAGGGGTTGGTAGCCTTGCACCAGCTTATGAGCTGTGCCTCATAAACGTTTTAACAATTAAATTAACACCGCTTTATGAACAATGCTACGAATGTAAAAATTTCCTTCGTGTTTCGCTAATCATTCAAATGATATACTGTATTCACCAAATATAGTTCATAAATCTACCACTTTCTGCCAAATGCTAATAAAATCAAACGTTTAAGTATGTGGCGTTCACCATGCCAATTGATGAAGCTATTGGGCATCGAGAGAGGCATTATCACCTGGCTGAATTATTTACAAAATTGCATTCGAAACAAGAATTATAGAAGCTAAATTTTCAATCGCCGAAGCCACGAACGTGACTGCATTGTAACAGTTGTTTCGGCAGCGTTCATCACTATATATCCGAGATTTGATCCTGGGCGGATGCCAGAAATTCCCTTCGTATGAAAAACGACAGAGTCTATCACTTCTTCCAGAATTAACTTCATTATGTTAACTGAAAAATTAAGATTAAAAATTGATGATGGATCTTGGAAATATTACTAACGATTTTTATAATTTCATATCTACCAGTCGATGACACACTCCAAAAAATGTTTGTGAAAAAAATAGTGTGTTCTTTTGGCTTTGACACATACGAAGCTTTTGTTTCCCTAGAATAATTAATTATAAATTTCAAAAGTGGAAATGACTATTCGCAGACCGCATTGCTTTATTTACAATGGATCTTTGACAAACCATTTGCGTTCTTTTTACTTTTCCTCATTATTCTACAGTATAGGAAATTTGGGATTACTTCAACAATACGATTTCGGATTTTTGGTAAAATCCATGTTTAAGGCTTTTTGTACTGAAACTACACACACGTCAGAATTCAAGTATATTAGAGTTGTTCCGAAGATGGTTAAAATTGTTGCAGGTGGCGTAGAGATTCACGCAATTTTGTACCCGAAAATCGGGATTGTATGTATGTACAAACCTGTATGTATGTATGTATGTATGTATGTATGTATGTATATATGTATGAATGAATGTATGCATTTATGTATGAATGTATGCATTTATGTATGAATGTATGCATTTATGTATGAATGTATGCATTTATGTATAAATGTATGCATGCATTTATGTATAAATGTATGTATGCATGGATGGATCACGCATAACTCCGTCAGATTAGAAGCTTTAATGTTGAAACTTTGCAAATGCGTCAGGAGTAAGATCTAGTTTTGCCTTTCCGAAGATCATTCAGATACTTCAATTTGATAGAGGATATTTTACATGAATTCCCTCTAAAATTTTCTGGAAAATAGCTGCGGTGTTTTTCTCTAAATATTTTGAATATTTAAAGAAATATATGATAATGGAATTGATAAAAATGCTACAGTTCCGATGTTCATTAAAAACTAGGTAATTTTTAATTCGGAAAATTCAAATTTATTTCTTACCTGTTCTACACCTCTAAAACCAAAGATTTATTTTTCAATGCAATTTAACCCTGAATTTTAAATCTTTAAATGATACAAAGAAAATTTTCGGAATATGTAATACACTTCCAATGTCAAAGTCAGAGATTTCGTACTCAATGCAATTTATCCTTCGATTGTAGATCTTTAAATGATGTCAGGAACTTCAACAAATTTGAACAGTTGTTTAGAGAAGGGAAATTTCGGCGCATTCTCTCTAGTTTTATTAAGAAAATGTTCTTAGGGAATAATAAAGTTTGGTTCCAGACGTATGTTAATTACTAGGTTTGAATAAGTGACTTCTTACGTTAAATGTAATCAACTAAAGTAGAAATAATCGGCTGTGTTGATTTATTATTATTATTATTATTATTATTATTATTATCATCATTATTATTATTATTATTATTATTATTATTATTTTTACTGCGTATTGAGAAATTACTGAGTACTGCGTACTGATCATTACTGAGCACTACGAAAGCGAGAGAATTAGCTTACTTATCTCTAGTTCGTCCATTAATGGAATACGGGACGGTGTGTTGGGACCCTTATAGAATCTCACAAAAGGAATATTTGAATAGAGTACAGAGGAGAGCACGTAAACTTATTTTCCGAAGCAATGGGAAGAAAGTAGAGTGTGAGTCACTGGAAATTAGGATGGTTAGGCAAGACTCTGCTTTGAACCAAGCGTATGCTGCTTGTCCAGCTTGGAAGGATATCCACATCCGGCTCAGTAGACCCACGTACTGTAGTAGAGGGGATCACAAGCACAAAATTCAGTGCAGGCCACAGAGAACAGATGTTGCAAAATTTTCCTTCAGAAATAGAACAATAACGGACTGGAATAAGGTGCGTGCGATAGCCTTGGAATTCTTTCCTCTAGGTGTTCAAATATTTAAAAGTAAATTAACTAATGATATTTGAAAACTTTTTTAGTACGTTAGGTTTATTAAAACAGTTATTTAATAATAATAATAATAATAATAATAATATTAATTATTGTCACCATTATTAGTATTGTGATAATTATTAAATGCATTGCTTTATTAAATATATAATTACATTTTAAGTAGTAATCGTATTGAAGTGTGGTGACGTGTTGTGAAGTGAAATGGAGAGCAGGGTAATAGAAATTCGTATATTTATTAGTTCATATATTAAAATATATGAACAAGACCTCCATAAAAGTAGAATTAATGCGGTTATTTTTTAATGCCGTTATTGTTATCATTGTTATCATATTATTATTGTTTTTATTCTCTTAAAATAATTTTAAGTTACATTGTATTTAATTCCTAATTATAATATATAAATTTTAGTGTTCCGCCTCCAGGTTGCATAAACCTACTTGCGGAAATAATAAATATCTATATATTATTATTGTCTGTTTAGAATTTTTGTGCGAATCGTTTTGCTATTTCAAATATTTTATATTTTGCATATTTCACATTATGCTTTAACTGTTTTTTTGAAAAATGTAATAAAGGGCTAGAAATATTTTCTTCCAGGTTGTTCTGTAAGTTACATTATAATTTCTTAAACGCTCTGTAATATATCTCGAAATTATTCCTAGAATACTTGTATTTCTGTGAAGTGATGTGAATTAACAGCGCCGGTGGTTCTTTGCCGACCCCTGATTTCAACTGCACGCTTACCATTCTGTTCCTTTATTTGCCCTCTCGTCCCGGTGAACAACCTCCCTCGCAAGTCTCGTTCCTCTCTTGGGATGGCCACGTGCATCGTAGAGAGTGCGTGCTAATTTCTCGGAAGTGTTTTTCCCTTGCGACCCCTTGTCTCATGGGTGGAGCACAACATGTACTGTTCCGAGAGGAAAGGAATGTCCATGCCGGCAACTAACCGCCTCACATTGATGGAAAAACGGCCTTCTCCAGTGAAATAAAGAGAATAGAGAAATGCACATTTTTGTGGGTCTAGGCAATAATTAATTCTGTGTACAAAGAATTAGCTTATCTTTCGCTGGTTCACCCTCTCATGGGAAACGGAGTGGCACGTTGGGATCCGTACAGAAAATCGCGCCGGAGAAATCTAAATAGTATAAAGAGGAAAACAAATGCGTTTGCCTGTGGAACTAACGCAATAAAAAACTCATGGGAACCTCTATAAACGAGAAGAACAAGGGCGAGTCTTCGGACACTTTATAAATCGTAGGTAGGTCGACCAGCTTGAAAGGAAATTCAGGTTAGACTAAAAATACAAATTATTTCGGCCGAAGCGATCAAACCCACAAAATTCGAACAAAGAAACAAAATTGAGATTTTGGGAAATGTTCATTTTGTAACAGAGCAGTTCGAGATTGAAACTGTTTACCCGCAGCAACTTTTAAAGTCTTTCCTCTAAGCGTCCGAAGTTTTAGAAATACGAAAAAGCTGAGAATTATGTTAAATGAGTAACTAATTACTGTGAAGTGCTGTGAAGTGCTGGTCAGTGTAAGTCAAAGCAAAACAGTGTAGTGTAGTGTAGTGAACGCGATCAATGCCTTTTTTTAAAAATTGAATTTAGTCAATATCTGTGTAGCTTGTATTGATTTTTAGTATCATTAACATATAATTGTTGTAATCATGTTACGTAGAGCTGAAATAATTGGTATAATACTTCTTACGTGTACATTTGCTATTTTATTTATTCACCACTAATTCCACTATCCTATTTTTTCTATATTACATTGCCCTTCCCTTGCATTTTTGTTACGTATCACTTTGTCAGATGCATCTCCTATGTCCCTCATTGTTAATGTCGTTATGTTAATATTCTATACGAATTTGTTTACGTTACTTGTTTGATAAATCATCACAATACATATAATGCATTGTGATAAGTCATTCGTTGATAATATGAAACTGTGGCAACAATTGCTAATAAGCATGATTGACTAAAATAAATAATATGAATTAGTATGGAAATAGATACAAGTTTAACTTTAGTTACTCTTAGACATAAAAGCGTCTTTAGTAGTAAGTTCAATTCCAATAATTCATACTTACTCCCATTTTGTGGGAATTTTTTCTAAAACTCACAAATTCATACTACATGACTTCTAAAACCAAATCATACATTTCTTTTTTTCCGAAATCTTTTATTTCGAAGGCTTTCCAAAAAATCGTTTTGCATAATTTCTTAACATTATCAATTGTATTTACAATTCAGAAGGAAAAATTATACCAGATTGCGTGAAGATATTCCTTTTAGTTTTTAAAATTACCTGTTAAAGTAGTTTAGGTAATTATGGCCGTTTTGTTTCTCTAAGATTATGTATGATAATATTGCTCTTACTTTCAACATTTACGGATTAAAACTTTTACGAAAATTAATCTATCCTTTCATTTTTCGATAAGAACATATTAGGCATTCACTTTTGCAGTTTTAAAGGGTGTATTGTGTTCGAAAAGATCCCCTTCAGCAAAAAATGAAACGAAATATTTAAAGAAAAATAATCTGACTTGTCTCCTTTCATTAAAATGAAATATAAGTCTTCTGGATCGATTTTATGCTAGATTGTATTGTTGTCAGAAGACATTGAAATACCAACAGTACTGTCTACGTTTCACGAAAACTCATTGCAATCCTTGTTTGTACTATAAATGTACACGAGACATTTCACTTACTTCGAAAGTACTCGTATTTCCAATGTCATTACTTAGGTATATTAAAGGTAAACATCGAAAACAACATACCTTTTATTACAATTTCCTTTCCAACGAGTCATATTAATAGACGTTTTAAGAGTATGCCAACATGAGGTCACCTCAGCAAATATTGAGCCGCGTTACCGTAGCAACACTTGACAATCGATCGTCGGTGTTTTGCAGGGGGCTTTTTATATTGTTCGGCCTTCATCACCCCCTGCGTCCTTTCAGCAACGGCTGTGCTGGCCCTCGCCAGCCGTAAACCGGCGCCGGATATCCGTTGATTTATTGATTGATAAGTGGGTCCGCTCTCGACGGGGGGATCGGTGTTGTGCCTCCCAGACTGATGGCGTGTTTTTGCGATCGTACCTATACCATTCACTCCGGCACTTTTTAGATTCTATACGTTCGTCGTCTCATAAACCCCTCGCGATACTCGTGACCTCTATATTGATGCATATACCTTAAGGGTGGGTTTAGTTTTGACGTACGTGGATATACATTATTGCATGGATATAGTATATTGTATTGTATAATTATTGCATTCATTGCTTATCAATTACAATTGATTGATCTAAATTACACATAGACAGAAGCGGGGCTAATCGTAAAGGATATTCGGCGAAATAGCGTCGAAACCCAGCGAAGTTTTAAAACAAATTAAACATCTTAAAATAAGATTCTGTTAAATTGTTTGATGTGTGTTGTATTTCAACATTGCTCGGAGCTTCTTAACATGAAACTACAAATTCTCTATGAAAAGTTGGTAAAAGACTTAACACGAACTACTATTTAGAACATCAATCATTGCGTTATTATTCAGTGCGTTACTTATTTTCCAATAAATGCTGTGCGCAATGCTGCATCATAGTTGCTGAGCGATGTGAAGTGGATGGGGCAGAAGGGGGCGGGCGCAGCGGGTGGGATAATGGGTAGCCCAGGGAAAGAGGCTGGAACTGGAGAGCAATGAAAAAGAGCGGTGCGGGCGGGACGAAGACGGGCGGGGCTTCTCAACAGATTACGCTAAATAAACATCCGGGCAATCGCGGATAACCTGCTAGTTATCAAACAATTGTGTTTTCTTCTCCGTGCTGCGATTCCACTGGTTGCACAACCATTGCCTTGTTAACAATCGCCCACCTCTTGGCAATTTTGTTCTCGAATCATCATGCAACATTTCTTGTCCTTCAGCGTTTGTAGAGGGGCGAGTGGCGGCTCAGTGGTCCAACTTGGCTTTTGTAGACGTTTCCTTTGCGAACTCCGTTTCCCTTTCATCTCTTTCTGTCATGACACAAGAAACGTTGACTCCCATTGTTCGTCCTTAATCATCACCGTTAACTTTGATTGTACTATACTGCACTTCAAGACTGCTTACCGCTGCACTGTCGTAATTAATCGCAAGTGATTTAAACGCACGAATACAAGGAATAATAATTCCAATGAATTAAAGAGTTGAGCTGTACTTTGAAAACAGTTGGACTATTGATTGATTAATAGGTATTCCGGGCGCGTGCCCTACTAAGGTAATTAGTCCCGTAAGTGTCGTGTAAGTTTTCCCCTCTGGTAAGTGGCGGTGGTCTCTCCTCGCTGGATCTACCGACCTATCGTACTGCTCCGACATTTGTCTGGTGTTGATCGGAGAAACCACGGAAAACTACCGATCAGAGCAGCCGGCCGCTAGAATTCTACTCCCGACAGGGGGCTGAATTCGACCCAGCTGATAAGCTACAATCGAAAATCCTTCCAACGCCAAAACTCGAACCTAGGACCTCGCGGGTAGATGCACTGCAGTTGACATCTGTTGATGTGAGCCACTTCTCCCGATAGTTGTATTATAATACAGTTCATTCAGACCGTAGAGTCAGCCAGTCTCCTACCTTCTGATCTTCCATTTCCGCCACCGCTGGCCCAACTCCTCCCACCCAACACCCGTCCCCCATGCACCCCCAAAACCTGCGGCCGCCGCGCGCTCGTGGGAAGCGCCAGCGGAATAGCGGTGTTCCGGCCGCGCGCTTGTTTGTGGAAGTGCCTGGGCCGCAGCACCGCGCGGATGCAATATTCAAAAAGCTGCAGGCGATAAAAGTGTAATGGACTCCGGCGCCCGGCAGCGCTGCGAGCCAACGCCGGGAACATGTGCTCGATTCGCGCACGGATCTGTGCGTAACGACCTCCTTTAGCGATCGGCGCGCCGCGGCGCGGCGCGGGCGGCCGCACGGAAGCGACGGGCGCTGGCGGCGGGGCGGGCGCAGGGCGTCGCTGTCGCCGACCCGCCAGTGGATGCTCCGGCTCATGAATAATGCGCCTGGCGAATAGCATATGCGAGCACTGGTCTTTCTTGTTCTTCGTCTGCGCCCTTCTGTTTCCTTTTCTTGTATTTCCTCCTTGATTATTTACACTTTCATTTGCAATATGTATTTTCTTAACTTTCCTTTTTTTCTCTTTAATTCTTATACGCTCTCATTGTTCAAGAAGTATCTTAGTGCTCTTTAACTCAATCGATTAAAAAATCTTCTTGGGTTTCCTTTTTACGGGTGATCAATGGGATTAAATTACCTCTTATAGAATTATATTTTTCATGTGTTTTAATTACGAATATTCTTGTAGGATATGTATGATAAATTTTAATATATGTGTTACTAAGCTTAAAAATTATGTCGGTATACGATGTGGCATCTATTGTTGTAAATTATTCGTTTAACTGAATAAAACAAAATTGGCAATATCGTGTTTGCTTTGATTTTCCTCTTTTTGTAGTCTCAGTTAATTTCGAATCATTTCATGAAATAACGGGCGTGCCGCTCGTGGAACATTAGAAACAAATGTTTTTTTGTCTTTTATAATCCCAATATCTAACAACCTTCCTTCATTTTCATTTATAACTTTCTAATTGTGACACTACCTATATTGTTAGTAGATTTTCCTACGTTGTATGTCACTATATTTCTTCATTCTTCGCGTGATTGCTCACGCATTTGGATGGAGCATTTACAAAGGGTGTAAGTGCTGTAAGTAAACTTCGGTAAATTAATGGCAAATTAAAACTTCTTTGAAATCTTCTCTCCTCGATAATATTGCTTTGTAATTATGAAGCGAATCATCGAAGTTAACTGCGAACACTTGTCTCATTTGATCGTAATGGTCTTTGGAGTCTCTGTCTACGGATATGGAGAGTCTCTGGTTATCTTGTCCAGCGACGTGAGAAATATTTGAATTTTTTAAAGATAGTTGAGGCAGTAGTGTAAAATATGTATACTATGTAAAATCAACCCCTTCTCCAAATTTAATTCGCTATGACTGATTGTACTTTTCATGACTGTTTCATTACAGTTGATTTTCCTTGTTGTCATGTTGGATTATTCTTCTTTATAGTTAGTAATGTAAATATAATTTGGAAAAAATACATTAATCAATTGTAATAAGTAATAAAGTGAATAGAAAAACAATAATTAATGGATATGGATATAAGGTTTATTCTACAATTGGGCTGATGTTGCCCGGTGGCAGAATACAGAAACATAAAAGTACATTTACAATTACAAAACACAATTAACAATAAAAAATAATATATAAAAAATCAATATAAAAAACAAACAAATGATCTTCGTCATTACATAGAACATGCAAATGCATTTACATACATATACAACAAATGAAACTACATATATACTAACATTTAAGTAAATAAACTTACATATTACACCAACATTCATACATACAAACATACACGCTTACATACATATCATACAAAGACATAGGAACGCTCGCATACACACCATCCTGCACGTATTCACACACAATCATATTCAGACAAATATGGATAAACATTGTTATCTACAACATAATAATATACAATACTTATAATAATTTTTAGATTTCTAACACGTAAAACACTCGTTAACATAAATCAATAAATACCAACTTTTATCAGAATAGCCTATAAAAGACGCTTTAGATTAGCGAAATAAACAATGCAATGAAATCACTTCACTGCACTTCACTTCACGTTACTGCTCCTCATAAAACTTTACCTAAATACCAATAGCTCAATACTTTTTAGTTGACTACCCATAATTGCACCTTTCACTTCACTTCATATTTTCACCCTAATGCAGAAAAGAAACTCATCAGTTTGCATTAACAGTTTCTTCTTCAGAAATTTGATGATGGGCAAGACGAGTATTGTGCTTAAGAAAAAATGTGCTAATTTATTTACTCAAAATAACGCGCACCTTCTGTTCAGATCCAATGGCTCATCGAAGGCGGCAAGACCGCACCCGCTCTTACACCCCTTATACCCGTCGCTCGATGTTCGTAAGTTCATTCCTCATGAATAATGTGCCAGCGTCTGGGGAAGAGTCCCAGATGTTGCGTGCGAGCAGACGTTGCCGCTGCCGCTGTCGCGACGCGACGCGTCTACTTAACAAGTAAAATCCGCCGCGTTTGAATTTCAAGCCTTTACGACCGGCGGCATATATCGTGCTAGCACGCAGGCATGCGGACGGGGGCGCACCCGAGCCGAGGCGTCTGTTCAGGTCGAACCGATTACGCCATAAATCAGGCAACGTGAAAAACGCCCCGCCCCACGCGTCATCGCTGACAGACGGGCCGGAACGCTGCCGCGACCGGACACAGTGGCACCGCGGGGGGAGTGGAGGCGCTTACGTGGGCGCGACGGGGGCGTGATTTAAGGGAGAGTTATTTCATTTATCCCTAGAAATCGATATTGTGGTTTTTTAACTTTCTTGTGGGGTGGTGTAGAATTCCTTAGTGCTGCATGGCGCTACGGAGCGCACGTATTCTTAGATTTAAACACAGTGACTAAAAAGTCAAAGCACACGATCAGGTGGACGCATTTTCCCAATCCAGAGCTTCGTTAAGACGTAATTGTTAGTATTGAAGCTCCCGATTGAATAACCGCGAGCCAGCTCATTGTTTGTCTGAAGTCACTCTAATTAAATCGGAGAATATGTTGGTTTCAGATTTCTCTAGAGTGGTAGAGTGTAAGTGGGCGTCGATATGCGTGGGAGAGTTGGTGCAATATGTAATGGCAATGGTTGAATAATCACAGGCGTGTGA
Source organism: Acheta domesticus (assembly GCA_031308135.1). NCBI lineage: Eukaryota > Metazoa > Arthropoda > Insecta > Orthoptera > Gryllidae > Acheta > Acheta domesticus. Next base: position 128,838,174 of record JAHLJT010009436.1, on the reverse strand, counting down.
TGTGGATTGGTTGCATTTTCGATGCGATGTCCCATTCATGTGTACATAATCTATCATGTATTTTGTGTAGAGAAAAGTTTTTGGAAAATGTTCTTGAATCTCAACACACGTAAAAGTATTTTATATCATCAATTGCATGAATAAAATATTATTTGCATATTTCAACTATTCATTATTTTTGTGAATGTGTACTCTTGTTGTTGGAATACTCTGCGGTTTTCCATTTTGTTTCTGGCTGAAATGCAAGAATAAATGTAAAATATTTTAACTGGCGAGCTATCCTATCGAAAAGACTTTTCTAGTTATCATCTTCAATCTGCACTTTATTTTCTGTATTGTAGGGAGGCACTCAATTTTGGCGACATTCTCCATGGATTGAGTCATAAATTTTTTCTCATGTCATCCAGAAACTAACATTTTTATCTAATTTTAATTTGCTTAAGTTGATACATTCGAGGTTTCGTGATCAATATATAAATGGTCACTAAAAATAGGGAAGAATATTTGAAGAGCAATTCAGTATCCTCAAGTTCTGAAATCAATATTAAACCTTTTTAATGAAGTACATCTATGGTATTGCTTTGGTGTCGAAATGATGTGATAGAAATTATTGCATCTTTCATGAACGAATTTTATTAGAATATATACAAAGAACGAAAACTCATATTACTAATAATAATTTCACTCTCTGTATTTACTTTCTCATTACTATGCACTTGAATAGTAAAGAGGAAGTATCGTAATGCTGCAGTTTCAATCATAAACATCATTCAATTATATTCATATTTGTTTTGATTATGGGTAAGAAATAACAACTTTTTCTGCCTACCGATGTAATTACAGGTTCGCACTTCATGCGTTACGTTTAGTGAGGCTGTTTTTGAAATGACGGCTGAGGTGTGTTTGCATGAACAGAAACGTATTATAATAGTATGCAGCCGTTCTTCTTTCAAAAGTACGTACTTCTGTAGCCCCTCTTACTAACTTTGTAACTTCTAACATAAAAACCCAAAAATTTCTTACAGATATTTTGATGGTCATTTCACATCCATCTTTTCGCTTTTACCTGAGGACGCCCATCCAAGAGGCTAATGGGATTTTGGTTGTCGGACCTCTCTGCCCGATCTCGCTGATATTCGCCTAACAACTCATATAATGGATTCAGTACCCTAAAAAGTAACTGAACGTGTGTACTATCTTTAATAAAGCGCAAAATACTAAAAAATAAGACGCATGTATACAGACATCTCTTTAGACAAAGATGGGAATCTATTATTTCTCCGAGTTCCTTAAGGACAGTTGATTGTGTAGTCCCTAGCGCGCTACACAGACTGTTTATGGCGCTTTGTTTGTAATGTAGAAGTGCTAAAACGCACCAGAAAAGGTCAAATCTAGTCGAATCTCAGCAGTGTTAACGAATTAGGATGCACGTCTTATCAGCAAGATCATCGTCCTCAACATTAAATGCTCAAAAGACACTGATGTCAGGTTGTCGAGGCGCTTGCGAGGCTTGCTATAATGCGTAAAAGAGAGAGATAAAAGGGTTAAACGACATGTAATTGATAAGATATACTAATTATAACATGTTATAAGCATTTTACGGTTAGCTGAATGTTGGGCAACCGTGGAACCTAAGCACGAGCCACCACTGCTATTAATAGAGCTCGATTGGTTATTTGAATAGTGCGTATGATAAATTAATACGCGTACTGGTAGTGACAATCCACCCACTCGTCTAAATACACCATACCATAACGACCTTTGAATGATTGCTGCCAAAGTCCCGAAAATTCGTAAATATCTTGATAACTCCTGAAGTGTTTGTTACCACTGTTCAATCTTCTACTACAGACAGTTATATATATATATATATATATATATATATATATATATATATATATATATATATTTTGACCGTATTGGTCAAAACACAAAGAATAGGCGCTCCACCACATTCAAAAGTAGCGCGCAGAGTGAGGAACCGCGGCGGAACGGATCGACAGAGTCGTGAACGAGCGCACGGGGTAGTGGGAACTGATCGGTCTGACCGCGCAAAAGCGACAGTTGGCGGTTGAGCAGCATGGCGTGAGGACGGTATGCAATGGTGGTTATAGAGCGATGCTTTGATGTACAAGAAATCCAGTGTAATCGGGACAACAGGTATTTAAGAAAGAAAAATTGTGATGAACTGTGCAATAAGCGAGTGTAAGGATTGTGGTGAACTTATTTAAGAGAGAATAATTACGAAATTTAATAAAAAAGGGGAGCAGTGCACGGACACGTGGGCGATGCGGGTTAATGATAGTTGGTGCGGCTGTGCTGATGTGTGATTATGCGGTGGAGCTGCTGAGCTGATACGATTAAAGTCATCGTGTGAAGAAAGAAACCGTGGGAAGGCGACGCCGGTGGATTGGAAACGGGCTGCGGTGACACGTGGGCAGACGGAGCATCGCGGGCATCAAGGTTACCTCCCGGCCTCAGGCGGAACGGGCAGCAACGCGTCACGTAGAAATCGACGATCGTAACGATCAGATAAGTAATTCTAATTGTGAACAAATAGAAGGAAAATTAAATGAAACGCCAGTTCAGGATGCTCACTGTGTAGCGTTGAAAGTAATGATGTGCGTAGTAGCATATGAATGGCACGTAGTTTTTCCAAAGGGTTGGAAGTTGCATAAGCGGGAATGATAATGTAATGGTGGGAAGGTTAGAGATGTACAGAATGAACCATAGAATTATGATCAAAGCAATGATGCAAGCTATGTTGGTAATGTAATGATGTCTTATTGTTCTTTTGTTCTAATAAATTCTGTTTATATGATAGTAGGCCTTTGAATCCAGATACTGTAGATTAAAGTAACCCCCTTAAAAAGAACTCCTGTACCCACACATAAAAAAATTTTATGATATGTGTAACCGTGAGCCAGCAAAGGTAAGTACGGTCACATATTATTGGCGCCCGAAATTCAGGGACAGGGAAAGATTGGTAATTTGTAATTAGATTTGAACAAAATTCAATCCCCATAAGTGCATACTTTAATCAGCAGGTATCTGAATTAGTTGCATGACTGGAAAAGGCAGAAGACAGTGTAAATTTCTTGATAATGTCAGCATTCCAGTTTTAAATATTTCAAAGAGAGTTTAAGTGCATTAAATATATCAATATTCTCTAACATATTGCAGTGGAATCAGTGAAGTGTTGTTTGAAATAATTCATGTACAATTTAGAAGAGAATTTGATGAATGCTTAGTTTAATTTCACTTGCCAAGGTGTTGTGTGAAATAATTCATTTACAAGTTGGAAGAAATTTTGATGAGTATTAAGTGCCAATTTCATATGCCAAGGTGTTGTGTAAATTAATTCCTTTGCAATCCAGAAAATATCTTGATAAGTATTAAGTGCCAATTTCTGTGTCAAGGTGTTGTTTGAAATAATTCATTTACAATTTAGAAAACATTTTGATGAACATTAAGTGCAAATCTCTGTGTCAAGGTGTTGTTTGAAATAATTCATTTACAATTTAGAAAACATTTTGATGACTATTGAGTTTAAATAACAAATAGATGGGAATTTTAATTAATGTGTTTTAAGGTAGTGCAGATATTGGAATGTAGTTTTCTTTTTAAGATTGTTATAACGTGGCCAGTAAAAAGGCGCTGAATTCAGTGTAAATACCAGGGTAATTATTGTAAGACATTCCTATGTGTATATCATCATACAATACAAGGATAATTTTTATGAAACAAGATCATAATGTATATGTGGCAATGAATAATATGTTAGGGCATAATTATTGGAAAGTGGTATTACAGTGAGTGTGTACATGAGTGTAATTATCAGGGTATAATTTTGTTGAAGAGTCCTTACAGTGTGTATCTAAATAAACACAGTGTGTTAGGGTATGATTTCTGAAGTATTATTACAGTAGGTGTATTCATTGAGTTCAATGAGCAATACATTAGGAACAAATCCTTCATGTTAGAATATAAATTTGGGTTTTAGGTGCTGCCCAGTGCATTTTGAAGCACTGATTGGACATGTGTGTAAATGAATATTATGAAGTTATGAGCTATTTTGGAGACATAGTAGCATTAATTATTTGATGAACATTACAATTCAAGTAGTTGCAACTGAATAAGATTTATCGAGATTTTTTTTATTTAGGTGGATGAAAAAAAAAAATAAGTTGCATTCAGTAATGTGCAGGAAGATTATCTGAGACTGATTCAATGATAATCTAATGAATATTTTGAATTCAGTTGAATTATGTCAATGTGAATGTTGTTACAGATGTCAGTGTAATTACATTTAATTATTTTGTGTGTATTTCTAGGTGTTTTGAGCTTGAGTGCATTTTGTTTGTGAATTGTTCCCAGGTGGATGACGGAGGTCAATAATTTGTTTGATGTGTGTTTTTTTCTTGTATGTGTTTTTGATGAGTTATGTATAGGATCGTAATATATGCGGCATCACTCACATCTAATTCAAAGCAATCCAGATTGTGTTAGGGTCATTTTTGAGAGTAATTAGGATGCCGTTGGTGTGAAGTGAAGTAATTTGTAGTATTCGGTGTATGCCTCTGTGAGCATTCTGAAGTTGGGCAATAGATTTTGGGTGGAATCAAGCGTGTAGGAGGGCGATTAGTCAGAAATAGGTGTAGTAGGGTGCAATTTGGGGGCATAATGGAAAAGCAAACGGGCATAATGATGGGAGAGGAAGAGAAGCGCGAGGACAGAGATCATTATGATGAGGATGATGGAGGTAAATGGGATGAGTCGTTACTAGAAGATTCGGATAGAGCCAGAATGGAGTTATCGGGGGCGAGTGCGTCGACACCAAATCTGGGAATGGTGAAGAGAAACGGAACAGAGGACTTACTGAGCATGCTTCATCAAATCATGGCAGGACAAGAGAAGCTCGAAGAACGGGCACATAGAAGAATGGTTGAGGAGCTAGAGAAGCAGGACGAACGGGCACAAAGAAGAATGGTCGAGGAGCTAGAGAAGCAGGAAGAACGGGCCCAAAGGAGAATGGTTGAGGAGCAAAAGAAAATCATTGATGAACTGAAGGAACATAAACAAGAGCAAGTGAGACAAATACAAGAACAATACCAGGTTATAGTGGAGAAGTTCGAGTCATGGGAACAAAGAATAGACGGGCGAGTTCAAGAGATATGCAGTGAACTTAGTCGAAACATTACCACAAAGATGGAAGGACGGATTGAGGCACAGGATAAAGCCATCGAGTCACTGCATGTGCAAGTGAAGGGAGTATCACAAGGGATGGAACGGAAGATAGAAAACTGCAAGAGGGAGTTGGCAGACACGAAGGTAGAATTGAAGGAGTCGGTGGCAGCCTGTAGAAAGGAAGTGCAGAAGGACGTTCGGAAATGTGAGGACGACATCGCGGAATTGCAAATAGAAGTTCAAGAATTAAAAGAGGTTAAGACGGCGCCAAATGTGGGAGGGGGCCCAGTTAATATAGCAATACCATCCTCATTAAAATTTTCGGGCGACGTAAAAGAGAATCCATACTCGTTCATGAGAGCTGTGGAGCGATACCTAGCGGTTAGTTGTCTCCCTGAGAAGAGTAAGACGCAGGTAATATACCAGATGCTGCAGGATAACGCGAGGACCTGGGCAGACACCATCACACCATTTCCAAATACTGTAACGGAGTTTAAGCAGATGTTTTTTCGAAGATATTGGAGCGAGGATATCCAGCTAAATTTTAAGATGGGTCTCATGAACAGTATGTACAAGCCATCAGGTGGGGGCGGAATGAGAGATTACGCGGCTAGGCGCATCATGGATTTCCGATCGTTATCGCCACCCATGAGCGATCAAGAAATCATGTGCATCCTAATCAGACAATTTCCAACAACTACCCAGAATTTGCTTAGGAGCGCGTGTCATACAGATTTAGAGAAGTTTCAAGACGCATTAGGGAGCTTCGATCTGACGTTCGCTAATGCACCGAAAAACAGAAATGAAGTGAATGTAAATGCAATGATGGTGAGGGGCGCTCAAGAGCAAGAGAGGGGAGGAAAGCAAAGCGCTAGAGTTTGGGGTGATCAGAGGGGTGGAGAAAACCAAAGAGGATATGATAGGCAGCAGGAGAGCGAAAGTCGAAGGAACGGCGAGCGGTCGAGACAACCTAATGGAGGAAACGGAGGAGAAGGTTCACGTGGTAACGAAATGAGACCAAATACCAGCGGGACGGGTTACAACCCAAATTTAAACGAAGGGAGTTCGTGTTGACGGGAGACCCCAACACGAACAATCACGGAGTAAGCAACGAGGTTTCCATCAAGTCATTTCAAGTGGTCGATTACGAGGATGAGCCCTGGATCAAGAGAAAAAGCAGCCAGAAGATTCGTCGGAAATGTCCAACCGTCATGATATCATGCTTAGGTGAAGAAGTGGAAGCATTGGTTGACACAGGATGTGTGGCGAGCGCGATTTCGGAGGATTATTATGAGAGGTTAGTGGCGACGGGAAAACATGTGGCGGCATTACCGATGACGAGGTCGTATGTAATTGGGGCCACCCAGAAGAGGTCAAGCCCCATTACGAAACAAGTGATGTTAGAAGTATGTATTGGTGGGTATATGTACGAGATGGTTGCGCTGGTGGTGAGGCATTTGTTGTATCCGGTTATATTGGGGATGGATTTCCTGGCGAACAATCGGGCTGTCATAAATCTCGAAAAGGGGCACATCATTGTAAACGGAGACGAGATGTGGATTGATACAGGAGGCGAGGAGGACGAAGAATACAATATTAGCGCGGGAGTAATAAGTGGTGAAAGCGTGGAGGAGTGGATAGAGCAACAGGCTGACGGAGCTGAGATGTTGGATGATAGGGGTAAAATCGAGTTGAAGGAATTGCTATTAGAGAACAAGAAAATATTTATGAAAAACGGTGAACCTATTAAGGAGTACGAATTTAGGATACAATTAACAGACTATACACCATTCAGGGAGAGGAACTATCCCATACCTGCAGCCTATCGAAAAGAAGTAGCGGAATTGATCAGAGAGATGACGGAAGAAGGGATCATAAAGAGGGCGTCCACATCTTACACCAGTCCGATAGTCATCGTTAAGAAGAAGGACGGAGGACTTCGGATTTGCTTAGACGCGAGAAGACTGAATGCTGTGACCTTGCCATACCGAGACGCTCCTCCGGAAGTGGAGGGAATTCTGAGAGGATTCGGAGGGTGCGAGGTGTTCTCGTGCACGGACTTCAGTAGGGCCTATTGGCAAATGAAAATCGCTGAGGAAGACCAACAGTACACGGGATTCATGGTGGAAGGAATATGCTACGTCTTCAGAAGAGTACCATTTGGTCTGCGAAACAGCGGGGCAGCACTGGTTCAGTGCATTGACAGGATAATAGGGGGTCGACTACAGGACAGAGTGACAGTTTACGTTGATGATGTTGTGATTAAATCCAAATCCATTTCCGAGCATCTTCGAGATTTACGAGAGTTGTTCGGCATACTGAAGGAAAACAATTTGGTGTTGAACATCAAGAAGTCGAGATGGGCTACGAGGACTATCCATTTTCTGGGGTACGAGATCACGACAGAGGGCATTGGTATGAAGCAGGACACGATTCGGGAGATACAACAAATTCCGGCGCCCAAGAATGTCAGACAAGTTCGGCGGCTGATTGGCACTTGTAATTATTATGCTCGGTTCTGCCCTAACTTCGCTATGATAATGTCACCGTTTTATAAGCTGTTGCAAAAAGGGAAGAGATGGAAGTGGGATGATTCCCATGAGGAGGCATTTAATGAAATCAAGGCCATGTTTTACAGGCATTGTGTGGTAGCACACCCTGACTTTAGCAAAACGTGCATACTACAAACTGACAGTAGCGACTTCGGAATGGGGGCCGTACTGTATCAGGAGGTGGAAGGAAGAGAGAAAATCATCGCAATCATTAGTCGGGTGCTCAAAGGCCCAGAGATTCGGTACACCACGACTGAAAAAGAAGCGGGGGCTATTGTATGGGCTATTACCAAATTAAGACCCTATTTGATGGGTAGGCACTTCATTGTGCGCACAGATCATAAGGCCCTGACGTTTTTGAACAGATGCCATACACAGAATGATCGATTGTATAGATGGACCTTGTATCTGCAGCAATTTTCATTTGATGTAGAACACTGTAAAGGGGAGTTAAACTACTTACCCGACCTACTAAGCAGGAAGACTCCCAAGGGAAACGAGGCTTACGCTAACGAAAGGCAGTTTCAAGTGGCAGCGATAGACCTTGGAGTGACGGACGCGCCGCTAGTCGATTGGGAAGACCTAATTGCGCTACAGGAACAAGATCCTGACATTAGTAAGGTAAAGTCTTACAAAGAGGGGAGAATGTCACGGGAAGACCCGGATTACGAGGAAATGGAGGAGAAGCAAGATGAATGGAAGTTAATCCAGGGAGTGGTGACCAGGAGAGTGACAAGAAACGCAGAAATATTTAGGTTGTGGATACCTAAGAGTATCACGGAGCAATTGATTAAGCATGTTCATACGTCCATGGCACATTTCGGAGCGGAGAAAATTACGAAGGTAATACAAGAACTATGTTACTGGAGGGGAATGGCCCGACAAATTAGAAAGGTCGTGAGTCAATGCAACTTATGTCAGAAGGCGAAGTACCCAAACAAGAGCTTTGCAGGACCCATGCAATCAATAATTCCGCTTGGGAAAAATGACATAGCAGCCGTGGATATTTACGGACCACTGCCGAAAACCAGAAATGGAAACCAGCACATATTTGTAACTATTGACGTATTTTCGAAATTCGTCCAAATTTACCCCATAAAGAGAACGAATGCTCAAACTTGTCTGAGGAAGTTAAAGATATTTTTTGACGTAGCAGGACCATACCAAAGAATACTGTCAGATCATGGAACCATGTTTACCAGCCGACAGTGGCAGCAAACATTGATGGGACTTGGAACAAAACCAGTATTTACATCAATCCGACATCCACAATCAAATCCGGCGGAACGGGTCATGAGGGAATTATCTAGGATGTTCAGAACATATTGCCACGAGCAGCACGACAGATGGGGAGAGCTAATACCGGAGATTAATAGGTGGTTGCCGTCCATTCCACACGATAGCACGGGTATTACACCGTACGAGGCACATTTTGGACGTAGACCACCCCACGTCTTATACGCACTTGACAGAGAAGAGGTATTCCAAAGACCGCAGGAGCCATCACAGGAAACAGTCCGCGAGAATTTAGTCAAAATGAGCGAAGTACGACTAGCAAAAATGAAGAAAACGCCATACGAATTCAAGGTGGGACAAAAGGTGTTGGTTAGGGTACCTAGAGTGTCAAATCCCAAACTAAAAACTTATTCGAAGTTTTTCCTCCTTTATGAAGGACCATATGAGATAAAGGCAATTAAAGCTCCAAATGTGGCGGAACTAATGAATGAGCGGGGAGAAACAGTCGTACAATACAACTTTTACAACTTGAAGGCATACCATGAGGGACAAGATCAAAACTAAAGGAGAACCCTGGAAGCAATGGATTAGAAGATTATTTTTCACTGTGTAAAAAAATAATCTTGATAACGTGGGGGGTTATTTGACCGTATTGGTCAAAACACAAAGAATAGGCGCTCCACCACATTCAAAAGTAGCGCGCAGAGTGAGGAACCGCGGCGGAACGGATCGACAGAGTCGTGAACGAGCGCACGGGGTAGTGGGAACTGATCGGTCTGACCGCGCAAAAGCGACAGTTGGCGGTTGAGCAGCATGGCGTGAGGACGGTATGCAATGGTGGTTATAGAGCGATGCTTTGATGTACAAGAAATCCAGTGTAATCGGGACAACAGGTATTTAAGAAAGAAAAATTGTGATGAACTGTGCAATAAGCGAGTGTAAGGATTGTGGTGAACTTATTTAAGAGAGAATAATTACGAAATTTAATAAAAAAGGGGAGCAGTGCACGGACACGTGGGCGATGCGGGTTAATGATAGTTGGTGCGGCTGTGCTGATGTGTGATTATGCGGTGGAGCTGCTGAGCTGATACGATTAAAGTCATCGTGTGAAGAAAGAAACCGTGGGAAGGCGACGCCGGTGGATTGGAAACGGGCTGCGGTGACACGTGGGCAGACGGAGCATCGCGGGCATCAAGGTTACCTCCCGGCCTCAGGCGGAACGGGCAGCAACGCGTCACGTAGAAATCGACGATCGTAACGATCAGATAAGTAATTCTAATTGTGAACAAATAGAAGGAAAATTAAATGAAACGCCAGTTCAGGATGCTCACTGTGTAGCGTTGAAAGTAATGATGTGCGTAGTAGCATATGAATGGCACGTAGTTTTTCCAAAGGGTTGGAAGTTGCATAAGCGGGAATGATAATGTAATGGTGGGAAGGTTAGAGATGTACAGAATGAACCATAGAATTATGATCAAAGCAATGATGCAAGCTATGTTGGTAATGTAATGATGTCTTATTGTTCTTTTGTTCTAATAAATTCTGTTTATATGATAGTAGGCCTTTGAATCCAGATACTGTAGATTAAAGTAACCCCCTTAAAAAGAACTCCTGTACCCACACATAAAAAAATTTTATGATATGTGTAACCGTGAGCCAGCAAAGGTAAGTACGGTCACAATATATATATATATATAACAGGATGTTGGTATGTATATAAGAGTAAAACTCCCAACACCGTTGGACTAATCTTCATGGAAGTTGGCATTTCTACGTGTTTCTTCACCGAGAAGGTTTATGTGTTGTTAATTCTGTTGTAATTCCACTAGATGGCGCTACGTATTCACTACATATCCACTACATATTCCCGTCAAATGCAATCTGTAACACACTCGGCAACATTTTGAATCTATATAGTTAAATAACTTCTAAACGAGGCGTTCTAGGGCCTTAAAACTAAAATTCTTCCTGAACATTCTATTACATTTCTGCGGGTATGGCGCTTCCCGATATTACCTCACCTGATCAGAGACGTGCAGAATCTGCAAGTAAATGAGAATGAGAGGGACAGAGAGCGGCAGAGACAGACAGGGACAAGGTGAGGGAGGGAGGGAGAGACAGTGTGAAACGAAGATGGGAGGGGAAAGAGGAAGATGAAGGGCAGAACAACGTCTGCCGGGTTTTCCTAGTATCGTATATATCCTAACTTACAATGAAAATTGTAAGTTACCTTTATACATTTTTAAACAAATGAAGTCATTTCGTTAACAACTTCCCTTCTTAATATGGAAATGGAAGGATAGGGAAAAGAATGGATTTTAATATGCGAGAGTTCTCTCGTGGGTACGGTAGTATGTTCTTAACGTAAACAATGATCGTACACATGTACACATGCACACATCGTACACATGTTTGTTTATTGGTGTTGCTACTTTGTCAGTAAATGAGATAGTTATACAAGAATGTCCTGCGTCTTCGTACCGTGTAGTATGGTACCTTTCTCACCTTTTTTACATCCTCGTCACTGCTTCGACAATACTGAGGTGCACGAAGGCAACTATCTTTGAGTTTTCTAACATATTGCATATAATGTGCGTCTTGCATGTAACTTTTTTGTCCACGTGATTTTTGGCTGAATTCTCCCATTCCTCGTAGAGCAAGTTATGTTTCGTGGCGGGAGTTTGTACTGATATGTTATGAAAATAATGCCTAGTCATTTTTCGTTTCCTTTGCCAGCTTTGGGAATTTTCCTTTCACGCCCCAGTGCTTTTATTTTCATACTACAGGCGTTTCTCGCAAGTTCCCGCTCCACCCTGACAGATCAATGTGTCTTTACGAACAATCAAGTAGTTGTTTCTTTTCTTGGCATAACACGAGGACCTTTTTCGGTATCGTTGCCAAGAAACTCGTAGTTGCCAGGTTTCGTTGCATTCATACAAGGTTTTCAGGGTATATATGTTTTACTCTTATAAAAACATTTCGAGGAAACGCGTTTCTATCGGTCTTGTGCTTATTGACCCTTCTTTCCGGCATGGCTCTAGAAAGCTCTAGTGGTGGTTATGGACATACTTTAAATTCTTGGAAGAATGTGTTGTCTGAGATGCAAACGTATTCCTTGTTTTTCTCTTAATTGAGATACAAATATTCCCTATCAAAAGGTTGGAGAATACATTGGGCACTAAATAAATGTTGCATCTTCAAGTGTAAGTCACAGTAAGTCTAGGTTTGTTTTTGTTTTAAAAATGATTAAAATTTTCTACTTTGCGTTTGACGAAGTACTTGGATGTGGGGCGCATTTTTCTGCATACCTGACTTATCGAGATTGATATGGTATGTCACGTCATATGTCATATTATCAATATAGGCCTGTTGATGTGTACAAATCAATCTCTAGTTTCTCGTTGCAATTGAAATGATTTGATGCATGTGAAAAATAGAAATATTGATTACAGACAAACAATATTTGTTTAATAAGACTTAACAACAAGAGATTGTGAAATATGACTGTTGTAATTTGTTACTGGTAGAACTAATTAATTGTAATTAATTATTGTTGAGTGATGTTTCGTTGTGAAAAGGATTGGTGTACTAATCATCGGGTCATTGTCATTTCTGTACTAAGTTCCTAAGTTAACTTTTTATTTTTTGGTATAAGTTAGTTTTTAACCTACATTGTTTCTTTTCACAGGTGAGTTGCTGTATGGGAACTATTCTATGTATTTGAATTAGTGTCAACAATAAGGGTAAGTTGATTCATTTAGTTGTATTCTTTCATTCCTTTTTTGTAACAGAACATTGTAAAACATTTGTGTCAAAATTTAGACTTTATTGCTAATGTAAATGATCGATAATCAAATGAGTGAACTGGATTTTGTTGTAAAGAACGAAATACCTCCTGCATTGTATTTTGAACTCTAATATCAGCATAAATTTGCGTGTAGCTACATCAGTATTCATTTCAAAAATACAATAACATAACGAATGAAGATTCAACTTCAGAAATGAAACGCCCAGTTTTTCAATTACAGTTTTTGAGAAATCATTTAAATTGAGAACATTCCAAAAGTGCATTAAGGTGTCTTGCTGCTGCTGCCGAGAGCCCGTTTAGCAAATAAGTAGGAGCTTTTGGCGAAACGGGGAACATTTTCATCTACTCCCGGGCGGCTGAACACACAGTGAAGCGACTTTTCCGCCCCTGCTCTCCCGCGCTTCGGCGAAGCTCCGCGCCAATTCCGGGAATGGAGGTCTCCAATGAACGTTCGCTGTCAGATGTTTCGGGGTGCTCTCTGGCCCGTCTTAAGCAACTCTCCTATAGAAGCCTCCACTCCCCAATTTCGAGTAGGTGATGTTGGAATGGACAGATTGTGTTGGCAGTAAGAACGCATGGAATCGTTAATGTCCATTGGCAATGTGATGGCTAGACATTTGGTTTTTGGTAATGTCGTTGCTACAGATATTTAAAGAAAATCAAATAAAAGATCTGGAAATAAAAAATATTGAACTCCTTGGACTTAAAAATTTTCGTTGTATTTCATGATATATCGGCACACTACAACAATTTCTTTTAAAGAAATAATTTTGTCCATAGTACTGACAATTCTCCGAAGTTTCAGCTAAAAAATGCTATGATTTGTTTTCGTGTCATAATTTCTAACTTGTATATTTTTAAGTTTGGAAATTTTGCTTCATGGTACACAACAGAACAAACGGATAACAGAAAACTGAAAACTAGTATCCGATGATGATTAGAGTCATTTCGGTACCCGAGGGAGGAAAAGAGGGAAGTGGTTTACGATTCTAATCCCTCCCCTTTCCGGGACAGAAAAACACATAGGTGATTGTGTCATTTCCTTGCCTTGGATGAATGATGGTACAGGAAACCATGAGGGGTGGTAAATAATGATAGATGAATGATCACGGATGGATGATTATTCAGAGATTCATGGTGACTGAGATCCACGACATGGAGAAAATTATGATACCTTAAGCAAGACTCAAACTCGCAGCAATCTCTTCGGGTAATTGTTTCTACTACGTGCTGCAAACCCAGATTTTGTATTCTTCCTTTCTTGGTTTCGTATTTGAGTTTGTGAGCTTTTTAAGCAACATTATCCGTCGCAATTACTGCCGTCTTGCAGGCGTCTGGCGTCCTTTCCCATTTGAAAGTAATTTGATTTCCTCCTCGCTAGCGGGGTTGCGAACGTTGTAGCAATAACATTTTCATTTGGCGTCTGCAAAAGTACACTTCCGCGAACGGGACGCGTGCTCCCGAGACGAAAGTTCGCAGCGCCTCACACATTTTGGTGTAGGAGGTCGAGGAGGAGAAGAGGGAGGAAAAACTTAAACCTTAAAAGGTTTGGGAGGACGCGTAGAGGAAGTTGGTAGAAACTGTTTTCGCGCATATATAGTTAACTCGTGCGTGCGGGAGAAGATTTTGAGTGTTTGAAGGAAGTTGATGTCTCTTCAAATAGGGAAGAAAGTGAGGGAATGGAACAACTTGCAACAACGTAAATGCATTGAGAGAGGGGAAGTGGGAATACGCGAGATTTTATAAATCGACGTGGTGTTGGTTCTCTTATGTGTTTATGCTCTGTGTCAGATCATATGGAATAGCCAGATGCGTCGCAGTGCAAGTGGCTACAATATCGGCGATTACAGGATTAAATTTGTACTAGGAATTCGAATGAAATTCAAGTTATCTAGGAGCATGAGCATTATTATGGTATAAAAAGGTTTCTGTGGATTGAATGAGAAAAGAAAAAATGAATAAGTATTGTTAAAACAACAACTAATAAAAGTAACAAAAAGGGGAGGATAAAAACCTTTGAACGTAAACGCTTTCAAGACTTGTTTGTTGGATATTATAGACCAGTGGCGTCTCCTGGCTAGTAGATGTGCGCATGCGATCATGATATTACAGATTGAACGCATAATTCCCAATATTTAAAGTCTGCATCATTCTACTTTACCCCGAAGTATTTCAGAAGTGTATGTTGCAAATTAGACACATACTGAATCTTCCCTGAAAATCATAATTGTCTTATTGCATGCACCAACTTACATAAATAAAACAATAAAACTAAAAAAAATAACCACAAAAAAGTACATACCTAATTTTTGAACTCGAATCTATTCGCGTTGTCTTGGTTGTCTATCACTATCTACTTTAAGTTTTTCGGAATAGGAGAAAAAACTACACGGAATTTCACGAATTCTGTCTATGACACGAAACGTTTCACTACTGTTTCCTGCCACAAATAACTCACCCACTACCACAAATGAACTGGATGAGCTCGCCATGTCGCACACGCGCACACACACACGCACGCACACACACACACACGCACACACACACACACACACACACGCACGCACACACACACACACACACACACACACACACACACACACACACGCAAGTTTTATTCTTTCGCGTTACAATTTCGAATTCACGATTCTCTTTAACATATCACCAACTAGGCAAAGCAGTCTATTTAACGCACATTCAGTAGTAAACAGCATTTACGTTAAAACGCAGGACACACATGACGAACGAAGTAACATCACACGCACCGTTTCGAGTTCACGGATTGTCTCTGTCATACCGTTTCCATACATGATGGGAGTGATCTTGTTTTGTCAGGCCTGCTAACACACATCGAGTTACCCAGTTGTACTAAATCAGGTTGAAATGTGCTTAAGCATCGTTGACAGACATGGTTGACTTGTGGAGAAAGACAAGTCGTGGCGTTTGCCCCCCGCTCCCCGCTTCCGGATCACAATAGTGGCACGTTCTGGGATTCCCACCCCTCATTCTCACATCTCCGGCAGTCGAAACCACGCAGCTTGCACACAGTACATGGGCGTGAGTTCAATAACCTCGCCAACGAAGTGAGGTCGTTCAAGGAATGTTTCTCGGCCCGTCACATCGAGCGAGGGGACTAACGCCTATTGGACTGCGCACGTTCCACTAACGCCTCTTGGACGCGGGAGGAAATAGAGAAACAGAGGGAGATACTTAGCAGAAGAAAATAAAATACTTTACTGAAAATATTGTTCAGTGATGAAAAACTAGGGGATGTAACACATCACTCGCATACATTGAGCCTACGCCA
The DNA here is from genome assembly GCA_031308135.1 of Acheta domesticus. Lineage (NCBI taxonomy): Eukaryota > Metazoa > Arthropoda > Insecta > Orthoptera > Gryllidae > Acheta > Acheta domesticus. The sequence continues at coordinate 128,822,084 of JAHLJT010009436.1, read as the reverse complement.
CTGTAATAGACCAACTAAGAACATTCGTTTTCTTTTGGGGTGTCCTTCGAGATTTCAAGGGATTATTTCTGGTTACGTATTGTGTAAGTCACGAAGGTGTGAAACAGATCTTCAAAGATTAAATAGGGAACATCACAAGTGGCCACTTAGAGCGCAAAATATATTAATTTGTTGTCTCAGGTGCAAAATGGTTTGCCTGTGACAATTTTTTTATCCTTTCCTCAAAGCCTGAGCAAATTTAAAAATAAATTAGTTTCTTAGATGTTGATATATGGATTATAAATATGTTTGATATCATTAAATTACTAGCCTGTTATGTAAAGTAAGTTGTATTATTATCGCTATTATTATTATTATTATTATTATTATTATTATTATTATATTAATTATGTGCAGTGACGTGCAGTGTAGCAGCGTTGGGAAGTTGCGGAAAAATAGTGTCCAAGAAAGGTTTTATAGTTTAGTGATCAACAGTGCGGTGAAGTGTTGTGAGGTGGTGTGCTATGGAAGCTCGCTCGGTGAAATTTTCTTATTAATTTGTAAAGTTTGTATATTTTATAAAGTTGTTAAGTTCTGTAATGTTTAATTAGTGTATTTTGCCCCAAGTTCTAAAACTTAATTGCAGAATTAGTAATAAATCTAAAAAACATGTATTTTGTAATTTGGTCACTTTGTCGAGTAATGTGTCCCACTGTGAATAAATAAGGCTTTTCAAACACAACACTGTAACAGGATGCCAGAAATCCGGTTGCTTCATACAGGCACTCACCGCATTTCATCTCGCTGATCCACACACAGCTAGCGGATACGGAGCCCCCAAGCACCACCTGCGTCCCCATGGCGGGGGCGGAACGGAGAGGGGGGGACAGCGGCAGCGAGGGCAACGGCGGCAGCAGGAGCCACCCCGCCCCCTCAAGCGAGATTGAGGAAACAAAGTGCGGTCTTTAACTTAATTACCCCACGCGAATAAATCACGACTCTCGCAAACGAGGTCTCATCCCACCCGCAGTGTTTTTGTCTAATCTCGAGGCCCTAGAACGCATTAATTTAATTATTTTCACTTAGTATTTTTTTGTTTCCTCTGCCGCCTGAGCTGTTGATATGTGAACTTTTTCGGGGATGCTGAAATTTACAACTTTTGTGTTGGAAGGAAAATTGCTTTTGTGGTGTTTCTGGCAGCTTGGCAACACTGATGAAATCTCAGATCTCATGGAAACGCTCGCTGTGGAAATTAATTCGTGGTATTATAGATGGGTTGGATGCGGAGAGGTAATTAAGGGGTTTATAATATGCTGGCCTTTCTCATTGAGCCAATTATCTGGGGCGTGAAATCTACACTATCTTGGAAGTCTTCCTGTACACTTCTGTTACTTTAAATTTGTTTTCAAAAATCTGAATATTCACTCTGCATATCCAGTGCAGTTTGGTTTTAAAGGGAGTGATGGACCTGTGGGGAACTGTCTCCTTTCGAATATAATTAATTATTGTTTTTGCCAAAGATCTCAGAACTCATACGCAGGATTCGGGTAAGCTTTGGTCCATATTTCGCAGCATGCCTTCTGTGCCGGTCTCTACGTGCTCACATTGAATCTGGATGTTTCTGTTCCTTACGAACGATTGCTTTTGACAATGCGAGCAAGTAGAACTCTGTGCCGTGTTCGTTATTTCTTCGACTTTTTGCTCAGCCTCTGAAAACAAAATCTGTCCTCAGCTGTATATCGATATTATATCTTTTTACATATTCTGTACATAATTTCGGTTTGCTTCGATATACTTTTTTCAGAGTTCTTTCAAGTGTTTGTTGAAAGCATTTCCATAATGTTTTATGTGAAACTTTACCTGTTTAGATATGTATTTATTGACGTAAATGAATCTCGAAGTATCATTTACGGGACATTGCGAGTTACGGATTCAAATGTTTTTCTCTCAGTTTCAAGGAAATTATTTTGGGCTAATGTTTATTCAGTGTAGATGCAGGATAATTGCCCATTTTCGTATGAAAAAAGTCCGTTATTCGTACGTGAACATACCACGTATTTCATTCAATATAAACAGTGTGTATAGAAATAAATACAAACTGAAGTACAAAAAAATCAAATTCTGAGTATTCTTCATGGAAGCATTTACGCGTAATTAACTTCAACAAATACAGACATTGAATTGAATCAGTTTACTTCGAAACATTGTAGTACTGAAAATAGAACTCTATGTGTCTGTAATGTATCTGCACATCTCCTTCAACAGCTGAGAAATTCTCGTGAGTATTGCATTGAATCTAAACCAACGTTCCGTCGTTTTCCATCCTGCACGTGTTCGCGCCCGCTTTCTTGGCATAGCTGGTACCGGCATCCTCCGAATATGATTTTCTCTCGCGTTGAGAAAACCCGCGCGATCCTTCAACACCGCTCTATCAACGTCCCTTCCCGCCCTCCTCCGCTCCGCCCCGCCCCGCCCCACCCCGCCCCGCCCCATCACACCCCACCTCGCCACCCCGCCCCTCAGTGAACGTTCACATAAAATATCGGGTTTATCGCCCGCTTTGAAAGCACTACATACATCAAATTCAATACAGTGCGGATATAGGGAAGGCGAGGCCAGCCTCGGGCACTCCCCCCGCTGCCCCGCTCTCCCCCCAGCACGCAGCGTTCTGTCGTAGCATTTTTGAGCCTTAAAGCACGATGGCGAGGTGCAGGATTTCCCTCGCGGAAAGAGCTGAATTGTGCGTCGGTATTTCAGTTTTAGTTTGGGATCATCCCCCCCTGTTTTGTTGTTGTGACGTATCAGATCTGAGGGTCACAGGAACGGGTATTTCTTCGTGTTTTCTTTTCGTTGTTTCACACACGTTTATAATACACGTTTCGTTGTTTCACACACGTTTATAATACACGTTTCGTTGTTTCACACACGTTTATAATACACGTTTCGTTGTTTCACACAAGTTTATAATACACATTTCGTTGTTTCACACACGTTTATAATACACGTTTCATTGTTTCACACACTCTTATAATATTAGAAGTTTCACAGTTACATAGCCACTTGATCCGAAGACTATAACATCCGAGGTCACATAACCACTGAATCTTTCACGGAAAGTAATTGAACGATTGAGGCTAGAGAGTTAAACATGATCTGTCAATTCTTGTGGAAAGAGGCAGACTATTGTCTTCTCCTTTTTCAAAAAGATGTTTTCTATCGAGTTTGCCAGAAATGCTTCGATACTACGTAGCAGTTTCTTCTCTAATTTGGAGAAGGTTGCGCGTAAAGTGAGTCGAAGCGTTAAGGGTATTTCTAACAAGACATGTGAGTGACCTCGAACGCTCACATCCGTAGGACAGAACATGTGCTTAAAATATAAATCGTTCTTCCAAAACCAGTGATGTGAGTATTTCACTTGCAAAACTATACGTCTTACCACGGGGGAGACAAGAATTATCACATATTCAAGATCTAAAAGAGGAATTTTGGTAACGCCAAAAAATAAAATATCGAAATAATATGACGAAAAAACACACTTCAATGGCGTGATTACATTGCTATTTCCTTCTGTTTGTGGTTCCCCCATTTTCGTATGCCAATACTGCACTGAATATTCATACATTTTTTAGGTCGCTTTTCAACAACTGGGTCATATAGCTTCCTTGTGATTGTTTTAACTGTATGAGTAACTAGAAATAACACGAAAACACACAAACATCCATGCCTGAGGCAGAATTTGAACCCGCGACCGTTGGAGCAGAGGCAGCTACGACCCTTCAGCCTTCGAGAACTCGGCTACCCAGGCCGGCCCGTACGTTCTTGCCTGATAAAATTGGTTCAATTTCTTGCACAATATACCGTGACTGCCAAACAGGCCCTAGAAATAAACTCGACCTCGTCTTCTGCTAGCCACATAATTTAACATAAATTTGCAATTCGATTTACTTCGAATACATTTATAGAGACTCTAGGAATTGAATCTTCGATTTAACAGTATTTTTAATAATATTTAAGGTCATGTGTGAACGGAATGACGGCAAAAACTTGAAGGAACTTCAAAATCTCTCGTTGATGTTATTGTGTTACTCTCTAAATAGAGCAAACTTTTGTTTAAATTACTGCATTTTCTAAGACTGTTAATCTGTTGATCTTAAAATTTGAAATGTTCCAAAATACCATAAACCACGATCCGAATCTTCAGTTTATATTAATTCTACGGGATACTGTAGGGCGCGTTGCTGATAAAATTTCTCCGCCCGAAATTACCAACATATTTCCTCGCGTAGGCAAATTCGTAAAGGGAAAGTGTAATTACGTAAAGTGATGAGCTCTTGTGCGTGCCATGATGCCACATGCCTCACTCGTGATATCGGCCTTGCCGAGTTCCAAAAGCTTTTGAGGGCACAAGGCCTTTGCAACGTGTACATGCGCCGGCAGCTGGGCGCCATTACGACTGTCTCAGCCCGCAATGCCGGTCTAAGGGGTATAGGAATGCGCGGTTCTGTCTGTGTGTGTAAATGTAAATGAATGCTGGTGCTCAATGCTGCCCGAATCTTGGTTTTCGTTTCCGAAGGTATTCGCAAACTCTCATTCTCTAGCCTTTTCCTTTCTATTCTACTACTACGCATTCTTGTCTTGCAAACCAAAAGTCAAAGTGGTTGCCTAATAATTGTCTTGATGTCTGTAGACTAAGAAAAATAAATCTGCCACGTCTCTTCTGTTCCAAAGAAAATATTTTACCTACGTTTAATGCAGAATGTATACATTGGTGCGCGTTTTCGAATGTAAAAGTAATGATGCCGATTCCACAAGCCGTGTGAGAATATTATTCTCGCACGGCTGTCGACCAATCACATTCGTCTTAGTTCATTATACACGACAGAGGGTTCTCGCAGTCGCCTACAGAGGAACTGCGTGCTCTGCCGCGGCTGGTCGCAACTGTTGTAAGACAGGTGAACCACGAACACCCTTCTGTAAGGTCGCCAATCTAGCCGTTCTGTAAGGTCGTCACTCTTCTGTTAGGTCGCCAAAGTCGCCCATTTAGTATTTTTAAAATATTAATTTCAAAGTCGCAGAGAAAGTATAGTCTTCTACTCGCGTAGAATCTTCTACTCTCTATTATTCTACGCTCGTTGAAGAATATACTATTGTCTAGTTCTTTTATTGTCAAGAATCTGCCCTAGATTGTTAATCTAAACTTTAGATTAACAAGCTAAGGGGAGGCCAAGTCAATGGCAAATCATTTACTTTAGATTCTAAAGTAAATGATTTTTCAGTGGCAACAGTAAGTGATTCGTTCTGACAATGCTATTAAGATGATAGCATATATTGAGAATTTGTTATTCGGTAGCTCCATATCATAAATGTAAATAATTAAAATGTAGTATCTCAAATTATCTGAAAGTTCAGTAGCCAAATTTAATTGTTTTCTCTGATTTTGTGCTGAAAATTGTGAGAGAGGTTTACGTTTGCCTACATTATTTCCGTAATTTCATGAAAATGGAATGGAAGAAAAAGTAGTTTAATTTTTATAAATGAAAATATGACAATTTATTTCGCAACATTAGATCAACCAATATACATTTTTTTATCAAAATTGTTTCCTCTTGTCATCGTTTCATCGTGGTTTTCACATAATATTGAGTTAAAGCGGGACAATTTTCTCAAAAGTTTTAAATAAAAAGAGCATCATTTGATTTCCTCCCTCATTTCATATCTTTACACTACATGTATTATTCTGTATTCACGTACGTATACAAGAAAGTAAAAAAAGAACAGGAAGTGAACATACTGAAGAAACATTTGTGAGCAGAAACAAATATCTACAAATTCGATTACGGCAAATACCCGTGTCTCTGTCCATCTTCGCTCCGTTCCTCCCTCTCTCCTTCCGTTTTTGAGTGTGCCCGTCCGTCCGACGACGTTATCGCCTAAACCAGGCCTGCACAACGCCTGCTCCCGCGGGCATTCTGCACTTACGAGCCAGCCGTCTGCCCGCGAGTGCGCCGAAAGTGCAAGTAGGGGCGGGGGCGGGTAGGCAGTTTTGCGGGAGGGGCGCAGCGCACAGCGGGGACGATGCGGCGCATAGATTGAATGCCTGAGTGTCTAATGCAATGATCCACCATGTGAAATTATTTTCTCACTTATTCAAATGGGTGATGTTCTGTATTTCAAGCTACAAGCGCCATAATTCACTGTCTACTTTTTTCTATGCTCTGCTGTGTATCCACCTTTGTAAGTACTTCCTTTTTTACATTATTTTAGTTGATGCATATTGTGACTCTTAAGCAATATTTTAAAGCGCAGTGACCTTTATTATTTAATTATAACTAACACAAATTTACAATTTAATGATTGATTGTTCACCAGGAATGTTCTCTCGAAACGATATCACCAAATGAAGAAAATTGTTAAAGCAATCGCTCACATCAAGATTGACTTAAAAATGGAATATAGGTAATTTCAAGAAAGGTAAAGTTGAGCAGCACATATATTTGTGACCATTTTCCCCAATATGAATCTGAATAAAAGATATCAACGAGCTCTCTGACGATATGTTACGGGAAATCATGAGATTATCATGGATTGAAGATTGTAATTGCTAAACAGAATGCAAAGGGCTTATTGCTTTTATATGATGTCGTAAATGGTGAATAAATAATGTTCGTTGATTTGATTTAAGAAATATATAGTGTACTTTTGATAGAAATTAGAACAGAAAATAATCATGATAAGCTTTGATAGAACTGTCTTATTCAATTAAACATAGTTAATGAAAAAATTGTTTATTGCTGTCATCTTCAATATACATACACAATTCAATATACAATAACAATCATAATTTTGTATTTAGCAAAACACTAAATTTGTGATTGCATAGTAACAAAGCGAATTACAATATCAGCCCTGAAAGCAATTATTGTACTTAGTATCCAAATCAAATATGTTTATATCATACAAAATTGTAGTTTCATATTCCACACAGCAATATATGGTCAACAAACATTTCCAATATAATAAACCGGGAGAGATGGCTCAGTGCGTCAACTGATACCACATCAGTCCCTCTGACCGGGAGGTCCTTGGTTCGAGTTCCGACGGCGGCAGGATTTGCGATACTAGCTTGTCAGCTTGGTCGAATTCAGTCGCTATTGGAGGAGAATATTAGCGGCCGGCTGCTCTGATCGGTTTTCCGTGGTTTCTCCGATTAACATCAGGCGATGCAGAAGCAGTACCCTAACAAACAGGTCACGGACCGCGCGCCATCTTTCGTCTTCTTCCTTGTCCTATCCTCACGCTTTACACACACATGCACACACACTAACATGAACTACACTACCACACATACCGGGAGTCCGGTCGGGAGCCGAGAGATTGTTTTTGGTTCTCATCAGAACAATAATCTAGAATTTAAAAAAAATTGTTACTTATTCTATACTTGTAGCAACACTGCCCTTGATTTATTTATTATTCATTGCGATGAATTTTAAATTTTGCTACAATTTTGTTTTTTCTTTCATATAAATTTGCGATGTTTGTTGGAGAGGGAGGCAGAAGGGGAAGGGAGAGTGCCCCCACCCCAAATACCCACTAGGACTTAACACCAACCGCCGGCGTTGCCACTCGTATCAAAAATAACTATTTTAATTAATAAGACATTTTGAAAGTAAATAATTGAAAGTAAGTGAACAACTAACAAGGTTAAAGTAATGGGCTTTTTTGATTTACCATGTCTTGTTGACTGAAGTTTCTACGTGGCACATTAAAAATGAAAAAAAATTCCTTCGTTTACTTCTGTCTTAACTGTCAGTTCCTTGCATTTTTTTACGAACGACCCTGCAAGGTTTTTGTGCGTGTCAAGTCTTCTCTTTCATAGACGACATTTCTCAATTTTACGACTGCTATTTTTTATTAGGACACATTAACTGATTGCTTATAGATTTTACAAATACTCGAAAGAAGTTCGGGAGGATTCCTCCTGCTTACCATCAATAGATTCGGAATGAAGACGATGTATTGCTGAGTAGAATCTTAATGTATTTAGGTACTGTGCGAATGGAAGAGTAGATATTCTAAAGAAATGTACTCTTCAGATCACATTGCAAAGAATGCGGATTTTGGCTCTATTAAATGATAGAAGTCAAAGGACTCAGATTATGCGAACATGGGACGTGAAGAGGCATACAAAGTATTACTTCTGATGACGTCGGTTGTGGGTATTACACCCTACTCTGTTAATAACTTGATGCCTCGAATTCCTTATTGGAAACTATCTCATAAAATTGGAAATATGCATTCGATTTTAATGTTAAGTTTATCTATATTTTATCTGTTGTATTACACGCATGATCATGTAATGATGCTGAACAATACTGAACAAAAGTTTGCCGATAAAGTTATTTCCTTTTGTAATGCATTTTTTTCCAATTTATCTATTACGGTGACCTTGTTATTTTCTGGAGTAATTCACAGGAAAAAATTACATACTTTATTTATGGAACTGCAGTATATCGACAATCTGTTGTTAGGAGATGAAGCTTCTGCTGTGTACAAAAAACTGAAGAGAACTATCAACATTCAAGTGCTTATGATGTTATTTTCGTTTAGTTCTTTGTACACTATCAGCGCAGTTACTTGGGGTAACTTTGGAATATTGAAATATATGTACGTTTTCTATGGTAATACTTCACTGTTTCTTATAAATGTGCTCTTTTTGAATTTAGTGTTGTGTGTTTTCAACGATTTAAGAATATTAAACCTGAAAGTTTTGGGAATATGTGGGGTAAAGCGAGACCACGATTTGCTAAATAAACTCTCTTCGGAAGAAATTGCAAAAAGATGTACTAGAATTAGAAACAATGAAAATGGTGTGACGGTTCTACTGTATTACGTTCATCCTCATAAGCACGTTCCTATTTCACGCTCTCATGCGATTAATGGGAATATAATGTTTCAAACTCGTCTGTGGTTCGAACTTGTGTATACGCACTTATCATCTGCTAGTTCTAACGTAATGAAGATCTATGGTTTTCCATTAGTTTTTGAAATGGCAAGTTCTTGCACTACTGTTACTGCAATGTTATTTTATAACACTAATTATTTTGAGTCAGGTCAATTATGCACTAGTTTCTTGGAACTTCCCAAAACGAAAGAGTTGTATATATTCGGTCAGTTTCTTTGGGCTCTGCTCATGATTATCAAGATATGTGGAGTCACTTGGGTGTGCCACAAAGCCTCGGCAGAGTCTTTACGAACACGCAATCTATTACAGCAAGTGAAACTGCTGCGCGAATTGCAAGGTTACCAGGACTCTGCAGAACTGGGTAAATTAGCCCAACAACTGCAACCGCTGCGCTTCTCAGCATTTGGCTTCTTTGACATCGATTTGCCATTATTCTTCGGTGCCATAGCGAGCATTGCAACTTACCTTGTAATACTGCATCAACTGTAAAGATACATTTACATAAAAGTCTTCGAGACTACATAATACAAGTGTGGAATAAGCCATTAAGTTAAAAATTTAGTCTCCTTCACATTAGAACTGATTTGCACCAAAACAATGAATACATATTAGCAAATTAAAACAAATATATTTAAAAATGTATGTGAATAGTATAAACTGTTGTAAATGTATATTGCTTTATTATATACATTTCAGAGAGAGAAAATAATAAAACACCCGAGTATCAAAATCTGTAGTTCAGCGTATTTCATTCGAAAAAAGAATGTGTTTTTAAGTACTGGACTGTTAATAGCCCTTTTTAAAAATATATCCAGGTTTCAAAAATGAAACGGAATATGATTATTGATTACAATTGTTATTCCATGAACATTATTACTTTCCCGAATACATACGTATATACGGAGTATTATACGTAGTATAGGGAAACTTATGTAATGCTGCGAGAAAAAACGGAAAATATTCGGCAGAAATAAAATTCATTGCCGATCCGTGATTACAAAAAATTGGATATATCAAGTTAGTAAATTAAGAAAATAAATCCCCTAACACGTGGTGTAGCCTGGATTCCTCTTTTGTGGGTCCTTGATACCGAAAAACCAATTCTGTGGCCATAGGGTAAAAGTTCTCAAGTAAAAAATCTTGGTTTAGAGAAAACAAGGGTTAGATTATTGTGTCAACGCTTTTTCCTATACTCAACACTATTTTCCAAAACCATTTTTGTCGTAAAGGAGGCAACATTTGAATTAGGTCTTTTACTGAAATAAAATATAGATACTTAATTTGTAGTTTCAGAACTTAACTCATTTTCGCCCAAAATTGACTTAAGAACTTTAACCCCGTGACCACAATTGAAAGAAAATCGTCCGTCCGTCCGTTCGACCGTCCGTCCGTCCGTCCGTTCGACCGTCCGTCCGTCCGTCCGTTCGACCGTCCGTCCGTCCGTTCGACCGTCCGTCCGTCCGTTCGACCGTCCGTCCGTCCGTTCGACCGTCCGTCCGTCCGTTCGACCGTCCGTCCGTCCGTTCGACCGTCAGTCTGTCCGTCCGTGTCTGTCCGTTCGTCCGTCCGTCTGTCCGTTTGTTCTTCCGTCCGTCCGTCCGTCTGTCTATACGTCAGTCCGTCCGTCTGTCCGTCTATCTGTGTCTGTCCGTCTGACTGTCCGTCTGTCTGTCTGTCCGTCTGACCGTCCATCCGTCCGTCCGTCCGTCCGTCCGTCCGTCCGTCTGTCCGACCGTCTGTCCGACCGTCTGTCCGACCGTCTGTCCGACCGTCTGTCCGACCGTCTGTCCGACCGTCTGTCTGTCCGTCCGTCCGTCTGTCCGTCTATCTCTTTGTCTGCACGTCTGTCCGTCGGTCTGTCCATCCGTCTGTCCGTCCGCCTGTCCGTCCGTCTGTTCGTCTGTTCGTCTGTCCGTCTGTCCGTCTGTCCGTCTGTCCGTTTGCTCACCCGCCCGCCCTTCTGTGAACATCATTAGCGCCTAAACCTAAACACTAAAATACGTACGATTTTTTTCAAATTGAAGAAACCCCTGTCGATCTGGCTCCAGTCTAAGCTTTGAGATTTTAAAACATTTTCTTCAAAATTTTGGGGTACCTAACATGAAGATCCCCGGACATTTTCAAAATTTTCTCAATAGCGGCTCCAAATTTTTTCTTTAAATTTCTTGTAAGGATAAAGTAAAATACCCTTATAAAGGTGGCATAGGTCTCATATTCACGATTAACTCTGAATTTTCGAAAATTTCAAAAGTTTGGATTTTTTCGGCGACTTCCTGCAAGTACAAAATTGAAAATAGAGATTTTTCCTCAAAATAAAATTTGTTCTCCAAAGTGAGTTCTAGCATTAAGGTCACGCACATGTTTTGGAAAATGTTAGTAGTTTTCGCGTAATATTGCGTGCAACATGTGCAATTGTAAAAAAATACAAAAACAAGATTTTCTGAAAACCGGCTCCAAATTTTTTCTTTGAACTTTTAGTAAGGATAGTGCCTAATGTACTCTACGACATAAACATCAGTTTGCTCTATTTTCTTTTTAAAAAAATACAAAAATGTATTTTTTTACTTGTATCTCACGTCGTTAATATTGACATTTGCTACCTCAAAATTCCACCTTTTCAGAAATGCTCAAACGCCGCAGAAATGGAAAATTCCGCCGTTTCTTAAAAATGTCTTCAAATTTTTTCTTCAAACTTTTGGAACGGATAGTGCAAATTGCACTCTTGAATATGACGTAAATTTTATTTTGGCGTATTTTTTGTTTTTTTAAAAATTACACAAATGTAATTTTTTTAATGATATCTCACACAGTTGATATGGAAATTTTCAGCAATCTGTAAGCACTATTGTATTTTTTAGTTAATGTGCTTCAAATGACTTCTAATGAAGTTTTTCGAAATCACAAAAGATTCCTTTGAAAGTGAGCTTGAATTTTCGCATTTACAATAGCGCTTAAACGCCATTTTCTTAAAAACTGCTCCAAATTTTTCAAAGAAAATTTCCATTTAGGAGAAGGTTTTACAGTTCTTTAGTATTCTTAAAATAATATTTTCGATTTACTATTAAGAAACCGAATAATAACGAAAATGTCAAAGAATGTAGTTTGGTGGCGATAGATGGCAACTCGCAAGAGTATGTATCAAGTCTGAATAGCTAGTTGAATCCAAAGGAAATAGAAAACTAATACGGGAAAGTCTGGGCCATTCTGTAGCACCACTAGTGGCAAGATTGTGTTCAGTTAAGGCAATACAGGAAAATCTAATGTCAGAAATACAACTTCGCTATACTACTCTAAACCGTATCCTTCGTTTATCGTAATGGTAATGCAGTGATAAAGTTATTTTTAGTTACGTTCAATCCATGTGTTTTAATCGTGCTCTATTACTAAAAGTAAAATCGTGCTGTTAAGATTTTGTCTAAAATTATTCAAAACAACGGCCTTACAACATTACTATTTTTGTATATATTGTTATTTTGTAAGAAATTTAGTTGATGAATCTTTCTTCAGGTGAAAAACAGTACAAATGCGCAATTTTTGTTTGAATTATAACATTAAAATTTTAACATCTTTTTGTCATACCTTATCAAAATGTATAGCTTGAATTGTCTCCAAACGAACTTTCTGGACTGGACTATTTTTCCACTTACCGATTCAATTATTTTGCGATCTATCCTTCCCGGGTGGGTAGTAAAGGCTTTGTTTACGATATTTCGATGTTTCTTTTTGTATATTGGAGATACTCGAGAGGTGCGTCAATTGGCATAATTTTTCCATTCAATATGTAAGTATATTACGGACAATTATTTATTGAATTTGGGACGAATGTGTGATTCGTGTTGAAATGTACGTAAAAAGAATTTGTAATTTTTTTTATTTTTGAAACATTCTCTACCTTGAGTGATGCTTCATTGTGCGAATGTTTTGTTTACAGTATTAATAACGTCACTGTTTGTGAAAATTACAGAATCTCATAAATCACGCAGACCGAAGGAAATGGTTATAACTAGTTTCATAGATTACGTATGAATTTACTCCATTAAAACGTACAAAAATTGATAATTTATAAGATGAATGAAAATCACTATGATTTAAAACAAATGTTTGTGCTGAAGTGTTCTTTTTATTTTAATCAAATACATTAATTTTTATTGAACTCATACCTATTCATTACTGTTTATGAGTGTTTATGAGAAACTGTTTGGTATATTGTTATACTGATGATATTTATTAATAGTTGTTCGTAACACGGTTTATTAGCACATTTTGTAGTGGTTCAAACACGAATTTTTTCAATCGCCAATTTATAATTAGGCAGCCGGCGTCGGTGTCCAGAACTGCTTAACCTTGCTTCGTGAAGTCACGAAGGTCAAGCCAGCTCGATTCACCATGGGTCCCTAGATGGATGACAATCTTGAAACTCCTATTACTAACTGCGCTGAGTTCCTTGTCGATTGGCATAAAAGGCAATGGCATTATGACAAAATGACTACGTTCAACGAGAATTACTCAGTGTTCAATGCCGCGAAAAATCTTTGATCATTGTTACGAGGGTAACAGTTAAACCAAACAAAACTGAATAATAAGATGAAAAATATTAATACTCCAAAACGAATTGTGAATCTCTCAACGACGAATTGCAATTGGTGTTTGTTTATATTTCATTTAATTTTTTTAAAGAATATGTTTGAGGGAATTATACTCAACCCCGTTTACTTGAACGCAAACTTTAGGTGATATTTTTAATTCCTACTTTCGAATAATTCGATTATTTAATCCACTCATCACAGAGCAATGCATTATACCAAATGAAGTGTTCATATTTCTCTGATAAAGAAGTTTGAAAACTAATTACACGAATGGCTATCGACATTTCATGCACTATTGAAGACAATTAAATTAAGTTTTCTTGATCGCTTTTAATTGTGTTAAGGCTCTAAATTGATAACCTGCTGACCGAAACTAAATCCTATTCTAATGCGGTGACTGATACAAAAATATGCTTTTTAAACAGTTTTGCGATCAAAATAGTATGGAGGCACCATGGCCTGGTCGAAGTCATGTAGGAGCTGCTCGCTATGCATACAAATGGCTGCTTTGCTTTTGCGCCGCTCTAGGAATCGCTCCAATTTTTCTGGACGATTTTGTGTGTGCTCGTTGTCAGAGGTCATCACTCAAACTAGGGAGAACGTATTGTGTATTTTTACTTATCGTCTCGTTTTTTTTCACGGTACATTATGTAGTGTTCTACGAAAAACGTGCTGAGGAGTCATCATTAAGATCAGCCGTAGCTTTCTGCAATTCCTTATTTTCCCATGTCTCTTCATTTATTACACTTTGTTTTGCTGGTCTATTAAATTATTCAAAACTAAATACTATATTTGAAGGTTTGGAATACATTGCAGATATTCTTTCAGTGATTTACACTTCTGCTGTGTATACGAATTCAAAGAGAAGAGTGAACATTCAAATTTTTTTAATTTGTATCTTCTTTTCGTTGATAATCGTAGTTACTAGTCTTGCCTGGAACCATCTTCTCATTATTACACTCTCGTACATGTTGTGGGCCAACATTCTACTTTTCTTCATGAACATATTGTATATGAATTTGATCTTAATCATTGGTAGTCAAATCAAGGAACTGAATTCGAAAATACTTATTACGTTCAACCTAAAAGAAGACGACGATGTCATGAGACATATGAAAGATATTGAACTTCGCGGAAGGTTCAGAGGATCTAATATTGTGCAAACTTACAAAACAGCTCATGAGAAGCATGTTATCTATAAGCAGCATTGCAGCCTTGCGGCGAGAAAAAAATTACCAATGGAAACTCACGTTTGGATCGAATTTACGTATACCCACATTATATTTGTCAATTCAACCATTAACAGCATGTTCTCTATTCCCTTACTATTTGAAATCGCCAGTTCCTGCGCTACCATTACGAAGATGATATTTAGTGCCATTCAAGATTGTATGTTGGTGTCAGAATCTTGTTGGTCTGGGGGTCACGTGCCGAGGATTTATTTCTTCGCAGAGATTCTGTGGGCGATAATGATGATGATGAAACTAGTGAGCGTGACTTGGGCGTGCCACACGGCTGTTACGGAGTCTGAACGCACGTGCTCGCTGCTGCAGCGCGTGAAACTGCTGCGCGAGATGCAGGGCTGCGCGGACGCCGCGCAGCTGGGACGCCTGGCGCAGCAGGTGCGGCCGCTGCGCTACTCAGTGTGCGGCTTCTTTGACGTCGACCATTCTTTGCTCCTTGGAGCTGCTGGAAGCATCGCAGCGTATCTTGTGGTTCTAAATCAGTTTCAGTAGTTCGTGTGACATACTTTACTTCGATTAAGAGATATGGCATGTTATGACGAAATAGGATTTGAAATGCCTTCACTTGAATCACGCCTGAATTTTAACAGATACAATTCCAATGAAAATTATTGTAATGAGAGACAACACACCAGTATATTTGAGAGTCTACAAGCAAGCTTCACGGATAAGGTTAATATTTAAAAGTTATTATTTTCTTGACAAAATTTGTTTTATTTATTTTTATTAATATATATTTAATTTATTATTTTGAGTATTATTGGAATTTCGTACAAAATGGTACATTTTTTATGACGCTCAACAATTTTATCTGATCTACATCCCGACGTGCTGTTCGGTTGGTTTTGTTATTCTTTTTACGTATTCATCGATTTAATGTCTCTCAACTTTTTCATGTCCATTAGCATATGTGCTAGGACTCCATTTTCTTATTACTAGATACAAGATAAAGGATGGATGCGACATACTTTGGTGAGTAAGAATCGATAGTTTCCTTCCGTGCTGATGTGCAGGTAGGGAACCGGTGCACTAAGAGGTCAAAACTTCATTTGCCGTTTGTCTGCAACCCAAAAATATGTTCATGCATACCAAGGTTAATACTGTGTTTTACCTCAAATCGAAGGAATGCACAAATCTTTGTCGTGGAAGAAAAGAAGCATGCAAATATTTACTTTGGATTTGCGGAATATTTGGTATAGCGCCTTTTATCATTGACGATGCAATTCGTATTCCTCATTTTAAAATTCACAAATTTGGAAAAAAATATTCAGTTTTGTTATTTATTATATCGGTGGTTTTCTTATTAATAAGTGCTTATCTTCATATCATATATGAATACCAGTTCAGTGGAAAGAATTTTGTTAGCGGAGCTGCGGTATTTTGCAATTCATTTTTCTCCCACCTTTCCATCTCTACGACTCTCCTTCTAGCTGGAATTATAAAGGGAGACAAATTAAGAGACATATTTGCAACTTTACAATACATTGACATGTTACTAGGACTGCAAGTGACAGATACTTACAAAAATCTTAAAAGAGTTATCAGTATTCAAGTGGCTTCGTCAATTATTCTCCTGTCAATTTTGTATTCTGTGAGTTTAGTATCATGGCGCAGTACCAGTTCCTGGATGATGATTTTCGTGTTCTACGGAAACACGCTACTGTTTTACATGAATATTTGGTTTATAAACTTGGTGTTAATGATCCGAAATTCTTTAAAGACTTTGAATGCAAAAATATTAGTTACGTACAATTTGAAAAGTGAAAATGAGCTAATGAACAGACTGAAAGGAATTGAATTCGTTTCTGGAAACAGTGAGAATGAGAAACCTGACTATTTGACTTTGCCATATAAAACAGCTGATCGAATGCATTCTCCGATAAAGCTTTGGCCACATTGGAGTTTCAATAATAGAGTACAGGTAGAAAATTCCATGAGCATCGCATTAATGTACACTCACATTTCATATGTTAGCGCTTCTGTAAACAATATTTATGCGGCACCGCTTCTTTTCGAAATTGTTAGTTCGTGCATCACTGTGACTACTAAATTGTACAACCTCACCTACAACGTTGTGTGCGAGAGATCAAACTCTTGTGCATTCGAGTATGACTTGTACTCTCTCGTCGGCCTAATCGCTTGGATGTTGGTGATGACTTGCAAATTAATCGGAGTGACGTGGTCTTGTCACCAAGCCATCGGCGAAGCGCACCGCACGCGGAGTCTTATCCAGAGGGTGCAGTTACTTCACGAGTTGCAGGGTGCAATGGACGCGCCGCAGTTGCAACGCTTGGCACAGAAACTGCAGCCGCTGCGTTTCTCCGCTTGTGGATTCTTCGACGTAGACCTCCCTCTGCTCTTCGGGGCAGCCGCCAGCATAGGAAGTTACCTTGTGGTACTCAATCAGTTTTAGAGTGACATCATTCGTGAGAGCAGTGACAAGCTGTAACTTTCGCTTCTACTTTCATTGTTGTTTACTTGAATACATTTGTATTCGTGTGCTACTGTACTAGTAATTTATTATCGTTTTTACATTTCATTCGTGAGCACTGCAAAATGTATATTAACATTTAACCTTCATTTCATTGAATTTTAACCGACGCACGATTTGCAAATATTTAGTAACCTCTTTATTAAAACATTAAATCTATAAATCACTTGTTTTTCAGTTGTGAAATAACTCCCTCTAACAACTTTTACCAAAACTCCTTCGCAGGCGTCCTTATAATGTTAAGTATGTGTGTGCTCTCAAACGTTTGCGCTCTCAGCAGCATTTTGTGTAATTTTAAATACCTCAACATTCATATTCCAAGTTGGTTGAAAATATGCAACAAAATTATAACCGTTTTCTTCCATTGTTGACATACATCAATTTAGAGCAATATTTGTCACAATTGCAACTCTCGGTTCATATACAGAATCTTTGAGAGTACTAGGTGACCAAAATGTTTCTTTCTAAGCGCGCTTTTTTTCATGTAAATGAAATGTCTGAAACTCTTCGATCAGTTGACATGGGCAGTTATTGAATTACAAAGTACAAATTGAAGTAGCATGTTTCATATTAAGTGCACGAAGTGCAGATCTTTACATGGTCTCGATTATGTTTATTTTTGCCTGATCTATGGTTTCGGCAAAAGTCCAATCTCAACCATGAAAAATCACACACTTCGGTCGAAAAATATAAACATTTTTTCTACAACTAAATGAAAATTGTAGGGCACAAGGGAAAACAAGGCTAAGTGACATTTTGGGAAAAGGTAAGTTAGGTGCTTATTGGCACGAAATACTGATTTACTACACTAAACACTGAGGAAAAAGAATCAAAGCCCTGTCTCTTACGACTGCTAACTTCTGTTGTTCTATAGTTGAACTGCTTCGAAGATTGTTGTTTCGGTTGGAGGAAAGGTAGTCTAAGTGGCAGTGTTTTCAGTTTTGTTGTAGTGACCACTTTAAAACGCATTATTTTAGGCATAGTTAATGAAAATCAGGTCACAGGTCTACATAGGCCTGTGTCACACGAGCGTTGTGTTGACACGTGTTAAGTAGATTGACATTGTATCTTATGCGAAACTGCACACTAGAGCTCTTGGCCGGTCCGCGTCAATGCAATTCTCGTGTAACACAGGTCTTACGTACTGGACAGTTCTGATAAGTATTACACACAGTGGTTAATTAGTACGACTTATAGCAATGATGACAAGAACAGTTTCTGGCAGTGTTATTAGGATGCTAGCGATGATGAACTGATTAGTGAATACAATGAAGATGAATCATGAAAAAAGGGAACAATTGTAAAAGGGTAACATAGCTTTTATTATATTTTCAATAGGGGCGGATTTTAATGACCTAAAACATCGCCAAAAATGATAAATAAATAAATGATAAATCAATAAAATACTCTTAAAATGTTTTAAAAATGCCGTAAAAGCAAAGAAAAATGACGTAAAATGTTATCAAAACCAGTTAGGATGAACAACTCAAGATGCTGAATACATTACTGATGTATAATCAAGGCTTCTTCTATTCCTTCAAGTGAACTCACGTTGGGAACTTTTGGTTTGAACTGTTTTTACCAGGAAATCTTTGTCTTTAGTTATTCCAAAATCGGCTGAACCGACAATGGCATTGATAGGTGTCACAGGGTCCTTAGTTTACATACAACAGCTGACATTACAATTTCTAAGCAAATAATCTAATAGGCTACATTTGAGAACATTTTGAAGTAAGTACCATTAAAGTAATATAGAAATCGATTAAATCAACCAAACATGCGTTACAAATGACCTAAAAAGATAAACTAGTGGTGCTACAGACTTTTCCGTATTATTTTTCTATTTCTTTTGGCCTCAGCTGGCTATTCGGACATAACACACACTCTTGCCAGCTGGCGTTTATCGCCGCCCAAACTACATTTTTTGACATTTTCTTAATTTTTCGGTTTCTTCACTGGTCAATAAAGGTTTCGGTACAGACAAACAGCATGGTGAAGGACTTAATGCATAACTAGGTAACGTAAAATGTGAAATCAGAATGTATCCATCACGTCAGGATTATAAATTATGGACAAATGTGTTAACAGTTCAAATGAATACTCATTTAAGGCGTATTTCACTTTTTAACGAAATATTTGTAATGTAAGTAATATTTGAAACTCATTACGTTTGGCATAAACTCGTTGATGTGGAATGCATGAACTAATTCTGTTTGGCTTAATTATTTTTTCTTCTGCGTTTTTTTTATCGTGATTTTTTTATATTTTTTTGCGGTGACGGTGACAAGTGACTTAGGCAACCATGAAGAAATCCACACGAGGGTGTATTTATCATTCAGATACATTTCGTTATGCATGTGGTGAATTCACAACAATAAAACGACGACGACCGATTTCTAAACTTCTCAAGATAGCGGATGGGCTGTATTTCAAATATGAACTGGGAGATCAGGATAAGAAGTGGGCACCGCACGTAACATGCACATGATGTAATTCTAAACTGACCTAATGGTTGAAAGGTAAGAAAGAGTACTTAGCTTTTGCAATACCCATGATTTGGCGTGAGCCTAAGAATCGCACAGATGATTGCTACTTCTGTATGGGTCATTCCATATAACAACCAATACAGTCACTTTACATCACCATCTCAGATTAAGATGAAATTTGACACATAGTTAGTATGAATGAAGAATAAGAAAACTACATATTTTGAGTAAAATATTTCCTCCCGTTTGTGAAATACAGTCATGTAAAAGTTTACAAAATTGGGTTCCCGAAAATGTTTAAATTGATGTAGAACCTCTCTAAATTAAGATAGAGAGCTGAAACAGGTGTCATTTTTCAGCTTTCTTTATGGCCTTTTATACGATATACAACTCAATAGGGGTTGGGTTCAAAACGTTTTTCAAATTTGAATTTAAAATTTTGATTTTCATTGTTTCAAAATGCTCATCTTCAAAAAAATTGAAAAATGTCTAAAATAATTCATATGTGTTTCCAAACAAATGACAAAGCTATGCTTTTACATAACGGTAACAAGTTGCCATCTGTACCTGTACGTTATTCTGTGACTATGGAAGAAACTTACGAAAATTTGTCAGGGGTACTCCAAGCAAGTAAGTATAAGAAACACAATTGAAACATATGTGGTGACTTGAAAGTCATTGGTTTATTACTTGGTCTTCAGAGTGACTTCAGAAAATATTCTCGTTTCTTTTGTCTTTGGGACAGTCGAGCAACAGACAGACATTATAGTTAAACACTAGCCCCAACGAGAAGAATTTGCTCCTGGGCGAGGCAATGTGAAACATATTCCACTGGTGGACCCTCAAAATGTTTTTATTCCTCCGTTGCATATTAAGCTAGGTCTTATGAAAAACTTCGTTAAGGGAATGGACAAAACTGGTGATGACTTCAAGTATTCACATTCAATGTTTCCAGAAATTAGTAATGCGAAAGTGATGCGATAAGTGATTCAAGGAAAGCATTTTCATAGAGCTACAGATGAGAAAGTTAATTAATGACAGAGTCTGCGAAGCAAAGCTACGTCTATTAGAACTTGCGGCCTGGCGTTCCTTCAAGGATGTTGGTCATGGTTTCCTGGGGAATACTAGAGCAGAGTACAGTGACTTATTGATAGGAAATCTTTTAGGAACTACAAAAACCTTGGATGTAGAAGGTTCCTAAAATGCACTTCCTCCACAGCCACTTGGATTTTTTCTCTCCCAACATGGTGGCAACAAGTGATGGACATGGAGAAAGGTTCCACCAGGACATATTGCGGATAGAAATTCGCTATCAAGGCAGATGGAACCCCTCAATGTTAAGTAACTATTGTTGGTTTTTGAAGCGGAATCATATGCATTCCATAGACGGACGTTTTCATCAAAGAAATCTGAGCCTGTCCCATCAAACACTTAATGAACTATTTTGCTTGATTGTATAAATACAAACTGAAGAAACTGTACTAATACATTGTATATTGAACAGAAGGTAGAAACATGTATACACTTGTATTTACTGTTTTCAAATTCATCCTTAATCATTCTTTTCTATTTTTCATATCATTCATTAGTGTTGTAACTCTCAATTGGAGGGTGATGGGGCGTACATATTTGCATTTTCGGATTCACCAGGCTCGAAATAATGAAGATCACCTTACTTTCTTTCTGTACCTGACATAAAAGTTTTTTTGTTGTCTAGTAAATTATTATTATTAGCCTACACAATCCCATGTAGGGCTAAAACCTCTTGATTTCTCAGGGAAGATTTGTGCTGTCAGCTACTTGTGGCCTTGTTAATAGCTAGTTCGCTGTTTGGTAATACACTTGTCGTTATGTTCAACTTCATTAGTTAACTTAGTTCACTATTCTGACTATGCTTGTTATTGACAATTTTCATTTGTACAACTACTTTAACTGATTGTACATTGATACCTATGGTTATGCGTTTTGTTTGATACTCTCACTTTTGTTAATCACATATTGTTTTTCACTGTTTCTGACACTTTTTTTCACCTGTTTGGTTATACACTTATTACTTCGTTGTAATTATTTGTCTATTTTTGTAGGAACAGGAAAATATTCATGTTAGGTATGACCTCCACGTCGACCTATCTTGGGCCAGCCTCGTCCACTTGTTGCCGACTGCCTCCATTGAAGATGTCCGACCATCGTTTGTGTTGCCCTCCAGGGTGTCGCCAGCCAATTCTTGGTTTCCATATTCTTGTAGTGTGACCATCTTTAGTCGTTGTGTCTTACAAAATGTCCGCTCCATTTCCATTTCAGTTTTTCAGATTCTTCTGGTTTGGGGTTTGGCTTCTTTTATTTTGGGTTTGCCTCTTATTTCTGCGCATGTTATGTGGTTTTTGAGGAAGATATTAAGAATTTTTCTTTCTATCTTCCTTTGGCAACTTGATATTATTATATTTTTGAGCTGAGGTTAAGGACCAAGTCTGGCAACCCCACGTTAGTGTTGGTAATAGACAAGAGTCTATTACTTCTCTATTTTTAAGCCTGTATATTTGTCTAGTAGGATGATGGAAAGACTCCAGAATTTTTGCCAGGTGAGGGTAATTCTTCTGTCAATTTCTTGGTTAAGTCTTTCATTGAACGATATCAGTTGTCCTAGGTAAATATATTTTTGTACATATCCTATCTGTTTATCATCAATTTTTATAGGGATTTCCTTTTGGTTTGTCATTAATTTTGTTTTAAGTAAGTTTAGATGAAGTGCTACTTTTCGGCTTTTTTATTTAGTTCATCCAACATTTTAATAATAGAACGGACTCAACGGAACCGTTTAATAGTAGAAAGGAACATTTTAATAGTAGTTTCTTAATAGTAGAACGGAAATATTACTTCAAGAATATTATTAAGAATATTAAGAATTTTAAGAATATCTCCTCCTAAATGGCAATTTTCTTTGAAACATTTGCAGCTGTTTTAAAGAAAATGGCGTTCAAACGCTACTGTAAATGCGAAATTTGAAGCTCTTTTTCACATAAATATTTTACGATTTCGCAAAACTTCATTAACAGCAATTTGAAGCACATACACTCACAAATACAATAGTGCTTTCAAATTGCTGAAAATATGCATATTAATGGTGTAAGAGGTCTTTCAAAAAAATTACATAAGTGCAATTTTTGAAAAAAAAAAAAATACCCTACAATGAACTTTGTCATATTAAAGAGAGCAATTTGCAATATCCGTTCGAAAAGTTTGAAGAAAACATTTAGGGCCGAATTCATAGTCGATGCTTAAGGAATAAGGAAATGCTTAAGCAATAAGAAGTTCCTCAAAATGAGTGGCCACTTAAGAAGACTTGTATTTCATAGACGCCTCTTATGTGAACAGAAATGAGTGTTGCTTAAGGTATCGGAAATGTTGCAACATTGCATTTCCGTCAGGTGAACCAGTGTTTAACTGTGGTTTCCTTTTGGTCCCGGTCGTTTCGTTATTCATTGCATTGACTTATACTCTCCGATTCATTGCCTGTAAACGGACTGTAACCGTAAATTTTTGTTGTGACTTGTGTGTTTTGTGAACCTTTGCTAGTTGACATTTATATTCTTCTTCTGCTTTTCTTAATTCCCCAATTTCTTTTTCAAGTTTCAAAATGTGTGAAGTTTTTTCAATTCTTAACTCTGCTTCAATATTGAATGCTTGGTGTTTCGTGCTTTTTGGTGTAATGTTCCCAGAAGTACGTGGTGCCTGTACACATTCACGTTCTACTGGCGTTTCTATTATATTTATTTCAGGTTCATCGTTAGAAATATTTTCGATTAAAATGTTTTTTATTGATAAATTATTTTTTTATCGGTTTTTTATTCATATTTACGCGCATGGTTAAAATATTGCTGTTATTCCACATTGTACAATTCACTTAAGAGAAAATAAAAGCTAAAAATGTCAGGAAAGAATAATGATCTTGGTACACCACTTTCCATTTACACAAATATCTGACTAAAAAACATAATTATGCCAAAAAAATCTTCAAATTATGAAGAGATTCAAACCTCGAGTTCAGTTTTTGTCTCTTATGAAAACGGAACCGTCTTCTAAATTGATCGTCGTTGTAAATTTCGAAGGGATTATCAGCGTCTCTGATATATCTCTTCCTTACGCGGACAATATTTTGCGTGTAAAATTCGAAGTACTCCGTAAAGTCGTCGCTCGCCATGTCGCGTTGTTCCAAGACTTCACTTAACCAAAGCTGGTTAACTCTTTGGCGAATGAGGAATGCTTAAGGCGGCAGGCGACCTCGCTTATACGAATGAGTAGTCACTCATTCGTCACTCATTTGAAAATAAGCACTGTTTATGAATCGGGAATCTCGTACTTAAGGAACGCTCATTATAAGAAACGACTATGAATTCGGCCCTTAGAGTTCTTTATGAGAAAATGGCGTTTGAGCGTTTCTGAAAAGGCGGAATTTTGAGCTACTTTTCATTAAAAAGGTTTGAGTTCTCGAGAAACTTTGTATGACATATTCTCGTAAATATAATAATGTGAAAAATTTGCTGCTAATGTAAATATTCACGACGGCAAAGACAAGTCAAAAAATGTCACATTTGTAATTTTTGAAAAACAAAATAATAGAGCAATATGGCGTTTATGTCATGTTATAGAGTACATTTAGATCTATACCTACCAAAAGTTTAAAGAAAACATTTGGAGCAGCTTTTGAGTAAAATCTTGTTTTTGTAATTTTTTAAAATTGCACATATTGCACGCAATATTGCGCGAAAACTACTAAAATGTTCCAAAAAATTTACATGACCTTAATGAAAGAACTCACTTTGAAGAACAAATTTTCTTTGAAGGAAAAATCTCTATCTTCAATTTTGTAGTTGTAGGAAGACGCCGAACAAAATTCAAACTTGGGCAATTTTCGAAAATTCAGTTTTTAACCAACACGAGTCCTGCGCCCTTCTCTTAAATGAACTTTAGACTATCCAGCAACAAATTTCAGTCACAACTGTTGGCGCCATTTTATTGAAAATTTTGAAAATTTCCCAAGGACTTCACGTTAAGTACACACCAAAATTAAAGTTTCGGTTTGAAATTCATGGGGACACGAGATCAGTAATAACGATCAGGGAACATCAATTTTGCAGAAAATCAGCGGAACGGTTTAGTCGCTAGCGTTTATAACAGACGGTCAGACAGACGTACAGACATTTTACTTTCAATTTGTTTTTCGGTATTAAAGGCACACAAAACAGGGATTCTGGCTCCACCGTGTTAGGGAATTTTTTTCTTAATGTAGAAACAGAATTTATCCACTTTTTTGTTAACAGCGCTCTGTAATAAGATTTTTTCTGCAAAAATCCGCAGTTTTTCGAGAAAACGGTTGACTTTTCGAGAAACTTCACTTCATATTATTTAAAGCACATGTACTCATTAATATAATAATGTAAACAAATTGTCGCTAATGTAAATATTAACAACATGAGAGATAAAAAATTTTAATTTTTGTAATTTTTGAAAAAAGCAGAAGAATATAGCAATATGGCGTTAATGTCATCTCATAGAGTACATTTAGCACTATCCCTACCAGAAGTTAAAAGAAAAAAAATTGGAGCCGCTTTTGAGAAAATCTTGCTTTTGTATTTTTTTTAAAATTGCACATATTGCACGCAATATTGCGCGAAAATTACTAAAATTTTCAAAAAAATGTACAAGACCTTAATGAAAGAAATCACTACGAAGAACAAATTTTATTTGAAGGGAAAATCTCTATCTGCAATTTTGTAGTTGGGGGAAGACGCCGAATAAAATTCAAACTTTTGCAATTTTCGAAAATTCGGAATTAATGTGAAATTAGTACCTATGCCACCTTAATAAGTGTATTTTACTCTATTCTTAGAGGAAATTTAAAGAATATATTTGGAGCCGTTGTTGAGAAAATTTCGAAAATGTCCTGGGGCTTCACGTAAAGTACCCCCAAAAATTAATGAATGTTTTTCAAAATCGCAGAGCTTCGACTCAGGCCAGATGATCATGAGTTTCTTCAATTTGGATAAAATCGTAAGCATAGTTTAGGCGCTAGTGTTGTTTACATATACCGGACACACGGACTGACGGACGTTTTACTTTCAATTGGTTTTGGAGGCCCCATAGACCGGGGATTCTGGTGCACCACGTGTTAGAGGATTTTTTTTCTTAATTTACCTACTGGATTTATCGACTTCTTCGTTAGCACGGCCTGGCAATGAATTTTTTTGCGGAAAATCTGTCGTTTCTTCCGCAGCATTACATAATTCATACAAAACTTTCCCCTATACTACGTCTATTACTCCGTATATACTTATGTATACGGGAAAGTAAAAATGATTTAGTTCACTTGGGGATAGCATTTGCGGAATCAATCTTTTTTTTACAATTGTAGAAAATATTAACCGTTTTTTCTTATTTTTCCAGTTGGTAAAACTATAAACAATAGAGTGAATTTGTACGTGGTAGTACGTGAGTATTTAGGGCACTATTTACGACACGTTTTCTGAGCTCTCGCTTTTCTAGTAGCAAGAGGAGAGGGGAATTTGGTTATTTTGACAAGTGGAATTTTATATCAAGTTTGTTGCTTGTTTTAGATGCAATTTGTAGTAAATATACAATGTATTCGAGGTATTATTTTATCAATATAATTGTTGTCAAAAAATATGTTATTGAGGATTTAAAATAGTTTTGAAATCATAAAAGAGGGGTGAATGTGTATTTACTGGAAAAGCACATAAGGCTCTGTACTTTATTCTTAACCTCGGACGCGCTATAGAATATAGGTTTTGGTCGCATGTGCACGCCTGTAATTCCCTCCGCCTAAGAATTTTCGACATCAGCGGAAGTCGAAAAGTGCAAAACATGCGGTAAAGGGTTGAAGGACGACGAAGGAAGAGCGCCGTTTCTTGCTAAGTCTTGCTAAGTTCGGTTACTGATCGCGGAAAAACATTGTCCTCCTCAAATTCCCCTTCTTGATGAAGTTGTGGTACCGAACTTTCGTGCGTTCATTTATATGAAAACGTCTTATGAAGTATTGTAAATAAAAATAGAAAGAGAAGGAAAGAGAAATGAAGATTTGTAAAGAGCAGAACGACAGTAAATTAGTATTAATTATACAAATGATACGTTCGCCGGCTTGCGTCGCCGACATTCATGTTTTGCTTACACGAGATGCGCATAAGCAATTCACTCAATGATATTTTTTTTTCATTGTATAATATTAACTCAAGATGAGAAGTTCTTTATCTCTATTAGAGCTCTTGCATTACACATGTCAACCAAGATATCTGCTATCCCTTCCGTTAGAGAATATACCTTGTCATTACAGTATACATACATTTCTTTAAACCAAGGTAACATGTTATTAACATTTCGGAATGTAAAATGTGGATATCACAGAGTGTGTCGGAGTTTGTGGCAAATGCATCGATTATGGTCGATTATCTATGTAATAAAATTTTACAAATATAACTTGTATAAATGCTGTTTTCGAAAAGCGTACATTGTGTTAGTGTACTTTCCACGTATATTTTGCATTTGATGCGTTCTTTTTGACATTAGTGTTTATTGTAGCATTTAATGTACCTTTGAACAACGGAATCGATTCTTTGAGATGCAGGGCATTTATTCCTCTCATGCTTGACCCATTAACTGATTAACAATTCCTTTAGTTTGAAAACTTTCTACTTGTGCCTTGCGGTTACGATATGTCTCAGTCCCTGCCAAGTTGAGCATTTAATATAACGAAGAGACAGCAGGCACAGAACTGTTCATCGGTTACACGTTTGTATAAACAAATGTATCTCCAAGATTCGACGGTTGAATTTGTAACTAAACCGAAAGTTTATGAGTCTCAATCTGTTGATCGCAGACGACAAAAGTCATGCAAATACCTTTTGTTTATTTGTGCTTTTTTTGGAATAACGTCTTCTGTCACGCAGAACTTGATAACGCACAAATATTGTGGCAGGTTTCCAAAAGTAGGCACCAAATATTCTCTCTTAATTTTGATAGTATGTGTGATTTTTGGATGTAAACTAATATACAGTGAAGTTAGTTATTGGCGCACAACCAAAAGGTCTGTAGAAGCTTTTGTCTATCTTACCAATACCCTCTTTTCTAATTTTTCGATAGTCATTTCAGTTTCTGTCATAGGAATTATGAAGCAAACTAAGTTGCAGCAAATTTTTGACGGCTTGCAGAAAGTTGATAATATGCTTTTACACTCTCAAGCGTCAGTTACTTACAAGAGAGTAGCAAATGTATTGAAAATTCAGATTCTGTGTTGTATTGTATTAATTCCTGTATTTTATCTGTCAGTGTATATCTGGACATTTTTGGACACAATTTTTTTTACATTCATGTTTTTCGGCAATACTCTTCTCATTTTTTCAACTCTTTTATTTTTAAATTTGCAAGTTTTTGTTAGTGACAGTTTAAGTCTTTTGAACTCTAAAATCATGGAGGTGTACTGCTTAAATGAAGAAAACATGATAGACCACATCGTCGTTTTGGGAAAGGAAAGAAAAGTGAGATTACGAGAGGATAATTATTTACGGATAAGGCAGAAAGTTCACTGTAATAAATCTTGGGAGATGAAGTATCGTGTGTCGCTTGGTAAGATGATAGGTGCGAAATATGATCTGGAAACTCATTTATGGGCACCACTAGTGTACAGTCACATTTCTTCTATCAATATGAAAATGAACAATGTCTTTGCCCTTCCGATACTCTTTGACTTTGTAAGTTCATGTGTTGCCGTTACTACTATGCTGTATAATGTCAGTTACGGAAATTCTTCTGACTCGGGAGCCACATGCAAGAATTTACAGCAGATACAAGATGTGTGTTACATTACTACAATGCTGTGGGCGGCGCTGATGATGGTGAAATTCGCTGGAGTGACGTGGGCGTGCCATAGGGTGAGGGCGGCGTCTGTACGCACGCAAGTCCTCATGCAGCGCGTGCATCTGCTACGCGAACTGCAGGGTGCGGACGACGCTGAGCAGCTGAGCCGTGTGACCACACACCTGCAGCCGCTGAGCTTCTCTGCTTGCGGATTTTTCGACATTGACTTGCCATTGTTATTCGGCACGGCTGCAAGCATTGCCACATACCTAATAGTTCTGCATCAGTTTTAAGTGGAAGAAGCAATTTCATAATTAACTCTGCTAAATGTGAAAATACTTCTTGGAATTCCATGGCATTCAATTAGGTACAATTTTGTCAAATACTTGCTTGCAGTTTTGAGTTCTGCCAAATAACTAACGAGGATTGATTAACTTTTAATAATTATAATCACAGTTACTAGTATAGTATTGTTATTATTACCTGACATAAGATGTTAAGGTACGGAAAAATATGTTCTAGGGCTCTTCAAATTATTAAATTTAAGCTGGAAAATGTATTTATATTTTTCATTGCATTCTATGTGAAATCGACAGAGCATTTAAACGATCCAGTGGGAAAATGAATTTGTAATTAGCCTTCTTGGAAGAATTGTAGAAAAATATAGAATTTTTAAAAAATATTTTGAATTCCATTCTTGCAATTTTGTCATTTAACTTCGGCAATTACTTAATTATCAAGAATTTTTGTCACGTTCCTTTAAATTGTAAAGATTGAATCAATATATAATACATCATAGAAAAATCAACTTTGAATTGTACCCTTTAATTAAATAAACACCTTAAAACAATATAAATCAACTTTTTTTTCGTCCTCTATTATACTAGCAAAGAAGATCATAAAATTCATGGAATATTCTAGGACGCTTGATTTGTTTTCAGCGTCGGCCTAAAATTATTTGTTGGTGAAGAGTTTTCTTTATTGTGAAAACTGTTTCATACTATACCGAGCACTCATAAATATTCTTCGCATAAATTATTTAAACTATCTCTCCAGGCAGGTTCGCTCTTCCATATGTCTGGGAGGTACTTAGGAACCCAGCAGGAACTCCTTTACCAAAAGTAATGTCCATCGCCTCGTCCGTAGCTGTGCCATTCTGTTCGGGAGATGATATGAGACGTCTGTCGACTGGCAAATTCGCCAGAGCCGTTTGGCACTCTGAAAAGAATTTGTTCCACCGGGAAATGTTGCGATCCAATCGTTCTTCCGCTTACATGCGCGTAGTAATGCGACATCGATAACAAAACATCGTGGTTAGCAAACATCGATGTCCAAAATTAAAACATCGATGTTAAGAAAACATCGACTAAAAACCATCGATGTTTTTAGGCATCGATGTTTTTAGACTGGATTAGTATTACCCGCGCAACGTTTCTTGACCGATGACTTTTCTTACCCCTCCCTTGAGCAATAAACAATTAAAAGCAAAAGCTCGCAGCGAGCACTGATGACGACATTCTAAACACATCTTCATTGGCGTGTAATAAAATCTATTTACTGTTGAAACCGAGACATTCTGATCGTATTTTTGTAAACAAAATCTAAAGAAATGGCCAAAGCAGATCCAGATCCATCACAGGAGATATCTCGAACTCCTCAGAAAGTTAGAACTCAAATTATTGAGAATGTTGCGAAGGTATGACTGATATTAGTCCAGAAATTGGCATTGCTTCATAAAATCTAGTGGCCGATGTTGTAACTAATACCCCCAGTCTGCCTGCTTTTCTCCGTGCCATCGGTCAAGAAAAGTTGCGCGATTAATAACCTCTAACTTTAAATTCGTGTACATGAAAATTTAATTTGACAGTGTTCGTGTTTATCAATTCGCCGAATAAGGGTTCGAGGAAAAGGGGCATACCATACGCCCACAGCATATTTGTTGACCATATCTCAATGAGCGAAATGAATTTGAAGAAAGAGGAAATACAAGGACGTGTACTCATTTAGGCCGAGAGAGTTTGGTCAATGAAGATAGTGCAAATAGTGTTAACTTTTACAGTATTGTGATCATGGAAATATTTCGTTCCGTAACGAAACATCGGAAAAGAAAAAAAACATGAATCACAAAACATCGGTGTTAATACATGGATGTTTCTTCAAAACTTTCGATGTTTGGAAGACATTGACATCGACATCGTAATGCACATATGCGTTCGTCTGCGAATTGGGCTTGAGTTTCGGCTTTTTGCTTTCAACGAAAGACATCCACCTCGTCGTGTTTCAGACGTAGTCGACTGAAACACGAGCGCCACCTTTGCTTAATTATTACTTTGACGTTCTTCTGACCACACTGCCGGACGTACGTCTGACCATAAAAGTGCCAACTGCTGCTAGAACTTCGTGCAATTAATGGTTGTCGCATGACAACCCTGAGGTGTTGCGAATTTTGTTGCGAATTCGTAACTGCTCTTTGTCAGCTTAAAAGCCATGCAGCTCCAAATTTTCAGATACTGATGGAAATCAATATCTGGCCATATATCTATCAATATCTGGGCATATTAGTAGGAAATGGTGTGGCATTTATGATGCTATCATTGAAATCAATATTTGATGTAGGCTTCTCATCGTAATTGTTTAAGAAAAAATTGTTTAATCGAAAAAGCTTTATGCCAAAATAAACAATTACGATGAGGAGCCTACATCAAATATTGATTTCATCTGGGCATATATTTATGTATCAAGATATTTATTTTTTTTCAGTTGTCAAATAATTATATAATAGGGCTAATTCAGGCCAAGGATTAGCTGAAGGGTCTTTAGATCTTCATCAATGTCAGGAAAAATTCTG
This sequence comes from Acheta domesticus, assembly GCA_031308135.1. Lineage (NCBI taxonomy): Eukaryota > Metazoa > Arthropoda > Insecta > Orthoptera > Gryllidae > Acheta > Acheta domesticus. Next base: position 128,790,623 of record JAHLJT010009436.1, on the reverse strand, counting down.
ATTATAGTTCTAAAATTGAAATTTGTCGTTGTCATACTTTTTACCGTTCTCTTATTTCATATTGAAGAGAATGTTATTGATATGTAATTTGTTTAGCGTATACATTTACAAAGAAAATTTTATTCTAATAAATGAAATTTCAATTGATCAAATGTTTCTCCAAAGCCATAATACTTATTCTAACCAGTCACGAACCAGCATTGCGTAGACATTTTTAATAGATTATAATTCTATTAAAAGCTTTTAGTAAATGGCATCTGTCATTTCCTTCACAAAACTTCCATTGATTAATCGAACATGGCCAATATTCTTTTTTTCTCCAAGCCTTTAAATGCATACGCTTAAATTGTTTTATGTATAAGGTAAAAGAAAACTTAGTTGTGTAACGTATGATCATGAGCTCGGTTTGCAAAAAAGATGGTGCTTTTTAATTAATGTTTTGAAAATATTTGAAAAAGAAAGGTCAGAATGGTGAATTCGATTCATGACGCATGGAAACCATTAATGTGGATAAGCGGAGTCTTGGGCATTTTCCCCGTGTGTTTCAACAATCTTAATGGGAGATTGTGCTCCGTGAGTTCCAGCGGTACAGTTTATGTTGTTGTTTTATTCACCATATCTCTGGTTTTCTCACTTGTGCACTTGATAACGTCTATTAAAGTGAACGCTAATGAAACGCAACAAATTCTAATCATCTACATAATAAATATACTTTTTTCGAATTTGTCCATTTGTGTATCACTATTTGTACTAGGAGTAAAGAAAAGAAAGCATATATTATTAGTTTTTGCCGAATTAGAATATGTCAGTTCACTTGTTTTAGGCTCTCGTGTCTTTGCCTACCGTAGGCGTTTGAGAAGAAAAATTGTGTTGCAGATATTCACAATATTAGGCTTTTTACATGTCTTGTTTGGCATGTCATATTTTAGATGGGACGCTAACTCTACCATCATTTCTTCAATATTTATTTGCTGGGGTAATGGTCTTCTTGTTTTTATGAATACAATGTTTGTAAACTTAGTCTTAGAAGTACGTCACTTTTTTAAGCATTTTAACACACAATTATTAGGATTATCAAATGTAAGCACTGAAACCGAATTAAAAGAAATCCAGAAACAATGGGAAAAATCCTTACCTATCTTTCATTTTTCAACATTCAAGAACGAAGTCGTGACTATCACACACATAAAACAATCTGGTGAAAGGAAGAGCCCCTTACTCCGTGTGAATGTTAGTACTGCAATCCCTTGGATACGATGCGTGCATTGGAGAATTTCAAGCACTGCTGCATCCATAAATGAAGTGTACGGTATACCTTTGTTCATAGACACAATGAGCATTGGCGTATCTATTACAACGATGCTCTACCTCCTGACGACTTTGAAACCTGATTTCAAAAGTTTTAAGTGGCTGAAGGGTGAAGCTTCGGTCTATGAGCTCCTTCTGTTCACTGTATCATGGATGTGGTCTTTGCTGATGTTGATGAAGATAGTGGCACCAGTCTTTGCATGCCATTCTGCCATTACTCAGGAACGACGCACACGGCTACTGCTTAGGCATCTTCAACTAGTATGTGAACTGGAAGGTAACACCGATGCGGCTCTGTTGGGTCATCTGGCTCAGCAGTTACAGCCTCTGCGCTTCTCAGCCTGGGGATTCTTCGACTTCGATCTACCATTGTTAGTGGGAACACTTGCTAGTGTAGCTACCTATCTAGTTGTACTTATTCAGTTATAATTTATCGCTTTGAATTAATGAAATAGCTCTCTGGCATGTGCGAAAATTGAAGAGTTCAATAGTCAGTTTCACAAACTGTACAGCCTTCAAAAGGATTTGTTTCATTAATTTGGAAATTTGATTGAAAAGTGGTGAGAGTGGAGTACAGGAAGATTCAACGGCATGAATTCTCTCGAATACATCAAGTATTCGCAAAAATATTTTTGTATTTTCTCGCTCAACATGTAATTCACCTTGGGTAACGTTGGTGAACCAAATTTTGATACAAATTGTTCTTGAAAAAACAGAGCTTGTTCGAATGCTTTCACCTTCCTTCAGCTCCCAAGATTTCGTGCCTCTATCGCCACTTTTTGATTGTCGTCGAATACAGTGGCGTATCTAGTGAATGTCATATTCCATGACCAATACTGTTAGGCGGCGTCATTTAGTATTTTCTTGAAAGGACAAAAAGGGTGAATGAAATTTATTTTTCATTGCGAAAATAAACTCCTTCCCCAGAGAATAAGTACGCTGGCGACGGATATTGAAACAGGAAGAAAGATTCTTTTTTTGTTTATTCTTCATTGTGCTTTTTGTTGTATAACATTTATTATTTTTTTATTGAAATTTAATATTACGCTTAATTCACTGTATAAAATATTTTACAATTTGCATGAAAATTAGAACAAATTTTAATCATATGTAAATTCATATGCTAGGCAGGCGTGGATCCATGGGAGGGGGAGGGTCAGGAAAATTTCCCTTCACAAAATTTTTCGCTAACTAATAATTTTAAATTGTTATGAAACTTTCAAGCAAAAATATTTTCCCATAATCATTAAAAAGAATAAAATCGAATCGATGCATGAGCTGAGTTTAGCCTGCGTCATTCTATATAATCTGTAATATGACACATTCAACCAAAACAAAAAAACTGTCCTAATTTACCGATCACACTCGACTCACAGCCAGACATTTATATAGCATCCCTAAGGTGGCGAAATAACAAGGGGTCGGATTTTGATGACCTAAACATTTCCAAAGATATTATCAATAAACTACTCGTAAAATGTTTTTAAAATGCCCTAAGAGCATAGAAAAATGACGTAAGATTTTTATCAAAACAAATTCAGATGCATAACTCAAGCTTTTGGATGATATTGATGTAATCGCAGTGGCGGATGTAGGAGGGAATGCCTGTGCCCCCCCCCCAAATAGGCCTACAGAAAAAAAGGTAAATGTGCAGGAAAAATAAAAACGAGAAACACACGAAAATATTGTAGAAACGTATAAGATGCATCGATAAAGTAACCGCGCGTTCTGCCCATAGCCTTTTAGTCACAATTGGCAATCCTGATTCTCGATATATAGGCCCATAGGTACGTTTAGAAAATGTTTTCGACTGTTCTCCAGAGGTAGAGATGGGCTTAACAGCGTTTCGTCAATAACTGTTATCGGAATAACAGTGGACTCGTAATAACGGTTATTAATGACTGTTGAAAAATAACACGTCCATGATCAGCAACCTAACGTGGCCGTCTGCTAAGAGTTAAATCAGTTGTGGCGACTGTTAAGAGTTAAACCAGGCAAAACAAATAACGTTGGTAGCACCGTAACGCTTGTGCAGCTACCTTATGGCGGTTGCCTGCACTACTTCCCCACACATTTTTAGGCAGGACAGAGAAACAACTGATATGAACGAGACTCGATGAACTGCCAAGGAAGAATAGTAGTTAATATGATGATTAGCAAATGTGCATAGAATATTGCTAAAATAACAGTGATTCGTGATCAGACTGCAAATATTCTTTCGAATATGCAACATGAAGCATGAATATGCAACATGAATACGCAATATGCAACATATGCATAATGAAGTGACGAGTGCCAAAAATAATGAGAAGTAGAAACTGTGTTTTGCTTACCTAAAACTAAAGTGGTAATGACTGTTGAATATCAATTATTATAATGCGAGTTATTTTACCGTAACTCATTGTATTCTATCAGACGTAGGGAAATATTAGTGGATCTCACATAAGCTGTAATGGGACAGAAAGAAGTTAACAAACATATTGGACGGATTTAATTTCAAGGACAAACTTCTTATTGTATTATACGTAATACCATAAAATGTAAAAATATTGTGGCACATGGTGTGTAATAATGACGAATTATGTATTAATGAATCTATAATTTGAACACTTGTTAATCACGATTCATTATCAGCAGTGAAACTGTTGTCGTACAAAATGGTTGCCGCGAATGCTTGTAGTAGTTCGGTTTTCGCCCAATAGATTGGAGTACTATGAATATCAAACGATAACCGCCAATAACAGGATAAATGAAATAAGTGTTAATTCGCGTAACAGTTATTAAACGTTAACTGTTAAGAAATAACAGTTTAGCTGTTAATGGAACATACCTATCCAGAGGCGTGTGACATCTCATATCTCTTTCTTACTCTGCCTACGGCGACTTCCACGTTTTGGAGTGTGGTCGAAGCATCCGGAAACAGTGTTGACGGAGTAATGTCTCTCTCTAGGTGCCACGTGAGTGATCGTGGGCCGGTGTGACATTTCGCGCAATTACAGTGTGCCCAAAACAAAAGAATATGGCGTAAATCGCTTACATGCTCCTGTATATGGCGCGGTAATATGTACTTAAGAGAAGAAAATATCTGAAAAGAATAAGAATAAAAGAAAGAAATCTAATAAAAAGAAAACGTAGAAGAGGCTTGAGACATATTGTGTGAAATTCTGTCGACTTTCTTCAGTCCTGGACAGTAATGTTAGTATGTAAGCGAATGTTTAATTTTGAAATCTATATCACGCGTTTTTATTTAAATTCTACTTTTCACATCTGTGTCATAGAATGAAAAATATAATAACCTAATTCTTCGTCGTTTTGCAGCTTTGAATTCAATGATTTTAATGACAAATTATTACTATTTTTAATTTAAAACCTTAAAGTATTAATTAAATATAAAACTTAATATTTTAATTTTGTTAAAAGCAATTTATGATAAATAATTTACCTTGTTTATTATATATATTATCATTGTGTTTCAAAACATACATACACACACACATACATTCACCCCCCCCCAAAAAAAAATCGTCTCTGGATCCGCTCCTGCATTAGACTGTTTCGTTGAAATGCGGAGGTTAAACACCTGCCATATTATGTGCTGTGTAATAAATCCTTAGCTATTATATTGGTTTGTAATTTAAAATACATACATTTATTTACGTTAGTAGTAAGTTATAAGTTAATAATAGTTAAGTTAATAAGTTAATAATAGTTAAAGTAAGCGATAAGTTAATAATATGGTACAAAATAGTCAAAATGGGAAGCAAATTCAGTATTGCCAAAGGCGCCAGTTCACCAGATGTACTTTAGATCTAATAAATCAGAAAAACTGTCATCTATTTAGCTGGAAAATTATGCAGCTTATCGAATTTACGTACCATTTCCGACTAATTTATTGGGTAATAAAATTTAAACTTTGAACTTTTTTAAAGATGAGAGATATTCTTTGTTAATTTGAAGACAATCAATACTAATTTACTTAACTGGAAATTAGACTAATTGTATCCTCTTTGAAAATTTATGGAAATAAGTTGTCTTTAAATTACAAGAATGCTTTTCAACTTTAATACTTAGTTCCGACAATCATTGTTGGTTATTATTTCTACCAATTAGTATATTTCAAGATCATGAAATTTTTGTAATTACATAGATCATTCACATTTGTAGCAGTGAAGATGGTCATCACGCGGCAGAAATAGATTTTTGCTTCAATAAACTCATGTAATAAGTTAGCCATTTTTGTTCCGATAATCTTTTATATCCTACTCACTCGCCACTTCCTATTATTAATGTACGTATGTTCTCAAACATGTTTAGAGCTGAGTTATTTTTAAGCGATTTTGAAAGGAAGAAAATACACAATTCGTCGCACATTTTTACTGTCACCTTACTTAAGAAAAAAGTTATTTTTGTTCGCTGAAAAAACGGAGAATTTTCGACAGAAAATCTTATTGTCGGGCCCCAATGAAGAAAAAGTGGATAAATCTTATTCCTATACATAAAAAAATTACTTTCTCTCACACGTTGTTTAGTCAGAGTAAAGTTTTTGTGGGTTCTTGACACTGGAAAATGAATTCACTGCTAAACGTGTGTCCGTCTCTCCTTGATCAAGGCGATTTTCTCTAAAATTGACATTCGTCCTTCGATGTATAAGAAATCGAGGTCCAGCGAGTTTGAAACATATTTTGATTTTTGAGAGTTTTTTTCATAAAGTACAAACAACGTTTTCAAAATTTTCTCAATAATGACTCCAAATTTTTTGATTAAACATTGTCCTCGGATAGCATTAAGGACACTTTTAAGAATAATGCAAGTCTCATTTTCGTTGAAATACCTTATTTTTGGAGTATTACAAAAATTCAATTTTTTCGGCGTCTTCCTACAACTACAATATTCTAGATAAACATTTGTTCTTAATAAAATCTGTTGTTCAAAGACGATCTTGAAAGTAAGTCATGTTCATGTTTTCGAAAATATGAGTAGTTTTTGTCCAATTCTGCATGAAAGAGGCAATTCTTATACAATTATTTTTTCAAATGAGTTCCAGATTTTTTTCTTTAACCTATCTCCACGTATGCATCTAAGGACGGTAAAAAAATTGGTGCTAGTCTCATTTCCGGCAAACTTATCTATTTTTGAAATTTGCATAAAATTGAAAAGAAGTAATTCCGAAACTACAATATTGAAGATAAAGGTTTTTGTTTTAAACAATATCTGTTATAAAAAATTAGTTCTTTAAAAACATGCACAATGATTTGATAAAGACTAGTTGTGTGATTTCTGCTTGCCGTTAACGCAGTTTCTAAAAGAAACATGTTCTCAAAAGCCGCTCTTTTTCCTCGCGGTGAGAACAAGGGACGCTTAAAAGAATGGCGCAAGTCTTATTTTTGTTGAATTCTCTGAATTTTCGAAAACTTCAAAAATTAGAAATAATGAGAGGAAGTATGTGCTGTTGTATCATTAGTTTAATTATATGTTGTTTGTTTTGGTTCTTATAGAATATTAGCTATGGAGGCCTCCCTTTTACTATACATCCCCTGCGCTCTCCTGTGCAAGTCGGTTGATTTCTGGATGTTCCCGTCGAAGAAAGTCATGCCATTACAGAAAGGATTTACATTAAAATACTTTAACACACCTAAATGTTTGTTTGGTTTCCAAAAAGCAAACTTCTTCCCGCCATGAATAGCAACAAAATATTATTTGGAAAATTTGGTAGACTTCTTGGATTTACCAGAACAGTGTAGAGAGATGACATTAAAGGTTTTATAGTTCCAATGGATTACAATTTTAAAATTTATACATGACATTGTATTGAGAGAGGGAGAGGATGTGTAGCAAGGACTGTCGATTGGTTTCGAGGTCCGATCGATTATCTCGCCGCCTGTCACCCAAAGCGCGGCGCCGCGGGCTGTCGGCCCTTGCGGTGACCCGCCACTGACCTGGGCGCCGCGCCGCCGTGGCGCGCGGTGGGACGTGACCGCCCGGGGCGCAGGCCAGGCCAAGCCAGGGCACAGGGCGAGGGGCGAGGGCGGAGTCAAAGGCTGCGGCCCTAGATTGACGCCGGCACGTGCGAGCCGAGAGACGCGCCGTGCCAGCGCCGCCATCCCACGCCCTGGACGGCCCCCGGGGTCGACGGCGCGGGGCGGGCGGGGCGGCACGTTCATTAGGCGACAGATGATGAATGGAGTGCGCCGGTGACGGGGCGCCGGCAGCCGTTGTGGCGAAGGTGGGGCGACGGAGGTGGCGTAGCGCGACCGACGTCGACCGGACTCATGGTGGCGTGGGTTATGGCATCACTGATCTGTAGGGGCGTGTGATCTGATGCTAAGAGTGAATTCTGATTATAGTAGCCCTGTACACAATCTCCTGTCGTCTAATACAGGCCACAGTTACACAGGCTCTTCTGAATAAGTTATAATGTAAATTTCTTCCTGCAGTAAATATTGTTTTGGTTCAGTAAAATTTGAATGATGTTTATTTATTCCACATCTGTTTCAAAATTTTGAGTTGTATCTCTATCTAAAAGTCTTCAACAAAACGAGTATCAATCTTGAAAATGTATATACATTTTTTGTTTACAATGTTTCGTTATCACGAAACATTTAAACGCTACCTGTAGTACCCTGTTTCCCTGGGTGTTAGGAATCAATCGTCTATTAGATATGAAAAGGAATGCATCATCTGTACTGTGTAGGCCTACCCTGTTCCATCCTGCCCAGTCTTACCTTGTCTTGTCCCACTCGCTCAGCTCCAGCACTCTATTCTTCCTCACCCAGCCCTGCCACGCCTCACTCTGCGTCACATCTCCCCGCTATGCCCCCTCCCACGCGGTACTTCCTACTATCAGTACTACTGCCATAGTGCTGTGGGCAACTGTAAATATGCATTGATGCATAATTCCGGCAAACGTACAGTAACAGTTTTCACCTTCCATTACTCAAAGTCTAATTGCAATGTTGGAGTGAATCAAAATGCAAAAATGTTAGACATTTTCTGGGCATTAAGAAACGATCGATTTGTTTAGTGGAATTCTTTCTGGTAAAGAATTCAAGATCTACCAGAACTTACGGACGCGTAGGCGAGAACATTTCTGACAAGCCTTGCACACACCGTCATGGATGACGCAATAGGCCCCGTGTCTACGCGTTAATTTAATTGGATTCGAGAATATTCTTTAGATAAGTTTCGAATATTTTCTGTTATCAAACAGATTCAAACATATTTCATTGATAAAACATATTAACATTTATTGTAACAATTTTTACGTCATAATTTCTTGAAATCAATTTTTCCAGCAAACGTTGAAAAATATTAAAAAGGAATATCAGCATGACGTAACACTAAACTAAGACCCTCTACCTCTTTGTCACGCAGCGTAACGCTGACTCAAACTCCCTCCACCCCTGTGTAGCATTACGTAATTTATGGACGACCCCTTACAAGAAGAAGCACAATCCTATATGGACATACATATTTTGCTGTATTATTTGGTATTAAAATGTGTGTAGTTACCCTAACGTTGTGTCGGTTTGACAACAAAATTTAAAACTTTTATGCTAGATAGTGCGTATATTGTAATTGTATTGACTATAGCACTCATATTTATTGCGAATATTTCAGAAGTGCTCATGACCTGAAACCATCGTTCTGGCGCATGTCTGCGTGTTTTTTCATGAACGAGAAGTCGGATCGAGGCGAGTCGGGAATGTTTTCGGCGCGATAAATCCTTCCAGCTCTCTCTATAAATTGTACTCGCGGGAATTCAGGCAACGTGTCGCGACAAAAAAGCACTGGTCGCCGCCTCTTGCTTGGTGACGGAGAGGCGTTAGCACTCGACATGACACATGGCGCCCCGCGAGGCGTTGCGCTGAAACACTACCCGCGAGTGTATGCGACCCGCGGCCGCGGTGCATCCGGAAGAGCGCGAAACAAGACGTGACGTTGCGCCATTGCTGTCTGTTGCCCATTTCCGGAAGTGCGTCTGCTTCCTTTGCCAAGCCTTTCAGACCAAAAATTGCCTCGTTGATTTGGATATGAAGAGTTCTCTTTCCTAAGCCCACCTTTCAAAGGGGAATATTGAGGCCAAATAATTTTAATGAGATTAGTTTGCTTATTGACGTTTGTCAATTGACAATTTTATCTTGCACTTGTTATGTCGTAGTTCGTTTACTTGTTTATGTTTCGAGGACACTGGGAAAAAATATGGAAAGCGATTATCTTTTCCGATTTCTATATGTTTTTTCCAATTCTGCATGTCGTGTTTTAGCAAGTCCTTTTGTGAAATTTACATGCAATTTTCAATGTACACAATGTTTTTCAAGGAGAATTTAAATAAGTAATATGTTCCTCGTCAATATTTTACAATCTCTATAAGCATCTTTCTGAAATTAGTTCTTTGATCTGCTATGCCTGCTACACAAAATATAATTCTCTTTCAAATATTTTTTCTGCTTTGTTTTTGGAATATCTCATTAAATTTTGTTTGTTAACGAATATTATTTGAGTGAGCATATTAATTTCTCACGAAAGTCCTCTACGATAAGAACTCATTAAAGAACATTTACGTTAAGACGCCTACACGTGGTGCCATCTTACTTTCACTTCAAGCTCTCTCGATTTGTTACGTCTTCCGCCGCGTCGTAAATCAGGATTCGATTTCACTGCTACAGGAACTTCACAAGAAGAGCGACGAACTTTTGCCGGATTGAATGTTATACAATTACCAACGTGACTTTTTGCTCTCGTAGGTCTGAAGTGGATCGTTTTCGGCGAGATTTATTCATCTGTTTTTAATGACTGGCACCTCGCCCAACGCAGAGCGGCGCCCGAACGGTGCAGCCAATAAGACGACGCAGTGTAGTCTCTGCAGCCAATAAGAAGATACGACGCAGGCGGCGCCTCGCCAGCAGATGGCGGTGCCGATGCAAATCAGGAGACGTTACGAGAGATGAAGCACATCTTGCAATATCGGTTCTTACGTTTTGCGGTAGGTTTTGCGGTTTTTGCCTACGTTTGCTTGCTCAACTCTCTGAAATTAACGTATATTTCAATTATGACGAGCACATTCTAGCAAGAAGAGGAAGAAGTTAGAGTGGTGGAAATAACTTGCATAGTTCGGTGAATCATAACATTACGGAAACTGAATCGTATGTTCTTGTATGAAAACCAAATTATATTCCTTTAAACATGCGTTATGAAAATAAGGTATGTGAGATATATGTGAATATATTTAAGCATTAACCTTTAATTAATATAATTTTTATATTTATGCATAGATATTTAGATGATCTATTCTGTATTTTTAATGTTACAAGATATATTTCTACTCAAAATGTATTTCAATTTCTGAAATTTCCAACTCGAGTAGAAATTGTGATGCATTCATATTTTGAAAGAAACCAGTAGATATACATTCTGAGTAAGAAGACAAGCATTGTATATTTTATACGTATAGTTATTCTATTAGTTTTTAGTTTAGGAAATTGTTTGCAAATTTTAGTATTTTGCTTCCTGAGAGAATTCTGCCTCGTTGTTTTGGAAGTGGAGAAGAAAACTAATCGCTGAATTAACTCATACAAAAAATGCTCAATAAAATCTCTCGTGTAACAATGAGTATTAGAATGCAATGACAAACTGGTATTGTCGTACAAAACAGCGTGAGATAAGCCGAAAAGATAGCCCTGAGATCTCAATAACCTAACATTCACCATTGCACTCGTGAGTAGACCGCACTCCTGGGTAAAGCGGCCAGATTTCTGTGGAAAGTCGTCGGAGCCCTGTTGGAGCATTGATCCTTTATCGGGCTTCCTAATCCGTTCGTCCTTTGAGGTCTTTTGCGGCAGTCGCTATCGGCGCCCTAGACTTATGGGTCCGACCGGAGGTTCAATAAAAGGGGTTGGAGCCGTCCCGTCGTCCATCTGGAAGACATCGGTCCGCACGTGACCGCACCACTCTTTTCTGTGTGTTGGGCGCTCCTCACGAACTTCGACCTGGCCTCTCCGGGGCTCTTGGAGTGCGTCTCTTCTCTAAAGCTCAAGAGTTGAGTGTTTGAGACCGAATTTGTCACTAGAAAATCGTTGCCTTTTGGATTCCTTTCAAGTAACGTTACTAAACTCTATTATTAATGAATAATTAAGATTGTTGTTTAATGGTAGAAGGGAAGAGATGATGTTAATGATCTAAATGCAAGAAAAGAAACTCGTAGGGTGTAAAGAGGTCTGTCTTGTAATTATTATACTAGTTTTGATTTTTCTACACTTTCAGACATCATCGAAATTGGTGTCTTTAGAACAGATGAGGATTTTTAGTTTTTATTTAGCAGCATTTGAAAATTTAAGCTGCGAATGTTTTACTTCAAACCACGTTCCAAAAAATTCCGTTACCATGTCTGCTATATAAATATAAAGTTTGTTAAAGTAACTGTCACAATCTATTTTAGAGCTGTATTTTAACAAAAATTATACATAGTATAAGTATATTACGTTGTACCACTACAGCGTCACGAAGCGGCTGACCTTCAAACACTATCCCGCTGTGCACTTTGCAGAGCGTGGTGGTGGTGGCACACTCTCTTAGGCATCACCACAAATAGATGAATTACTTAACAAAGTTTAACGAAATTCCTTTAAAATCTTCATATATACAAATGTATGTACGTGTATGCGTGTTGTTGAAGCGTAGTTGCCCGGCGAAGCGAGCGGGCCCGGACTATTACAGGATTTCAGCTTGCTTTGGTCCCTAGAATTTTCAATATGGCGGTCATTCGGCCCTGCCAACTTCGAAAATGTACATGAAGCTAGACATCGGCGCTACATTCAAACATACACAATTCGAGAAATCTGTCATCAGGAACTTCTCTCATTATGTTAATTTTAAACAACAATGTTTTGAAACATTGAAATAATTATCATTTGGATCAATTTTGATAATTTTCTTCTAAAACTCATAATGTTGAAATATGAGATGTTCAATGTTTTACTTCATTTTAAAATGCAAATATAATTAGAAAGCTTTAGAGGAATAAATTAATAAATTACATTCTTACAAAGATTGTTAATGATTGATAAGAAATTAGAATTAATGGAAGGAAATTTTAAAAAATTGAAATCAGAGTATTTCTTAAATTTTATTTGTCTCCATTTCATAATTACAATAATATATTACATCTCAACATTCAACAGTGAAAACTAAGAAAGAAGAGTTAAGGCTAAATGTACTGAAAAAAACTTGTAGGAAAATTCAATAGATCGCAGCACCATCAGCAGGAATTTACTTTACCGATAACGTCTGAACAAATGGTCCGATTTTCGATCTGTAAACGGCATTTGACTCCTGTTTATAATAGAATTTACGCTACGAAGCCCTTTTTCCAAAAAAACTAGCAGAAACTCGATTTTTAAAATTTTGCTCGTACTTCCGGGAACAATTTCAAAAATGTGGGCTTATAGCGCGATGGCGACACGCTTCCAGAATCCAACGCCGTGTCAAACATGCAAATCGGATAAATAGGAGCGACGGTAAGTGAAATTTCGAAAAACACCTCACCCCACTCCCCCTTCCCCTTCCACGCCGCCGGGACATTGTTGGCCGGCGGCGCGGTCAAGCCGGCACGGGCGAGCCGGGCGGCGGCCGCCGCGGCGCGGCGACGGGCAAGAAGCAAGAAGGCTGAACTTTCGGGGGCAGCAAGCCAGACACCCCGTCACTTCGTTGATGCTTCCGTCACTTCGCATCTCAAGATATTTTTTCCCCACATATGAAACTAGTGATGCTGTAATAGGGGTAAACGGTCTCGTATCATCTTTAATAGTAGTATAAAACTATTACCTTATTCACATATTCCATCTTCCTTCGAATACCATCATAAGAATGTCTGAGGTATCACTCAAAACACCGATCCCGCTTTGGTGCTGATTTCAAAAAGAAAATATCGAACTAATTGCGTAAATATCACCCATATTCCATCTCCTCACATCGTATTTTAGATATATTGTACTTCTAAGATCTTCCATTACCATTTCACTACCGGAAAAAACAAGCGGAGATAACGCAAGAGCTCTTTTACCCTACGATTCGATTTATCATTTCAAAACGGCGTTTGTCACCTTGATAGGATTCACCTAGTTAATCCTTTTTCCAGTAAAATAACCGAATCCAATTTTTAAAACGTTTTCGTACTTTAGGACAAATTGCACATACTTTCTCATAGTAATCTAATATCTTTGGTCTGGGCCAGTTTTACCATCTTTCCCCATCTTCTGACATCTTGCTGACATCTATCGCCGCCCAAAATACATTTTTTGAACTTTTCTCATTTTTCAGCTTCTTAATGGTAGATACGAAATATTACTTTTAGGATATTAAAGAAGAGTAAAACTTCGTCCTATATAGGAATTTTCATTGATAAATTTGGAGCCGCTCTTAAGAAAATGGCGTTTAAGCGTTACTGTAAATGCGAAAATGGAAGCTTCGGAATTTTCACAAGAATCTTTCGAGTTTTCGAACAACTTCATTTGGTGACATTTAAAGCACTTCTACTCACAAATGTAATAATGTATAAAATTTCTGGAAAAGTGAATATTAATGGCGTGAGAGACACTTAAAAATACATTTATTTACTTTTTGAAAAATCAAAAAAATACAGCCAAATTAATTTTATGTTAACTTAAAGAATGCAAATAGCATTCGTACGAAAAGTTTGAAGAAGCAATTTGAGAAAATGGCGTTTGAACATTTGTGCAAATTCGGAAGTTTCAGTTCATTTTCACAGAAAACATCTTAGTTGTCGAGGAACTTTTAAGACATAATGTAAAGCACATGTACTCGTAAATGTAATAGTAGGGAGTTTTTGCACCCTTGAACGTTACGTACTATCGATCTTCTGCTCATTCGCAGTGCAAGTTTCGCATCACTTTGGTGCATCTGCGCATGCGCAAAAGATCGATAGTACTTAACGTTCGAGGTGGCAAAAGTTCCCTAATATGAACAAATCGCCGTTAAAGAAAATATTTACTAAATGAAAGGCTAGTCAAAGAATTACATTTTTGTAAGTTTTGAAAAAACAAAGGAATAGAGCAATATGGCGTTTATGTCATCTCAGAGTACATTACGTACTATCCTTTCCAAAAGTTTAAGGAAAAAAGTTGAAGTCGATTTTGAGAAAATCTTGTTCTTGTAATTTTTAAAAATTGCACAAATTGCCCTCAATATTGCGCGAAAACTACTAAAAATTTCAAAAAAATGTGCATGACCTTATTGAAAGAACTAAGTATCGAGAACAAATATAATTTTAAGGGAAAATCTCTATCTTCAATTTTGTAGTTGTAGGAAGACGCCGAAAAAAAATTCGAACTTTTGCAATTTTCCCAAAATCAGTCAGCAATGAAAATAAGAGCTATGCCACCTTGAGTGTATTTTACTTTATTCTTACAATTAATTTAAGGAAAGTATTTGGAGTAATTTTTGATTGATTGTTAGTGATTTTGGGCGCGTCAACTGCTTTGGTCATTAGTCCCGTAAGTACAATGCATGTTTATTTCATCGTGAGGTGGAAGAGATGTTGCCCGCTATGCCGATGGCGAGATCCGGCGCTGACCTTCCGTCCACTAGCGGGGCTTCCCAACCAGGTATCTGTCACCAGCGGGGCACCACCCCAGCCGGGACAAGCTCTAAATCACCGACCGATTTACCTGTCGGCTTGCCGGGTTCTTTCTTAACAAGGTATCTCCCACCAGCAGTGCACGGCCCACAGCCGGGACAAGTTCCAACCCTCCCACTGGTCTCCCAGCATATATGGTAGTGTTGTGCAAGTTTGTGTGTGTGTGTGTGTGTGAAGATAGGACAAGGAAGAGGAAGGAAATATCGCGCGAGGTCCGTTTGTTAGGGTATTGCTCCGGCATTCGTTTGATGTTGATCGGAGAAACTACGGAAAACTTCCAATCAGAGCAGCCGGTCGCTAGAATTTTCCTCCAGACATCGGTTGAATTCTACATCTAACTGACAAGCTAGTGTTGAAAAATCCTGCCACCGTCGGGACTCGAACCTAGAACCTCTCGGTCAGAGGCATTGCAGTGACATCAGTTGATGCACTGAGCCACCTATATTGGTTGACATTTTTGAGAAAATGTTGAAAATGTCCCTGGGGCTTAATAAAAAGTATCTCCAAAAATTAATGAATGTTTTTAAAAATCGCAGAACTTCGACTCAGACCAGATCGACAGGGGTTTATTCAGTTGAGCAAAAATTCTACACAAGCGTCCAAGCATTTGATTGCAGTACAGAGCTTATGGAGAACAGCGTTGTCACTTCTTAGCGGCGCTTATACGCAACACTCGCCGTGCTTAATACTTGGATTGACATGAAATTTTGCCAGCTTGTTCAGCACCTTGAATACCACTTGAACGGAAATAATTTCAAAACATGTTAAATAGATGGCTTAATGTTAGAAATTACAGATTTTTGATAAAAAAAGATGTATTATTTTTATTAGAATTATTATTTAAAAAACAGGCCTTTAAATGAGAGTTAAAACTGAAATATCAATAGCAAAACAAGTCCAAATCCAGTTGGAACATTAATTCATCACATACTGACGAGGCTTGAATTGTTTTGCGGGAATGACATCGATATCAAGGTCAATATTACTCATTTTTAGTCCCAAGTCATTTTATACGTCCAATACATCCACTTTTTTATGTAAAATAAAGGGAAAATACATTCACAAAGGTGAGATGACATGGATGGTATCAAATACTGCAAGGGTTTGTGCGGACAATGCGTAATATTCTTTTCGAACACCCAGCTAATAATTCGTCACCTATTTGCATTTGAAAGCACATTTTACGACAACTACTGGTTGAATGTCTTTGGCATTAATATTATTAACAGTAAAATTTCTAATTCATTTTTAATATGTTTAAATGCATTTCACTGTTTTTAATAAGTGAAAGTCAATAATAAATACTCTATTTTTCCTTTCACATCGCCTGTTGAGAATCGCTGAGAAGTATTTAAGATCACTTAACGACATGAAATGTTCGTTCGGAGCGCACGAAATATTGTTTTTATTACCGTCTAACTCAAGAACCATGATTCATACAGAAATGTGGTTGGTCTCATATCAAAATTTGGACTTCCCTTGTCATTTCATCCGCTGGGTGTTTGTGCTTTTCTGCAATAATAAAAAAGTTTCTCGCATAGTGAAAATTTAAGAACGTCAAAATGTAGAAATAAGCATTTGTCTATCATTTATAATTAATTTCATGGAAATTAAACCATAAAACTAAATTACAAAATAACCATCACATTTATAAGAGTTCTGGGAATAACTGGTAAAAAACTAAATTGTCTAAGATTAACACAACTGAAGCTATCGTTGAATGAACTTATTAAGTATTTGCGCGTGAAACAAAATAGACGTGTCGAATAACCCGAGCCTCCTGAATCGGCAACACAGCTTGCGGTAGAAAGAGAGAGTCTTATGTAAAATTGTATTGGATAGAAAGAGAGGGCAATACTCCATAAGGCGCCGTACTGCAATCAAATGTTTGGATGTTTAATAGTTCAGGCACTAGTGGTGTTCACATACGCCCAGACAGGCAAACACAGACAGATGGACGGACGAACGGACGTTAAAAAGTCAAAACACACATACACCCTTTCGGTATCACTCAGGGGACCCCAAAACGAGTACTTCCGTTAATATCTCGAAATAGATTTTCCGCAGCATTACATAACTTTGAGTAACTAACACGAGAAAGTAACTGGTGGTGCTACAGAATGGCACAGACTTTCCCGTATTAGTTTTCAATTTCCTATAGTCTCAGCCAGCTATTCGGACTTTGTCGTAGTAAAATTTACTATTTTGTTGGCATGGGCTAGATTTATGGCCTTGCCCCATCTTGCCACCTGCCATTTAATGCACCCAACTTATTTTTTAGGTTTTCTCAATTATTCGGTTTCCTAATGGTAGATTCAAAATATTGCTTTTAGAGAAGACTGAAACCTTGTCCTTTACGACAATTTTCATTCATAAATTTGATACCGTTTTTAAGAAAATGGTGTTTAAGCGTCTGTGGCAATGTGAAATATGAAGCCCTTTTTCACAGGAATCTTGAGAGTTCTTTTTAAAATTTATTTTAAGATATTTTAAGCTCTTCCATTCACAAATGCAATAATGTTTACAAATCGCTGCAAATGTGCATACAAGGCATGCGAAATATTTAAAAAATACATTTGTGTAAATTTTGAAGAAAAACAACAAAATAATACAACAAAACTTTTTTGTTTCCTTAGACAGTGCATTTCGCACTATACGTACAAAAACTTTGAACAAAAAATTTGGAACCTTTTCAGAAAAAATTGGCGTTTGAGCGTTTCTGAAAATGCGAAATTTCGAGTTCATTTCCAAAAAAAATTTTTAGTTTTCGAAAAACTTTAAATGATATAATTTAAAGTACGTGTGCTCATAAATCTAATAATGTGAACAAATCGCCGATAATGTAAATATAAACGACGTGACAGGCTATTCAAAAAGTTTCATTTGTGTTATTTTCGCAAAAACAAAAGAATAGAGCAAAATAGCGTTTATGTCATCTCTTAAAGTACATTTCGCAATATCCCTACCAATAGTTTAAAGGGAAAAAATGGAGCCGATTTTGAAAAAATCTTGCTTTGTTATCTTTTAAAGTTGCATATATTGCACACAAGATTGCGCCATAACTACAAAAATTGTTTTAAAAAAAATCATGATCTTAATGAAAGAACTAATTATGTACAACAAATTTCTTAGAAAGGAAAAGTCTCTATCGTCAATATTGTAGTTGTAGGAAACGCCGAAAAAATTCAATCTTTTGCAATTTTCGAAAATTCAGTTATCAGTGAAATCGGACCTAAGCCATGTGTATTTTATTCAATTTTTACGAGAAATATAAAGAAAAAATTTGGAGCCATATTTGAGCAAATTTTTAAAATATCCGGGGGGGGTTCGTGTAATGTATCTCCAAAAAGTAATGCACGTTTTTGAAAATTGCAGAGCTTCGAATGACAGTAGATCGACAGCTGTTTTTTGTTGTTGTTTTTTTCCAGTTTGGAAAAATTTGTACGCAGTGTAAACGCTAGTGTTGTTCACATACACCAGAGACACTGATGGACGTTTTTCCGTCAATCAATTTTTCGGTATTAAGGACCCACAAAACATGGATTCTGGCTACACCACGAGTTACAGGAAGTAATTTACTATACAACAACACGATTTATCCACATTTTCATTATCAGGACTCGGCTTTGAGAGTTTTCCTGCGCACGATATAACTTTCTCTTCGTATGAAGATTGAGAAGAGAGATAAAGTAAAATAAATGTTCACAATTTGAAATTCCATTAATAAAATATTAATTATATCGAATTTAAAAGTAACTACTTTTTCTGCCTACTGTTTTTTTTATTTCTTTCTATCAGCAATGAAAACAAAGAGATGCACGTAGAAAACGCAGACACGAACAGAGAATCTTTGAAGCACTCTGTTCGAAATCTTTACGTGCAGCACATAGGAATGTCAGCAATTCTGAATTAGTATTAGACAAAATATGCTCATTGCAAAAATATAAACACATTTAAATAAAAACTTTTTTTAAAAATTAATTAAATATATTTCCGGAAATAATTACAAGAAAATTTGGTAATTTGTGAAAATACCTTAATAATTAGCAAATAATAAATATACTGTTAAGCAGATATTAAATGATCAGCAAAATATGTAAAATACGTAATACAGTACAAAATTTGTAACGAAAAATTTAAATATTTTGTTAGGATTGCAACAGTTCGCCTAAATTACAAAATGAGAACAGTAGACAAAACATATGTAATTACATTAGACGCGGACTTTAGCCATGAGATCGACAAGCAGTACCGCGAAACAGAATTTTGACGTTACTGAAGATCATTTTTTTACATGACTAGAGAAGTCTATTTATCCGATTTCAGTGTATGATATGGCGTTAGATTCAGGGTGCATCTCGCCAGCGCGCTATTTTACCACTTTTTCAAATATGTCCGCAAGTATAAAAACATTTTAAAAATTCGATTCGGCTATTTTACTGGGAAAAGAATTAACCAGGTGAATTCTATCAAGGTGACAAACGCCGTTTTGAAATGATAAATCGAATCGTAGGGTAAAAGAGCTCTTGCGTTATCTCCGCTTGTTTTTTCCGGTAGTGAAATGGTAATGGAAGATCTTAGAAGTACAATATATCTAAAATACGATGTGAGGAGATGGAATATGGGTGATATTTACGCAATTAGTTCGATATTTTCTTTTTGAAATCAGCACCAAAGCGGGATCGGTGTTTTGAGTGATACCTCAGACATTCTTATGATGGTATTCGAAGGAAGATGGAATATGTGAATAAGGTAATAGTTTTATACTACTATTAAAGATGATACGAGACCGTTTACCCCTATTACAGCATCACTAGTTTCATATGTGGGGAAAAAATATCTTGAGATGCGAAGTGACGGAAGCATCAACGAAGTGACGGGGTGTCTGGCTTGCTGCCCCCGAAAGTTCAGCCTTCTTGCTTCTTGCCCGTCGCCGCGCCGCGGCGGCCGCCGCCCGGCTCGCCCGTGCCGGCTTGACCGCGCCGCCGGCCAACAATGTCCCTGCGGCGCGGAAGGGGAAGGGGGAGTGGGGTGAGGTGTTTTTCGACATTTCACTTACCGTCGCTCCTATTTATCCGATTTGCATGTTTGACACGGCGTTGGATTCTGGAAGCGTGTCGCCATCGCGCTATAAGCCCACATTTTTGAAATTGTTCCCGGAAGTACGAGCAAAATTTTAAAAATCTAGTTTCTGCTAGTTTTTTTGGAAAAAGGGCTTCGTAGCGTAAATTCTATTATAAACAGGAGTCAAATGCCGTTTACAGATCGAAAATCGGACCATTTGTTCAGACGTAATCGGTAAAGTAAAATTCACTAAACTTCGTGCTGCCACGTGGTGGCGACAAATTGAACTAGTGTCGGTACATTTAGCCTTAAAACACTAATTATTTTTTTACCAAATAAATTTTTTTTACAATAATTACAAACAAGTGTTTTTACAGTTAAGTTTTTTGTGAAATCTTCATCCACACTGTCCCTGATCAGATGTACAATAAATTTGTTTTCACAATCTCCCCCTTACTCTTCTCTCTATACACAACCATAATTTTCTCAGAATACTCCACTGCATTTTTCCAATGTGTCCAAAGTTGACACCTTAAAAAAATAAATAATGTATTCATAACACATTATTAAATTTAAGATATTGAAACTCATTTTCCTTGTGTTAAATGTGTCAATGAATTTAGATAACTAAGATACCTGTTTAAAAGCCTCCTTCCAAAGATTTGTGGCCTTTTCCATTCTGTCGCAAGATTTTCTAACGGCATTCTTATTGAAGAATCACTTTGACTGAGATCAACATATATTCAGTTGAAACTGTAATAGGGAGTAAGTCTTGAAATAGTCTGCCCTTCAGTTCCCAGCAATTTATCAACTATACACCAGTGGTTAATTACTTTTAACACTTGAAAAAATTAATTTATATGATAACTGCTTAAATCATTTTAATAGAATATATGAAGGTGAATATGAAAATATGAAAATTAAAATGCAAGAATAATAATATACAGCATTTACCATGTATCCTGACAATAAATATATTTAAAATGTTCACATTTTGCACAGAACGTTAGCAGTATTGGTCTTATTTTACTTATGATACCTACATTACAGATCTGCTCATGGGCTTTCTGAACTGGCTTCATAAATCTTTGGTCTCATTGTGTACTACATACACTCCTTTCTTTGGATCAGCCATGACTGTAAAATATCAAAAAAATTCAATAAGTATAATAGTTATATAATTACATTAATACTATACAAAAGTATTGCATAGTGTAATGTATAATATAACATAGGTTTACATTGTAAATACTGTCCCACATTTAAAATACTAAGTATATTTCCATGGGAGTGTGAAAGTATCAAAGTATGTAATCAGTAATTGTATGTTCAAGGCAATGTAAATCTGCATATGATTTATTGAATATGAATTGCTTGAGCAAAGTACCTTGTCTTACATTGCTTGAAGCAATTCTCTTTGACAGATATTATTGTTATTATTTTTACTATTGATATTATTATTACTACTACCTAATACTAGTTCCATGTTTAATTTGAAATACTAGAAATTCAATATGAAAACTTCAAAATGATTTCAAGGAAACCAAATATAAAAATACATTTACAAAATTTTGAACAAAATGGTCAATATGACTATCATGTATTAACAGATGTAGACAGACATACTTATACTACTTACTAGTTTCGGAGTTCATTTATTGAAAGATTAACGACTTATTTTTTATTGAAGCTAATACAATTCCTTGCAGACAGAGACTTAAATTCACGTAAATTTGGAAGTTAACAATAGGTTAGCTATAGTTCATGTTTGGAGAAGTAAATAAAGTACGCCAAAATGATACATAGTATTACACTTTTGTGAAACTTTTTAACGAGTTAAAATCCACCAAATTTGTTCAAAGGAAATAAATTATTTTCTGTACTGTAGGGATAATTGTTGACATAGCATTTGCCATTGTGAATATCTTCCTAACAGGGGGAAGTTAGAAAAAAGTATCTTATCCCAGAAGCCTCAGCCAACTCAGCTTCAAAAGTGTTAGTGGAGATTAGTAGTAAGGAAAATGTGTCGCGTGTGTTTTCAACCTGCCTTGAGTTTGAATTACCGCTTTGTGCCTTCTACGGTAACTTCGAAGAACGTGTGGGGAAATCTCAACCTCCTCCTCAAAAGTTACTCCGCTTGCTTGGATGGCTTTTGCTTTCACAAGCTTATCGAACTTTCGTGAACGTATTTCCGACTCTGCAGACGTCTTGTAGAAACGAGCGTGGAATTGTCGTGAGTTTTTGGAAGACATCACACTGCCAATCTAGCTTTTTGTCATTCTCTTCTCTTTTTGCTTTAGTTTTGTTTTATATATTTCAGTTCGGTTCGATCGTAGGTGTCTCACGATCCTTCCCTTTCCTTTTACTTTCTCGTTACGGAGTGGAGAGAAAGTTATTTAATGCTTCGTGAGAAAACTGCGAATTACCGGCAGAAAAAAAAACTCTTATTACACGGCTTACAGGGTACTGGTAACAAAAAAATGGGTAAATCCAGTTGATAAGTTTAGAAAAAAGTGTCTAACACTTGGTGTAGCCAGAATCCATGTTTGTAGGTCCTTGATACCGAAAAATCTAATGACGTCAAAACGTCCGACTATCTGTCCGTCTGTGAACAACGTCTGTGTACAACCGAATTGATTTTTCTGTGTCGATCTCGGTGATGTCACGGCCCCTTGAATTTGAATCCGATATTTTAATTTTTGGCGGTTCATCAATCCCCTGGTACTTTCCAAATTTTCCATAAAAATGGCTCCATCGTTTTTTATGAAATTTTCTTGTTGAATAGAGTGAAGGACGTTTATGAGAATGGTGCAGGTTTTATGTTCGTTGATATCTGGGTTTCTCGAAAATTTCAAAAGTTCAAAATTATTTTTTTTGGACTCTTTCTGCAACTAAATTATAAAAGAGATTTCTTTCCTTCATGAAATTTGTTCCTTTTAAATAGATTTTGAAATACGCTCATGTTAAATGTTTCGAAAATGTGAGAACTTTCTGCGTAATTTTGCGTGAAAATACGGTTGAGGAAGTACGTGCTGATTTAGTACTTTCATCGTGACTCTGATACAGCAATTTTTTAACTTGAAAAACGATATGCTTCTGTAAACTCGTATATTAAAAATCTATATTAGAAACAATGCATTTCTCATTTTATTTTCAATTTAAACAACACTCCGAGGATTCACCAGACACTGTAAACTATGAATTGGAAAACAAAACAATGGTGGCAAGTGTAAATATTACTCCTTACTTAATTCATCCTGCTGTGTCTGAATTTTGCTCTTCAACGGTTAATGAACCACCGAGTACTTGGTTAACTTAATTGTTATGAAATCCAAGACATTCGCATATGAGGTTCTATTACCTATTACCCCGAGAGATTACCCTTCGAAACTTTGTTTGCGGAAGCGAATGATCATCTCGTGTCCTATAAACGCGCATTTCAGTCGAACGATGAGGCGCAGTGGGAGCGACGCAAGTGTTTGACGGTAGTTTGGACGGCCAGTGATGGATGAGTGGTTTTATTTTCATTGGGAGACGAGGCCATGCACAGGAGAGATTACTGCGATTTGGAGGATTGCAGGAACACTCCTCTGACACCTAAGCCTTCTCTCTGTTCAATTAGGATATGATTGATGTTTACGATTCCGTTATATATTTTTCTTCTTTCTTGTAATATCTTAGGGAATGGATTAAGATAAATACCCAGACACATTCGTAAAAGTTTTCTCTTGCATAGTCTCCTTCAATTTGTCTTTGAAAAAATGATATTGACGGGCAACCACAACTAATAATTGAAACTATTTGGTTTAAAAATGTTTAGATATATAAAATATTGCTTTCAAATTGGGAGTATTAAGCACGGCAACTAATGATTTTGTAAGATTAAGTGAAATAAAAGTACTCTGTGTTAGTAATGTTAACGTTTTTTGCAAAATGAATCGCACATTGTTTCTTCGCGGAATATTACGATTTTATTTTTATTTTTTAACATTTTTCTACGTATTTTCGTGTTTTATTCCTGTATCAACTGCATCCTTATTGGTAATTTACCTCTGCCACTTGTCCTTGTAAGATAGTTCTTTGATACAATTGTTTTAACTTTCCAAATATGGTTGGTAGCCAACAAATATACACTTGCATATTTTCTTTCTTTTCATATAATTTGTTTTTCCTTTATTGAAAACACCGGACCTTGAGTTAGTAGACTTCATCTTGTTTTGCGTGGCAAAGTTCTCATTAGATTTTATCTGAAAATAGAATTTTTGTCAGTTGGGCGAGGCGTGTAGAAAGGAGATCCTCTGAAAATGAAGTATCTAAAAATGGCGACGTAGGTGAAGGATCTACTTCTCTCCAGAAAATGGAAATCTTGTTCTTCAACCTTGAACTTTCTTGCAAAGTTCTCGCATCCCTTGCAACTTTTTTGCGCACCCTCTTCGGCGTCACTTGTTTTTGATAACGCGGAGAACAGAACTTGTCTAGAAAACGACATAATAAAGACTCGAGGAGATGCCGCGGGCGTCGAACGGCGGAACGTACCCATGTTTTAGCAGCGTCGTTTTACCGGTATATGCTTTCCCAGACAAAACCGTGCGCTGGAGTTCCTATCTCCTCAAGCACTTGTCGGTATAAAAATGTTCTTAAAAATGTTATTTCGGTTGTCTCCAAGATCTTGATTATTTAGAAATGCTCTGGAAGCGAAACCAAGGAAATGATAGAAATACAATTCAATACAATGCAAATTACAGTAAGCTTGAAATGTAATCATTCATTTAATCATAAAATTACTTTTAATTAATCGTATTTCAGAATTTTTTTTAATTAATTTAATTTTAGGTCGCTTTATAACTACAATGGTCATCAGCGACCTCTTTAATATTACAAATTTTGACATACAATGTAAGATACTATTCTTAAACACCTGCAGTTCACATTAATTACTTACATCATTACATAATTATTCTCCTTATCATTATTTACCCAAATCATGAATCATTATTTACATATGTCATATACCATATTTTCATATACATCATATATCATTATTTAAATACACCATATATCATTATTTAAATTCATCACAGATTGTTATTTACGTACATTACATAATATAAACAACTATAATTTATTTTGAATACACCTTAAATAACGAAATGAATGGTGTGTTATGTCAGGACGTGTATGCGATGTTTATTAATATGAACGCTTACCAAACTAATTAATTTGATATGAAGAGAATAATACCAACTCTGAACATCATGTAACAGGAGTTTTAGCGCCAGGCGTAAGGAGAAATCCTTAAACTCTATTGATCACGTGACTAACGACTTTATACGGTCGTAACGAACAACGCTCAGAAGAGTTTTAGGAATAGCGTAATTGCGTTATGCATTGTGACAAAAGAAGCATTTCAAGCGTTAAACAAAGAAGTTGCATAATTTATCAAAGTGTGAAGAGTAATAATGAGACATTTCAACCACTGTACGAGACAAGAGTTCAGCAAATCTATATTGTGCACGGACTTTTAGATTTTGTGGTCCTTCGCAATAAGTATGCAGTCTGGAATTTTGAATAGGCTTTTCTTGAGAATATATGAAGTATCTTAAAACAACTTTCGTTATGAGCGTAAGACATAACCTAACCGGAAGATATGATTTCAATTTCGCTAATTTCTTTCCTGTCACGTCTCGAATATTTCTCGTTAATTCTTACCAGCGTTGTGGAGGTGGCAAGGAATAATTGTAACTGCCTCACATACGAGAATCTGTTTATCAGAGTTAGAAAAAAGCAACTTTTCCTGTTTTAGTCGGCCATTTTGCTTCTTGTAAGTTGACCGTAAATACTCTTACAAGTGTGCACTATTTATAAAGGTATAAGATCGAACATTACGCCTAAGGTAAGACGTTGTGACTCAAAGTCCGTCACGTAACAGTGCAAAACGCTGCTACCTTACGCGGGGCGCTAAAACTTTCCAATAGCTAAATATTTTTAATACCTTAAATGTAAGGTTTATCTTATGTCAACTTTATGTGTAACACTTCATTTGTTTCTAACATCTACAAC
Source organism: Acheta domesticus (assembly GCA_031308135.1). NCBI lineage: Eukaryota > Metazoa > Arthropoda > Insecta > Orthoptera > Gryllidae > Acheta > Acheta domesticus. The sequence goes on along the minus strand of JAHLJT010009436.1, from coordinate 128,764,540 downwards.
GGATATAGAAAAATAAGTATTATTCAGTACCATTTTATTTATAAAGAGCGTTTTCTCCTTTTTTGATAATAGGTTCGAAATTCAGAACGTAATTGATAGAACCAGTAAGTGATATGCTAATACGAAATTATTGAGAAATCGTTTTTGTCAACAAGCTTTTTCAAAAGGTTTCTCATTATTTGAGTACTTTTTAAAATACGATATATTTGTATTATCATTTGAAAAGTTGCACTGAACGCAGGAAAGTGCATTAATTTAGCAGCACAGCAGTACGAAGAAAAAAGTTTCTGGTTATTGGGATACCTGCTTCCACATTCCTTTTTTTGACAAAACCCCCGAGAGCTATGTGGTATAAAGTAGACGTAGATTCATTGGATCCCGTGAACAGGAAAAAAAAATCCTGGTAACCCATTAGCCGCGATTTCTATCTTATCCGAATCCGGCGAAAGCCAGCGGTGGGAGCAGCAAGTAATTGCGACAGGTAAAGCACGTCTCGACGCAGCGCTGCGCGGTGGAGGAACTCTCTTCCGGGCGCGGTCAGCCAGAAAGAGGGCGGGCGAATGGGTGGTTGGGTGCGTCCGGAGCCAAGTAGCTAGAGCCCAGCCCAGTTCCGCCCCGCGCCGCCACGCCCCGCCCTGCGCCCCGCCCCGCGCCCCGCCCCGCGCCCCGCCCCGCGCCCCGCCCCGCGCCCCGCCCCGCGCCCCGCCCCGCGCCCCACCCCGCTCCGCCCCGCACCGCGCCCCGATATCCGCTCGAGTTACGAGCGCGCTGCTGCCAGGAACCGCGGATCCGCGGCGCGGCGGCCGCAGGCGACTTTCACAGGTTGCCAAGAAACGTTTGCCGGTGAGGGAGAAGTAGTTTCAGGCGAAGGACGAAGGCGACGGTGATGGCGGCGGTTCACTGAGGGTGAAACGGGTCAGGAGGGATGTAGGACACAAAGAGTGATTTTTTTTAAAATTAAGGTTCCTCCAACAATTACACCATCTCCATTACCAACATAAAGGTACTTATTGACTTTCACATATTTTTGCTAGAGATACAATTAAAAAGTTTTGACATGCACTAAAATATATTCTATTTGCCTGTGTTTTGCTTTTGTACGTGTATATTAAGGGTTGTTTTATATCTTTAAAAATAAACACAAGTACTGATCATTAAAAAACTTAAATTGGGAAAGTTTCTGGTAATGTAGTTATTTATGCATCTAGAGCGTTAAAAGGGGTTTAATGATCGTGCGACGGCAAAAAGGCCGGAGGGCCTTGCGCCCGATGACGTTTTGTCGCCCGAGATCATTAGAACCGTGAGATCACTTAACGTCCGTGGTACATACATGATTGTTTACGTAATTTTAATTATTCATATTTACTTACTTACTAATTAACTAGTTGTTAACTTGAGTCGGATTGTCTTTTCGTATTTCCCTCCTATAGTTCCCTTTCATAATTTATCCAGTTAACTTCCAGGTATCATAGTTTATCCAGGTAAGTTATCCGGTATATATCGAGAAGGCAATAACAAGCTGTTACCTATCAGTATATATGTATGTATGTATATATATATATATATATATATATATATATATATATATATATATATATAGAGAGAGAGAGAGAGAGAGAGAGAGAGAGGGAGTTTGTAATATTATGTATACATAATATTACACATTATCTACGCAAAATAATCTTCTTAACATATAGTTTTTCTTTTGTGATGATGCAGTTTACAAAATGAGACTATCTCGGGAGTGTTTATTTTTATAGGATCTGAACAATCCACTATACTATGTAATGTCGAATGAATTAACGGCTTAAGTTGCAAGCCACAAACATTTCTTTGGAAAATATTTTTATTGTTTTATACATAGCCGTGATTGTATCGTAAACATCGTGAAAACTGTAATTGGGTAACTGTGTCATATATATCACTGGTGGTGTACCGCTCGGGGCGCATGGCCCACAATGAGGGCGAGCCAAGGTAAATGAGGGTCTATTTTTAGGCTGAAGGGTTTGCGAATATGAATTTGTTAAATGATATTTTTATTATTTAAGGTACTAAGACTACTTGTGTTTGCTATAAACGTTTATAAAGAGGCCCAGATAAAAGATAAAATAATTCCTTTATAACTAGTGGTGCTACAGAATGGCACAGACTTTCCCGTATTAGTTTTCTATTTTCCTGGGTCTTCGCTAGCTATTCGGAATTGCCACATACTCTTTCTTGCCAGCTACCATCTATCATCGCCAAAAGTACATTTTTTTTGTCATTTTCTTAATTTTTTCGATTTTCTATTGGTAGAACAGAAACATTAATTTTAGAATATTAACGAACACAAAAACCTAGCCGTAAATGGCAATTTTCTTTTAAAAATTATGTGCCGTTTAAGAGAAAATGGCGTTTTAGCACTACTAAAAATGCGAAATTTGAAGCTCATTTTCACAGAAAATTTTTGAGTTTTCAAAATACTTTATTTGAAGTTATTTAAAGCACTTACACTCACAAATATAATCATCTTTACAAATTGCGGATAATGTGCATATTAAAGATGCGAGAGATCTTTCAAAAAATTTACATTTATATAATTTTTGAAAAAAACAAAAAAAAACTCAAAATAAACTTCACGCTATACTAATGAGTGTAATTAGCACTATCCGTTACAAAAGTTTCAAGAAAAAAATTTCAGCCATATACGCGAAAATGACGTTTGAGCATTTCTGAAAATGCCGAAATTGGAGCTACTTTTCACAGAAAACGATAGTGTTTTCGAGAAACTTTACTTGACATTATTTAAAGCATATATACTCGTAAATATAATAATGTAAAAAAATCGCCGATAATGTAAATATTAACGACGTGAGAGACAAGTAAAAAAATTTACATTTTTGTAATTTTTGAAAAAACCAACCTATAGACCAAAATGGCTTTTATGTCATTGATAGAGTACATTTACCACTATCCCTACCAAAAGTTTAAAGAAAAAATTTGGAGCCGTTTTTGAGAAAATTTTGTTTTTGTAATTTTTTAAAATTGCACATATTGCACGCAATATTGCACGAAAACTACCAAAATTGTGAAAAACATTTACATGACCTTTATTAAAGAACTCAATATGCAGAACAAATTTTATTTGAAGAAAAAAATCTCTATCTTCAATTTTGTAGTTGGAGAAAGACGCCGAAAAAAATTCAAACTTTCACAATTTTCGAAAATTCAGAGCTGTACGTGAAAATCGGACCTATGCCATGTTAAAAAGTGTATTTTCCTCTATTCATACAAGAAATTTAAAGAAAAAATTTGGAGCCGTTTTTGAGGAAATGTTGAAAATCCCCGGGGGGCTTCATATAAAGTACCCCCAAATTTTAAAGAAACTTTTTCAAAATCACAAAGCTTCGACTAGAATCAGATCGACTGGGGAATATCAATTTTGAAGAAAATCGACCGAATGGTTTAGGCGCTAGCGTTGACCACAGACGGACAGACGGACGGAATGCCGTCAATCGATTTTTAAGTATAAAGAAGCAACAAATCATGGGTTTTGACCACACCACGAGATAGAGGATTTTTTTTCTTAATTTAGCAACTCGTTTTATCCACTTATTCGTTTTCACGGCCCGGCAATTAATTTTTTTCGCCGAAAATTGGCCATTTTTTCGCGCAGCATTACATAACTTTCCCTATACTACGTATATCACTCCGTGTATACGTACGTATACGGGAAAGTAAAATGAATATAATCCAAAAAATAAAATGAGATGTAAAATATGGTATCGTATGTGATTGGTTGCATCGGATTAATCTGTGAGGAGTGACCTGATAATAGTGTGTATTGTGATAACACATGCGTACGTATCTGTATAGTTTAGTCTCATTGTCCTACAACATTACTGGCATGATTTCCGACCAGGAAAAACACGGAAGATGGACACCAACCCACGTAGATACATGTGATGGCAACAACACTGCGCAAGTTAAAAGGTACATTCGAATACATCGTAAGTCATTCTAGAATCACAGCACTGTTATACCAATAATCATTCATTCCTTCTGGTAAATTGCTTGGTGGCGTTGGGACTCAACTGAGCCAAAAAACTGAATAAAAGAAAATAAGAGTTCGTGCATTTTAACCCACTTATCCCCTGTGCCGCTTTGTGCCTGAAGGGAATAGGAGCAGAGGCGGCGACTACGTTAGCGGCAAAACTGAAGCGGAGGCGCCAACGTTGAACTCATAACAAGCTCTGTTCTTGACGGCCTGCCTCGAGGGGCTCCGATGACTGGTCTGGCTCGTGGCGCCTCCTTCTCTTCTGCCGGCGCCACTGACTTGCGCTCGCTCGCAAGAGTTCGCGCTTCATTGATGGGCCATCCCGGAAACTTCATAACAATGTGCGCCTTTGCCAAGTGCGACATAGTTCAAAAGTCAGTTACGGGGTTAGTTTGAGCGGCGCAGCAATTATCCGCCATTACTCGTCGGGTGGTTGAAGCACTTTCACCCACTCATAATCATTTAACACAATTATTAAGTAAAGTAATGAATACTTTTCAGATACTTAAGCATCGACATGCCACTTTTAAGGTTCTACCTACATAAATCTTGTCAAACATTCAACGCTGAAAAAAGAAAATATAAACATTTTCATTCACGAATTGAAACACATTCCCAAATTGTACGGGTTTCACAAGTAATTTCCTGCTCGATCATCTTTGAAATACTTCGTGTCATCTGAGTGTATTACACATCTCATTACATTACTACAAACTCAACGGATTCTGTTTACGTGAATAAAAACAGAAGGTTATCAGAAAAATGGAAAATACTAGCTTCTATCGCTCCACTACACTGCAACGTAGATGCTGCGTGTGAATTCCCAACAGAGAAAATCCATTAAAGATAAAAATTCAGTCAATGTTTGCACACATATCTGCGCATTTTTAAAACTCATAAAGGCATATTTATGATTTAATAAGTGAAAATATATTTTGTTGACCCATTTACTTTTTCTTTGACACAACGTGTAATTTGTAGGCACTCTTTACAGAGTTCTTGAGGTCTTAATTATGTTAGAGATTCTATTCTAAATTTGATTAAAACCTTTACCTAAATTCATTGAATTCCCCATACTCAATTCCGCGCGTTTTTCTACAAGTTCAATGTCGTGCTGGAGCATACAATCTGCGGTGCCGAATCACCAGAATAGTTTGACTAATATCGCTGCAACATGAATGGAATCCTTAGAACAACGATCTTTGCGCGCTCTCTCGTGGAAGTGAATCGCCTCAAAGACGTCCAGTTGCATCCAGAAGACACATCTCCTTTACGTCCGCTTTCGGCGGAAATCACGCGCGTCCGATTTCATTCCGGGACGTCTCGCAATAAAGAGCGGCTTGCGCAGCGGCGGTCGCCTCGGTGAGCTCCTCGGGCGCGCGGACGCCGCCGCCGTGAGGGCGATGCGGGGAAGGCTGGGCGAGGCGGGATGGGGCAGAGGGTGCGGTACGAAAGTGGAACGAGGAGGGGTGGGGCGGAGCGAGACAGGTTGTGGTGAGAGTGTCCCTGTGGAGAGCGTGGGTCGGACACGGAAAGAGCGGGCACGAAAGAGTGGACGAGAGAGGTCTGTGGAAAGGGAAAGTGGACTGCGGAGGGAGAATCGTTGAACGGAAGAAGCGGTGCCATCAAACAGAGACGCGAGTGAGCGGAATGAGAGAACGTGACGGTCGTCACAGGCGTAGTATAGGGGGAGGGAACACGTTGTTGGGACGAGCAGTCCAAGGCAGAATATAAGGTATGTTTTCCTGAAAGTATAAGAAATGAGTCTGTAGAGAAGACTAGAATGGGATCTGATGTAAATATGGCATTTTTACACGAGTAACATTCATTATAACGTGCAGAATATGTAATTAAACAACGCAAGAAAGCGTGGCGGGAGTGTAATATATACAAGTAACATTTTCGTGGGGAAGAGGGAACTTCAGACAGTTGGAATAAACATTTGAATGTTTGGAAAATTGTATTACAGGCATACAGAAGCAGAGACACGGGTAACAGGTGAACGACGGCAAGTCGGAGCTCCGTTTGCTCTGAATTTTTTACCCAAAGGGTTTTTACTCTCCCCAAAGCGTTTTTACTCTCCCCAAAGCGCGCACCTACCCTTTTGACCTAATGCCCACCTCCTGCGGGTTGCACAAGGGCGCGGTTGAGCTGTCATCCGGATATGTCGTCCAGACAAACATTGGTTAGGGAAATTGAAGGGGTGAGGGACAGGCTCAACATGGTAATGGTAAACTCCGAATCACCTACTGTCGGACGGGCGACCAATGTCGGTTGGGATTCGTTTGCGCACGAGTGCTGACAAGCGGTCTGGTGGACGAGCTGGATGGAATAACGATATATCCTGACATGTAGATTGGTGGGTGGTCTAACAAGCCGACTGACGCTCTCGGACAATGTGACTCCGCCAGCCGATGGAAGCGTGCGTTGAACGATCCTACTTGAGTTGATGAGAGCAGGCGGAAGCACGCAGAACGCGGCGCATTCGAGGGTCCCGCAGGCCACGCGGAGGAGGAGCACCTTACTTCTCCCCTCTCCCTCCCTCTGTGTGTGTGTTTGTCTCTCTCTCTCCTGCCGCCCCGCGCGTCTCGTCTCCGGGGTGGCGGGTGGGCGTGAGGGCGCCGCGCTGCAGAGGTCGCCGATCGATGCCAGAGCGCGCGGCCGCGGGCGCTCGCGCGCCCTTCACACCCGCCCAACACGCGCGAGCTGAACGCTGCCCGCTTCAGCCGCCGCTGTCAGGAGGAAGCGCTCCTCACTGTTAATCACGAGAGGAAGAAGTCTGGAGAGAACTATTTTCGACAAAGCTAATTATGAAGCGTAGACCATTTAAAAATAGAAAACACCGCCAAAATGGTTTAGAGCAGTTTCTACGTTTTTTCTTGTTTCTCTGGAAGTGTACATACCGTGGGGGTGGTCTGACGTCCCTGCATCGCAGTATTGTCAGAACCCTTTCTTCATTGTGGACATGCGAATGGTTTTTTCTTAAGTGTGGGTATGAGATCAGGACGTGGATGGAAGGATCTTGCATAATCCGTGACTAGTCTTCAGTAGTATTCTGGCGTTCGTCTGGAAATGATCGGTGGAGTGAGCCTCGAGCATTCTCATCCTGGCTGCTACATAACACTGCTACCTGTGATACTGTCAGACATCGAGTTAGTACTTAGTTGGTATGGAAAATCCTGTCATTATTGCGTCTTGAACCTCCGACATATACTTTTAACCTACCTAAATATAATTCACGTGGCGTAATACCATTGTGTTAGACCCATAACTCCTACAGGACCGCGAAAAGTCTAATTTAATTTGTTCTTAACTCACTGTAAATTTAATGAAGTTCAGCTTTCATGGTTAAATGCCTAATAGTTGCATGTTCGAAATTCTATCATTAAGTTCAGTGCGTAGCGCTTATTGCCTATCCATCCATTGTCTATCCAAGACCGTCTATCCATCCACCCGCCCACCCGCGGTCAACTCGAGCACGTAAGTCATTTAGTCGATTTTCTTCCAACTCAACATTCCTCAATCTATCCGCAAAAAGTCGAGGTCCTACGCGTTTGAAACGTATGTGTTGATTTTTTGGCGGTACTTTTCATGAAGCTTTAACATTTTCAAAATTTTCTCAAAAAGGCTTCAATTTTTTTCTTACTTTTACGGGTAGTGGAAAGGACGTTTAGGTGGTGTAGGTCTCTTTTTTGTTGAACCACCTGAATTTTCGAAAATCGCAAAAGTTGGAAATTATTTTCGCGTCTTCGTACAGCTGCAATATTTAATTTTATATATATTTTGACCGTATGGTCAAAACGTAAATGTTAGGCACACCACAACGTTCAAATGTGGCGCGTCAGTTGATGAATCGTTGCGGGATGAACCGGGCCGAGCCGTGAACGAGCACCTGGAAGGGGGGGATTGGTCAGTCATATCGCGCGAAGGTTGTTGGGAGGCGAGCAGCGAGCAGAGAGGTGAGATGCGTGATGGCGACAAGAGAGCGAGGTGGTAATGTACGGATAAATCGAGAATAATCGGGACGGCTGGTGTTAAAGGAAGGAGAATTGTGATAGACTTAATGATGATTGCGAGTAAGGATTGTGGTAAACGTGTTTGGAAGGAATAATCACGAAATTTGACAAGAGAAGAGAAAATTGCACGGACACGTGGGCGATGCTGTTCAGTGGTAGTCGGTGAAGCTGTGCGGATGCAGGATTATATGGTGGAGCCGTGTGAGCTGAGACAGGAAATTCGTCGTGTGAAGAAGGAGATTGTGGTGAGACGACGCCGGTGTACGAGAATGGGCCGCCGGCGACACGTGGGCAGGCAGAACTTCGTTGGCGCCAAGGTCACTCTCGGCAACGAACGGGGCACGCGGCATCGCGTCGCGTAGAAGACAATGGTAGTGGAAGGCAGATAAGTAACAATAATTATGAACAAGAATAGATGGGTAATCGAATATAAGATGTTCAGGATGCTCACTGAGTTGTAAGGAGAGCAACAGTGTTTGTAGTGGTTCACGAATGGCATGTAGTTTTCAGAGCAATGGAGGTTACATAAATGGAAATAATAAATATAAAGATGATAGGAATAGTCGGAGATATATAGTGTAAACCATTTAATCTGTAAGGATTCAGTAAGGATTTGCGACCAGGTCAATGATGTAAATTATGTTATTAATGTGAAGATGTTTTTTTAAATAAATCCTATTTCTGTGATGATAGATTCTTTGAACTCAGATAATGATGATTAAAGTATCCCCCTCAAAGAACCCCTGTGCCCAAATAAACAATCACAAAATTTATGATATGTCCATCCATGAAACCGACAAGGGTAAGTACGGTCACTATATATATATATATATATATATATATATATATATATTGTAGTGATACCGAATAAATTCAAGTTTATTCTGCCGCAAAATAACTCCACGCAGGCGGCGACGCGAGAGATGCGAGGCGCCACGGAGGCGGCCCGAGGGCCAGGCGAGGCGCCACGGCGTCCGCGACCCTCCGCAACCCTCTGCTCCCTAATTCGTCATGGACACGTGTGCCCCAACTCTGGGTGGCCGCCCTGCACACGACCCCTTCAGTATTTTTCCACGACGCCTGGAACTCTTCCGTCAGCCTCCCTAGAGATTCCTAGCCCCTCACACCCCCCGGTCGTTAATAACTGCCCCTTTTCGACGCAAAATTAAAGCGAGAGGGAGCGATAACCAGCCCCTCTCTCACTCTTTTCTCGGCCTCGAAAACATCCTCTGATTGGGCAGAAAATATCTAATGCGCAGTACCCTTTCGCCAATAGGAGCCAGAATTCGGGTTTGTTCTAGAATATTCCAGAGTCACAGGGATAATTTTGGTGGGGGGAACGAGGTTTCCTAAAACTTGGAGCGACGAGGCACAAAAGAGAAGCTGGGGAGCCGTGTTCAGAATCGGACGCAAGTGGCGGCCGCAGGGGGGAACCTGTTATATTCTGTTGTGGCGTTCGGTTCGATGGACTTAGAAAAATTATTAAGTTTCTTGTAGAGTTTGGGTACAAGACTTCTGTGACGAACGCAGGCCGCAGAACAGTATTATGAACATTTGACAGCAATTCGTATTATATTACGTCCGATTTATGTGCGAACTCGAGACTCTCTTTTCTTTTGTGAATTTGTGCGATAATTCACGGGCTCATTAGTATCAAAGTATTGTGAGATCGACCGGGAATGAACCGACCGTGTCAGTGAATGAACTGTGCTGACCCATTCACCGCAGCGAGCAGACGGCGCTTTTGTGTTCCGGCCGCCTTGGCCGCTACCCTCGCAAGTACCTGATTTGACCTACATTTTCCGAGCGGCGCTCCTCGCCCGCCACGACCCTCGCAGCCAGCTGACCTGAGGTCGTTCAACTTCAGTGGGTGGCGCAGGCCGCCTAACAGAGGTATTTTCTGTTTGAGTGTCTTATGTCGTACCCGCGATCGAGAGGTGTGAACAGTACATCAGACAATCAGTGTTGACTTCCTCTCGACCGGGCGACGAAGAGGAGTTCCCGGCCGCGCATGGCCGTCAAGCGGGAATTCGCGCGCGAGGAAGAATTTCATCTGATTGTAATCACATTGTAATTTTATGTTCTCTTATGTGCATGACATTTCATTTTTTGTTTTATTTCGATTTTGGGGGCATGCTCGCCAGAGTTATCATCACCAGACCATTAGCGTTTTCTCTTTTCAATGAATAAATTCAACTTGTTCTAAATTCACATGTTTGACTTCTCATTCAACCTAGGCCACCGGCTTCCTCCATCTTCGCCGTTTCAGGTAATCTGTCGACTGAGCGGGCCGGCTACCCGTCTGAGGCGCCCAACCGAAGACGCGAGGGTAGTTGCAATATATATATAAATATAAATGAAACGTGTTCTTAAAGACAATGCTCTTTACATAAGATAGTTAAATTTTTTTGAAAAAATTACTGGTCTTCTTGCACTTTTGCGTGAAATATAGGCAATTAAAAATATTTTATTGAAAAGGCTCCACATTTCTTTCTATTCTTTCCCCTAATAGAGCCAAGTACTCTATTAATAATGGTGTATGTCCCATGTATGATGGTGAATTCTCTGTATTTTCGAAATATGTAAAGAATTAACATTGCAAAACTACAAGGTAGATGATAGGAAATATTACGTAATACAAACTGATCCTCAAAATAAGATTATTTTAATAAAGTCACAGTTTTTTGGAAATTAATAATTTACGCTTATTTTTTGTCTGAAGTAAAGGCAATATAAAAAATATATTTTCTCAAAAACGGCTTCTAATTTTTTTTGTTTTTTATCTAATGTGCTTAGTGCGCTTTTATCAGTGGTTCATGCTCGATTTTTGTTGAACTCACAAGTGTTATAAATGATGCGGAAAAGGATGTGCTATTGTAGCGCCACTAGTTTCATTGACCTACTCCTTTTCGTCATAGGACAAGTCTTCAACCTACCATATTTCCTCTTTCGTGTGGAAGTTATTATTTTAAATTCTATGTTATGTCAGAACTTTTAACGTTAGTATCACTAGGAACAAGTTCTTATATTTTGTCTTCAAATCTATATTTGTGTCTTTCTCCCATCAAGACTTTGTAATTTCGTTTCATCACACCAACAAAAAAGACGTTTTAGAATTTAGTGGAAACTAAGTTGTCTCATAAAAGAAAAGTGCTATTGCGATGGCTTACAAGTCACAAATCACATCTTTGGTTTTTTTCGACATTGCTAGTAGAAACATTTCGTATACCAATAAATAATTACATCTTCCTTTGTAGTAAAAAAAAGTACGAGTAAATGAGTAATTTTTGTGAATTTTATAGTAAGATTGGCTGTTTTTCTGAGAAGCACCAACTTTGCCAATTTGTATTTCCTTTCCCAAAATTGTTATAAGTTATTGTCAAGGTACTTAAAACTTCATTTTATCGAGAGGCGATGCACTGATGACATTTCTTCTCTCACAGTTTTAGAGTTCACTTTTTCTTCTTGCGTTCGTTACATTCTTTTCCTTCTTCTAAAACTCTTACTTTTATCTTTATATTTAATCCATTCCGTTTCCTCCATCAATTGGACCCAGCGACGGTTGCAGCACTCCTTCGCCCTGTTCCTTGGCTTCCAATGGGCGCTTTCCGAAGCGGGCGTGCTCTTTGCGGTCGTAACAGCCGCTCGGTGGCACCCCCGCTCATGTTCCCGCTTCCGCTTTGGCTTGCGCCCGCGCCCCTATCCCCATACCCCGTCTCCGACTTCGCCTTCCATCGCCCCACCCCCACCCCCACCTGCGTCTCTGCCAATGCGCCCTGCTACGTCATTGCGCCCACTCTGTTGCCCGTTTCACCTCCCGCCCAACTGCCCGTCCCCACCCACAGAAAGGAACCGAAGGCGTCCGGCGAAGTCACGGCGGGGATTACGACGCCATGTCGTCTCGCTGCCTGAAATTTCCCTTTCGTGTTTTCAGGTTCCCAGTCGGCGTCACGTCTTTTCTCTATTTCGGTGACTGCGTCGTCGTTCTCTCAAACTCCGTCGCTACCATCTAAACGGCGCGGCGGCTTTCTGGACCACCGGCCTGTCAACTGCATTGAAACTCCTCCCGTTGCTTAAAATGAAAGGTCCACGTCCTTCATTTTGCAATTTTTTGATCACTTTTTCTTTTCTCTTGTTTTTGTTTTACACACGAAATCATGACACCATATTGCTCCTGACTACTTTTTCATTAAATAAAAAAGCACTGATTTTATATTTTCGTGTTGGTATTTGATTTCAAAACAATTTATATATTTATTTTCTCGTTGTTTCTCTATCAACTTGATACTGAGGTAATGTCATCCTGATTTCTCGTCTCCTCCTCAGACATATATTGTTTTCCTCAGCGAGACGTTATTCGGCATTCCATAAATAACGCCGATATTGCAATATTCTCATTTCTCACTCACATCTCACACCGCAAACTCGGTGGCATTATTTCTGACATTGTCGAAACGACTCTTGCCAATGGCTTAATTTTCTTTATAATTTTAATATAAACATTTTCATCTTCTTCGCCATTGAGAGTGAACCGTATACTTCTAACTCAATGTCGTTTCAGCCACCCTGCCATCATTTCACTTACCTCCACAGCTTTTCTGCCACTTGCACCAATCATCAACACTGCAATTATAACCACTGCTTCTGCGACCATCTCCTACAGCTCTGGCAGCGCTGCATCCGTCGTCAGTGCCTTCTCCTCCCTCTCGCTTTCTCGCCGCGCCGCGCCCAAATGGATCTCCGTTTCGCTCGGGACCCCTCAACAGCAGGAGCTGTGGCGCGGCCGATCCGCCCAAGTGGTGCTCGCGGGACGCCCCTCCGTTTATTCCGTCCTTGAATAATGCATTTATTCGAGAGTAAATAGCCAGAAATGAGGACATAACTCTTTCTTTCAATGGCGGCTCTACATTTGTGTTTGGGGAATTGGTCGTAATGTGGAAACTCGGTGTGACTTCATGAAGTTGGTGGTTAGAACTAATTGCACAATTGCTTAAGTATTGAAATTTGATGTTGATGGGGACCTTCAAATGAGAATTGAAAGGAGGTAGTAAAGTATATTTGAATTCCAAACCCATTTAATTATTACATATTCGTGAAGGTTTCTTTTTATAAATTTGAAATGCATAAATTAGCGATTTTTCGAAATTTCTTTAATAATATGAGATAGTTATCATTTTAATTGAAACTTTAAACATTTTATTTGCCTCGATTTCATTAATGAACGTTTTTGAATGCATTAAATTTGCATTGTACTACGATGTGTTTACGTACACTGATGTGTACTGTAGGCAACTTGGCTACCAACGGTAACGTGAGCAAATTTCTAGAATACGTATAAAATTGAATTATATTAAATATAATGATTGGCACGCGTGGCAACTCCAGAAGAAACCGCTGAAGCCAGCGGCAGCTGCTCAACATAGCCTGAGTTTATTACGAGGTTCACTTCTTCCGCGCCGCCGCCGCCGCCACTCGAGTCGCCGAATTCCTCAGCGCCTCCTTCAGGCAGAAGGCGTTAACATGGTCAGTACGTTGGGAGTGCCCTTCCGTGTAAGATTTGTACATTTAGTTCGCGAGTACAGAAATATAACAGTATTTATTAGTGGTCACCAACCTTTCCCGACAAATTGTTTGCGGAGGAAGTAGAGGATGCTGCCACCAAACAATTATCAGTTAATATTGAGTACAGTATTTCCAGATTTCGTACATTTTATGAAACAAAAATATAATTCTCACATTAAATTTCTATTGGTAAAAAAATCAAAATTAAATGTTTTAAAGTTTAAAATATTCGAATATAAAAAAGAGAAGCGAGGTTTTGTCTCTTTTGAAATTGATCAGTTTTATGATACTTAATACGCACATAACAGATGGCAACTTCTCCATAAATATTTGAAATTAACGTGGCTTTAGAATAGCTTGCTGGTTATTGTTACCTTTAAGTTTAAATTTAGTTGTTCCCATCAGTAGGATAGATTTCAAATGCTCACTTCTCAATGTAGTGTAATATTTGGATTTTACAAATTCCATCCTAGTTAATATTTTCTCGGAACACTTATGATATGTTTTATTTTATGATCAATATGAGTCAGATTTTTCAATTTTTTTTATGTTCTTATTGGGCAGCGTCTTGAAAAGTTCGAGATTTCCTTTTTTGAATGATTCTGTACATTTCATTCGAAAAAAAATTAATAATTTAGTGAAGAAGTAGTTAGAAGTGACATCATACGACGAATATTTAATTTCACGACTGAATTAACAACTTGAAGTTTCCTGAAACAAAGTTTCCCAGCAATCAACTTAAATCTCAAATATCATTTTATTTGTCCACTTCAATTGAAAAAAACATTCCAAATCTCTCGACTGCTCTTACAATTCTTGAAAAACCAATATTTTAGGTTTGACTAGCAACTACAATTTAGATTGACAACATTATTGCTTTAGAAGCTTTCATCAGAAGAACGTGTTAGTAGATTGGAGCAGGGTAGATTGGGAAGCCCTGGTAAATTTTCACTAAGTTAAAGTATTAAATTAAAATATATTAATAATATTTTAAGTGTCCGTTTGACTAGTGATAATGTAGTGAATATGTCACCAGTAAACACTCGCATATTGTACCTGTTGACAATGGTTATACATTATTTAATAGATAAATATTTATACCTTAGTTCGTTTAGCGAAAATATGAAAGTTGTGAATGTGAACTATACTCCCTGCGGCGTGTAAGTGTTGAATGGGGGGGGGCATGTGGATCCAAGTTGTATTTCTTAAACAAAATTCTACAAGTAGTATTCTACATTTTTGATACTAATATATTTTTATATATTTATATTTTCTAGAGCTCCCTACTCCATAGCATGAGTGGTCAGATATGAGAAGTAATTCGAAACCTATGTAAAATTAAATGAATGGAATTGGAACAGAAGTATTATTCCACAATAAAATTGAAGTAACTATTTGATTTTCTGTGAAATTCAATCTCTGTTTGAACTCTTAGCATCACTAGAATGTTTACTCACGCACAACACCGGACCTTTAACGCTGGAACATACAGTTGAGTGACTGACCATTCCATGTTAGGATCTATAAATTTAATTTCACTTTTAAAACAATGATTTACAAAGTGCGGAGTGTTTGTGCGGTTCCAGATATTATTATTATTATTATTATTATTATTATTATTATTATGATTTTAGCAAAGATGTTATCAATTTTGTATATTATAAAATCATGTTTCAAGTCTTTGTGTAACTCTACATAAGGTCATAAATCTCTGTGAGGATATCGAAAGAAAAGTATGTATTACTGTTGCGATACTGTTTATTTTCTTGCTTTGATATTTTCATAATCTATTCGAGGTAAATAATCTATAAATAAGAACTGACCTAAATTAAACGAATGTAGTCTGTCGTGAATTGGTGCAGTAAAATAACGATAGATTTCATACGAAAATGATACAAAATGTATTTTTGATGGCAGTATTGAAGTAGGTTCTAACAAGCTTTCCTCGCAGGAGCTGGAAAAAAAATTCTGCTCAGTCATGGGATTTCCCTTACACTGTGAATATAGGGGCAAACGGTATTGGTCATTGAGTGCACATCATGTGCAGACTCAGTAGCGATTAATGCATAACAGTATTCTCTGTAATCCACCCAGACCGCTCTCGCCTGGGGCTCTACCCGATGCGAACACTATCATCGGACACGCCGCGCTACACGCCGAACGCGCGGCTCAGCTGTTGCCAGCGCTGTCCCCACAGCTGGCCGAGCAGATGCTCCTAGGGGGCCCATTCACCATGGACGTAGCGAAGCGGCCCGTGCCATGCGCCCATTGCCAACGGGCGACTGAGCACTGTGCTTTCGGCCGCTGGAACCCTCTCGGTGGCATTTGCGGGGTTTACGCTGTTTTCCAAGCAACTATTGCTAGATGAAGGCACGTTTATGCGCCTCATTCTCAACAAGCAGTGTGAATATATTTATTAGTTGACTGTGAACTCCAATCTCATATCAGTAATGTGATTGTATCCAAAAGCATCGAGATAAATTACAGAGAAGTTTATGACTAATTTCATCATTTATAATTCATTGATTGACAGTGGTTGAATTATCATTGTGAAATTATCATTAAAAATACTCAAGTGACATATAATTCATAGCTTACTTGAAGATGTTGTTAGAAAGTTAGATTATTATTATTTTAAAGAGACAGTACTAATCTTGCTATTTCTTTCGGCTAACATTTTTATGAGGCGACTTAGAAAAGCTGATGGAAACTAATGCAAAAAGTCAAATGGTCATGTGTCTACCAGTGAGCGCACAAAAACGATATAGATAATAGGAGAATGCTTTTTGCGGTTCGGAGAACTGCAGTAAATCCGAAATATGCAGCATGTTCAAGAGAATACTACGTTTATCATGGATAATGAAGGTCGTGTAGACCCCCGAGTTTCTCATTTTGCCACGGTTTCCCAAAAATGTTGCTATTCCCTTCAGTGCATGCTTTTGTTCGACGTCGCTCTTTATAAACCGAGTAATATGGAGTTTATGCCAGCGCGGTGTGAAGGGAAATGAAGTAATTACACCACGAGGAAACATTCCACTGTAATGCGAATAAAGGTGCGGTGGGACTGGCACCCAAATGACCAGGTGCAGATAAGGCCCACTTTATTGCACTGTTTTAATAAAAAGCTCTGAAGAACAGAGGATTTAGCGTTGTTTCATAAAAGCTTGGGAAACGAAATAACTTCAGTTGTGGGAAGGTTATAAACGAGTCCGTGTAATTATTCTGCTTCTGTAGGAATTGGCATTCCGCTATACGGTCACCAGTTCGAGATAATTCTCTTAGCTTTATTGAGTTTGTAAAAAATACTAATATTTGTCGAGAACGGAACTGGCTGTTCAAAAAGTATATTTTTCTATGTCTGAAATTATTTTTTTCTATTTAAATACGTCTAAACGTTTGCTGTTTATAAAATATTGCATAAAATACACAAAGAGGGAAACATTTTAAACTAAACTCTACATTTTAAAATACAATTGAGTTGTATGTACTCTCTGCATAATTTTTAACTGCTTTAAATCAGGCTCGAGCCGCGATATGGGAGTAAGTAGCACTAGTGAGTCGTATTAAGTAATCTGGAGGAAATTACGAAGTTTGCCACACTTCAATCCTTACCCAGTCCGACCGTGCCAAAGCATCCACCGGCTGGAGTAACGCCCTTCGCATAACGAATTCCATTACTCAGCACTACACCCTGAATAGATTCCTTATTGCTACATCCACAGAGACTGCGATGGACTTGAAAATTGTACATTTCTCTTGCCCTCGCCGCTAATCGAATCTGGGTCCTTCCGGATGGAATGCGAACACACCAGAAATGAGCTTTCGTGTTCTCTCTAAAAATATAACTCGTATAAATATTTGATAGACAATGTTGAGTTGTTCAAATATGCACTATACGCAGAATATCCACTATTGTCAAATGGCGCACTAATTCTCATCATCAGGTTCTGCTACAGAGTATAAACTGTTGATGTATTCACTTTCCTTGATCCGAATCTCAGAATCATTATGAAAATCATTACAATCAACCATATCAATTGGAATGTACTACTCTAATGTGATGCATTATATTTGTTCAGAGTTATTCACATTCACGACATGGTATAGTATGGAAAATGTTTCATGTCCGTCTAGGTTCGCCAGAGAAACATGTTATTTTTCCTGTGCAGTTGTTTTTCACCACAATCTCTTCCGCCTCTCCCTCTTTCTCACCCTCCTCTCTTTGCTTCTTCCTCTCTCTCTCTCTCTCTCTCTCTCTCTCTCTCTCACACACACACACACACACACACACACACACACACACCACTCATTGAATGCGCTGGGACACG
The DNA here is from genome assembly GCA_031308135.1 of Acheta domesticus. NCBI lineage: Eukaryota > Metazoa > Arthropoda > Insecta > Orthoptera > Gryllidae > Acheta > Acheta domesticus. The sequence goes on along the minus strand of JAHLJT010009436.1, from coordinate 128,746,598 downwards.
CATGTAACATGCTTCGTAGTTTATTGTACACTGCTTGCGTTCGACTTGTTACAATTATTTATTTGTTTAATTATTATTCTATACATTAAAATGGTGGATGTTGGTAGAGATACAATAAATAACGTGTGCAGTGTTGCAGTTATTTTACAGTCGGGATTGCGCCTCGTAAATGTATTTCATTGTAGGGTTTTACAAGCACTCAGAGAGGACATTTATCTCGTTATATTTTTGTAGCAACTCGGAACGTGTTATTCTGTTCAGTCGTAATTTGACATATATTTTTAGTTGTATTTTAAAAGGGAAACATTCAAACTCTACAAATTAATAGAAACAAATTATTTTTTCCACTTTCGTTGTCGATGCATATAACAGCTTAACCTTTCAAAAATATACTGCATCCAAATCTACATTATTGGTATAATAAACGTAGTTTTTTAAAATAATATGCATGGCGTAATAACAAGTACTTTTTCCACGTTTTCTCATCATTCACTTTACTTAACTTTCATCAATATTTTATTTCATGTATTGTCAGCATGAGGTAGTGAAACTACGCATGTTCCTCGCGTAATATATAAAAGATATTTCCACCTACCCGTTACTCGGAGCGAAAACTTCCCTATAATGTCTGTCTGGCAGTGGCACCGCGGACGCGGGTCAGGAGGCGGAGACGAGAGCGGAAGCAAGGCAGCCGTGGTGAGGGTAGATCGGGGTGGAAGGGTCGGCCCAAGGCAGGCAGCGGTTGGGCAGGGGCTGGGAGCGAGCGCGGGAGGGGGAGCCTCCCACCTCGTATCTCGGGCGGCCCCTGCGGACCGGGCTTCCCTCCACCGACCTCCTTAAACATTTATCAACGACGTGCCTGTAACTACTATGCGCAGCCCCCGCGCCGACCGCAGGACCGCCTCCCTCACCGCGGGCCGTAGACTGAAGATCCGCGCTGGCTGGACGACAACGCAGCGTGGCGTGACGGCATCGACGAAGGGAAAAAAACAACGGACGAGACTAGGGAATTCTGTTTGTGCGAGAACTCAACGAATTGTGTACAAGTTGCCAATAATGCATTTTAGGTTTTCTGTATTCAACAATTCGGGCTGAGACTGTTTTCTTCGATGTCCACAGATTGGGAATGCACGTATCGGTAAGGGATAACTATTTTTGGGTTCATATTGATGTTTCGCCATTTAGTTTATAAAATATGTAGACCGTCGAGAGTGAATGTGATATCCCAGAACTGAGGACTGAATACGAGTACTTCAAACACACTTAAATTATCACAGGTGTTGTCATTGCCAACAATGTTGTTTATTACAAGAGCAGCTTTCGATGGCTTAGCCATCATCATCAGTTTTCTAGTACAAGAAAATAGCAAACAATTAATTAAACAATTAAAAGCAAGAGATAACAATAAAACAAGAGATTAACATTAGGAATGGCGGATTACTAGTAATTTAAAAAAACAGAACTAACATTATGTGAAATGAAAACAAAGGAAAAGAATTTTTTTATATAACAGGAATTTAAATCTACGCAAGAAAGTGGATGAAATTGAATAGAACTTCAGAAAAAACATTTTTGTAACAGAAACATGAAATGTAAGTTGAGCCGTTCCTTACCTGCTGTCTGGGAGCCACGAAACGACTACGCGGGTTTGGGTGGGCCAAGTGGCTTAAGTACCTAAGTACATAAGTAATAAACAACATTGTCGGCAATGACAACACCTGTGATAATTTAATTTTAAATGCCAACGATATTTCACCACTAAACCAATATTCAAACACACCTTTTACTTTCCCGTATACATACGTATATACGGAGTAACATACGTAGTATAGAGAAAGTTATGTAATGCTGCGCGAAAAACGGCAAATTTTCATCAGAAAAAATTTCCTTGCCGGGCCGTGATAACGAAAAAGTGGATAAATCCAGTTGATAAATTTCAAGAATATCCTCTAACATGTGGTGTAGCTACAATCCCTGATTTGTCCGTCCTTCATACCGAACTAGTGGTGCTACAGAATGGCGCAGACTTTCCCGTATTAGTTTTCTATTTTCATCGGTCTGGGCTAGCTATTCGAAATAGCCACATACTCTTTCTTGCCAGCTACCATCTGTCCCCGCCCAAAGTACATTTCTTTTACCTTTTCTTAATTTTTCGGTTTCTTAATGGTGGAACGGAAATATTAATTTTAGAATATTATAGAACTTAAATGGCAATTTTCTTTGAAAAAGTTGTAGCCGTTTTTAAGAAAATGGCGTTTAATTGGTACTTACAAGGCAAAATATCAAGCTCTTTTTCACAGAAACTTTTTGAGTTTTCAAAAACTTTTGCCTTTTTTTGAAAATTTATTAGTTTTCGCGCAATATTGCGTGCAATATATACAATTTTAAAAAAACTTCAAAAACAAGATTTTCTCAAAAACCTCTCCAAATTTTTTCTTGAAACTTTGGTAAAGACAGTGCCTAGTGTACTCTAAGAGATGGCATAAACGTCATATTGCTCTATTTTTTGTTTTTTCAAAAAATACAACAATATAATTTTTTTACTTGTCTTTCACGTCGTTAATATTTACATTATTTATATTACATGCCAGGTAAAGTTCCTCGAAAACAACCGTTTTCTGTAAAAACTAGCTCAAAATTCCGCCTTTTCAGAAACGCTCTATCGCCATTTTCTCATAAGTGGCTCCAAAATTTTTCTTCAAGCTTTTCGAACCAAGCCCTAATTGCACTCTTCAATAAGACGTCAAGTTCAGTTTGGAGTATATTTTTGTTTTTGCTAAAAATTACAAAAATGTATTATTTTTAGATCTCTCACACCTTTAATATGCATATTACCAGCAATTTGTAATCGCTATTGTATTTGTACATTAATGTGCTTCAAATGAAGCGTTTCGAAAACTGAAATATTTTCTGTGAGAAATGCTAGTATATAAAAACTAGTAACAGTAATGCAACTTTTATGTTTATTTCCAAGCTGTGTATGGGATTTGCATTAGCAAAACTTTTGAAGAATTTATTTCATTTGATGTTATGATTGGACTAGATTCTCATAGGTGATGAATTCGATGAAATACCAGAGTGAATGTAAGAGTTAAATATGAAGAGAATGGAATGCTTGAAACAATGTACAAAGGGAGATGGAAAATTTAAGTGCTAAATGAAAACTTCTTTTGTTTTCAATTTCAATCGATGGAAGCTGAATACGCTGTCACATACGTTTCCAAGGACAGCAAAATGAAGAAAAGGTCAGCATCAATTTTGAATTGATAAATAGCAGAATAGATGCGATAAACCCAGATGGATCTGGCATTGAAAGCATTGGATTTCTCATAGCCATGGTATCGACGAAAGAATTTGTCGAATATCCGATTAAGAACAAAATACAATCAAAAGCAGTAGACGCGAACGACTGTTATAGAGCCGAGAAATAAGATTCTAAGACTCCGATAACTAATGACACCGCTTCTTCATGGTTTGAGCCTACGTTACAGAAGTTATTGTAAGGGTGAGTTCTTTTGTTTTTTTTAAATTTTAGAACATTTCAGAGTACAAAATGAAAACGCCGCCGACCTGAAAAGCTGAGGTCGCTAAAGCTGAAGGGCCGTAGCTGCCTCGGCTCGAATGGATGGTCGCGATTGCGAATCCCGTCTCGGGCGTGGGCGTGTTCGTGTTGTCCTTACATGTTCTTCCTACTGTTCTCCTTACAGTTAAAACAATCACGGTAGTCGCTAAATGATCATGTTGTTAAAAAGCGGCCTTAAAATGAAATGCTTCGATTTACAAAAATAAATAAATTAGTTAAAAATATGCAATTGATGTGAAATTCTAATGTTTCTGGATTACATTTTCTCATAGTAAGTTCAAAAAGTTCAGATACTTAGTTTTTAGACTACGCCCTTTCTGGAAATTGGGTTCAAATAACTTAAGACTTAATTTAAATGTTGGTAATTGTGGAATGAAATGATGTATTAAAACTAATGCTGGATATAATCTATTGTTTTTATAATGCATTCCTCTTCATATACAATTACCATGCGAGAGAAGTCACGTGAAATATGCTCAGACGACCTCCTAATTTATCTTCCCGTCACCTGAATTGTCATTTTTTCGTAAAACTGATTTTGAATTTTCCGTAAGACTCTTGTAAATATTTCCCCTCTTGACCTGCCACCGGGTCCCGCGTTCAGACCCTTTTTATAGTTTGACCTGCAATATGTTGTCACCTTTAGGGAGATAGATGTACTACCACATCCATTAATAGCACGAAGGAAAATTATATATTGAATGGGCCATTTTTGAATGATTTTGATGAGTGGAACTTAGAAGCATAGGAATCAGACCTACTAACAAGTTACTAGTAACTTCACTTCTGATGGTACTTTAGCCACTTCTGATGGTCTGACGGATACTTTAGCCATTAATATTACAGTATTTAGTGACTTTTTTGACAAGAATTGTGAACAGTAAACAGCTCTAACCCTTTCAGTAACTGTTTTGTTCGACAGGATTCCGTTAAAAAAAATAATGGATTTTCGAAGCCTTCCGACTCCTTTCTTTTCCACAAATTCATATTCTGCCAAATAGTTTTGGCATTTAAAACACTGTTCCCTCAATGAAGACGGTGATAGTATAGATTCATGCTTCGTGAAAAAGTATATACAAATGTTTGATGAACTACCTATGTTAGCACAGCAAAAAAACTCGCTAACAAACACGTTATATATGAACCAAAAATTCTGATGCTAAAAAACCCGTCTGGGCGCACCACCGCATACCCACTTTCTAAATATAAAGTTATTTCTAATGGCCGTAACTTACATAGTATTATGGTCGGGAAAAAATGTTTTAAAGGAAGATCGTAGGAAATTTTATCCTCTTTTAAAATTGGTTTAAATGTTTGTTTTACGAAGATACTGATTCTTTTATGACCTCCACATTCGCTATCCACCTCCTAAGAGAGTTTTGCAAAACTTTATAATTTATTATTATTATTGTTATTATTATTATTATTATTATATTGTTGAAGATTTTGTAGAACGGAGGCAGTGTGTAGGAAACGGTGATTGGAGCGCCGGAGGGGCGCTGAGTGGGGCGAGCCGCGCGGCCGCGGGCGACCTGCGCTGGAAGTGTCGGCCGGGGCTCCCCGGGGGCGGAAGCGGAGGCGGGTGTCGGGGGAGGGGAGGGGAGCTGTTGTGCCGCGACCGGCGCCGGGACGCCACACAATGGCCGGCAGCCGCCATTCAGCGGGTCCTCGCGGGAGCGCCCGTTTGATACGCAAAGCGCCCCCCTCCGCACCCCGCCCACCACCACCCGCCTCTCCCCGTCACCACCCGCTGCCGCTCCCCACCCCGTTGACGGACTGCCGCCGTTGCGTCACTGCCAACCGGTCGCTACGCGCCCTTTCCAGAGGAACTGCATCGGCGTCATGAAGCCACCGACATTGTAATGGTGGTCAATTGATTCTGCCAGTGACGAATTTCACGACTTCTACAGTAAGCGACAGTCGCTAAAAAAAACAACAACTAATTCAATCGGAGCAATTCGTTGTAATGACACATTAAGGTAATTGAATTTTCTATTGAATCACGGGTGTGATGAACGTAATCATATGTAATTAGATCTCATTACCTAATTATATATCTTAGGTAAATAATTGTATTTATATACATGAATTATGCGATACGATTTTTCTAACTCTGCCCCTCAAGCCCCCATGGTCACGATGGAATATCGCGTGGCATTTCGCGTCTTTCTCCATCGTACCGTTAGAAGTCGCATGATTGCAAGCACTGCTTGATACGGTCGTGATCATGCACTGCCTGGCGGCACGACAGAGAACGTCGTGAAATAGTGTGACATATTCCATCGAGAAGACGGACCTTGAGGGACAAAGTTAGAAAAATCGTAGTATACCGATGCAAGGGGATAGTCTTTTTTTGTAGTAGCAACATTAGCAACAACATCTACAGTTTCGTTGTTGGAGAAGCGAATCCAACGTTATCAATTTGGAAATATTCAAATTGTTGGATTCTTCAAATTGAGGTATTGCGCCTCGCTATATCACTCAAATGGTTGGCAAACTACAACTCGACGGGGAACTAGATTACTGAAAATGGAGTCGGAAAGAGTTAATGTCAGAAAGAAAGTGGTTTTCACGCCGAAGTAATTGTGCGTAGAACAAAAAAAGTTGATTTCAGTCCATGCAGTCTGGGTTTTATGATGTAATGGGACTACTGGAATCAATTTAACCATTATCAAAGTTTATTTCAATTTAGTTGCGTTTAGAAAGCGCGAAAATACATCCCACTTCCCTCTCTGAGAACTTAACACAAGACGTTAAATATGGCACAACCTGGCAACACCGCATATTCTGCTCTAGCGACTTTAACGCTGCCGGCGCGGACGACGTTATTTTCGCGCCCGCGCGCCAACTTCGCGCGTTATTTCACGAAATTATTAAAACAAGGCGGCGGCGCGGCGAGGGCGGGGACTGCCGGGGCGGGTGGCGCCGCCGCCGTGTCAACTCCGGGCCGCGCCGCAGCGCTCGCCGCGGCGGAAGTTTGGACGAGCGAGGAGCGGCTTAGGCCACGGCCCGACCCGCGCCGAGGACACTTCATCTCCTGCTTTAACGCGAAGGGTCTGTCATATTCGTCTCCCAGTGAACTACGATGTATTGTATGAGGTTCCGAGCGCGCGGGTCGCGGTGATGTACAATGCGAGCGAGGCACGGGGAGTAGGTGGGGTGGGACTTGGGGGAATAACGCGCGTGAAATAGAGGCTGTTGGAGGCAAAATGTGGGGAGCGCTCGTGTCACTATGCGGGCGCGTTAAGGGCTTTTTTGGCCTTGCCCGGATCGGCTGTACTTTGTTATATTCAAACGTACGAGCGTGGATAGTTGGATCGTACTTTTTGAACATGAGGGTCGTTTTTCATTACATTTGACGTTCCGTGTCTTTGGGGAGTTAACTAGCTTGTTGGGATGCCTTACGTTTACAAATACTACGAACTCGGTCTTCGGCACTGTTATAAAAAAAAGGCCTAGCGCCTTGAAATTATACTGGGTGTTGTCTATCATTTTTCTGGTGCTTCTGATTCCCTTCCCCTGGATGTAACCATGTCAGAATATTGCGCTTTTATCCCACGTCTGTATTGCAAAGTCCAAGAGATCACATAAAACAACATCTGTCCGTCCGCCCGTCCGTCAGCAACCGTTCAGGCCCTGGCAGCGTTGCGTTGAATGGATCCCACAGCCTGCGGCCTTCTGCAGCTCATTCGTATGCGGCCGGCTCGATGCCTTTCATTTCAGTCCCTGTGCTTGTCCCTTGCGTTCCCTGCCCAGCGTCGCTACGGTTTCCTGTCCGGCCACCCATGAAACCGTTTCTGCTCGCAAAATCGCCTTCGTAGATTTCTGTGCGCTCTCGCCTCCGCTGAACTTGCTGAGCGCTCTTCTATCTGAATTGATGCAACTGCTTCTATTTTCTGTCCTACTTTTGACGCTTTGATAAATATGGCAGTCGTTGAAGAGACTATTTGTGTTTTGTTTTAATCTTGTTTCAATTAGGATACATTACAAAGTAAAATGTATGAACAGTTTATTTCCAAGTAACTGGCCATATGAAATCAAATTGTTTACGTCAATTTACTAAGTTACTTCACGTAAACAAATATCAATTTCTCTCGATAACATCGCCAGATGTCACCTAAAAATAAGTTAGTATATTTAAACTTCATTTCCACTCACCAACTTTTCCTGCCTTCGCATTGTTTAAAAATATTTAACAACGAAAATTACTACAGTAGATTTTGTAACTTTTCCCAAGATCGGTATTTCGGTAAATGTAATAAGTCATATTCTGCGAAAATCTCATCAAAAATAAAAGAGAGAGAGGGAGAGACAGCTTTGCTTATGTTCTATTGAACTTTCTGTACAATCTCGCTTGTTCGTATTGCTAGGCAACGTTTTAAAATAGGGTCGCAATCACATTGTAAGGCATTCACCATGGTTTCATCATCTCTCTTTATAGCACTACAAAACTTTTCTCCTGTGTTCATGGAGTACTTTCGTGGTTATTACCGCTAGGCCAGTCAAAACGGTACTTACCAGAATTGTTAAACCCGCCACTTCAGACACTGTGTACTACATCTGGTAATTTCAACCCTGCGCCCGGTAACCACCTTTGCCCGTTCCTTCCCTGGACTCCGAAGTTTGCCCTTTCCTTGAGGTTCGTCCGTTGCCAGTGTACGTCTCCCAAACCTTCAGGTCGTGCTCCGCAGCCGGCGGGGGGCCCTGATTGAAATTCCCAACTCGCTGCGCACAGCGCTGGACGGACCCGTGCTGCCGAGGGGGCAGCATGTCTGCGGTGGGGCTTGTCGTGGGTAGATTGTCTCTGTTTATTGATAATGAATTGCGCATCCGACCTAGACTCAAGATAATTTCTGGGGAAATATCTCCATTAAGAGTGTCAATATATTGAGATTCGTTTTGTCCAGTACATCTGCTTTGATTTACTTATATTTGATTTATTTTAATTTCAAAATTAGTCAGGTAGAAGATAGGGATGCGAGAAGATTTAAATGTTTTTTGTCATTTTTTTTATGAATTGAGTGGTGGTCTGAAACGTCAGTCTCTGAAATTTCATGAAAGCTGGAAGAGTTTTTGAAAAACAAGACAATGCAGTTTGAAAAATACGTACATATAATGATATTAGATTTATTATTGATTCTTTAATTAAGTCTATGAACTTGGTGATAAATATATTAACTTTACATTCGTTAGACTTACACTAACAAACAACAAAATACTTCCCGAAATAATGAATGATTTCACCGATAAGATCTTCACAGCACTCCTCTCCACTTCCTTACTTCACCGCACTTTACTGCGCTGCAGTACACTGAACTGTAACCTCTTTCCAAATCCTTTCACTTCTCTTCACAACACCACCACATTAACCAAAATATAATCGTAACAATAATACAACTTACTCTACTGAAAAGACTAGTAATGTCATATTCGAAAATTATGAGTTACTACGTTAAATCCAGAATGTGCCCCCCCACAAAGAGTAATCTTTCCTTATACTTTGTTGAGAATATGCATATTATGATGTTCAATATCTACTCACTCACTTACGCCCATATTCTCAATACCGTGTAATACGAGAATTATCGTCGAGTCCAGATAATTCGCGAATCAAAGCAAAAATCGTTATTCACGAGGCAGGATCGGTTGCGATTCGCGGATTAGACACCCCGATTTCGATCCGTGGGTTATACCTCCGATTTCTGCGTATAATTCGCGAATTGCACTTGGTTGCCATTGGCGACCCTGTTAAACAATACAGACGACTCCGCCAAGTACGATTTGTTTGCTGTTGAATTTATGGAATGCGTTTGAAATAAAGAGAGACCCCCTCTATTTGCTCCCTTTCCGTCATCAGTAATATAAATCATCTCAGTAGTCAGTTACATGCTGAATAATTTTGAATAATATTGTTTCAAGTAATGGGTTCAGCAATTATCTTATTTTATATTATATAATTTGGACTTATCATTTTATCAGTGCAAGTTTTTTTTAATAAAATCACATTATTAGCTTTTGCTTTCAATAAAAGGTATGGTCATAGTTTATCTTACTTTCATCTATTAGAATATCTTTTTTAATTTTTACATTCACTATAGGAGATCATCAGAAATATATACTTGCAACACCCAAAAAAGTGTAGATATTGTTAACATAATCAGGCAAACAAATGGTCAAGGAATTTCAAGTTAAATATTTGAATAAACCATAAATTCAAATAAATTGAAATGGATTACAAGGGTTTAAAGAAAGAATATAATAACAATTAGACAAAAATGCTACTAAGTAGATCCTTAGTTAAATTGAATTATAAGTTTTTTTATTTGAAGTAAATAAATAAAAACTGAATGCAATTAACATATACTTGTATTTATTTCATTAATGTAGAATATTGAAACAGAAACTTTTCTGGTAAAAAATTATAATTTTCACAAATTTAATGCCCAAATACAGGAATATTACTGAACTCTATGTTATAAACAATAAACAAAAATAAAAAAGAAGAAACATAGCAAAATATGCTGAATGGTTTCAATGAAATGAATATTTTATTCCTTTGCTAACCATTTGGAGAACAAATATAAAATCTCAAATTGCTAAAAACAAACAAATAAAGGATGTAGTCCATGTTTGATTCCATCACTAATTTAACGTGTAGACAAAATTTAATTTTTTTAAAGAATGAATTGTTCGTTTATCATATCTTGATAATATTCAAATTTTAGGTAGATAAACATTGCATCCTCAACTCATGTTCCTTCATAAACACAAATTCTTCTTGATGCTTTAAGAATGTGGAATCCTTGAGGTAATGTTTGCATTCCTGGGAAGTAGATACCATTCTCATAATTTCTGGTCCCTCTCGCAGCTGCTGGTACTGGTTATCTATCTCTGGCATTTCCTATTTGGAAATAAAATATTCATTTTGAAGGATATCTTTATGAGTCGCTTTTTCTAAATATGAATATTATTTCATAAAGAAATGGTCCATTCATTATAGACAATCAGGTGATAATAAAATATATTTCATACAAGGTTGAAGTTTGTACATAAAACAAAGTTGGAGTTTTTACAATGTTTCAGAGATCATTTGTCTCCATCATCAGGTACTTTTTGGCTTATATTGGATATAAGTTTTAAGTTTGTGAATCGTAAGTAAGTAACTTACTTTATGTACAAACTTCAACCTTGTATGAAATATATTTTATTATCACCTGATTGTCTATAATGAATGGAACATTTCTTTATGCAATGAAGAAAGGCAATTAATAAAAACTTATGAATATTATTGACATGAATATGATTGTAGAAATTGTAAAATAACTGGTTTCATCACTGCCAACAAAAGCTTGCTGATAAAAAAGAAACTTGTTTCATTTATCTACAATGTCAACAATATGTCACAAATCCATCAACATTATAGTAAATACCACCAAAGATGAACTTCAGGAAACATCAGCATTTCAATTCATTTACAAATGAGAGTGTAGAATTAGATTAAAAAAATGAATAAATGAAAATAAATTGTGCACTCTACATATGCTTTAAAGGTAGGTTCGGTTGTTAAAAAAAATGATAATACAATTACTAGAAATAAACAAATTGAAAAACCAAAACGATTTTGTTTTAATTACTTCCCTTATACAACAGATCTTAAATTTTTTAACAATCCTAAGTTAAGAAATCCAACCCTGCAATCAGTCCAAACATAAATAATATTCTAAAAGAATTTTTGATACTGGAATCCCAATCTAATTTAGACTATGCACGTTAACAATATGCACAGTCTATTTATAGAAGTAGTGGTATTATATATTATAAGGCAGATCAATCAATATTGATTGTTGACATTTAATTAATCTTTCTTTAAATTCAATGATATTATAAAATGTAACTGAATTTTAAAATTCAATACTTTTTAAATTTAGCCTACATTACATTTTCAGTAACGAAGTAACAATAATCTGCTTCAGCTTCCAGAAATAGAAGGGTATTTTTCATTATACAAGTATATATTACTATGGATTCAGAGAAGCACAAAACATAAATATGAATTAGTACATTTAACAATAAGATTTCATAAAAATGTGCAAATAATATTTTTGGAATCTATGTGAAAACCAAAGAATGTTTTATATACTATTTCACATTTATTCCAGTATGTCACACCAAAACAAAAATAAAATTTTATTTTGTATCTTCTGAAGAAGACAAAATAACTTTGACATCTGGGCAGGATTACTTCCAATCTTTGAATTTTATGACAATTATGCTGAATTTGTTTCTGTTTTATTAAAAGACATGGTTTATCATAACGTTTTATTATATACATTTCATTTTAAAAAATTGTGCAAATATTACTTGCATTTGAAAGTTCCATGACATCAGATTTGATTAGATTTGATTTGATTTTGTTTGGTAAAACCATGGTTTAGGGTAGCACGATTCCTTTGAAGATAGTCTTGACTTCCAATGAGGTGAAATTATTTTATTAGTTGCACTAAAAACTACTGAAATAACTTTTGCAGTCCTTCACCAGAGCACAAAGTATCAATCAAAAATATTTGTAAAACTCTCGGTAGAGCCCCAATACTGTTGTTTTGAAAATTAAATACACAACTTGCAAGGTAAATAAAACCAAAAACTCTTACTTTGAGTCATATTAACAGCCGTTTCATATCCCAAATCATAGTCACATGCAGTACGTTCTTCAGGCGGATGAATGCAGTAATTTTCCCATCCAATTAAGTACACAGCGTTTCTTCAGCGTACACAGCTGCTTCTATCATTATAATTAAGAACTTTATTATCACGCCCGCTTTTTAAACAATTCTTTTCACGCCTTTATAGTTGTTCTTAAACTGCTGAACAATACTTACTGTGTTGAAATTCGTTTGCAGGTTATGTGATGCTTCTTTTTTGCTTTTGTAACTTTGCTTACAATAGTATTCGCGTATTTGTCAATGACAATTGTAAAAATATCAATTTCTTAAATAGAAATGTTAGATTGGTTGGCCCTGGATACATTTCTCAGTACGCGAAGTGGACATTGGAGATCGCGTTTGAAGTGGCGCTATTACTAATGTTTACAAACAGAACCACGACATCGAGATACTCCACAGCCAATCATATTTACTGTAACATTCTGGCTAAGGATAACCCTCGAATCCGTCAATTCTCTGATGACCGCGGCTTGTGAATAAGAACAATGAGTTATCCGAGTGTTAACCTAATCCGCGAATTCCTCGATTCACAGATTATTTTCGAAGTAATCCATGATTGAGAATACGGGCGTTAGTGTTCTCAAAGTAGATTTATACAAATCTGATTTTTATGTCCTAGAACAAATTAATGAGGCAAACCATGAGATATTGACACTGATCGCTTTTTCTAAAAAAATTTTACCTACAAAGAAATATTAAGTAGTATTATTTCTACTCACGATGTTACTAAATGAACATTACTGTGATATTTACATATTTATTTTGTCACCACATACACTTTAAACAAAAATATCCAAAGGTCTTAACTATTTTTCTCTTTTTGTTTCAGGTAAGTGGAAGTATTTCATCTTTCCTACTGGAATCGTGTCATCTGAACGGTGAGTCTGTTTATAACTCAAACTCCCAAAGAGTAAAACCAGCGTGACACCGGAGGCCGTATTTCTTCCCGCGTCGCACTTTTCCAAACGTGTACTGAATATTCGCTGGAGCATTACCATTCATCTTTCCGCAAAAGCTAAACCGTCGCGTCGCTTCGGCAACACCTTTCACGAAGCCCGTGACGTTCGCCAACGAGGGGGGCGGGGAAGAGGCCTTCATTAATATTTATCGCGGCGTCCGTAGCGGATCGTCCGTAATTAGGGCGCAAGCGCGCGGGACGCGACGGGCATCGCGGCGGCGCGCGCCCCGCCCCGCCGCGCCGCGCCGCCGGGCGAACAAGCAACGAGGGCTTGGCCGGCGGCGGGCGCGCGCGCCGAATAGTGGCCCGCGGCGAGGCACGGCCTCGCCCCCGCAGACAGCCGCGCGCGGGCCCGCCCCAAATTTGGGGCGAAGCCTGCACTTTACTGCTTAGCTGCGCGCGGGATGCCCGCGGACAAAGTCGCTTCTCCACTGCTTTGTTGGTCAGGGTTTGGCAGCTCGGAAGGAGAATCCTTGGTGTAGCTTTTGAGAGAAAAGTACGCAATGGTTTGTCCGGGGAGATGCGTTACTTAGCTGATAAGAAATGTGTTTGGGTCAATGATATATGAAATTGTTAATACTGGTAATAATATACAGAATTATAAAATCTAATTTTATCTTAGCTATATTAACAAAATTAAATAATATTTACATTATTATTATTTTGAAATTGATGTACTTCCGAATCCATTTTGTTACTTCACACTTTATTCTGTTATTGACAAAATCACACATGTGGCAAGTATGTACAGAAACTGGAGTCCTTTTTTGTTGTGATATTTGTGTATTAATTTTATTTTCAACAAAGATAAGTAGTGTTAGATAGAAATCCAGTCTGCCGGAAGTTGGCATTGTAGACCACTTTCATGTATTTTTAAGTGTGTTGCTTGCTTTGTGAATTATTGTTTCTTTATGTGTGAGAATTTAATCGGAAATATCTACAACAGCTCAAACATGCCAATTTAGCATTTTCAAATTGAATCTCTACTATTTATAATGTGAGTCTGTTTTTCCTGAACTTTCCGTTCACCAGCTACAACTAGTGGTCAAGTTTATGAAACGCAGGAAATAATAGTTGAGAAGTTCTTCGAAGGTTAATATGATCACCGATAACAATGAATAGAAGTGACGTTCTGTAGCCACTTTGATACTAAAACAAGAGAATAACGAGAAATGTGTATTTTGATATTAAACACATGAAATGTATGAGCCCGAAAGAGCGGCGAATATTGATCAAGTCTCTTTACTAGTGGGTCATGTGTGAGAAAAGGCGGATTATATATTCTGTTTCACTGTTTGCAGTTTCTGATGAAGTTCGTTGTTTACGTCATCTGTCAACTGTCTTGTTTTTTCAAGTGATTGCTTCTTCATAAGGTTCACTGTACTGGCGTGCAAAATCGATACACATGTCTTCGTCCTTTCCTACATATATACGGTTCACACATGTGGATGTTTCATATTTAGCACAATTCTGCTGATTTGAGCTTGTAAAAATGCTTACTCTAACACGATGTACGTTTATACATTTACATACGTAAATTATTTACATTATTTTATTGCATATTTTCGAAATTAGTTGACAAGATGTGCTGCTAACATTCCATTAATGTTAATTTTATTAGTTTATGAATATTACATACGTTTCTGCTAACTACATTAAGGAGATAATGTATTATACCGACGTACTTAATCACTCGTTTGAAATTAATTTTCCGTTGTCTGTAAGACAAAATAATTATAATAGAAGCAATTGTTCATGTTTCTAGTGCTGAGAATGACGTTTAATGTTGATGTTAAATTAAAACAAACTATTTCCTCTTGGCTCTCGTGTTTTGATAAACTTCCATTTCTGTGGAACTGGACTCGAAATTCCGTGTTAGGTGAGCATGGTACGAAGGGACGGGCTTCCTCCGCAGTTTCCTACCACGGTGCTAGACTCCCCGGTACTTCTTGCGACATCACCTGCTCACTCAGCCCTCCGCTGCCTCACTCCACCGATCTCGTCTCTGTCCATTTCCATCCAAACGCGTTGCTTCTCATTTCGTGTAACCTCCCTAATCATCTCCAGCCTCCCTCCACCACGCTCTACCTCCCTCCACCCGACCCATTACTGGAGCCATCTCTTCTATCTTCTCTCGGTTTCAGGGTGTTGGGCATGAGCCTAGAAATCCCGGGTTCCGTCACACCGCTTTCCAAAGCTAGCACTTTCTTTTCTTATTTTCCTTTCTTTCTTCGACACTCCTGCAATTTCCGTTCCTCTCTCTCTCTCTCTCTTTAATCCGTCCGTCAACGTCCGCCATTCTCATTCTGACGTGCCAGGTGGAAAGCAAGAGATGAACAACTGCCGTTTCCACAGCCAGCCCTGTCGCCACCGCCACCGCCTTCGCCGCCGCCTTCGCCGCCGCCTTCGCCGCCGCCTTCGCCGCCGCCTTCGCCACCGCCTTCGCCGCCGCCTTCGCCGCCGCCGCCGTTGCCTCCGCCACCGCCACCGCCACCCCCACCGCCACCCCCACCGCCACCCCCCGCCCTCCCACGTGCTTCACCCCCGGTGCGTTCCAGGGGCTAAATTTGATAACGCGCTCCCGCGTCGTGCGCTCTCCGGGGCTCCGTATAGTTTCGCGAGCTGCCGCCGCCGCTGTGGCCGGCGCTGTCGGCGGGGCACCTTCCTCGCCTGCGGGGAGGGCAGGAGCTGCTTTGCGTGGTGCAACGCAGAAGGGTTGCTTTTGCTCCTGCGTCCAATTCCCGGCCGGTGGTGCTTTGCGCCGAAGGGAGAAGAGGAAACGCAGCTTCTTCAGTATTCTACACGTTTCTTTTGATGCTGCCTGTGGGTTTCTAGAGAGACTAGTTTTTGCTTGGAAGTCTATTTACTTCGTTGATATTGCTTTACAAAATAATATTGTTGACCTATCACATATAGTGTTCATGACATTAAACGCTTTTCACAAAATGCCATAGGTTATTACGGTATGAGAGAAATGATGGTCGCAGTTAATTGTAATTAAAATGTGAATCATTCTAGAGCTCGGTTGTTTAAAAATAAATATGTAATGATCTTTTTTACGTTTCGTTCCATATTTCTTAGACTATTAAACGCAGATATATCAAATGGGGATATCAAAATTCGTTATTGGACGTATTAAATGTTATTTCCGAATTTATCAGTTTACAAATAATGTAATAAAATGCTAAGAATCTCACGCGTGTTTGAAATACGTCCCGAATCTATTCATTCTGCCAGCAAGAATAAATTATTTTTCTCAAGTTTTGGTTTAATGTAGTGGGCAAAGAAAATTGTTGATCTCTGACTCAAAATATTCATAACACATCTACAAAATTTAATATTGCTGTATGTTCTTAAGTTATATCTTAAATAAATATGCTACAAACAATTCAATTAGCATTAGGTCGCTAATGATTCTACAAGAAAACTAATAATTGCTTAATATTTAGTGAAGTCAATAAATTTCACAAGGTTAATTCTTTTATTACTATATAAGAAGTCTTAATATTCTGCACACCGTTTTATCACAGATTTCAGAGTATTAACAAAGTTCGTAAAAGTAGAACAATATGAGGTGAGAGCAAAATATTTCAGTAAATACTTAACGGTTTTCAGCAAAAATGAAATAATTTGTGCTTAATTAAAAACAAAAATGGGAATATGTCCAATATTCTGTATTTGTCTTCATTGTATTCATCAGAAAGGCACGACACCAACGATATGAAGTTTCGATGCTGGATGTAAAAACCTGTATCTGATATTGAACGTTTTGTGACCAATTATTCGATGTGAATGGGTTCTGTAATTCCACGTCCGTTTCCCTTTCCCTTCCTGTATTACGCAGCGTAAGCTCATTTCTAGGGATAAGCGCAACGAAAAACTCGCCCAAAAAAATCTCTATTTGCCAGGTCAAACTTTCCAATGAAGTATGTATTTGGGGCTAACCAGAACTTTGAGCCGAATCGACTTTGCAATCCGCTCATGTGGGATATTTTAATTTACTCGTTAATATGAATTATGTGGTATTGGAACTATCGATTCTTGGTTTTGCAACAAACATGGGAACTGTAAGATCTGTAAGATATGGTATCTTTTCTTCAAAAACACACCACGCACAATCAACAACACAAATACATCTCATTACAACTGTACTTACAAAATATAGTGTTTATTCTGTGTTCCAAAATGTAACACACGAGAAAGCGGAAATGCCAAGAGAAAATGCTCTCGCTTATTTCACACAATCCTCTGTCTTTCTTCAAAAATTAGCTTGCAAACAACCGGAAGATTTCCTTCTTAGCGTGCAAAAGAGTGTAGTAAGACGGAGTCCCGAGAAAAGTAATGCATTTTAAATAGAAATGAAATATGAATTCAAGTGAGGTAATTCGTTTTATTAAAACCGTAAATCTACGAAATACTTTCCTCCCGTGCAGTAGCTTCCCTTTTCATTTTCGCGCGACCTTCCTCGTTGCTCTTGCAACGCCCGTGCACATTTACCAGGAACGAACTTGGACGCTCAACTTTTAGAAGCCTCAACGTTTAGTCGCGCTTACCTTGTCACCCAGCATTTATCCCATCGCGTTATCTACATTTCCAGGCCGGGATGGAGATGTCGGGCCTTCGTAGTTGGTTATTTATTTTCAATCCAGTGTGGTGAATAAAAAGATTAAAACAGCATTGATGACACCTTCACTGTTCGATTTATTAATTGATCAATTTTTTGTGACATGTCAACTGCTATGATCATTAATCCATTAATATAATGAATGTATAAACGTAGAGGTGGCGGTGTTCCAACCGCGCTGGATGAAGAGATCCGACGGCGCTCTATACGTTGTCCTGCGGAGGAATTTCCCTTTCCCGATATCTCCCCCAGCGGAGCACCACCCCAGCCGGGGCAAGCTCTAAGTTCCCGTCTGATCTCCCGCGATGTGTGGTAGGGGAGTGCGTGTATGTGTAAGTACGAACAAGGAAACATTGCGCACGGTCCTTGGTCCATTTATTAGGGTACTGTTCCGGCATTTGCTTAATATTGATCGGAAATATCACGCAAAACTACCGATTAGAGCAACAGTCTAGAATTCTCCTCCATACAGCGGCTGAATTCGATATAGTTATATAGCTATTGTCAAAAATTTGCCTCCGTCGGGACTCGAACCCTATAACCTGCGGGTCAGAGTCACTACAGAGACAGCTCAGTCGGTGTGACTGGTCGGTGAGAACGAACAGAATGAAGCTGGCAGGTGCAATAACAGAGTATTAAATGGGCGGCTATCTCAACCTGGCAGCCGAGTGCCAGGGATCTGAAAGGATCTGGGCAGCCAGAAGTCCCTTTGACGTTTATTTTGTGAGCCGGAGGTTGAGCGTGAGGTTTAGTGACAAAGTTCTAAATTCCTCATGTTATTATGTGTTGTCTATTTGTTCACTACAGAAGACTCTGCAGTTGCTTTTAGAACGGAAATAAATCTCTAAAAACGTTCAGTGGTAGATTAATGAGGCTACGGAGTTTACCAAGTCAACAATTTGGCTGTTTATTTTTCCAATGTATAATTTATTACAAGAAATTACCTTCTGATATGAAATATTTATAATTTATTGAAATTAGGTAGCTATTAGGATAGTCAGTTTGTACTTTAGGATTTAAGCTTATTATCTTATTAAAAAAGTATAATTATGTTTTTACAATTTTCCTAATGTCATAAACCACACCATTTCCTACCATTATAACTTTGTTTTTTCATCTACATTATGCACAAAGGCCGACTTTCTCGAATTCCTTAGTGATCGACTCTCTTCAAATCTTCCTGTAGGCCTGCCGAAATGCTTTCTTTAGTAAAAACATCTACCATAATCGCACCTCCGGAGTATTGTATATACACATTCGTGCTTCTCGTTTAACTTCAAAGTTCTTATTCTACTTTCGCCAGAGATCATTCTGTTTTCATTTCTTCGTAGTTCTCAACATTGTAACTTCCGTTAGTTCACATTGCTGTCCGTTGTCTCGAGATATTAGCTTCCTTTCACAAAAAGCTGTATGACCGCGTGGTGTCGTCTTTGGTACTTCCTTCCAGGAAATGCCGAACCTTCTAGATACACTCTGCAAGGGCGCCGATGTATTCTTTTATCGTGACTTGGAGGAAATTGTGTTTGTCCGCAACGTATCGGTTGGTCGTGCGCCAAGAAAATGTAGAGCGCTAAGCTCCGAGATATTTGTTGTGATAGCAATCACTACGAATCGAACTATCTATATAAATCCGGGACTTCTTCGCCTTTAGGCGGGTGGGCGGAGGCCTCCGGCGACCTCTCGCGAATTCGACTCGAGGCGACGTTCGGCGCCGCGAAGGAATATACATCTCTATTTGGTGCCACGTCAAATGTTTCTCCAGCGACGGCGGCGCAGCACCGGGCCCGGGGAAGGGGAGCGCAGGAGGCGACGCGACGCGCGAGGGACTGTTTCTTCGATGCGGCTGTCTCGCAAGAGTGTGGGGCGATGCTTGCTTTAAGGAAGAAACAACTTGAGGAGTAAAGGGTGAGGTATACTGTATCGAGAAAGCCAAATGTGGGGATTTAAGTGCGGAACGTGGAGGTATAGATATAAATGGAAGTGTGTGAACTGGGGGAAAATGGTAAACAGCTAGGGAGAATTAATAATGCGGGAGGGAGGAAATTATGAAAAACGACTTCAAAAAGGGGATATAACGAGAGACATACTGATATAATAATGATTCTAGTGGATACGATAGACCAAAGTAAGAAGAGATATATAGAGGCGGAAACGAATACAGCTAGAGAAATGACGAGAGATCTGATCCTCTACGAGGAGAGAAGTTAAATAGTGATGAGAGACTGGCGCAGAGCGTAAAAAAAATAATTCAATAGACTGAAGAATCAAAATTGCGTAATATGTCACATGAATACTTAAGATGGGTTATACGTACTGCTGTATTTTGTCATTTGCTTTAGGTGTTATATAGTAATTTCGTTTTAGACTTTGTCGATTTTAACCTTTAACGAAAGTGAGAACGAAGTTTAAAACTGCTGCTGTGATATTAAATTAGGTTTAAGTCGAATTTATGTTTCATATAACTTTCACCACCTAGCAACACGTGTTGTATTTTTGACATTTTGCAAGGATCGTTTTTGCAGCTTTGACGCGACGAAATGCAATGGAGACAAATCTGAATTTCAGTCCGTAAGGTTTCTAAAATCTCAATGGATTTTCGGTTTAGTCTTTTAGAACCAAATAAATGCATATCTTTGTAATACAAAGCTTGCAACACATTGCTTACAGTAAGTAAGGAACCAGTATTATTTACACGGCGGGAAAGCCAACGGGGCGAAGGCGAAGGGGCGACGCGGTTCGAATCCGTCCCTTCCCCCAGTCGATTTTCGGCGGCGGTGTCGATATCAATCTCACTTCCCGCTCGGCGCGCATACGTTGGCGTCCCGCGGGCCTTCCCCCTTCGACAAATGGCGCTCTGAGCAGCGGAGCGGCCTCCTGCACTCCCATCCGCTCCGCTCCCCCACCCCCTCCTCTTCCGCCCGTCCGGCCCCGCCCCTGCGACGACGGCGCGGCGCCGGCGGCCGCCTGCTCCGGAGGCCCGGGCGGTTCGCGAAATCCCTCACCATTACAGGGGCTCTCGGCGCAGGCGGAGGGCCAGATTAGGCAAGGAGGCGCGGCGCGGGCCGCGAGAAAGTGAAGATGGCGAGAGGGGTGCAGCCCGGAAGAAGCAAGCGGGAGTAATGGGCTCTCGAGAAAATGAAAGAATGAAACAAAATAGCGGGCATTAATGAAGAAATCCGAATATGGAGCAGTATACATGTTATGTATTGAAATGTCACAACATTTTTTTATTGTCGCTTTGTTGTGAATTTTCCTTTTGGAACATATTAATTTTAAAATTTGATTTTGCATCATATTATTTCTTTTTGATTAGTTTTACGTACCATGTCAGCATAACACATTTTTATGACACAAATCACAATTTAGATGCTGCTCTACCGATATCATGAATTTCCTTATTTTACGGATTTTTTTTTCATTTTTATACTTTAAAGAATAATATTGGATAGTGTCAATAGAGTTTTGAGAGTTTCTTAATTCATTCTTTTCATTCTCATTCAAAAATATTCTTTTTAATTTTTTTAAGAATATATTTTTGCTTTTTTGATTAACGTAGGTGCATAAAAATTGATCCGATATCTGAATATATATAGAGTTTTAGAGTACGATGGAAAGAAAATGACATTGTTAGGTTTCACATCTCGTAGTTTGTGTGACTTCGTGTAGTTTGTATATTGTGTGATATTAGTATGATGAACTCTTGTTTTAAGATTGAGTAATACCTTTAGCCGAAAGAAAACGGAAGAAGAAATGGCAAAGGAGTAAAGTAAGGAATGTCATTCGAAAGGATTTTAGTATCTGAATAAAGCGCAGGGATTTCTAGAATTGAGAGAGCATCGACGAGAAGGGATAGAGATCAGTGCAAAAGTGCAGGGATCAGTGGAAAAGTTTGCATTTTTTTCTTCGAAGAAGAAGAAAAGGACAACGTGGCAGCATGCGATGCATGTTAGCGAACGCAGCGAAAAGGGGAGACTCCGAACATTTTAGTGAACCAGCGAAGAAAGTGAGTAGGAGAAAGATGTGGACCACATTTCTTTTAGTCGGAGAGTTCTTCTGTCGTGGACATTGCACGGTATTACAGGAAAATTAGTAAAAATTTATAATGCATCACTTCAATCAGAAACTGTCTCATGATCGCGAGGGTCTTATTTTTCCATTTTTAAAGTTGCAATTGATTTTAGACGTCTTATTCTTTTTAGATTTACCTTTTTTTACACTCCGTATTAATTTTGTAGTTCTAAAATATTATTTCATGGGAATGGTTTGGCATTTATTTGAGTATCCTTCGATTTTATACGAAATGCCATATTTAGCAGGCAAGGATACAATTTCACATCGTCTGTTTCCAAGAACCAGTGTAAAAATTCCGAATTATAATTATGATCGAAGTAAAAGTAATTAGCAAGTTTTCTCGGTCATTTTTAAAATGAAATCAATTAACTGCTGAGTAAAGACTTGAACAGAGCAGAACGAATGGTAAATGCATCATATAACGAGTATATAGGAACCAAAACATACCGTACATCGTATAATACAAAACATCTTGTCACCGTATCTAATTGAGCTGATCAAGCCAACAATGTGACAATCTGATTACAGGAAAAACATATGTTACTAATTTTAATGTTTCTTAAAATTAACTTTATTGTAGCGGAAAATATTGTTCATATTCGTATTTTAATTTTTGATATCAATTACTATACTTCGGTGAAAAAGAATAAATATTGAGACTCAGTGAAACCTCTTTTTATCGTCAATTGCCCAACAGTGTAGATTTGTTTTTCTTGTAAACCAGATGTCATGCTTTCCGTCAGAAGTCGTGTGTCGGTGAGATGGAATGTATTAAATAGGAGAGTACATTTATCTTGAGCTTTGAACTGATCCATACTCGTTGATATCATTATCGAATATAACTAATACAGCTTACGTATATTAATGGATTATAACTTGCAGATTTTATGGCTATTCAAATTACATGTTGTAAGAAGTAATTCCTCTTAGTAAAGTAACTTCAGATATAACCATCATGTGTCTCAAATGAAAAGGTGTCTTTTCAAGGTCGCGCGTCAGTATTCTTATAGGATAGTTAAAACAAAACTTAAAAACAGTTGTAAAACTTTTCAAATTTGGGCGTCGCTTAAGGGAAGAAGATCGATTCTTTATGAGGAAATAACGGGAGGAAAAATTTCAATTACTCACGGACATGAGTTTCCAATATCTGCGGACGGCGCGGCAGCAACGGCGGTGGCGGAGGCGGCGGGGGCGGCAGGAACGACCATCTGCCTTCGGGAGGCGTAATCAAATGGCGAAGGAGAATGTAATATTACTGCTGAGCGCACGTGACCGCGACTCGACGGCTCACGCCTGTGTTCTAAGGGGCTCTTTCGACAGATCCCTCCCTCGCAGCTCCTCCCGAGATAATTGTGCCTTTCTTTTACGACTTTGCCGCTGAAGACCCCGTACGGCTCGCAAGACTTTCGGCTTTGACTTAGACTTTGATTACTTTTTTTTAGTAGCCGTGAAGGTTTTTTAAACCTGTTTCAGAAATTTGTGCGTAAAAAATGAACAGTTACGGAAATTAGAGGGCATTAAAGTGGAATAAAGCCAACAAAGATCCCAAATATTGTAATTTAGAAAGCATGCCAGAAGACGCTGTAGAGATCTGCAAACGAAACCTTCGTAAGAAACTTAACCTCCCATTTTGTTTTCAGACTTCCTAGCAAAATAAAAACGTTAAATATACTCATGCAAGTATCACTACTACGTCTTCTTAGAAACAGTAACAAAGTGATGGTCAATCCGTAAATGTAATTTATTTTATTTATAAATGTCCATAGAACAATCAGTTTACCTCGGTAATTTAGTAGATATGTAATATAGAAGCAGGTACTAAGAGGCCTTTTCTTTCGAGGAATATTATCTATGAGCTTACAGTATGTCGTTCTCTAATTGAATGTATTAGTTCCGAAAGACAACTGGTCCATCAAGTTCGGTTCCAAGAGCTTTCGGACGCACAACTCACACGGTTTCCCACGAGAAGTCCGGTGAAGGTCCGAAGTGGAGCTAACTTCGACCCGACCACAGGACACCGAGTGGAAAACACAAGTTGGGTCCAGGCGGAAGTCAGACAAATGTCGTGGTGTTCTGCTGGAGGAGGAGGAGGAGGCCGGGGCAGTGGGTCGCCTGGGACGGGCATTGCGGTGGAGCAGA
This sequence comes from Acheta domesticus, assembly GCA_031308135.1. Taxonomy (NCBI): domain Eukaryota; kingdom Metazoa; phylum Arthropoda; class Insecta; order Orthoptera; family Gryllidae; genus Acheta; species Acheta domesticus. Next base: position 128,722,500 of record JAHLJT010009436.1, on the reverse strand, counting down.
CGATCGAAATGGGCCGAAGTGAGCTGCTTGCGAACGACCGACTATTCTGAGGGCACGCAGTGCGAGGCAGGGGAACTGAATGTCAATCGGATATCAAGGCAACGGCGATAAGTACTTTTTTTGCACGTACATGAAGACTGTATATCCACGAAACAAATTTCTTTCGGGAAGGGAAAGTTTTCACATGAATCCTCTTTGTTCAAGATACGATTCAATGGTTTTCGGATGCCTTTAAGAATAGGGGAAACATAAATTTTAACACAATGTTGGCCTTCTGATGCATAACCATATTTAGAAGATATTTATACATAAAACCAGAAAACAAACGCAAATGGAGATATGTCACTCTGAAAGTAATCACACTTTCGTGTAACAGTGCAATAAATAAAAAAACAAGCACCCACAGTATGAGATTTCACGGAATAACATTATAATAAAATATATGAATTTTTCAGTCAAAATAGAAACCGGGTAATTGTTTTTTCGATTGATCCCAAGTTCCTGAATATCTAACAAAACCACGTGAAAGTTGTCAGGAGGAAGCATAGTTTTCTTTAAATTTATGCGCTTATTGGGAATTAGTAATACAGATATGTGTTTTGAAATGTAGAGATGTACGACTGATTAAGGGGAACAGGAGAATCGAAGATACAAAAAAGGATAGAGGAAGCCAAACGGCAAAGATGATAAGAAAGTGATCATTAATGTACTTTGTAATCTCATGCTAATTGTAATTTACGTTTTGTTGATCCAAGATGACTGGTGCTATAGCTTCCAGATACATAATTTGTGGGCTCTGCAAATCACCACAGCGAATTAGAGACGAACTAAAGAAGTCAGTGCCGTAAATGAATCTTTCAACATACCTGGCGGTAGAGTTTAGTGACCGTTTCTGTAAACTGCGAAGGTGTTACGCTGCAAAGCGTAACTGCATTGAATCTGTTAAGGGGGAATGGAGACAATTCAAATTCCGATAATAGAATCGGAATGGAAAGATGAAAAGACAGAATACGCGCGAGCTGCGAGGGAGGAGAAAGGTAGATTTGAAAGAGTCCAGAAAAAATAGCTGGGGAGGGGCGATTGATCGCGTCGATGCCGGCCGTCGGTCGCCATGCTGCCAATTAATACGGCGGAGGTCCGCGTGGGCGCGGCGGTTTCGGGGTGGCTGGCGGCGCTGCACAGACCGCCCCGCCGCGCCGCGCCGCCGCCGCCGCCGCCCGAGCGGACGCGCGCTCGCTCCATTTGCCACGGCCCGGCGCTCTATTGTTCTGCGGCCGGCTTCGATCCACCGACACCCTGCCTCTGCGTCCCGCCCCGCCCCGCTCGGCCCCTCCGCGCCCGCCGCGCGGGCAGGGTTTTCGTTAATCTGGAGGCGTGATTGGGCGGGCGGCACGACGGGCGACACGGACGGGAGGACGGACGTATTCGCCGGCGACGAGGAGGGAGGATGCGAGGGCGGATGGATAGGACAGAACAGGACAGGGCGCCCCACCACGGAGCAGTGGGCGGACAGGCGGGAGCGGCAGACAAGTGAGTGAGGGAAAATATAGACGTAAGCTGTGGAAAAGTTGTATGCGTGTAATAAATATTGACGAGAAGGGTTCAAAGAGAATGATAAGCGAAATTTGTTTAGATAGATTAACAACTGGAGTACCGAACTCGTCAAATATAAAAATGAATGTTTTTAATGAAATTTTTGCACATTGCGAAACAAAGGGAGACATTTATGTTGTGATTGTCAGTAGATATTTTTAAGTTAAAATAGAGAGCATTTATCGGCGTGACTGTTTAACTCTCAGATTGATTCAAATCTTGTCTTTTTAAGTTTCTAGACGAGAAAATGCTTCATGATATTGTGACTATAATTTCTTAAATTTTACTGTTGAAATTGGACCTACTATCATGACGTGAATTATCATTGTCAGTTTAACAGTGAGCATCCAAGTTGATACTGCATCATAAACCCGCAAGTGTCTCTTGAGAACGAACACGTGATCCTTCGAAAATCCACAGCCATTAGGACATACAGATGTTCGAGTTCACGACGTTGACGGTGTGTGCGTAATTATGCGTGGGATCGAACAGGACGGTTTGTTTGCGCGAGGCCAGGCTCGGCACAGTTATGCGCGTGTAGAGAGGGATGAGTGGAGTGGTATGCGGGTGCCCGTGGGCGTTCACCGTCGCATGAACCGGTCGGCTGCACAGAGAGCCCAGCGAGCAGGCCAGCCAGGCTGTCCCGCGTGAGCGATCGGGCGCATGTACCACCCGGATCCGTGATGGAATGTGCAAAGTAGATCATATCGGGAGTTCGCGCGAACGAAGGGTAGGAGTAATGACTGTACAAGAATGACGATCAGGTGAGAAGTATGCAAATGGAAAATTTGCGAATCGCAGCGAACGGAATTGAAGGAGGAATGGTGGATAAAGAGGAATGAAGTAATACGGGTAGTAATGAAGTAAACAAAAGTATACTGGGTAAGGGGAAGGCAACACAGACAGAAGGTGGAACAGTGTAGGACAGTACGAAAGTGTGTACGACAGTAGGTCAAATGAAGGGGCAAGAGGTAAGAAAAGTCATAAAGGCCAGGGTTTTGAGTCAGGGCGCAATAAGGCAGTTGAGGACAGGACTTTGAAAGAAAATGAAAACAGGGCGCAGTCCTCATTTTTCCTGTCTGCGTTTTCTGTCACAATCCACTCTACCCTTCTTTGTGTATCCCTTTACTTTATCTCATCTCCCCTTGCACTGCCTTGAAGGGCGAAGCTGTGTTGAAGTGGAACAGGACGGGGAGTGGGAGTGCATGGATTTGACAGGGCAGAGGGAGGAGGAGCGGGGTTACGCGGGTCGCATGAAGGCCAAAAGGAAAAGATTGAAGCCCTGTGGGTGGTGCCGGGAGCAAAGTGAGAGAGCTTTAACTAAGTGCAGAGGGCGTTTGCAGAGGCAGAACGGCCTGTGGGAACGGAGAGGCGGCGAGAGCCACGTGAGCCGCGCAGCCGGTATGGCAGTTTCCGGTTTCCGCGAGAGAGGCTGCCTGAAGCCGGCTGTTGGCTCAACCGGATGACCCCAGGCTTAGCGTAATGGAGTGCTGCGCGCTGTCGATTCATGGAGCTCACTGGCTGTATTTGTGTTCGAGATCAGGATCGGCTCTGTCTTTCCGTCGATGACTACACACGTGATGGATGCGAGATGAGTAACTGCAAATGTAAGGGAAGAGATTGCCTAATGACGCGATATGCTTTGAGAGATATATCGGCGTTTTCCTTTCTCTCCGTGATTATGCACGGACTGATCACTGTAGTGAGGATATTTTGAGCTTCGGAAGTATGAAGAATGGTAATCAACACTAAGAAAATATGTCAATATTCTTAGATATAAAATTCTCTAGCTGCAGTAATCAGCCTTTTCCCGGGTATTTATCGCAATCATTTGTTAGTCAGGGAAAGTAATTAATTCCGTCCACCGTATAAACGCGAGTATCACTAACAAGCACCCCAACGCTCACAACTCCTGTCCTTTCCGCACCACCCATTTCGCTCCGGTCCGCCGTCACCTCCTCCCTCCCCCCTTCTCCATCTCCCCCGCCCCCAGCTTCGATTTCTGTTCGTCTTGCGTCCTGCGCCCAGCGTCTATCATGTCTCGCCCGGACTCGCCCCCGAACTGCTACACCGCAATCTCTATATACCTAAATGCTTTGTCTAGAGTGCATTAAATTAAATTTTGTAAATAAAAACGTTTGGTGGCAGCATTTTGAATTTGCGAACCTCTCTGTTTTGTTTTCTGTCAGAAGTATTCACTCAAAATTTGGTTCATATTTCTCCATGTGTTTCAGTTATTGTGGAATAGGCGCAAACACAAAACGTAAAAGTAAAATAAATTTTTACCTATTTTTTTAATTTGGTAGTTGTGAATGAATTTATGAATATATTTTTATATTTGTTTTGATATGCTGTAATTAACATTTATAGACAATTTCAAGCAGTAGCTACACCTGTTTTTTATTTATATTTAATCATTTCAATTCATTCATTAGTTTCGTTGAGTTACTTGTAAACAATTCTTTAGCGTCCCGCTGTGGGAATACTTTCACGTAACTCTCATCAAGCAGTCCGGCACGTCTCTTCTCTTTGTCATCCCCAAGTCCCTCGCCGCTTCCGTTTACGCAGTGGAACTTGCCTTTTCTTGGACCTGCTTTCCGTACACGAGCTCCGCAAAATTCATCAAGTTCACGACATGCAATTAGCACGGACCCACCCGCAGCCCTTTAAAGTGGAGAAAAATGCGGAGGGAGAAGCAAACGGATGGGAGCGGCTGGCCGGGACAAAGCGAGTGCGTGGGCGACTCCGCGCGGACTGCGAGGGCGGCGGGAAGGGCAGGCGCTGGGCGGGAGGGGGGACGGGGACTCGGGGATGCGTATTCATCACCGGCGTCGACTTCGTGATTCCGGGAGCGCGGCCTGAGGCAGCCTCCTGCGGTCAGCGCAACGAGTTTCTGCGTCGCAGTCGTCTCCGGCCGTCCACTCTCCTTCTGCCGTCTCGTTCCGTTTCCAGTTGTCCCGGATGGCTCCGTCACTGTCACCGCCTCGCACATCCGCCGCAGACGTCCTATATTTTGTTTTCCTTGCAGTGTTTCCTCGTGCTCTGCCATTTACTTTTCATAGTCTGCAAACTTGTCACAATCAAGCCGTCAACTCATACATTTGTAGGCTTTCTTTTTTTCATCCTTTTATAATTTCTCTGTTGATTTGTTTGTTGCACCGTAGGAATTAAAGGGAATTAATATTTTTTTTTAAATGTTAATGCTCATCTACATTCCCTACCTTCTTTGTTTCTCCGTTGAGCTTTCTAATTCGATTACAATATTAAAAATCATTACGGCACAGTACATTTATGTCATTTGAATAGAAATTATGCACGTTCGACCGTATTCTTACAATATTCTTCCAACCAGCAGCCACATCATCTTAACGTTCAACATCGGCACATTCGTCACGGATCAGCAGAGTATATTTTATTATTATTACGCAAGCTTTTCTTCATGCTCCTTATTTTTTATGACTGGCATGCCTCTTCGTTTTTCTTGCAATACATGTTTTGTCTTATCTTCATTTGTACATTTTTCACTCCTTTAGTTTCTTAGGCTTTACTTTAGGCCTTCGGTGGCAACACCTGTCCTCGAGAGAGCGCCGCGACAACAGCCCCATCGATCTCTCCACTACCCCTCCTGCTCAATTCTTACCTCACGTCTCTGTTCCACCCCGCTCTAGCTCACTCCACGCTGCTCCATCCCGCTCCAGCTCGCACCATTCTACTCCAGCCCGCCCGCTCACGCTGGCGGGAGATACCTGATTGAGGGGAAAAAAATCCCGCTAGTCGACGGTAGGTCGGCGCCAGATCTCGCCATCCACGGGGGAAAAGATCAGTCACCACCACCACCTTCCGAGAAAAAACACGTACTACACTTACGGGACTAATGACCTAAGTAGTTGACGCGCCCAGAAACACGATCAATCAATCAACCACACCTTCTTCCATCACACTTCACCTCCTCCTACCCACTCTCCACCCCGCCTGCCTCGCTCCATCCCTCTCTACTAGCCCTACCCCAATCTAACCCGCCGCTTCATCCGCTCTTCCACCCCTCACTCTTCCTTCCGCTTTCAGCCGCTTCACCAGCACTCTAAACCTCTGCTCCCCCCCCCCACCCCATCCCGCTTTCCCCGCTCCATCCCGCTATGCCCCGCTCCATCCGCTTTCCCCGCTCCATTCCACTCAACCCGCTCCATTCCCACTCAACCCGCTCCATCCCACTCAACCCGCTCCATCCCCCCTCCCGCTTCACCGGCTCGGTCTTGCTCCACTCGTTCATCCCGTTCCCCCCCTTCCACTTCGCTTCAACCCTGCTCCACTCCGCCGTCAACCCCAACCGACGTCTCGCTCCGCCCTGCCCCGCTCTGCCCCGCCCCGCAGATTCGCCGGCCGCCAGACCGCGGCGCGGCACTGAGCGGACATCCGCGCGTAGAGACCGCTATTAATCTCGAGCGCACTTTTCCTCGCCATCGCCACGCTCCATCTCTTTCGCTTTAGTCATTTCTCAGCGTAGCCCGCGCTGAATATGGATGATCCGGGGATGTAGTGGCGTTTCCCTTTCGGCTCGCTGTCCGCAGGCGCGGCCGCCGTCGCTGCCGCCAGTACTGGGCCGCGCGCGGTCCCACCGCATGTCAGCGTTTTTCAAACTATTAATTAGGAGGGGTTTATACAAAAAAATCTTGACGGCGATGATAGGAATCCGAGAAATGTATTCTCTTAGTTGCACGATTGTTGGGGATCGATAATTTTCGGGCTCTTCGTAGTCAATTCTACTTAAATGACATATCAATGTTTAATATACAATTATAGCAAGTTTAGAAGTCACAGTTTGTGGAATGAAATATTAAAATACAGGTTTGGGCCTTCTTTTTCAATTCTCTTAATAAGGATTGTGCATGTTCTGTATCTCTTTAGGGAATTAGTACCACAGTGTTCAAGGACGGATCTGTTATGTTCGGATGAATAGCAAATGATAAAGGAATGTGTGATGGCTTCGGATGGTATTTCATGTCGCAATTGCAAGTCGACAGAGAAATTGAATTATTACTTCTGTGTAACTCGATTTCACGTGAATAAATGGCACTCCCCGTTTTCCGCTGAAACCAGCATTTTGCATTCTGGGAATATTAGTTTCCGAAGCAACCTGCATCGTGAGAAGCAAACGCGTCTGACAACATATTCATATATAATTTACGGAAAACAACTGACATGTTGCAGTGCAACGTGAACGTAAACACTTCCAATGGTTGTTTCGAAACTTTTTACATCTGCCATAACACGTTTTTTGGTCCGAAACGAGCGGATGTAAAATTCTGTGATTTTTGTGGACCATTGTTCTTCCGTTATCTCTGTTTTCCGTTCAGATTCATATCATCCCTTTGGGTGATTTGTTCGTATAACATTTTATTATACTGTGTGTTGTTGGTTTATCGTTCAATCGAATTGTAAAATATTCATGTTGGAAATATACGGCCCAACTTCGCCTTCATTCCTTGTTTTTTATGGAAGAAACACGACGCGACTGTGGTAGAGATATTAATAATTTCCTTTTCGGAAGCCCTGTGGGGTTAACGCTGCGACAGCACCGCGCCGCCTCTCCGCCCGCCCGCTCGCCTCCTGCCCTCTGGTGACCGAAGCGGAATACAAATGTTGCCGGTAGGGGAAGGCGCACGGGAGGGGGCGGCGGGGGGAATAGCAATGGAGAGCGCGGCGGCGGGGCGGGCGCCTTCTGGGCCAGAACTCCTTCCTAGATGGTCGTGGACGGTTCCATGGTGTTGTTTTCTTGCTTTTTTTTTTTGCTCTGGAGTTATCGTTTGTGGAAAGCAAGTTATCGTTTTTGGAAAGTAGATCTTGACTAGTTAACCATGTGATTGTAAAAGTGCGACTTGTCGATAATTGATGGCTTTCTAATCGTATCAAATTTTCCCGCGTCCAATGAATCTCTCTCTCTCTTGTTTTGTTGAATGAGTTTTATTAAAGCATTTCGATTAAACTTTATAATTATATTTCGTTTACAAGAAATGGTGATGTCAGGTATTCTGTGTATTTAAACGCAGCTAGAGGAAATACTTCTCCACATTGTGTTAGGTAAGTGGTCATTACATTCTTGCAGAGTGAAGGTGTCATTGGCATAAATCTATGAGAACCACGTGATAATCATGGTAGATTGAATCTGTTTATAATCTTATAGTTTACACATTGCATGCGTTCTGCACAAGTAGACTTGAGGTGCGTAAGGTTATCTTCTTGTGATGCTTTCTTCATTTTATTTTACTTTCGAGACAATCTCACTTACCTTTCTCTCCGTTTAGAGTGAACGCAAAATTTTCTATTAGCACCGAAAATGATATGCAAAGCCCCTTAATTTTCTCTTCTTTAAACAGAATCCTTCCGCTCGCCCATCCACACGCCCGCAATCCCAAACCCTCCTCGACCCGCTTCTCTAACTCATGTTCTTGGCCGTCTTGTACTTCTCCAGACTCGTTTCGCAGCCAGATCGCTTCTCGTCTCCTTTTGATTCATTTCTCCTGCCCTGTTTCTTCGCACCTCGTTCTTTTTCACTCCGTGTGTCTCGCCCGCCTTGCCATCCCATCCTCCTTCCCCTCTGCCTCCAGGACACGGCCTCCGCGGCGCGGCGCCACCTTCTGTTCAAATTAAGCCACTCGGCGGGAGTAGGCCCGGAGGGCGGAATCCCCACCCCCCGAGAACTTCCGCGCCGTGCACCTGAACTAAGATTAGATCCAGGAAGGAGACAAAAACACGCGGGCGCGGGAAAGGCGTTATGTGAGTTGCGCTCTGGAAAGACCGCGTCATCATACATATTTCAAAACACGACGGATTGGATTTTACGGAAACTAAAGGGCGTTTCCCTTATTCATAACGCGAGGTGGCGCGGGGTCGCGTGGGGCCGAACGGCACGACGAGAAGGGCTTGCAGAACAGTGGTGGGGCTTCCAAATCTTTCGCACAAATGCATTTTGCAGAATGCGTATTTTCTCAGTAATAACCTTGTATTCCTTATTTGGAAAAAAATACTGTTTCCCACTGCCATTGCAAATGGAATACGTTCTTGTAAAGTCAGCTCTTACTCTTACCTTATGTTAAGTAAGAAATTACTTTGTCAATTGAATTGTTCAAATTGATTTGAAAATTAAGTGCCAGTAAATTAGCAGTCATTGGCATTGAGATCCAATGAACTTTAAGAAATATTTTCTCTTTTAAAGAAATACTTTTAAAAATATAAAAAATTCGAATGATTTTAATTGTATTGGTTAATCAAAAACGATACGTAAAAGAGTTATTCAATTAGTTTCAATCAGTAGTATTCTTTAAAACTATTTTTCGTATTACAAACATTCTATGTTAACTACTTTGTAGATCTTTAATGTACAGATTGCATCAAAACACTTCTACTTTCTTTTGACAGTGTCACAAAACGTACGCTAGAAACAACAATAATAATAATACTTCTTCAGTACCCATTTGGTCAATTTCAATGCCATCAGACTTTCGATAGTTACGAATTACCCTGTCACCTAATGTTATCACCACTTCACACATCTCTTCCAGAATTGCACTTTTTTCTCGTTTTTTGCCCGTCTGTTTCGCTAAAACGAACCATCGTGGAAAAACAGCTGCGAGGCGGGGCGCCGCGCATCGAAGGCAGCGACGAGCGCGACGTAACGAGGCGACGCGGGCGAACGTGCGCAAAATAAACGAGGCGGCGAAGATGGCGCCCCACCGACCCTCCTCTCCCCCCTCCCTCTACCACCACCCTCTTCGCTCGCACTCACCTGTCTTCGGACACCGTGAGAGGGAACGCGCTGCTGCGCCAGGAGGACTTTTCGGCCCGGAGCCAACGACCAAGTTCATTCCGAGCAGTTGCGAAGAAAGGTCATGTAGAGGGGCGTAGGACGAAATGGGTGGAAAGCCAAGAACACTCGCCAGTGGCTCTCAGACATTATTGGAGGTGACGTTTCAATTATATATTCTTATTGTAAACTGGCGTGGTCAGCATTTCTCGGAAGTGGTTCTTGCTGTGCAAGAATAATTGTCTTAGTGAAATAGCGAATAAGATATTTAATAGTATATGTGATAAGGCGTTGACGAGAGAACTTGCGAATTTAGTGTGGTTTGTGACCAGCCGCTGATGTGATGAAACTCAACACATAGCAAGTGTCAACGAAACATGAAGTAAAAAATATGCTTCTCCTTCCGCATAAGAGAAAAGAGCAGATGAAACTACAATCGATTTCAAGAGCAGAATCAGGAAAGAGGCAGACAAAATTAACAGACCGACAGAATCATTAAGAGCCTGCCAGAAAAGACAAAAATGCATTAAGGAAATTTCAAGTTTAAGAATATTGTCTGGGAGGAAGAAAACGACAAAATCCGGTGGATCCATTCGAATAATGTGGAACAGCCCTGCAATGAAACAACTTGAATTGGGGGAGAGGGGCAGATTTCGGTGATAAAACAGAACAGTCGGTAAGAAACCAGGGACGCGAAAGCGACGAGCTACTGGGTTCAAGAATGTTGCGAAGGCATTGCAGCTAAGGTAAGGCACGGTCTGGGTGGAAATGACGTTACGTGAGAGATCGAGTCCCCGGAGAGCGCTGCGCGGTAGCGAGGAATACAAGCCGAGGGGACGGCGCGGCTGTAAAGGGACGACGAGAGAAGAAAGCGAAGATCACAGAAGCGAGCACGATGGCTTTTGTACAAGAATGGCATCAGTCGGTGACGACGAAAATCCGACTCTTCGATCGGATTCTTTACCGTTAACAATGGGAACGCACCTAAAGATTCGGCTTCGTAGATTTCCTTTCTTTTATTTGCGTTTCAAAATAGCTTTTATTCTAGGTGTATTTGTCTTCTACCAGTAATTATACCTCATGAATTTAATTTTGTACTTGAGTCGACTGAAACGAATTTATTTTCTTAATAGTGAATCCGTTACATCTATTATTTTGGAAGGTAGTTTTAAGTGCCTGTATTTTTTGCTGAAAATTCACCTCTTAAATACATCCGGTCACATCTCAAAAGTTAAACTTGAATTTGCGTTTAAGGAAGCGCGTTGGAATAAATTCTAATTCATAAACTAATTGTAATTTAGCAGTTACATCTGCGGTCATTTTGAAGAAAAATGAACGGAAGGATTTATACCAAAACTCTTTATTTCTTCACCCCGTTTATGTTATAAAACGTACTCGATAAAATAAGCGAAAGAGAAATATATGGGACCACCTCTTCAGCTTCCATATACTAGTATACTCTAGTGCAAGTTACTCAATTTTACAAGTAGCAAACAGCTTAGGGACTTTCTATGTGTTATTTTACTGTCATTGTGTAAGCCCTTAGTGGTCTAATATACATATCACAATACGGTATATAGCCAAAGCGATGACATTCGCAGTGATTGCTGTTAGTCTCATGCGGAGCCATCAACGGATATTGGCATTGTTTGCCTTTCGAAAGTTCGCGGAAGCGGGTATGAAATGTGTACCTCCATTACCCAGTGATAGGCATTCAATAAATGAGCAATGCGGACTGTTGCTCGGTCGCAGCCACTCTGGAAGGTAAATTTTGCACGGAGGCAATGCGTGACAAATGCGACGCTTTGCTGCTGACGTCAGAAAACAGTGGTCTGTCAGACGCAGAGGCGCATAATTACTCCTCTCTGCATTCACAAACACCCTGTCAGATATCCTTGCTCTCTAATCGAACGTATTGAACTGAAAATTTAAAAAAAAAACTGTTATAAGTCATGTAAATCTTTCTTTTCGAAATAGATTTTTTACGCTCCAATATTTTGAAGCTTTTTGTTTGGATGTAATTAAAATAAAGTTAGTAAACAATTTCAATGGGATTCATTTATTATTTGTTTCAAAACTTGTAACAAAAAATCTTGTGAAAATCGTTCTGGGAATTAAATGTATACACTTTAGTTTGCTTGGCGTGACTTGTGCCAATATAATATCGTCATACCTCACAGAAATTTTCGTATTTATTTTAATTTATAGTTGATTATTTGTAATACATTTCGTTCTTACCATTCACTTTTAAGAAGATTCCTTGGAGAAGAAGGACAAATGCAATTGTTTGAAATGAAATCAACATCAAAGTGTTATATCTAGAAGATACAATACAATTCTTAGTAACGGCAGTGATCTGAGCGAGTTTTATTTCTTAGAATTTTCGGTTTTATTTTGACATTATTTGAAAAGAAAATTCCTCGGCATTCTCTAATAAAGATCTAAATTCATTAATATTGGTGTAACTTTACGTTAAGAACCGACGTTACTCTACCTATATAAAGTTGTATATCTTATTACTCTAGAGTCTGGTTACTCTAGAGTCTGTATATCAAGAAAAAAGTGTTATGCAGCAGAAATAAAATTATGGAAAATCTTAGAAATACAAAATAAATAAGAAAAAAATAAACGAAGTAGTTGACCTTCCCCCTTTTAACATGTTTTGCTCCTCGAACTTGGATTATTATTTATAACTTTTTTATTTTACCTAACTTGCGGCAAGAGATGCGATTTGTACTCATTGCACATTGCGTTGCACATTGTTTTTACGTTAGATATTGGTGATCAAGGTTTTCTCTCTACCTAGTCTGTAGTATCTGCTATTACAACTCACCACAAACCTCTATGCTAGGGTTGTCCACTGGCGTCCCGCGGACCTCATGCGGCCAAAGCTGCCATTTATTGTGGCCCGCGAAAATGTATTAGTCGAAAGTGATAGTCCGTTTCATCCATGTCGGGCGGAAACACAGTGCGCCTAGCGCCAGCACCCTGCTGAGGTCAACTACCCTTTTAATGTAAAAATAGGTTAAGTTTAGTTTTAAGGATTTTTTTCTAGTGTATACAGAAATTCACAATCACCCTTATGTATTTCACTGCGTTATGCATGATACGGTCTGATATCACGCATGGTTTCATCGCCCCCCCCCCCCAACACCACCATTTTAGCACAGCCGGGAACATTGTCAAGGCCAACAATGCGTGAAAGTCAGATGTGGATCGTCCGAGTAATGAAAATAATGGCCCGCAACCTTATTAAAGGTTTTTGTTATGGCCATTGAGGCGTTACATATTGAATATCCCTGCTCTATGCAGTCATCGTAGCGGCATCTTCATGATCTAACGTTCATTTGAGCACCTGTTCGTCTCGTCTCGCTGTTTCCATCTTTGAGACTGTTGTTTCTATCATCTCACCACCACCTCGGCAACTGTCGGCGAGCGCGTCTTTTCCTCCGCGTCACCTCAGACGTTCCCCCTTCTCCAGCGCGGCGCCTCCAGGCCCGTCACATTACTCATGCTGCAGCTGGCCCCCGCGAGGCCCGCCGCGCGCTAACACGCCGCCTGCTGTAAAAAGTTTCGTAATGAGTAGCGCCTCCCGACGCGACATACATCACAGCCACGGGAGCGCCCCCGTCGCACCGCACACGCCGCCGCCGCCGCCATCTCCTCCGCTGCCGTGGCGTTGCCGCGGTGCCGTCGCGTCACTGGTGCCCCCGCCGCCGCTGTGGAGCCGCTGGGCTGTTCGGATGTCCTCACTGTGTAACGGCGGGTCGGGGTGAGATGAATAGCCGACGGAACTGAAGTACGGATGTGGCGAGAGGCAGAGACTGCGAAATATCGGAAACAGCAGAAAGGAGGAGGGAACAGAAGAACGGAGTGGTGGTTGCGGTAGGAGGATGGCGCTCAGGTGTTTGTAAAGAAAGCATACAGGGAAAGAGCGTAGACATGGAAACAAAATAATAAATGGCGGTGGCGAGAGAATCGGCGGTGGAAGCTGTGAAGTCGATGGCGATGACGAGAGTGGCAGTAACGTGTTTCCGTTCAGGCTGGTAGTGTTGTTTCCGTAGCAGCAGCAGCAACCGAACGCCAGCAGTAATGGCAACGGCGTCCGTGCCTTCGCCCTTACAGCCGCTGCAGCTTTCCATGTTGTCACTATTACCATCCGCATCAGACCGAATCAGAACAGCCGAATCAGAAATTCTTTCCAGTTACTGTCACCCTCTCTGTCGCCTGCGACGCCGACGTCACAGCTTCCACCGCCGCTTTTTTGCTCTTCGGTTTTTTCTTTGCCACCTCTGCTTACGCTTCGTTTTTTGCGCTTCCGCCCCCTTCACATTGCGGCCAAGTGCAATGGGGGACGCCATCGGCATCCCCCGTTCTGCTTCCTCCAACTGGTGCCACCATCGCGAGGTGGCCATTACCTCCGCTGTAGTCAGCGTTGCCAGCGCTCGACGCCCTGGTTGTCACCTTTGTAACTACCATGTTCTTGCCGTCGCCCCTACTGCCGTTCTCATGTACGTATTTTCAACTTCTTCCGCCAACCCGACAGATGACTTTCGCCTCGCGGCGGATTGTCGTATGTATTATTAAAATTTGTATATTGGACAGTGAGGTTTCCGACGACTTGGTGTGAGTACGACTGTACGTCACGTCGGCGGTTGCATCAAAATGAAAATTTTGTGCGATATTAGAGCCGGAGCTGATACACAATGATTATAAATATTCTGAAAATAAAGAGCATTGGACCTTCCATTTTTCTACTTTTTCATTTAATCTAAGAAAATATAAAACTTTACAGTTGTTATGATTTTCCCCAATCGCCGGATACGTGGAAAAATTCTTTATAGTATAAGTTGTGGATTTCGTTTTCCCTCTTCTTCAACTGCTGGAAGTGAATCACATAGTCCACTTAGATTAATTATCTATGGATTATATAGTTTTTGTCTTGTAAAAATATTTATATAACGCCGTTCTATTCTATAAACAATTATATTATCCAGTTCGTATGAGAATTCCTAGTTGGATCGAAAACGTTATAGGTAAGTAACGTTACACTGCTTGTTGCAGTTGATCGATCTTCAGACTGCAAATAATTTTGGATTCAATAACATGAGTGATTTTGCCAATGAAATACAATAAATTTCCTTTCTCGTGATCTTTATTTATTTTTCTCGTGATCTTTGGTTTTAGCTCCTTACTTATCGATGCAGAGAGGTGCATGTTCCTTGGGCGTCTGAGTAGCCCACTCCATGTCGCTTAATGCGAAACCCATTGAATGCCCGCAGGCGCCTTCGGCGGCTCATGTATCGGCTGATCAAAGGGAAGGGCGCGCTTGTCTCGTGTTGCTTTTACTGCAAGCAGCCTTTATCCTCGCCTAAACTTTTAGAGCTAGAGAAGTTCCGAATTTCCTTGTAATCCAGTAAACGTCAAAAGTCTAATGCACCTGATACAAAATTATTTTATACCTGCTCATCTGCCATCGTTCGTGCGGGCGTTCCTATCACAGACGAGGGGCAAATACAAAACATGAAACACATTTCTCTATATAAATTTCAGAATTTTGCGCAATTAAAATGTTTTAGGGATTTTAGATGCTTTATTCAGTTTTTTTCCACTGACAGTTTTGCAATTGCATTTCCAAAGCGTTTCGCTTAAGTTTTGAAACTTTGTTATCATATTTTGTTTCAAATGATCCTTTTTTTAAAATTATGGTGTACATATGTAAATATTTCTAAGTTTATTTTAAAGAAGGAATAGATATGATATTCATCTTACATCTTAAAATATTGTAAAAACTTTTATTGTCACGACTATCTCGTAGATTGATTCAATATGCTATATTCAGTGCGCTATATAAATTCTTAGCCATTTTCGAGACAGTTTTTACGAAGATGATTTTAGACTGGAAAATCGTTGAATATAAACATTGTTTCTCATTATCATTCCAATATTTTTCAAACGTAATGAAGACATAAACTGTTTCATGAAAATATAAGTTGAGAACAAATAATGGATGTAAAAAGTCATGTGTTCTGTTTAAACGACGAAATAACAATGTTTTCGTTAACGAAAAATGGACAAGGCGCACCTGAATTTTCCGTTGTAGCAACGAATTTATTTAATTTATTTTACGTCAAAAACGGTTAAAAACTGTGTGATGTGCTACAAGGAGAAGTGTATTCTGTGCACGTTTTCTTAATTCTGAGATTCCTACCCTAAGCCATATACAAGTTGAATTCTGAATACAGAAAGAAATGAGCATTTTTCGCAAGAATTAACAAGATATTCGCTCCTATATAACAAATTCTATTTTGAAGGGTAAATCAGCTATAGGTTTGGGCTCTTATCTCTCATCACGTCCTTCGTGAAAAAATAATACTTCCTGCCGCGACAACATGGAGAACGTTATTAGAATAACTATATTTCCCGGTGAATTCTAGAAGGGGTGCACAGGTAATGAAGTTATATTTAGGTCCAGAACCAAAACAAGGGGCATTTCAGCATTTCTATTTCTTAAGTGTAGACTATCATAAGGCAATTTTTTCGTCACTGACTACTCTTGTATTTATGAAAATACTTCTTGAATGAAATTAATGCCATCATTATCATCAAAAATAATAATATAATCTCCTTGCAATGCCTTTTCTTCTACGTTTCGGGAAGCTGCTTGTGTTCATTTTGGCTCTCATTGTAGTGGCGCGGAAGCGGGGCAGCGCGTTTTCAGCCTAACGTGCGCGGGGCCCCGTCGTTGCCGGCTGCCGATGGGCGCGCGGCGGGCGCTGTCCGTCTCTTACTCGCGGGAGGCGGCGCGTACTTCCGCGTCCGGTCGGCGCCGCGCGATCCATTACTCGGGGACGTCCGAGGGCGTCCGGCGCCAGGCGCGTGGGCGGAAGCGGGGGGCGCGGAGGGCGGAGATGAAAAATCTCCGCGCAGCGACGGTGGATGGGAGCGCGGCTCGACTCGTGGGGAGGCGCAGCTGGAGTACCGACGGCGGAAGCGGGGGGAACGGACGTGTGGTGCGGGATGGTCGGAAGGATGAACGAATGGAAGTGGGAGTGGCGGTGGAATGTTACTTGGATTGCGGGACAGCAGGGATGCTATGGAGGGCTTGCCATGAAGACGGTAAGAAAAGTCGTACGATGTTTGGATGTCCTCTCTATGTGTCGGTGGTTCGGTGGGATGAATAGACGACAAAACTGATTATACCGATGCAGCGAGAGGGCAAACACCGCAAAATATCGGCGGCAACCTGTCGGAGAACATAGGAACATGGCTTTTTAGAAAATGAAGCACGCATGATGGGAAGACGGCTCGATGTTATTACTGAAGAAGACGTAGTAAGGTTATGGGAGTGCGGCGCGGTGGAGACGGGGCTAGAGCGGTGCGGTTGAGACAATGGGGGTGGGTGAAGAAGCTGAATGGCCGCTGTCAAAGTAACTAGGGAGGCGAAGAGCGAACTAGCTGCAAGGCTGGAACGACGTGGGTGTAAATTCAAGCTGAGAGAAGCGCTTTCATGTGCCTCGGGTGTGCATATCTGCTGTCATGCCGATAGACGTAAATATTTTTCTAAAGAACTATATATTGAATAGAATAAAAATGGACGTGTATCCTGTCACTGCAAAGTTCTTTAATACATTACTGCTCATAATGAAGGACTTACCCACTTGGTTTGAATAATTTCTAAGGCTGAGTTCTCCTAATTGTATACTTTGCTTCCGTTTTCTTCACTAGACGGCACTTTACTACTATTTAATTTTGAACTTCTATGTATAGTTCCTATCGTATCGTCCTTAATGTTACTACGGAAATGTGCGGTAGAATGCCTTCATTCTTGGCGTACTAGGTGACTCATTTTCGCCCTTCACTATTGTCTTAACGCCGGGGCAACGTGCTCTTTTTCTAGGTTGTAACCATGGTATTAACTATGTATTAATGGGAAACAGTTTGAAAGCAAACAACACAGTTACTATACTCTAGATTGGTTTGGCATCGTTTTGATTAATATGCTTAACTCCTGCTTAAAGAGTTACAGCCATATATTAAAGGCTGTTATGATTTTCAATTAGTTGTTTGATACGTATTACGTTCATTCTTTATCAGTGTGGAGACATCTTGCTCTGAGCGACTTATATCCCTCGGTATATTGTGTAATGGAGAAATTGCATGTGGCCTAAGCTTATAAATGTACAACCTACGAGGAGGTATGATGTGACAGAAAATAAATCTTTCGTATCATCACGAGTGACTAGGAAAGATGCATTGAGTCGTCGACGGTGCGAGAGTTGAGCTGCTTCTTCGCCTCCGAGAACTCTATCTGCGTCGGGAGCATCGTCGCTGCGGAGAATTAATATGCTTGTCGCAGGACACACCCTAAGCCGGTTCGCTTCGTAACTCGCGCGAGGGCAAGATTTGAAGGTCGTCTTCGTGTAGCGAGCGCGGATTACGAAGCGCGCCAACAAATCCCTGCCGCCGGTGCGCCCGGTGGAGGGGACAATAGGATTATTAAGTTGCAGCAGCTTACTCAGAAGATCTACGGGCTTTGTTCCACTTATTCCTTTAATGAGCCCGGCCGTATCGCATGCAGTCGTTTGGTGCTGGAAGTCGATTTCGTCACTGGCGGCATGCTGAATCAAGTTGTTGAAGCGGGAAATCGAAATGGCTGGCGGAATTGTTTTCATTCCGAGAGATTTCAAGATGAATGATGAAGCGAAAATAAAGCGGATGTATTACTACGAAATGTGCGTAGTTGAAAATATTTAACTATTCGTAATGATATTCGTTATTAATTTATTCTGATTGATGTGCTGAGTTATTCTCAATTGTAGTTGGCAACTTAATTAACACAGTTTTCTGTGAACATTTTACATCATAGAACTGTTTTCTAATATACTTCTAGGTTTCTAGAATTAAACAAAATATTGTATGTTCTGTACACTTCTGTGTGAAGGCAGTTCTCTTCTATCCCGTTTTCTTAAAAATACTCACACGGTAAGATGTTTTATAAAAATCAGCGTTTATGACTTTGAAAAGTTTGCATGTCTTTTAAGAATGAACAGTTATGCTTTTCACAAACTGTAATTTGCAGTTATGTTTATATTTCAATTCTTACTTCTTCAAAACGATAGAATAGTTGCTGTATCATCATATTGATGGCAGATTACACTTTAATGAACATACGTAACTTCGGAGGTTCAGTAATAGCTGTGCATAACTTCACATTTTATGTGAAATGTTCTAATTATAGTACTACTAAATTGCCAACATATATTTTTACATTTGCTTCCATTAAATCCAGAGCATTTTGTACTTTAGCTAAAATGGAAGTAGAGTCATGTTCATTAGTGCCATCCATTAAATCACAAAACTGGTACTCGCTCTTTCACGTTAACCGAGTTCTCTGAATGCTATTGAATTTCCCAGCAAACACGCATCCGAGCCCTCGAAGTAACAAATTACCCGCAATTATGCACGCAATTGCGCCCAGAAATTCTGCGACGAAGAGAGGCTGTATCGAAAGTTTATGCGAGCTGCCACAGAGATGTGGAGTTAGTAACTGTGCTGCGTTGTGTGAGAGCCGGTTGAGCTGTCGACGAAACCCAAGTTTCTGAACTTTGAAGTTTGTCATTGCCGTAAATGTTCCCTGTCGCTGGGCGGCTATTGTGCGTGTGGGTGCTCTTCAACGCACTGCAATAAAGTCGAGTTCTTCGACGCCAAACCCCAGCGATTTTCTTTGCTCTCTCGTTAATAAAACTTAAACGAAAAGTAATCACGGCCATGTGTCAACAGAATCGCTTTCAATTTAACGGAATATTATACGTTTTAAAGTAGATTTAAACTCGATTCACAAGCTACTGTGTGGACTTTGGCTAGGCATTCAGCCTCAAAGCCATTGGAGGACACACTGGCATTCAATGTGTAATGCGATTATATTCCCTTAATATGTATGTAAATCAAATCTGAATTAACTCTCACACGTACGCACGCACACATACAATCACAGTCACCCTTAGTTGCGCACGCTTGAAAACAGCTGCCTTTCGGAAACTCAGCGGTTCCGGGCAAGTTTCAATCGATATGCGGGCGAAAGGGAATGAATATGGATGTAGCGACGTCATCTCCGTTAGGCCGGGACATAAAAGAAGGCAGCTGAAGGCAGCTCTAGCCGCCCTCGGGATGTGGTGTTAGACGCAATACCGAGATCATTATCCCCTTCCTCAAATGGCGCGGTCCTCAGGAGGAGCAGGGTTTTCGTGAAGAGGGACCTACCGTCGGCGCCGAAGCAGAAGGGAAGGAAGGCGAAACCAGGCGAAGGAGACGGAGGGGGCGGGAAGGTATTGAAAGGAGAAAGTGGAGGTGTTGGCGTCAGATTGAGTACCTAGCTTTGCTGATGGCACTGAATGTGAATATGAATGTGATGGTGAAAGAGGTGATGGTGACGACGGTCGAGCCAAGCATGCTTAATCAGTTATACCTTCCACATCAGCTGCTTCCGTTACATCTCTCATCTTTTTGTTCTTTTCATTGAGTTGCCCATTTCTAAGTTCTCACGGCATTTTGGCCTCTTTTTATCTCATTCCTCTTGTCTAACTTTGCTACAGAAAATGTGTTCTTATTTTCCTTTTACATTTTTGTCCGCTCGGCGGAGTTTCCGTATCTCATGCTATCATCGATCACATCGATACTTTAACAATCCAACCGCAACTCCGATTCTGCTTTTTATTTCCTTTTCTTCTACCACTTTTGCCATTCACGCGCACGCATTCAGAGAAGTGAGATTCCGTTCATACGTAAAAAGGAAATGGAAACGTGCACTGAGAATAGAACGAACAATTTCAGGCCGACGTTGAATGTAGATCGTTGCTTGTCCTACAAACGCAACAAACACATGAATAGCTTTCTATGCTTCTCTCAATTCGTGACATAAAATAGAAGTTTCAATGCTTATTTTTATACACTTCCTTTTTTGTGAACGAAATCTAATGATGATGCACCAAAGCATAGCTTGTGTATTGACGTATTCAAATCCGCAAAATCAAATGTTAAACATACGAGTCATGTAGTGGAATGTTTAAATTACAATCACTGTTGGGTCGACTTATTCAATTTTAACATCGTTTCGACTTCTCTCTGAATTAGCACAATATCGATGTATGTTGTATGTAAACTAGCTGATGAGGAATTATGCTTTTTTAATGCAAAAACAGTGCAAACTCTTTAATTGTGGGAATTAAGAAACGTAAAGGTTAAAACTCAACGTCGTGGAGCAAAGAATTAAATCTTTAATGAATTTCTACCCTTATATTACTAATTGAATTCATACACTTACGCCCGTTATATTTTACGTATGAAATATGTTAGCTCTTTACGCTGTTTTATTTTTGAAATAGAAACTTCCTTTCGACACACCGTGTTTCATTTGTCATTTTCGAACTCGCGGACCGCAATCGATCAATGCGATTACTTTTGCCTTTGTAATTGTGTATCTAATGACGCAGAGGATTGTAATTACAGACTGAAATGTTGAGCAATATCCTCGCAGTAGGATGACCACATTTTTCTTCGTTTAGCATATAATTCGTATTGCTCGCTTCCATTGTTTAATACTTGGGTATCGGAGAGTCACTGGACAATTCTAACCATTCCCATTGAGATAAAACAGTTGTATTCTCGTTAGGGATATAGGAAAACTAGAAACACTAGCGTCATTTAAACTAAAAGAATTACGTTATATCAATGACTAGGGAGCGGATTTCTATGATTTTGCATATTTTTAGCCGTTGTTTCAGAGCATATTTCAGGTGCATATATCGTTAAAATAGACGTATCTCTAAAACGTTTCATCTTTCTTAGAATCTACTATTTATTTGTGAGAGTTCATTGATTAGAATAAGCTTGTCACAGTTTGCGTTTTTTCTATTCTGTAGATGGTAAAATACTTCATGTCAAAATGTCGATATATTTCTTGATAGCACATTATTTTAAATCAGGCAGAAGAAATGCAACAAGACATACAATGTACTTCACTAAGGTGAATGTTTATAGTACTTAACTTATTTCTCCCGCGAAGTAAGGTAGATTCTATTATGTTTGCACAGAAATATCGTTTCATTCACTATCAATTCAATATCATTTCACAGGAAATGAAATGTTCATTTTTATTGCGTATTGAAGAGCATATTTCAGACATTTTAGGGCATAAAAATCGTCTCTCTGTTGATAACTTAGGGCACATACTATGTGTGCCCTAAGTCATCGATACATATTTTATATATCAATTTTACTTCACTTCTGAGCGCGCAGTTCGAACTGGCGGCAGCGACACGGGCGCAATTAGTTTTTTTTCGAACTTGGTAAACGCTCAGTTAGAATGTATCTAGAAGAAAAATAACGCTTTTAAGAGAGGAACATTATTTATTGAAATAATTTAGACACTATAATCTTTATTTAATTTATTGAAACCTTCCTAAAAATTAAAGCATGTTGCTTTTTAAGAGTTCTGCTTGTTGAAATGCTGATTTCCCTAAATAATCCATTCTTAGGATTGTATTCTTCCAATTGCATTATTTAGTTCATAATAACCGCCTAAATTTCAATTATATTCCAAATCGATGTCCACTCAGTTCCACCATTTTAGTGTATTGTTTACCGACTCTCGCCGGAAGGTCCCAGGGTTTGAGTGCTGACTGGATTTTCGACACTGGCTACAGAGCTAGGTCGAAACCGTTGTCTGGAGGAAAATTCTTGATCGGTAGTTTTTCGTGATTTCTCCGATCAACAACAGTCATATACAAGAGTAGTACACTAACAAATGGATCACGAATCGCTAGCAATGTTTCCTTCCTCCTCCTTATTCTATCACCTTCTCTTAAGTTATACTCACTCACATGCAATATATCCCAGTCAAATTAGACCAAAAACAGATGATCGAAGGAAATAAATCCTAGATTTTTGAAACATAGCATTGTTTACTGTTACCTATCCCATATTCTAATAAAAATCTTGAAGTGGGAGAGGGTGTAAGTGGGGGGTAGGCGGGGTGTAGCTGTTTCTACTTTCCTGTATACGTACGTATACACGGAGTGATATACGTGGTAAAAGGAAAGTTATGTAATACTGCGCGAAAAAATGGCCAATTTTCGCCAGAAAAAAATTCGTTGCCGGACGCTGAAAACGAAAAAGTAGATAAAACCAGTTGCTAAATTATGAGAAAAAATCACCTAACACATGGTGTAGCCAGAACCCTTCTTTTGTGGGTTCTTGATACCGAAAAACCAATTGAAACGAAAACGTCCGTCTGTCCGTCCGTCCACCCTTCCGTCCGTCTGTGAACACTGCTAGCGCCTAAACCATACGTACGATTTCTTTCAAAATGGATATTCCCCGCTCGATCTGGTTATAGTCAAAGCTTTGAGATTTTGAAAAAGATTCTTCAAAATTTGGGGGTACTTTACATGAAGCCCTCCGGACATTTTCAACATTTTCTCGAAAACTGCTCCATATATTTTCTTTAAATTTCTTGTTAGAATAGAGTAAAAACACTTATTAAAAAAGGTGGCATAGATCCGATATCCACTGATAACTTTGAATTTCCGAAAATTTCAGAAGTTTGAATATTTTTCGGCATCTTTCCACAAGTACTAAATTAAAGATAGAGATTTATCTTGCAAATAAAATTTGTTCTCCAAAGTGAATTCTATCATTAGGGTCATGGATTTTTTTAATTGTAGTAGTTTTCGGGCAATATTGCGTGCAATATTTACAATTTAAAAAAATACAAAAACAAGATTTTCTCAAAAACGGCTTCAAATTTTTTCTTTAAACTTTTGGTATGGATAGTGCTAAGTGTACTCTATGAAATAACATGATTGCCATATTGCTCTATTCATTTGTTTTTTTTCAAAAATTACAAATTTTTTTTCTTGTCTTCCATGTCGGTAATATTTAGATTAGTGACGATTTGTTGACATTATATTTACGAGTACATGTGCTTTAAATAAAGTCAAGTAAAGTTTCTCGAGAACGCAACTGTTTTCTGGGAAAACCAGCTCAAAATTCCGCATTTTCAGAAACACACAAACGCCATTTTCTCATAAATGTCTCCATTTTTTTCTTCAAACTTTTGGAACGGATAGTGCTAATTGCACTATTTTATATGACGTAAAGTTCATTTGGGGGTATTTTTTGTTTATTTCAAAAATTACACAAATGTATTTTTTGAAAGATCTCTCACATCTTTAATATGCACATTACAAGCAATTTGTAACTTCAAATAAATTTTTTTGAAAACTTAAAACTTTTTGTGAAAATGAGCTTCAAATTTCGCATTTTTAATAGTGCTTAAACGCCATTTTCTTAAATACGGATACAAATTTTTGAGGGAAAATTGTTTTACAGGACAAGGTTTTTGTGTTCTTTATCATTCTAAAATTAATATTTCCGTTCTACCATTAGGAACCCGAAAAAATTAAGAAAATGTCAAAAATATGTAGTTTGGGCGGCGATAGATGGCTGCTGGCACGACTATGTGGCAATTGCGAATAGCTAGTCCAGTCCCAAGGAAATCGAAAACAAATACGGAAAGTCTGTGCCATTCTGTAGCACCACTAGTTTGCATATATCTTAAAAAATAATCCATAACTATAAAGCCTATAAGAAAATTTTCAAGCTAATATAAATTTTATCCATATCATAATTTTTGTTTAGCGATCACATCGTGCACTAAAATTAACAAAAGTTTGACTAACTCTGTAGTTACGCAATTGCGGATTCCTCCCTCCCCCCACATTTGATGTTGAGTTTTTTACACCCGAATATCGATTTTTCAAAGATGTCTGTCATATGGATATTGAAACTGGAAATAAAAAGGCCTATATCCTTTAGACCGAAATCCCTTTCGTTTTTGATAAAAGAGAAGATTTCTTTCTCCAAGTCCACTTTTCCAGTGACTGCCCAGAAATGTCATTCATGGTTTAGGACGTACCGCATTCTTTGGCGAAGCAGCTAAATTCATACTTCTGCCTGCTCGAAGAACAACCGTTAGACGCCGAACACGATTCTCATGTAACGGCTATTTACTCGCAACATTAGTCCTTCTCACCAACGGATAACGTACATGGAGTTATGTACCATCGCATGCAGATGTAAAGACGTGCGACAGTATTCGCTATCTTTTAGGCTACTGAGCGACGAACGTTGAAGAACGGCAAATGTATACCATACTATTGAGGTGCCGTTCCCCCCACCTATTCAGGGGAACTCCACTCAATTTACAAATCTTTCTTTATTGACATTTAAGAACTCAGTTGTGTTATGTCGTGCACGAACCATGTCGATCTTTGCAATTTCTGTAATCATTAGCATTATCAAAGGTTCATCGATAGACCAGTGAACAAAATTCAACCAATGATCATTCAAACCACTTTATGAATTATTCCGAGTAATCGGACCACACTTGCCTACATGTACAGTGATCGGTGTTTTTACATCGCACAACATAGACAAGATTTCATCTAATCTATCATTTCTTGGGGAAAATTTATTGAAAATTATGAGAATATTTATAAAACAAGCAATAGTGAAATTTCCAAATTCAGTGAATTGCAGTCTACGGAATGATGATGTAAGTATAAAAACAAAGCTTTTTCCATAAAAGAAACATTTCATTTTTTTATGAAACCGCATAAATGTGGGTTTTACAAAAAGAGATGGCATCTCTCATTTTAACATTTATCTGAAAAGAGAGACATTGGTGTAAATGACATTTCCTCATTACCCGTGAAAATAACTGTTGAAATAATGAACTTCAACAATTTATTTGAAAAGTTATTTGGAATTTTTACGAACAGGTCCGTGGAATGGAGCTGAATTTCATTTGACAGGTGTAGATTTCAGTTTTTATGAGGTGAGCCCATTTTGGCGAAAATGAGAGAAAATATGCTTGTTCTCATTCGATGTCATTTCGGATCAGAGTTAGTCGTTACTCGCACGTTTCCAGAGTATAATCCGAGCTCAGCTCTCCGGGATTAGAAAGGAGGTTCCTCCGCACGATAATCCTCCTATCCGCCCACCCGCAAGCAAGACATTCAAATTCCATTACGCGTGTCCGCATAACCCACATATGATCCGCAGGGTCCGTGCTGATGGTGGCAAGAAGCGCCCGACCGGGCTGCGGCGTAGAGCCGGAGCGAGGGGAGAAACTTGCGAATAATGGACGTGGAGGAAAGGAAACGCCAGGGGACGCGACGGGTGAAAAGGAAGCGAAGAGGGTTAGAGGGATTTATTCTGCAAATACTTACAAATTCTGGTGGCAGAATTTGATGATGATGATGATGATAATAATAATATAATACAATTGCAATACTACAACAATAATACAATAGCCATAATACAATATTAATAATAATACAATAATAAAAATAATACACAACATAACAATAATAATTAGTAAGCAAAAGAAATAAAAGCTCGTACGAACCACAGCAACAGAACTACTGCATCGATTTTGGGTAAGTTATTGCTTGTTGTCCTACTTCACTTCACCAAGCTACTTTCCATGCCCGGTCCATTTCACTTCTTTTCTCCAACCCGCTTCCCTCAGAACATTTCACTGAACCCAAAACTACACTGCACTGCACTTAACTAGAAGCCCATTTCTTAAGTACAGTGCAGTGTAGTGTTGGGTTCAGGGTGACGCCTAACAACTTGCATATTCCTTCATTGTCATTTTGAACTCTAGTCGTTTGAGAATCCCACGCCGAGTGAGTGACGCCTATAGGGGAGGGGGTTGCGTTGTGATTCTCAATGAGACTCTGCAGACTGTTTTGACGTGTTTAAAAACAAGACTTAAAACGTAGTGTAATTTTCTTTTAGGGTGATGTAGTAAAAATTGAATGTTAAACAGCGAAATATTTCTCCGCTGATGATTTGTGAAAATGACCGGTGTGAGTGGGAGGCGTGAGCGAGTGGACTGTTATAAATTTTGCTCGATCTCGCAAACCTGGGATAACTCAGAAGGACCACTTCTCCGATTTAGTAAAAAAAAAAACGAACACGGTAGGAGAAGTTACCGGAGGGTTGTGATATGTCACCATTGCTTAATCAAACACAACACATAATTTAAAAAGGAATATATAATTACATAAATTAGTGGAATACAATAATATGCTACTTGAAAGCATACTTAAATGTTGAGGGCAGTTGATCTGAAAGGAAAGTACATGGATACCGATACAAGTGTTGCCCACTGCTGGACGAAGGCTGGATGACGCAGTAGGATGACGCAGCACGTGACGTCACACACACATGTAGCAGCGGATCTGTGCTTGTTGCAACTTGGAGCGACCCAACCGCAGACAGCGGTCATTGAGAGAGAGACGGCGAGTGCAACCCTGGCACGCTCAGTAGATAAGAAGCGTGCAATAATGATGTGCACTGAACAGCCCAACACAGTTAAAATAGCACAGTACAATAAAACTGGGAGTCACGAGTTGAATGTTGGCGAGCCAAACAGAGCAGAAACAGTACTGGCGGCATACGCGTAGCACGGCACGGAGCACAAATGTTGCACTAACACAGTCAGTCAATGTCACAATATATGAAGTCGTACACAGTGTGCAGCGTAGTAACAAAGTTAATTATAAACCATGATGGCCGGCTTGGCTCTTACGGAGCGCAAGCGTCGTTTGGCAACGGTAAAGTTAGGTGCCATGATGGTGTGAACTCGGCTTATAGAATAGGCACAAGTATAAAAAAAACACGGAGCACAGTCGCGTGGTGCTTTGCGGGTGATGGCTCAAGTAGAGTTGATTAATATTTCGAACACAAGCGTGGCTTCTAGTTCGACAATAAAACAAGTAATTGCCATGATGGCTTACAAAGACGCGTGGCAGAGCGACGCGGAGTGCACCACAAGAAATCTCGGGCACGACTGACTGCTTCTGGTGGCGCCAGCGCTTTGCTGCGAGCGTTTGGCGCCGATTTTGTGCAGTAGCCAATGGGAGCTAGCGAGACAGATCCGTGGGATTCTGTTACTTAAAATTAAGAAAGAAAGGAATTCATAAAAAAGTGTAAATTAGGTAT
Organism: Acheta domesticus; assembly: GCA_031308135.1. Taxonomy (NCBI): domain Eukaryota; kingdom Metazoa; phylum Arthropoda; class Insecta; order Orthoptera; family Gryllidae; genus Acheta; species Acheta domesticus. The sequence goes on along the minus strand of JAHLJT010009436.1, from coordinate 128,695,031 downwards.
GATTTTAAATTAAAGAATTACGTCATTAATATGAAATTAACAGGAGGGACATGAGCTGTTATGTTATAAATCAATTGTAACGGCGTCCGCCACGTGTGGCAGCGGCTGAGTATGGCGCATGCCGGGGCGTTAGATTTTCTAAGAATTTGGCCGCAGCTGCGCTGGGTAACAATGGAGTTGTATTAAAGCGAGGTTGTGAAACCATGCGATGTGCTTCAGTATGGAACATAAGAAAATAGACATATGATAACTTGTTCGAACAACCGGTATGCCTTATTTTCATAAAATATTTAATGTTGTGAATTAACATTAAAATATGTTTACGTAATGGGAAATTATAACTTTTTCTTAACATTCAGCCCAGTTTCGCGCAGTATTTTAATATTATTCGTATATTTAAGATACTATACAATTGTAATACAAAGAAAAGTGTCAGTCGGCCCCGTGGCCGAGATCGTTAAGTCAGTAGTGCCGTAGTAATCTCGGATCAAGGGGTCGCGGATTCGAGTCCCTCCTCGGGCTTGGATGTATGTGTTCGTCCTTTCACCCCGTATCATCACCATATCGTTTCATCCTCATACCATAACGTTGAATCTAATAGGTGTCGCTGTGAAAAACTGATTTTTCATCTTTCTGGTTCGACTCCAATTTTAGATTTTACTAACTTTTATCATTAATTGGGAAGATGCTTGACCAGTATTAATGTAAAGGACTGACAAAAGGACATTGTGAGGTGTTGCTACCACAGCAGTGGACTGTAGTAAGTATTGTGGGGTGAGGTAGCTAACTTCACATCCTCGGTGGCTCAGAGGGGTGACAAATAATCCACATTTTATGATCTAATTTTAATTATACAAGAAATAATGAAGTTACAGATATGATGTATATATGGCATTCAAACCATATGCAATCTGAATAGAGTGATCAGTACAATATCTTAAACTGAAAATGAGAACAGGGAAGTCACTATAACAAATGTATGCATAATGCATGACAAACACCTGGAGATACAAATAGAATATGTGAATGTACTGACCAATGAGTAATTAATATACAAACCAATGAGTAATTAATACATAATGCATGACAAATACCTGAAGATACAAATAGAATGCACATGCAATTAAACAAATGAAAACGTTACAGTTTCCTTGAAGATAGCACAGTTCCTGGAGTTTGCCAGTAGGTCGTACGCAAACATTCAATTTGGCGGACGTGATCCATCCGTGGCTGACCCAGGACGAGGAAATGCCACACAGCGGTGGTATTTGAATGTAGTTCTGCTCACGTGTAAGCCTTGACAATGGCTTAAATAGCAAGTAGCAAAGGGGAAGCATGCCTGCTGCCCATGCGATTTACACGTGCCAAACCTTTTCACTTGGTATTCAAATAAAAGGAGAAAAACGAACTGTCGTGTCCGTTGTCAAAGTTTGTGACACTCTAACAAACATGTAATTAACCTCGCACTCAGTAAAATAAACTAGATGCTTGAGGATAAGGGGTGGTGTGTAGTTCCATCCGAAACCTCAGCCATTTTTGCTTCACAAGACATACGTCCGCAGGTCACGACCGCCAGTGTCGAAGTGACAGAACTTCCGGCCTGACGATTGTTGGGTCCTCTAAGCCCGTCCGGTGAGAGATGTGTCACTCGGCGCAGGTCAAAGAAGTTAAGGAGGCAGAGGGGCATCTTCGCTATATCCAACAGATATCTTACATAAGCAAATTGTTCGTCCTTTTTCGGCGGTTCAAAATGCGTAAAGACTTCCCTCTGCACTGGAGGTAAGGGAAGGGAAGTGGAAACAATCTTACGTACTTCTGCTTGGTACGCCTGTAGGTCATTAGAGTACACTGCATTCAATATTTCAATTTCATAAGAAAATCGTAAGCTGTATTTATTAAACGCTTGTAGAATATATGCAGTGAATCCATGTCAGTTGAATTTCGCGATTTTATATTGCTTTCTTCAAATTAGAACTCTTGTAAGACCATCTTCGGAACTGGAAAGTTTTTTACTGAACGCAATTGTTACGCATCAAAGACTTTCGTCGTATGATATCCATTCCTCGTAATATCGAAATTCGATATAATTAATTTTAATTTCGTAATACGATGAAACGTTCAACTCGTTTAATACATTGCACAACAAAAATCACTCCTTTAGTTCTATCCTACTCATCATTAACTTTAACATCGTTATAAAATTTATGTGGAAAACTTGCAACCTATCACAGTTGAATCGGTTTAACTTGATAATTTGTCATCTTCATAGACTTACCTGTGTGCTACTATATATTGAGTGCTGTAACCGATCTCCGATCAAATTCATGACTCATTTAACTGTAACTTGCAGCTAACAATGAGCTCAATACCAATGATAAACATGATCTTATTTCTAAAAGATCTGTATTCCGTATTGCAATACTTCGATCAGATGTCTTGCGTTTTCACCCACATATTGCTTGAAAAACGATAAACGAAATTTAATTAAAGGGTCAATTAGAGTGCCAATAATCATAAACGTCAGAAGGGGTTTTTGAATTTCGTGTGGATAAAGTTCATTTATCTTTATTTTTCCTTTTAAATGAATTTTGTCAAATCTATAATTTCGTCACATTTGAAAATTTGTCGTAGTGTAAGTATCAGATGTCTAAAGATAACGGTTGATTATTCATAAAAAATACCTTTTTCCTAACTAATTTCCTTGCGGTGGAAACTCTACACAATATAGCTGTTTCGCATTTTTGTTTCAGCTCCATACCGCAGACTAACCATATTGCTTTGCGGCTCACATCTATTTTAACGCTCATTTGCGGTCGCGCATGAAACATTTAAAATATTCCGCAATTTTTCTAACGAATATCTGCTAACGTGAATTGTCATATTCGCGCGCACACGTAAATACAAATTATGTAATTCGGCTAGTGCAGATTACAAAATTATCCTTTCAGAAATAAAATGCTGTGTACGACTTACACCACAAGCACCGCCGTGTCCACTTTCAACGCGAGCCGCGTTCATTTGTGAACCTCCCTCCCCACCTCCCACCCGTACTCGCACACATGTGTTTACGTATTTGGAAAACTACTCTTTAATATGCAGATGAACATGGAAGTTAGTTATTAATTTAATTCGTTGTAATGTTTGCACGACCGCGCAGAAAACTTTTGTTTTACGAGCGTGCCGGCCTCATTCGACTCAACCACTGCGTTGCGGCGGCATCGCGGTTGGGTTAGGGTTATGGCGCAGCGCCATGCCGGGCACAGGGTGTGTCCCATGGCCTACTGGCATACTGACCGTGTGCATTTATTAATAAATGTGTATGAATGAATGAATAAATGATTCTGGTCATGACTGGCGAATGGTGCTGAAATAGAATAGATAGTGGGGAAACGAAAAATGAGGTTTTCCTCTCCATAAGTTCTATAGATGAATCGAATACTTATTTACCTTTGGAGTAGCTATTTCTGTGTGTCCACGTGAAACGAAGTTAATGATTTCGTGTTTCACGACGCATACTTCGTTTTGTTTTGGTACATTTGAATAAGTAAAATGAATCTCTGTAATAAAATAGTTCATACTTCTTGAGGAGAAGAAAACTTTTAACAGCACTTTTACCTAATTAATTCACTTAAGAAGTTACGACGTAGTAGAAATGTTATTGGTCTTCAGGACACCTTGGAACTTAGATTCTGGGACGACCCTAATGTTCTTTCCTTTCTACAAAATATGTGAATAAAACTAAATTCGAACTGACAAGTTATTAGAGGAAAATAACGTCTAGTATGATTTGACAGGCGACACAGCACTTCCTACTTTATGTATAATTAATGAACGTTGAAAGAAAAATTCTACATATTCGACGTATAGTTACTAGAGAACAGTGAATTCTTTTAGATGATGTAGAAGTTACTAGAAATGTACGAAACAACGATAGTGCTGGCAGTGTGAATATTAATGGTGTTATCGTATTTTGCCAGAAGAGACGAAGGTAAAGAGCACCCAGAAAATCGGCCGGAACTCGTTTCCTCCACCACAGATCTCATGAGCCTGGAGCCTTCGACGTATTTTGGCAGCTGGCTTGGTGGGAAGCGTAGCGCCGTTGCCGGGGTCGCCTCCGCGGAGGTCGTCTCCCGCGGCGGCGGCGGCGGGGGCGATGGAGGTGGCGGCGGCAGCGGGGAAAGGATGGGCCGGGTCCTCACTCGCATTCGGGCCGTGCAAGAGACGCTAAATATTTCCGGCGGCTTGGAGCCCAGCCAGCCAATCACGGGCGAACCCTCACCGCTACGGCCAAGCCGCGTACAGCAGGGCATTGCCGCCCATCCCGAATGAACGTTCCGCTATAGCGGTCGCGACTCTTCCGCTGTCGTCGCCCCTGCCTCCGTTGCAGCGGCTGGAGTCATTGCAGCTAGCCACCATTCCGTCGCCTCTGCTATCATTATCTTTGAACCACCCTCTTCGGCACTGACGTGCTAAAGCGCTCGTTATTGGTACTGTGTTGCTTGTGCTGCTGCCTATTTTCTTGGAATGTTTTGTTTCTAAGTGCCTGGTTGCTGCCACTTCGACGCTACACTATCTCATTCACCGCTAGTATTTCTTCCACACGAGCATATAAAATATACATTTTTGATGTCAACATTTCCTTCTCTTCATTCATTTTTTATGTCAACATTTCCTTCTGTTTATTAATTTTTGTTGCAATCTTGAAAACATCCGCGTCGCAGTAACAATAAATTCCCGTATTTGCAAAATTATCGTTGGTACCACCGTAGTCATATTCAATTTTCATGTAGTTCAACACAGCCCATGTCACCCACCACGGTTCCCGTAGTAACCGTCGGTACCTCAGACACGGGCATCAGAACCCCAAGTACTGCCATCGCCAGTCCTAAGGATGCCGTCACCTCTGCGGAGAAGAGCGGAGAATAAGATGCCGTATATTCCGAGAGGAGGCGGGTTATGAGTTCGCAGAGGGCTATTTATGGAGGCCGCATGCTAGAAATTTACTGGAGGGAGATAATAACAGACGTTCTTTTCCCCGCTTTTGCTTGAGAACGGCTCCAGCTTTACCGTGGTTTACTGCATGCACACACCTTTTGAAAGCACCACAGTTTCTTGTTCACATTTCGCTCTGTTAGCTGAATGTTTTGCAGTGGAACCTGAAGGGAAGTGAAATGTATGTACTCGTAGATACCGTTAGAATGCAATTACAGGACAGTAATTGTATATTTCGTATATTTTCTTCATTCCTCTTTGTTTTCCTATAATGCTTTTGTTCTGAGTTAATGAGAACAGCTAACAGTGCAATGACACCGTTTCTCTTTTGGAGGGTATCTCTCGGCGTTTGAAATCGAATTTTCACCTTTTTCAGATAGTTAACTTATATACTATATAATGTTGATGTGTCTTACAATACTAAATACAATTTATTTATTATATTTCTAATATTTAATTTACATTTTAGAAGGAAGTTACTTATTCCGCTACAATTGAGATTTGAAATAAATTTTCAGTCATTTACATCGACCAGGCTTTAGGAGTTTTTACTTTAAAGATTATTAATCATTTGTTAAATAATTTATTTGTACGATTTCGTTTTGTACATATGCATAAATTATCAGGCAGGGACAGCCGGGGCGAACGCAACAGGTCTCTCTAGAGCATGGAAACCAATGTCAACAAATCTGTATTTCGTGCGTATTGAACACGTGAAGACCTTGGAAAAATCGGAAATACTGTTCACAAAACTGAAGAGGATAGCAATGCAAATAGCACATTTTAGTAAACAGTAATAAAATTATAGTTCACACACATTATTCATAGAACATACTGTACGTTTTTTATGTATTTCTACTATATTATTTAATAAATCTCCTGTTCATCTACAATGGAAAGTAATCTATTGATCATTTTGATGATTAATCAGTGGCATAATACTTTTTCAGTAATAAAAATCTGAATGCAAACTACGATGTACTTAAAAATTGCTTACCTGAAAACTCCACTCCCTGGCCAGAGGAGATCTGTCATCGTTAATGAGCTATGTAGTTATTTCGGAAACCTTGGAGAATCGAGGTCGCGTTGCAATTTTGTGGAGATGGAGGAGGATCCGCCTTGAATCAGGTCGCATGTTGGGGCGGAGAGCCGGCAGCTGCATAGTCGCAGGGAAGCCGCTCAAATAGCGAGTCCCCGCGCGGCCGGAAATGGAGTGAGTCGATTGCTCCGGTGAGAGGGCGGAGCGGAGGTTGCGAGCTCCCGGCGGACCGTTCTCCGCCGCCGGCGACCGCCCTCCTCCGCATTCGCCGCTGGTGGCCATGCGCCCGCCCTCCACCCGCTGGCTCCCCCCGCCCCCTATCCCGCGGCGCAAAATGCAGCCCCGAATTGCGTCCAGGCCGTCACAGTCAACCGCCAAAGCCAAATATACATGCCAACGTTTATGCTGATGGAAACGTCAACGTTCATGCCTCTGCCAAAAATACCAACCCCAAAATGTGAATTTTCTAGCGCAAAAGCAAATATTTCCCAAGCCATCGAACACAACGCCAGTACCTAGGTTAAACGGCAATCCCATTGCCTAAACAAGATGTCATGACATTTGGCAAGAAAATGGTCTGTCACAGTCGTTCCATCAATGTGACCAAGCGCATCTTACGTTATCATTCCAAGCTGCCTTTCTCGAAATAAAGATTCAAATTAATACGTTTCTAGTTAACGCAGCATCATTGTTTTATCATTGTTTACGCGTTCTAGCATTGTCGAATGGCTTCAGATGGGCTTAAAGGCTGAATATATTTATTTCAGGACTGTGTATGTACTAGCGACGGTAACATTAGCCTAATATGATGAGGTTAACCTTCTTGTAACTAGGTAGATCTTTTTTGATCTTGAAATCTTTTCAACTCACTACTCCTGTTATACGTGCAGAGTATCACCATTTTTTATGGCATTCTGGTCCTACATCTGGTAAATTTCCTTTCTTTTAACTTGGGTGCATAAGACAAGACTTTTCTGTTCTTTTTTTCGTGTATAGAAAGTTAGTTCTTTGAGTACATCTTCGTTCGCAGAACTTACAAAGAATGTATGGCTTACGAATCTCATTCATTTTTAATGTGCTGGTGAGCCTCTTGTGAGCTTATGTGAATACGCAGCTTTTTATACTCAAACTTGCGAAGCGTTCATGTTTTGCACATGAACTTTTCCTTAAAGGAGACAGAATAAGTACAAATGTTAAGGATTGCAGAGTGTGTGAAGGGCAACTACTCATTCCAACAACTCGACCACATTTTTGTTCGAACTTCTTTGCGACTATCCGTCTTTGGTCGTGTCTCAGGTGTATGTACTTTAGGAATGATTTACCACAGTTCTGTAGACTTTCTGTTTTGTTGTTCGAAGAACTTCTTGCACGTGTATTTAGATGGACGCAATGCTGTTTACAGCTCAGTGATAAGTGTGTAAATGAAGACGTGTAGATTTAGTTCTATGTTTGTCATAAAAATACTTGAAAAGAAGAAATCACTCTACAGTGTATTTTTCGTGACACGACTCTCAAAATGCATCCGATGATATGGTGGTATAGATAATTATATTATCTAATTTTAAAGTAAATTGGTGCATAAATTGATTTTGTATGAAGACAGCATGTATTATATGTATTATTTTCTAAAACGTATGGAATAAAATCCATGGAACCTCTCCATGGCAACGCGACTTTACCATCCCATTTCTAAATGTTACTACAAATAAGATGGTCGTGTTTTTTAAAGGAATCCATGTTGACCATTCATGTTGCAGACAATAACGTATCTTTCATGAATATATCTTTATATATATAATATACAATATATATTTCCATGAATTAATTTTGTGTCCATTTTTTCCACGTCTACTCATCAAAAATACGTAAAATTAACAGCAGGCAAATTACATCATTGCACCTTTTACTTTGAAGCTATGTTTAGAGAATGCCTTTCCTCAACGGATTGCGTCACTCATTTGTAATCACTTTGCTATTCACATTCACACATTATACTAATAGCCCTAAAATCCTGTATTCACGCGCAAATATCAATCACCCTATTAAGCTCAGTGGTCCGACGTCCTATTAAGTACCTTGCTCGCCGAGATTTGCCCTGGCATGGACTTGTGACCTCTGGGCTCGGCTCCTCCCTCCGACACCTTGTAACGAGAGGCGGCCGGAGCACGCACAAGCGCCCAGCGGCAGCCGCTCCTTCTTTGTCCACGCGGCTGAAAGCCCGCGAGCGCCGAGGGCCGCGGGGGGCGAGCGGGGCGGGCCCATGAAGGGTAGGAAAGGACTGGACGAGGGCGGGACGGGGATGGGGACGGGGACGGGACGCCGGGGACCGCGCGTCCGCGCCCTCGTTAGCGCGGCCGCTTTTGTCCGCCTGCTGAAGCGCGGATTAACCGCTCAGCCCGGATCCGCGCGGTTCGTGACAGTGGCTTTACCCGGCGCGGCGAGCCCGCCTCCACTCACACGCCCCCCGCCCGCCCGCTCGCCTCACCCGCCTGCCAGCGCGCGCGTGCGTCCGTCGTGGCGCGTCGTTCCCAGTTTCATGCGCGCGTTGGGCGCGCTTGTTCGCCCGGCGCGATGGACGCTGCCTCTTCGCCGGCGCGGTTCCCGCCGCCTCCGCTTACACTATGCTACCGGGGAAGCCTGTTGAGTGACGTAACGGATTCCACCACGCCACCGCAAGCGCCGCAGACCGACCTTCTTCCTGCCGAACTCTGCTTCCACCGTGGGGCTGAATGCGCTTCTGCACTCTCTCGCTCCCTTACTCCCCTTTTTGTTACTCAACGTGCTCTTGCTCCTCTGCGGTTATGGCTTTCGACGTCGTTGTGGACCTCGTTTCCAACGCTACCTTCATGCCACTGTTGATGTTCTCGGTATTCTTGCCATCTTCGCTATTGTTGCTTTCGCCGACGTCAGTGTATATTGCTTGTCACTTTTCTTTAATTTCATCCTACAATTAGTACTGGCATCATGTTGCTTTCTGCCCGCTGGTTTTTACTTAATCATTTCATTAATCACTTGGGTCATCATTTAATTGATTTAGCCCCATTAACTAGAAGATAATAGCGAGTTGTGATTTGCAGATTAATAAAAGAAATTATTACGTTTATGAAATAGAAACAAACAATAAGTTGCATATTCCAGAAAATATAAACATTTTTATTTTTCATATACATACGTATATATGGAGTAATATACGTAATGTAGAAAAGTTATCTGAGACTTTTTTTTCTTCTAAATGTCCGTCCGTCTGTGAACAATACGAGCGCCTTAACTATTCGTAGGATTTTTTCGCCAATAGATGACAACTGAGAAGAGTATGAGCCAAAATCAAATAGATTGCATATATTGAAGAAATAAGGAAACATGAACGAGAAAATCCATGCCATTCGGTAGCACCGCCAGTTTAATCTTCAACTTAGATGATGTGATCGGAAATGGATGTATAAATTGAACTTATTTTCAAAGGAATCTTCAGTTTTTCCTTTTCGATTTTATCCCTACACGGGAAGGGCGATGTTCTACGAACTCTCTAAAACTCTTTTGAGTTGGAATGATTTATCCAACTTGTGGGTTGGAGCAAGGAAATGAGCGGAGGCGGAGAACATTCCGTTTTCACCGCAGTTCCCACCGCTATAGTTGCTTGTGGCCGGGCTGATGCCGAAGACCTGGCACTAGCCACCTAAGGGATTTCTCTGGTTGCATCTACGAGCGAGAGGATCGTTGGGAAGTTAAACGCATAACCGAGAAAGATAAATTGATCTGTGTTTCTTAATTTCCCGATATATCTTTACGTTGTTTATATTCAGGAAAAATTCTTCCGTGCCTATATATTTTATAATTTAGATCTTAAATTCTGTATCATTCAATAAGCATTCATTTGTTTATGATTTCCATTCAATTGAACGTGGCTAGTGGTTAGGTAGTTGCCTCTGATTCTAGTAGGACTGTTCTCATCCCAGTGTCATGCGAGAATTTCAGTCCGGTATTAATTGACACGTTAAATGAACACACTAGAGCAGCTAATAATTCTGATGACCAGCTACACTGACCGAGGGGTTTTGTGATATCCCAGTTCTCCGATACAATTGTTCACTGCGCTGCATGATATTTATCGAACTCATTTTGTAGAATTCTTAATAACGCGGTTAGACAGACTCCGAAATGTATCAAGTCTTCTTTTTTTGGTATCGAGTAGAAGCAAAAAAATTGAGCAAATGAATGAAAAGATAACTAACAACACTAAATCAAGCGAAATAAATTAGTTTAAAAAACAGTTTAGTAGCTGCCTTCCCAATTATATTCAATGAGTTGTTGATATAGTAGTGTGAACAAATTTGAGTGTTATTTCATTACTTAGAATCGAGTTTCAGCATGAATAAGATATATTTTCATTTCTGCAAAACGTGTTTTCGTACCGTTTAAAGCGCAAGCTTGCGTGATACACCTGCAATTGTGTAATGGGATGGCTCTGTTCGGCTGGAGATGGAGAGACAGAGAGGAAGTTGCGGCAACTTGTAGAAGCCATTAGGAAGTTCTGACTGGGAATCTGCGCCGCCGCCGTGCGTCACACTTCATGTGTGTTGACACTCGCGTTCGCAGGAATAGTTCTGCACTTGATGAGGCCTCCTTTGCGAAGACAAAGGACGTTTTACAGTCGCATTAACTTGTATGGCAGACGTTAACTCGCCCGGACGGGTTCGCTGGCGCCACTTCTCACTCGCGTGTATTGCGACAATCAACGTTGGACGAGCCGGAATGATACGCAGTGTTTGAGTACTACACACAGTATTGAGTTAATGAATAAACTGGGCATGTATGCGGTTTTAGAGAAATGAAATATGGAAACTTCCTGGAAGAGTTTTAATGTCAATTGCATATACTCGTAAGAGGACGATTATATTGCAGATTCTAAACGGTTTTTGATTAGTATTAAATTTAAAAAGGTAAAATAATAATTGTAATAGGGCAATGATGCAGAGGTCTTTTTGTTTGGGATGTAGGTTTACTACCAAGTTTTCTCCTTGAATGAAACACGAGAGCTAAAGAATAGCTAACATACGTAATAGAATGCTAAGCCTGTTCACTTATTCCGTGAAAATTTTAAAACTGACCAGAATATTTGTATGTTTACTAGTTCTCGTCGGAGGTTCTATTTGGTACTTCAGTACGGAATTTGGTTTTCACCTGTAATGAATGTGATATTCAAGGTTATTTTACGATACGCTTCCTGCAAGAGTGACATCGAATAAATTACTTTGAATTTCAGGATTTTATTTTAAGCCTCTATGAGATGACACTAACGATGATGTATGAATACAATAATCATCCTTTGAAATTATTATTCCAAAATTTCGTTTTATTATCCTACTGCGTAAACCAGAGTCATGCATATGACCGACACGCGTTGTATAACCGACTGCTATCTGCACGACACTCGTGCTCTAATTCGGTGACCCGACGCCAAAGCAGACTGCATTCGCAAATGCAGAGCACGTAATATCGAACATTTCTACTGTACGTATCTGTGAGACACCAATCCGTGATTGGATTTCCGCTCAGGAATCTCATATCGAATCTTAAGAAGAATGCAATAAATAACAACAAAAAATTAAGTGCCACTATGATAAAGTAGATTTATATGTCAAATATTTTTGGCATTTTTTTGTTTGTTTTATATGAGTGAGAAAATGAATATTTGTTCTTTGTATGTCGAAAAGTACGTACATAAAATTAGAAATTTTGGCGTACAAAAGTTTTTCATTACTCAAAAACAAGGATTTGTATTAAAATATGATTCGATTTATCTTCAATTATTTCAAGCCAGAGAGAGAATATCATCATAATAATCGTAATATGGTCTTTCCTATTTCTGCAAAAATGTGAAAATGAAATGTGCAAATTCAGTAAAATAATAACACAGGGAGAATGTAATTGGGGAACGCGTACCAATACAACCGATGCGAATCCATAGCGCTTCTCGTGATAGCCTGGTTCGAGCAATCAGAAAAACAAAGCCAATTCAGATGTTGTTTTGTACAATAGGTTTTCTTTACCATACGGTGTTTTGAATGGGTTTGGAAAGACTTTTGAAAGTTCAGCGAAGGATTAACTTTGAGCTGAGGACACTTGGCCCACACAATGTAAGCAGAAGGTGTAGTCACCCACAAAGGGAAGCTCAAATTCTATTAAAGGCCTAGAATATTATTCATTGATTGTGATATTCAAATTAAATGAGGAGTAACTTCTTGCCATTTTTTTTTGCGCTCTTCCAGTGCATTCTTGTACATATGGTTCGTAACACTAGGAACTACTTAAAGAAATCTTAATTCACAATGTAATTTGGCAAATTATATTCTTCTTCAATTTCAGGGTTAACCTAAATTGCAATCAATCCATTGTCGCCCTATTAATCGTAAACAATAATCAGAGTTCTAAAGAACCGCTCACAGGAAATCGACTCTTACGTTTGAGTGTGAGTTTTACTAGCCATATAAATATAAGATGTAGGTTTGTTTTGCTATTACTAAAGATCTGAGTAAACTTGTTCACTTACTTCTAGCAAAGCGAAATAGGCATGTTTATAAGCACACTAAATCGAGAGTAGACGACTTCAATAGTTATATATTAGGTTGTAAGATCGCCTTATCCAGGATAACAAAGATCCCTCCAGCTGCCTGTTCCGATGACCCAGTCCCCCACCGGCCGCTGCAGCGCTTGCCGCGACGAGTTGAGAGTCGTCGAAAGGGAGCGTGAAGGTCGCGGACCTCCCCAGCGCGTTCCGCAGGCGATGCGTGCCCGAGATACCCACCGGCGGCGGCGGGCGAGGGCGAGGGCGAGGGCGACGACGGCGACGGCGACGCCGACGCCGGCAGCGGCGCCGGAGGAGAGGGAATCTCGGCAGCGACGGCACCGCGGCGGCGCGGCGGGCGGGTGAACTGCGGGCGCGGCGGGGTTGAAGCGGAGCGGCGGCGGCGGCGCCTGGTCGGCTGGTGCACGGTGGGCCTCTGACGCGTAAACATTTGGGCCAAAATCAACATCCCAAATTTCGTTTCACTGTATTGAAACATAGGGTTGGAGGAAATGCGAAAGCTAATAACAATGCCATTAAATTAATTGATGTTTGAAATTGTTTGTAATACTACCTATTATAGTTGTGCTTGAAATTTTGAAGCATTATGTTTTGAAATTTCTGATGTAAAAAGAACTTGTATAAAATTTCTAATGTATGCAACCTAGTATGTATATTTTTTATTTGCAGAGATGTAAAGCGTTTTTATAAAATATTTTGACGATTTGTGGGATGCATTCTCGAAATTAATAATCAACTATAAAATTATTTCTAAAAGAATGTCCTTTATTTTAAGAATGCTCGTACGTATCTAAACATTTCAAAGTATAACTCCTACTTAAATTTATTTGGTGCCACTGCTAAATTAAAATATCCGATGTGAACTGCTATCCTTCGTCCATGAACTCTACCTCTTGAGTTATCTATTTCCTCTCATCTGCTTGTCAAGACGGCGTGGCTCCCTCTGGTGCCATGGCGGGTGTTTGGTCGCTTGTTGGCGTGCGCCGGGCCCACCGCGCGGGCGCGGCGGGGAGGGGCGAGCGGGTGGGCGGGCGCGCGGCGCGGCGCGGCAGCAGCCGGGCCGGAGCCGCGCGGTCGGGTCCGCCGCGTTAGTCGGGGCGCCGCTGCGACGCGGGGCGGCATGTGGTGGTGACCCAGGTCGCGCTCCGCGAAGGTCCGTCTGTCGTCGTGGTCGGTCGTCGGTCGGCGCGGAGCGGAGCGGCGTGGCGTGGCGCGGCGCGGTGCGGCGCCGGGGGCGGAGAGCGTCCGCGTGGCCGGGCGGGGGCGGGAGCGGGGGCGCTTCGGCCGCGGGCGAACGGGCCGCCGCGTCACAGGACGGAGGCCCAGCGGTGGCGGTGGCAGCGAGTCGCGCGCGCACGCCGCCGCTGCCGCTCTCGGGCACGGGCGAGTGCGCTCACGCCATTGATCGGATCGCCGCCGGGGGCGAAGGAGGTGCGGTGCGGCGCGGCGCGGGGAGCCGCTCGCGCCGGCCCATGTGACGCGCGCTCGCGCGGGCGCGGCGTGTGCGTGCGTGCGTGCGGGTGCTGGTGTGCTCCCGGCGAGTGCTCCCGTCTGCGCCGGGCCCTCCTCCCGTGCGCTCGCTTCTGCGGACTCGCTGCTCGGGGGTACTCGGTGGGACCGTAGGTACGTCCAGGCCGGTCCCTCCGCAACCCCCGTTCGCACAACTTCTCCCTCCACTTCGCTAGCCACCGGCAGATGAGTAAACGATCCTTCCTTGCATGCGCCTGAACGTTTTGTTAAAACGGTGTGCGCGGCATTAAAAGGACTGCCATAATTCTGTGTCTAAAACAACTGTGTTGTTAATTTTCCCTACCATGTAGTTCTTAATTGTGTAACGACCGCAGCTGTACAACTGTACGCTTCCTTCCCCATGAAACTTCCTTCTTACTGCAGTTGTCTGTCTCTTGTTGTGACTCGCATAGCTGAATCTGGAAGCTGGTTTGAAACACGAGTGTTTTGTAACCTTTGTATTAAATATTTATTTCATTTTCTCGTATATATTCACCGCTACAGCGTGTGATTAATTTTTTTAAATAAACTAAAGCAGGGTTTATTATTTTTATTGTCTAATTAATAACTTACAGCAAAACGGAAAGCGTAATTACATCAGAAATTTTGTAGTTCCCATTATAACTTGAAGTTCATTTTACACTCAGAACTTGAAGTGATTTTAATCAAGAATCCTTTTTTCTCGATCCATTGGAGAAATATTAAAACAAATTTACATATAAATTTGACTGCATTCTTAGTGGAAAATTACTTCTCTGCTAGGAAATTTATATCTAAAAATGTAATATAGCTGCTTAATATCCCTTATTAGTAAGAATGTCACAAAAAATTGAAGGAAAAATTTCTTCTTGCAGTGAAACGTAATATTTATTTTTGTACAGTAAAGAACTTGTTGATCTGCCGACTCAACCATATTTTATCTATCACTCTGTAAAATCAAGAAGAATTGATTTTTAATTTCACAATACTTTATCTTTATGATGTTAAATTACTATACGCTCTGTATACCTTCTGTACCAGGTTATTGACAGAAAGTTTTAACACGATTTCGGAAATTGCATCCGACTCAATTGCGAAGGTACAAAACCAGTCAATGAATAATCATTTCAGCGATTCGTTTTTCTTTATCGAATAATGAGACATATAGTAAAACTACATGTCGTTGAGTATGTATATACTTTAATTTCATTTACATATTTAATGTCATGATTTTCACCCACGATATTTGTTCATCATAACTAATTTAAATATAATGTAATGAAGGAAGGTAAAATTTGTAAAATTTTGAGAAACTTTCTAGTAAATCTAGTAAACAGCTTTCTAGTTGAATTAGAAGCAAAAAGTAGCACAAATTTGAGAAAATAATTAAACATTACCTTTAAATGTAGTCATAAAATTGTACAAAATTAAATATATGCACGCCTTAGTTAATAGTGTCAGAAATAAATTTAATTTTAGTGAAGATTGTGAGAGTTGTCATCAAGATTTCTATAATCACTTCTCATATTTGTATGACTGCAATGTTATGGATTAGAAAGTAATAATGGTATTTACAGTCAGCTCCTAAAAATTTGTGTTTTTGCAAAAATAAGATAATTGTTACAGAAACAGTTACACTATTCTATTATACAATTCAGCATTGTATCGTATTATGAAGTGTGCAGGTGTTTGAAAAATAAATTAATATATTATACGTAACTATAAGTAATTTTTATCACTTGCGGCAATCGTGATAAGACGTTATTTTGCACAATATATTATTTCATAAACAAAAACAAAATAATAGATTATTTGAAGTCATTCTTTTCATTGTGATATTCAAGAATTTCGTTAACCTCGGTGCAGTTGTATATACGAAATGGAGTATAATATGAATGTAATAAAATATATTAATCTTGTTGGTGCGTTTTTCTGAAAGCTTACGTACTTAACGAGTATTTGGAAATACAAAGAACGTACATAATTTTATATTGTATTATTTCTATTTGACATAAAATGATCGATAGTATTGAGTAAGAGGTAGCTGATCCCGCTCCCTTTTAACGAAGAAGTCATTTCGTTAACTCCAACAAATATTTTGACAGAGATTACATTTTTGCTAAATAAGGATTACATGCACTTTTCTTCTAGTCCTTTCCGAACTTCTTTAGTTTTCCAATATGTTTTAAAGCATATTAAATGGAATCAATTTATTATGAGAAATAATCTAATAACCTAGAATTAAAAGTTTCTTACTGCCTATGGCACTAACTGCATCAGCACAATGTGAATTACTTTAATCCACATCTACGGCGTTGAAATAGAAAAATACAATTATTACCGTACGGTTCGTAGCTACTTCACCATAATTACAATAAATAAGATTTTATTTCTGGTTCTGAGAGATCCCATTATCTACAGCTTTTTTTTAATAAAAAGTGTTCGGTAGAAACACATTATCAAAGTTTTTTACGTATTAATACATTACACGCTACTTCTCCAATTTACTGTAGACATCCGTGTATAGCAGGTATGTAGAAACTGTAAGAAAGCTGGTTTCTTCTTTGTGTGGCATGACAATAATGTAGAGAGCAAGACAAAGAATATCTTACTCTCAAGTAAGCAAGAAGTGAGACCCACCGTCCCGAGCATCCGTTCTCCCTCCAAGCCTGCGCGGGTAAGAATCGCGAGAAACGAGCTTTGTGGGGGCGGCTTGGGGACAATGCGACGCCAGTGTTGCGAATGCGCTGCATTCTGGAGAGACCTCACTGTGCGTGCGCATCTCGCCTTCACGCCTCGTGGCCTGCCACCGAGTAGGCCCAGCGGAGCATTCAAGTGAGGCCCCTATCTCTTCCCGGTGCCTTGGGCAGTCCACGCTCCTCCTCAGCAGACGCTGTGAGGGCCTGACGGGAAGTGGCAACTTTGACTTACTCTCCGATCTTTTCAAAACTGTTCTTTGCATTCGTTCAAGATGAACAAGGGACTCAATGTACGCACTTACGTATTACAATTGAAACTACTGGCATTAATTGGTCTTAAGCAGTGAACTGTTTTCCCAAATTCTCTCCCTCGGCATGTTTAGAACATGGGGAGCATTTACGCTTGCACAGTTCCTTTCAAATTCATTACCTATTCGTAGCGTAGAAATGCGAGGGTGTGATCACTTGGTACAACATCCTTTGTATCAGGTAGCATTCTTTGAACATTTTCGTCATTTTTTCCACATTTTTATGAAACTCTTGTGTTTTTAAGACAAAGGGAAGTAGAGAATGAAACACCTCTAACGAATTAAACAGTTGTCAAGCTCTCTTATTGCACTAAAAAGAAAAATAATTTTTAATCAAAGATAAATTTAGAAACTTTACTGTCGGAACACGTGGTTGAATTGCGAAGTACGACATGGACATACGATATTTTTTATGAAACAAGTGCACTGGCAAAATACGTAGAAAATAGTAAAGCAAGAATGTAATATTTTGACAAAAAGCTTTTTCTTTAGTCTTCCAAAGTCTATTAAGAATAAAACTTAATTATAAATTCTTGTAAGAATTATAATATTATTGTATCTATGTTTTAACCAGTGGAAGCCGTGTTTCTTCGTATATTAAATTCAAAATCAAAATTAATTGTTGTTACAATTGTAAGATTTTATTTGTTTATTTCACTTAATCAACTTGATGTACTGAACGAAGGATACAATTTCGGATCTTAACAAGAAAATAAATCACATTTGAAATCTTGGTCTTTTAAAACGTTTCGATATGAAGAGTTTTAAGCAGACAAAAAGAAATATAGAAAAATGATCATCTGTGTAGTGGTCGTCAGGGTAATGGGCATTGCCCCTGGAGATCGCATGTTAAGAGCGGACGAGATAAGTGGGATGTCTGGGTTATCCTCGCGTGTCGTGTCTGGGGCACGGAACCATCCGTCGCCGCCGCAAGTACTTCATTACTGTGATTCTCGTTGCCGTCTCTTCTACAGCACTTCGCTCTCGTGTGGTTGAAACCCAAGATGAATGCCGGACTTTGGGGCAATAAATATTCTAGTTCCTCTTTGTCCTACTTCTATTTCTATGCCGCAGCGACACTGCTTGAAGCCTCAACCGCTGGAGCGGTTTCATGACCACGAAGAAGAGCATCTCTTCTTCATGTAGGTCAGAGAAGCTGCAGATTCAAAGGACTTCGTTGCAGATTTTTTCTTGAAAACGTTTACGTTCAAACCTTGACTTTACTCAGAACAGTAATTTTTGTACCAATGCTTCAATACGATGATGGTTAAAGATAAAAACCTAATTTATTTCCTAAAAGAGTAATAATAGTATGACATCATTTATAAATATTGTTCACGTAATATTAAATAGTAAAATGTTTACAAGTGCACATGCTTCACCTTCCTCATATGTGTAAACCCATAAAAAATTAATGTTAACTTATTCAGAGTACAGTTTAATTTATCCTTGATCGATTGTTAAAATATTTTTTCTCTTTGCACGTATCCAAGTATGACCATTATTTTCTCTAAACATCCGGGAGAACTTCCATTCTTATTGCAGCGTTTAGCTTACAACACAGCCGAAACGTCATTTTATCTTGAAGTTTAGTGCAAAGACTCAGGCTTTAAGTAAGTCATCCACTTCAGATTAAACTAAACTCTGTCCCGATAAGCTTGTAAATCCCAATGTCTGCAGAATCTCTCAGTGGCCGCGTGACATTTGGTGCGCAGCCCGTCCGGAGGGCAGTTGGGAGGGTTTGACCTGGCGCGAAGGACCAGTCTTCGCCGGCGGGGAGCTCGCCTTATCTCGTGGAGCGCGTCGGCCGCCGCGCGTCGAGCCGCCTCGGCAAGGCGCCGACGGGGATGCAGGGACGGCGGAGGTGTGGCGGGGGCGTGGCGGCGGCGCGGCGGCGGCGGCACCGCCCTGAAAACAGGGCGTCGTGGGCCCGGGGCGGCCGCCACTTTGCGGCGCGCTCAGACTTCGCCGCTCCGGGCTGCCCTTTCTCTGCCTGCTTTGCGCGCCGTGCCTCCGCCCCCGCTGGTGTCGCTGCCGCCTTCGGTTTTGCTTGCTTCCTCCTGCTCCCCCAGTTCTCTGTTTGTGCCGCGGCGATGTTGTGCTGCTACGCTCTTGCCTTGCCTGCGCGCTGCTTAGAGCGTGTTTTCTCCTCTCGGTATCAAGCTCTCGTTGATGTCTCCGCAGTGCCTATGGATACCGCTCTCCTGACACAATATCTTATGTTATTTCTAGTCGTGTTTGCGTCTTCGTTTTCCCAATGAAGAATATTCGGGACGTTGATGTCTTTTTGCTTTTATTTTGCTTTAATTTCGCCAATTTGCTTTTAAATCGACTGCTTTCGACACATTCTTGCCACCTCTTTTTCACTCTCTTTCTTATTACCAACCCTTTTCGGTTTCTCGTAGTCGTTTACGTCCCACCCAATACTCCACTTTCACCATTGTAAGTCCTATACAACCTATTTTTCACCTCGTCTCATCCCCTCCCCCTCATTTTAGCCATTCTTTCCTCCCCAGTCGTGCAACTTGATGCTTGCAGCCGCCAGCCTCCTGGTGGAGCCCCGCACCTCCTCTCACTCGCTCCGCCTCGCCCCTTCGCCTTGGCCACTCGCTCCGCCGCCGCCGCCACAGCGCCTGGGCTACCAATGCCCTCCCATCCTTCGCCGCCACCGCCTCTGCGCTTTGTGGCGCCGCGGCGATAAGCGACCTGAGGATTTGCGCCCCCCTCCCCGGCGCTCCTCACTACTCGCGTCGTTCCTCTGCGCGTCTGCAGTAAATCTGCGCCAAATTCCCTCGTCCCGGGCGCCCCTCCCCTTCGGCCTTCGTTTGTTTGTTTGCGCAGTTAATGGAGTGGCGCCGTTAATTTCATGCCTCGCCTCCCTGCTACAATTTTGGTCCGGCCGACTTTTACTTTTGTGGGCAGCCTTAGTTCGTTTTCCAAAACATGGTTTAGCACCCGTCGTATTAGTCCTCCTGCGTAGGACGGATTTGCGGGACTTCGAGTGAGAATGAGAATCTGCTGGGAATATTGTTTGGGTTTTGGTTGGGATTAAAATGTTTGTTTAAAAGGACCGTTTGTGTTCTTCATGATCAATTGGAAATTCGTTTCTTTAAACTTTTCCTTAAGGTAGTAATAATGGTTTTCAATGCAATATTCATGATAGTAAACAAAGCAATAAATTCAACATTTTCCAGTGTATCTTAAATAACAAATAGTAATAAGAGTAAGAAATTTCATATTTATTAAATTAATCGTATTTATTCATTGGCCCGACTTTTATAAATCTTTTCAATCGCAATTTCTGCCAGAAACAATTATTGTTGCAAGTTAAACTTTTATGCTTGAATGATCTCGACATGGAAAGGAGATTTTTGGAGCATTTATACAAGATCAATTTAAACTGTGAATAATTTTGAAATGAGTTTGAATGAATTTTTAAATGAGTATAACACAAAATAAAGAATACAAATTCAAATTAATCAACACAGGACAATTAATTTGGTTATTAGCGAGCTTCTCATGTAAAAGAGACGTATTCTCTAAATTTTTCACCGAAAAACAATGAACTTCTGACTTTTAATATTTTCACCTCGTGTTGGACTGGCCAATTTTTCGCACAAACATATTAATTACTCGCGTGCTTCTCTTTTCGTAAACTCGACGCGTTCGCATCGCTAGGTGAGAACCGATTTATTTCAGTCTTTGTTGTGCGTCGGTGACTACGATAGATTAGTGCGGAGTTTTTGGCATTTTGGGAAAGCTCTTAAAAATCAGTAAAATATTGTTTTATTCTTACAAGCAATCTGGATTTCCATAGTGAGAGAGTTTTCATAAAAGTATGTAGTATAAACATCAGTAAACAGTCAAATAGAATCGAAATTACCTTAAATATAAAGGGACGACTGTGCAATGCAGTTTACAAATGCATGCAAATTTACGAATGCCTGTACAATGCAATTTACAAAAGGTGTACAGTCTCTAATATTTTGAGACAATTAGTTCAATCGATTCTTTCTAAAGCACTCTTTTATACAGGTTATAATTCCTGAACCAATCGCTGGTGACATTAATTTAATACTATCCAGACCGCAAATTTGAAAAAATGATGTATTGAAAATTTGTAATAACTTATAAGCCCGAAATTACATGTTGAAATTATGCAATTATGCCTCAATATGAAAATGTAGGAAAAAATATGTAAAAAATAATTAGAAAGTTATGGAGTTTTACTTCAAAAATTCATGACTATTAAAATATGCGTTTAAACTGACATTGTGATACATTCATTAAAAGAGGAAGAATCTCGTGAGGAATTTCATGTTGGTCTCTTTCAAACAAAATGATCTCTGGTGAGCTGTAGTAGGAAAGTTTTTCATGAACGTTTATGAAAACGAGAAATTATCCGTGCCTAGTGGCAATCGTAAGTGAATTATTCTTTTTTTAAAAATATTTCCTGCGACGAAGAAGAGAGTTCATTTACAAGCATCGCTGTTTGGTGTGCTTTTATTTTCATTCTGTAACAGTGTTTTCCCTGACCAGATTTTATTGCTTTTCCCGATTAGCAGTTAGGTTGAGATTGAATTTGAAATACATTAAATTACAGCCACACGAATCAGAGGGCACATTTTAATTATGAAACTCTTAACATTATTTCGTTATATTATTATAGTCTATTATTTTTTCATTTCAATTTCTGAATCCAGATTTGTTTTACAATATTATTTGATGCAATTCCAAGAATTGATACGTACATATTACACAAGCACGACGTTTTTATATATTATTATTTATTTTAAATATCCTGTTCCTAAAACAAATTAACCTTAATCCTGTTCCTAATACAATTACGGTTGAACAACTTACGTGCCCTCTGAAAGTATTTTTCTATGTAATTCAAAATGTTTACATAAAATATATTCGTAAATAATATATGCATATTTTATGTAAATAACATACTTTTTGTTTGTATAAAATATATTTATTTTCCTAATTTTATATTTGTGACGTGCCCCTTTGGCATTACATTTGTGTACATTACATATTTTAGAGTATTGGATGTGGGAGATTTCAGATGCTACTCAGCCTTGTGAAGCGCGCCGTGATGCCGACAAAGCATGCAATCCTACGCACCGCAGTGTTCTACGGGTTGCGTCGGAGACCATTACATTCTTTTCGTGTTGTCACATCTGAGGATTTGGTGCGCATTACGACGGCATTCATTTTTGAGTCCCCGCATAAGTTCTCCACATTTATTTGCTTTCCAAGCACGTATTTCGATTTTGTATTTCGCAAGCCATTGCAGGGGTTGGGAAGGTGACCGGGATTTTTTGTTCGTTGGCCAATACACCATCTCTTTCTTGTTTTGTGGCGGCTCTGAAACAACTATGGCACCATTGTGGTCTCTTTAACGAGCAAAGTTTGCTTGGTGTATTGGTAGATTGGGAGTTGGTGTCACCTCTTTCCTTCCCAACTCTTGCCCATTGAAAAAATGAGTTTACTTTTTTGGTTTAAATCTTTTGAATACGTTGTTTCTTGCATTTCTAACAGTGTTTTCCTTCTAACTTTATTTCGTTATTTAGAGTACGTAGTAAACGTCAATATTTTATAATCAAATGTATTATATGTTCACAAAGTATTGTTAATTGCAAATATTACCAATATATAATATCACAGAACCCAAGAAATATGTTCTTATAAGACAAAGTACATACAAATGTATTAGTTTGGGGAAACACACATAAGGTATATACTCTGTATCGGCTCTGCGTGTGTGTGTGTGTGTAATAAGTATAAGAATAAGTGTTCTAAAACTGTCTAGTTTATCACCGAAAAATCTATTTTTTCTTAATTTTACAATATGATACTTCTCGAAATTTGAGGCAACTATTGTTATATTTTTCCTGTATGTATTGATTTGCGAATAAAATGCGATTAAAAATGTGTTTTTTGAGAGCAAAATAATTATTTAATATGAATTCACAATACGTTTATGCCTTTCGCTTCCTTTCTTCGTTTCGTTTGATTTGTGATTCGTTTGATTTACTATTTGCTTTATCTTCGTTTGCTTTTTATGCGGTTTAACTTCTCCCTTCCACGTCGGTATCAAGGCAATTTAAAATATTTTCGTTATCGATTTTCTCATTCACGTTGGCAGAATTGTTTACCTATTTTCATCATATTCTAATTAATTTTCAATCACACTTGCCCGTATACTAGACTGATTTTCTCGTCACCTGTTCATTAACAGCTGCTATAGAACGCGAACACGGCGGAGTTATTTATAAAAATAATAAGGTCCATTGTATTCTGTCAAAAGGGGTTAGAGCATGCTACAGCGCGTCATTCATATTCCTTTCTCCTGACGCCAGTCTGCGTGTATTGCATGGTCGTGTGTAACAACATAATTGAAGGGGAGTAACTAAGGCAGGGCTTCTTACCCGGCGACGTTGCCGCTCCGCCGCCCACGACGCGACCTGTCACGTCGGCGAGTGTCAGCCCGCTCCGCGCCCCACCCGCGCCCCCGCCTTCGCTCTGCAGTCGCTTCTGTCCCCCCCTCTTCGTCCCCCTTCCAGCTCGTTCTGCTGGCGGCCGGTGATTTATGAGGGGCTCGCGGTGGGACTGCGATATGAAAGTGTCCCCCTCCCCCCGGTCCTTCCCGTGCCCACCCTGCTACCGCTGTCCTGGTTCATTCCGTTCTACGCACGATATTATTTTATCCATCTCCATCGTTTTCTGCACTTTTCATTTCAATGTTTTTATTAGCCTGTACCATTCACATATTACGAGTAGCTGCAAACTTAATAAAAATCTGTGTGTTCTTTGCGGACATTTTATTTTTGTTCAGTCATGCTTATTTCCTAATTAAATGTTTAGATCATCTTTAGATGGTTTTCTTGCATTGTTCATTTCATACTTTTTGCACTTGATTGTTTATTTCTTGTTTCTCTCTTGAATTTCTTTTATAATATATATTTTCCCTGAATCTTTGCTGCCTTATATCAAAACAAAATTTTCTTAATCTTTCTTAGATTTACTCGTCAGTTCGGTTTTTTTCATCAAAGGGAACGTTATTTCAACACTCGCTACTCAAGTTGAACTCAAAATCCCATGACACTAATGTGTGCGTTTTTAACAGCCTCAACTCGTCATTAATCTTTTTATTTGAGGTGCGTCATTTTCACAAATCTTGTAACTTAAATGTTTGAGAATGAAAGATGGTACTACTCTTAAGTTTTCCACAGAATAAATATTATATTATTGTTAACTATTTAATATGTGACGACATCCCAGTTTAAATAATACTTTATTAAGTAAACTTTATTTACAGGAATGAACACTCTTCTAAAATCAGTTAACAAAAATACTGTAAAAGTGATGTGTTGCAGCAAAAGCTGACTATATACTGAGCAACACTTCAAAAACTCACGAATAAAAGAATTCTATACTTACCTTTCGTAGGCATTACCACCCAGTTTGGATCTTGGTCTAACATATGGGTACTCGCAGAACATCGAGATCATGCAGAAGGACCGAGGGGGAACTGGACATCGGAGCGACTGGAAACCCTTACCTTTACCATGTGCACAGGTTTAGGAAGGGTGGACCACACGAAATTCATCATCTCTTGTTTAAAGCGGGACTGCTTAAGCGGGCGGCCCACTTGGCGTGCCTTGGCCAAGCGCTTTCCTCCAACAATGTGGACCGCTGCTTGTCGAGCCACTGGGGGAGGGGATGGAGACGCTTCGCTCTAGTCTAGAGAAAGACGAGTGGTATTCGGAGAATGCAGCGGGACAACCTTGGCGGATTGACCCGATTACTTACATTTGAGCAGGCCTCGTTCGAACGGATATTTTCATTAAACTCGCCACATTCACTTTATATCGTGGTTCCTATTAAATTTCATCAGCAGATTATTGGAAAGCCTACGCCACCTCTTAACATTTACATGTTCTCTTTTTCTATCCTCGTCCATCTCCTCGTTGAAATGTACAGGGTAATGCAAAATTACTTTTTGAGACCTTTGCAATAGAAGAAAGCAGATAAAATAAATCACAGCGTCTTAAATACTTGGGTGTTGTTACAAAGGTTATAAACCAGGACTGCTCAAGTGGAGGGCTCGCAAGGCAAGCCGTGGCACCAGGGCTTATCTGCGGGCAACCGGTCTGGCCCATTGCTTGTCGAGTCACCCCATAGGTTGGCTCCCCCCAAGTCGGTCACCCCATGGGGGGGGGGGTGAGAGAGAAGAGAAGGGAGGCACTCGAATGCCATTGTGAAAGGCGAGAGGTACGCGGGCAACTGCATCCAGCCACCGCGGCCACTCTGACCCGAAATATTGTACTAGCCTGGTTTATGGTATTGCTCAGACTTCTATCTGGAACCAATCAGAAGAAACTTCAGAAAAAATTGATCAGTTAATTATACAAAGGCGAATTTCCGTATTTCCTGAAATCTCGAGAACATAATGAATCGAAGGAAACCTTTCGCAACCTTTCATTGCTGCATGATGGTGAAATCGCTTATCACTACGGCGCGATATAAAGAAGTCCATCTTAAAATGTTCTACTCTAGAGTGAAATTTAAAATCACATATTTTTCAATGAAATGCACACATTGTCAACGATTTTGCATTACTAATTAAAAATATTTTTTTCTCATAAACTATTTGCACTAAAATTTAGAAATTTTGAATATTGTTGTTACACAAGTAAAAGTGTATTTTCAAAAAAAATCAAAGCTTCTAAATGATTATTTAGAAAAATATTAACAAAAATATTTATCAATGAATTCGATTGTTGAAAGTGCAATTATTTCATAATTTTTTATTCTACCATTTTGAAATTGGGACAGTTTTATAGTAACACTATAAAATATTCACCGAAGCAGAATTAATAATTTTTACAACTTTGTTGATTTTTTATTAATATTTGAATTTTTTTACTCAAAATATGGAGTTAAAAAATGCTCTTTATTTGCTCACAAAAAAATATTTTAAGTTAGAGGGAAACTTCTGGTTCAGTAATTGCATTACATATATTTGTACATACCTAGCAAATTTTGTTGTAATAGGATACGTATTTTCTAAGGATAATATCACTATTTGGTCAAAAATGTAGTTTTCGGGAAATAGACAACAAAGTTTTATTACTGTTTTTTGCATGAAATACATAATTAATGTGCTCCATATCCATAAAATTGTTCATTTTTTTTCTTCTTCTCTGTATAAGGCCCTCTTCTTTGTTCTTTTTTCTTTGATTAGTTTATCAATGGCATTTTCTGCTTTTTGAATTCTTTTTCTGTCAATGTCATTGAGTATGGTCTTCATATAGAATCCTGCCACAATGTTCATTTTTTCTACTACAGAATTTCTTGTAGAGTTCCCTGAATTAAAACATAAAACTGCATCATATGTGGCTATTTTAATTATAGTAGAGCCTGCAAATTGAGTTTTTCTGCAACGATGCCATACCAAACTATTGAAACTCTCATTGGGATTTTGGGTTTTTAGAATGTGTGGAAAGTGCTGCCCTCTATGGAATGAGGGTATGAGAATGTAGTCGTTCAAAACTTGAGAGTATGAGAAATTCAGCAGGAACATTACTTGCCGTATTTCATTACAAATAACGAGAGAAGTAAATGCAATGCAGAAGAGGGCGTGGCACTCCCATGGCTGAGCTGCACCTCGTGAAAGGTTCTTTAAATTTTAAATGACTTAGCGCGTCATATCGATTTCAAATTTTGCAGAAAGGTATATCATGTACCGTACTAACGAAAACTGATGAAAACGAAAAATCGATTTTTTGGCAGAATTTGATGACATCGCCCCTTGTTTTTGTTTTATTTTGATACTTAGATTATAGTGTAAAGTGGCTTAATCAGATATACTTAAATATCTTTACCACATGTGGAAAGGCGTTGTTCCTTAATGTTTCTCGACTTTATGGTCTATGGAGAATAACAAGTTTAATGACATTTGTTTAATATGTACTTGAGTTCATTGATATCAGCTTTATAATGTAGCTTTCTGTGTGTTCTCCGCATTATGAAAATTACCTTAGGAAATTATATGGAAAACTGGGTGCACTACGGTGTAGATTTTATTCGAATATGAATATTTATTATCTATTTACGAACTACATTAAGGATTTCACGTGTTTCTAGAATTCAATTAGAATACGTGTTTGCTCTATCCTTTTAGTGTAATGGAACCCAGCTATGAACACATACCAAGTGCGACATGTTTGCTTCCGAGTTTATCAAACCCAAACTCTAAAGTACTTATATGACCATAAAATCGATTAAATTAGTGGCAATATCCGTATCATTAACGGAGTTGTCAAAAGAGCTTCCTTCTGCATTGAATTGTCAACGGGCGTTTTTATGCTCCAAACCGTAAAGGTGGCTGATGTGACAACAATTCCTCTGACCGGGTCCTAGGGTTCGAATCCCAACGGTGGTAGGATTTCAACCCTAGTTTGTTAGCTATTCAGCCGCTATCTGGAGAATTCTAGGGATCGGCTGCTGTAATCGGTAATTTTCCGTGGTTTCTCCGATCAGCAACAAGCGATTGCCGGAGAAGTACCCGAACAAGCGGGCTACGGACCGCGCGCGATATTCCTTTGCTCTTCCTCGTCCTTTCCTCACTCCTTACTTACACACATACATTCTCATGTACTACACTACCACACTTGAGGGGAGTCCATTATGGAGCTTAGAGCTTGTTCCGGTTAGTGCGGCGTCCTGCTGGTGGGAGATACCTGGTTAGGGTACATGCCAAGCCGACGTGTAAGTCGGCGCTGGATCTCATTATCAAACGGTGGAAAATCACCACCACCTGCCGCTCAAAGGTGCATTACACTTAAGGAGCTAATGACCTTAGAAGTCAACGCGCCAGGAATCACAATTCAATCAATCTGTTAATCAGATATTTACATTTCCAACAGTTTCAATGATACAAATTATCAAAATTATAGAATAATTTTAAATATAAATACAGCGCGCCAGGAAAGTTTCTCCTCAGTGGCACCTTGCTGATGACGCTTGCGCAAAATGGTTGCGCACCACTGCTATGGGCGCCCCAAAATCCATTCTGCAGCTCAACTCAAACTCAACTCAGCTCAACAGAAATTACGTCGGTAGCACGATCTGCAGCTTGTAACAAAAGAAAACGAAAATTGCGTACTCACCACAATCATAACAAGCTGGAAATGCTGTCCCCTTCACTTGTTTCCCAATGATCTGTTTATTAACAGTCTAAATGCAATTTTTAATAGGAGCCCTGACTCGGCTCAGTGCGGAAAGACTTTCGTAGCGCACTATATTTCTCTGTTATGAGGGATGCAGTTTCATAAGATGAAACAATGGCGCTTGCGCCAAATGGTTGCGCACCACGTCTATGGGCGCCTTGAAGTCCATTCCGCAACTCAACCAAAGCGCCTCGCCGCGTCGCGTCGCGCCGTCGTCGCGTTGTCTTCGCCGGCGCCGCCGCCGCCTGCACCGTCTCGGCTGCGTCGTTGGCGAGTGCGGTTTACGGCGCCCCAATCTGCCAGTCGGCCGTAACGGGCGACGTGGCCGCCGGGGCTGTAAGCGGGCTGTCAACGGCGTCGTAACGCCTTGCCGCGGCTTTCGCGCCTTAGGCACCGCTGCCGCCCACCTCGCGCTTTTACTACCGACTCACTACTAAGGCAGATCTTCCAGCACTCTGGCTTTTACCAGAAGTGAGCTTGTGGTGCACGTGATACCGTATGGGGTAGTGTTTGTAATTTACTGTGTAAGATTTCGTTTCTAACCTCACAAATAAAACCTTATTTTTGCCTGTTAACTTAATTTTGGCGCTCGTGTCAAAGTCCCTACCACTGTTGTGAATTACGTTACACTTATTAATTGTATTTACTCCTTTCTATGCTAAACCCCTAACTCATAAAAAATAACACAGGTTTGGAACTGTATTTGGTATTATTCTTTTAAAAATCAGAAAATTTGTAGATTATGTTAACTAAGAATGAGTATATTACCGTTCTTCTTTTGCATGTTTGGAAGAGAATCGGATATTTGCATTTAGTAAAAAAATAATAAAGATATTCTTGCCTCAGCTGTGCACGTGGATGTAATGCATGCCATTTTCTTAATTAGTTACCATAGACTAATGGTCCGTAAATCAGTTTAATATAACCGATTGAAATGGACACAGAGCATGTGTCATTTTATCTGTCATCAGGTATCACTTCAGGTTACAACGTTGTCATCTCGTGTTTTCCGGGATTTGCACTGTGCTTGATGTCAAATCCAGAATTGATTGTCATTGTCAATTAGATCAGTCTGAGATTTCATCTTTGTTATTGAAATCGACGTTTCATATTGCTTCTGTATATTTCAGGACAACGAATGGTCTCAAAATAACTCGTGTGATTTTGGGCTTTGTTTGTTAAAAGTGGTTACACGAGCGTCTATTTTATTTCGTATTTAAAATATTGGAATCAAATCCGTTCTATGTTGTGTACTTCGGTAGCCACAACGCCAATTTATTTCTCTAATCCATATTTTTTTAAATACACGAATGTTTGCCATTTTGCTCTTCGCCAGA
The DNA here is from genome assembly GCA_031308135.1 of Acheta domesticus. Classification (NCBI taxonomy): domain Eukaryota; kingdom Metazoa; phylum Arthropoda; class Insecta; order Orthoptera; family Gryllidae; genus Acheta; species Acheta domesticus. Next base: position 128,665,339 of record JAHLJT010009436.1, on the reverse strand, counting down.
CCCGTTTGATTGTACCGTCTTCTTGTTAGCATAATACATACATTTAGTTTCAGTATTTACATTTTGTATGAGGAATAGTTTTTACTTTCAGTGAGTATCATAGTAATAAAATTAGTGATAATTATAAATCAGAAACTCGTTTTTCTTTTACGATATTGTGTTTGGTCTTAAATATTCGTTCAGCTCCCCGCGTTTCGCAATCAATGAAACATTCTCCAATGCAAGCTTGTGCATTCTCATGTGCTCCTCTAGCACAACCGCATTCTGGTTGGCGATATGTTGCTCTGCCACATGACACGATTCACCTAAGAGAAGTGAATGAACAGAAACACTCGTGCAGCTCTGTTTCAAAGTAGTAGTAAATTATCTGTATTATATTTTAACATACCTTCTATGACTGAATTTTATTAGTATATTGCAAATATTTATTGGATATTCAAATTTTTAACGGTATCATTTCAAAACGTCTAAACTGTAACATTTCATTTCCATCTTCCTCTGAGAAGGCTATACCAATGAACAGTTAATTCAAAGGTACATATTGTAGATCTTCAATATTGAAGTATGAAGAGATAATGACCACGGCTTACGTAACAAATGCCTTTGGAATAAATGTATCTTATTCTGAATAATTTTCTTCTTAATATTGGTAATACGTTTTACAAAATTTAATTAATGATTCTGAATTATTAGGGGTAGAAGTTCCAGCACTGTGATTGAAAGGTTCGTCATAAAATCCTTGTGAAAACTTTTACCCGGACGAAGAAACATTATTTACTTATAAGAATAGTGTATTCGTCTTCACCAACTAGTTTTCGAGATGCACTTCCACCGTTCGTCTCCCCGCTAAAGTTTTAGTGCTACAGAGGCAGGATAGTCTAGGATAATAATGGTAATAAAACCTCGGGCGCCATATCGTTTACACGAATATCGGACGCTAATAATTTACACGATCGCGTGCTTTCCCATGAATGGCGGCTGGCCGGGATGAATAGCCGTGTGCAGCGGAGAGTAGCACAAAAGTAAACAGCAACGGGTTAAATTATACGGCGGTCATTGGTGAGGGTCCAGCTGGCTCGGTGCCACGGCCGGACGGTGGTGATGGTTGTGGAAGCAGTGACAGTAGGAACAGAGGAGGGGAGCCGGAGGGTGCAGCGGAGATGGGGGGGCATGGTGTCAGCAGCGGTGCTAACACGCCAACATCGAAGCCGATGTGGGGGTTGCGGAGGGGATGCTGTGGAAGGCTGCGAAGCGGGATCTCTCGTCGCATGGGTGGAGCCGGTGGGGATGGCAGCGATGACAGAAGCAGAGGAGGGGAGGGCAGGGATAGTGTCAGCAGCCGTGCTAACACGCCAACATCGTGGCCGATGTGGGGGGTTGCAGCGGGGATGGTGTGGAAGGCTGGGAATGGGGTTGGTCGTCGCGTGGTGGGGATGGCAGCGCGCTGCTGAAGATATGCGCAAGGCACGTCCGCTGGCGTTGGCCGCGGGGCCGCTCCCGGACATGTGTATGCGCGAGCGGCCACGCCCCGGCGCGGCGCGGCGTCCGGGCGCTGTGCGTCCGCGACCAGCCCGAACGCCCCAGCGATGGCGCTCTCGCGATCGCTCGCATCGACAGCGCCCCGCCAGCGGCGCCGTGCCAAAGTCGTCTCGCCCCGGCCCCCGCCGCCGTTCATTCCCAGGCCGAGTGAGTAATTTCATTTGGAAACGGACGAAGAAAGAATGCAAAGTACGGGCGAGAATTTAATGTCATTATTTGAATGATTGTGGCATGAATTATTCACGAGATTTTTATGTCTTCTCTGTGGCCTTCCATTTCGATGCCCGGTTATTACTCATTAAGACGATTCCAGACGTATCTTCTACTTTTTAATATCTATTTTTAAGGTCTATAATTAATTATTATTATTGTTACACCAATTAGTATTGCAGGGCATTTTTAAATAAAATATCAATTCACTTGGGTTTGAGTTACAATTGTTAATATCTATTATAGATTTATAAAATGAATTGTTTTATTTAGTATCTTCCTCTTCGTCTGTACCTAGCAACGCAGTAATTCAGAATTTCAATTCACGAGCGGAAGGTTGATGTTGATTTATCCTCTTCAATATTTTATTAATGCAAAGAATTTCTTTAGCTGCGTTTTCAAGATAATTTACTATGAATTAAAATTGAAATCCAAGAACAATAGACAGGAACACTATTTTGCTTGGTAGAGAGGGCATCGAAGATATTGAACACGATTGCGAGATGCAGCCCATTTCATTATTCGCTTCTACAGTTGCCGTTTTCTCTGTAATTAAACTATTATTAATCGAACAGTTTACTAGAACTTCGAAGTGTTGCTACAAATGTGTTCTAACCGTCGATGATACCATTCAATGAATATGCAAAGAACGCGTTATTACATCGGATAATTCTGGCAACAATGATGTCTCATTATCTGAAAGCCATCTTAATTGCTACTGTAAAGAGGAAGATGGCAACGCGAGCTCGGAGGCCCAGGATGGGAATCGAGAAATCGATGAAAATATTCGCTCGTCTTCAAGTACGAGGCACTTAGCCATGGCTTTCCTTCACCAGAGGCAATTTTCCGGTAAACATTCTTCTCATTAGGAAGAGAAGGATAAAATTAAAGATGGGAAGAGAAAATACAAAAGACTTCTTTCGCAGTATAACCCTTTTCCTACGTTAATCCGAAAAGGCGGTTACTTTTTACGTGAGGATCCAAATTTCCTTTCTATTTTCGTTGTGAAATATTAATACACCTACCGAGGTCTAATGGTGATGTACATTTACAAAACTGCCATCGAAATTTCGATTTTAAGCTACAAAGGAACTATAATTTATCTTAGAATTTCTTAGCAATGTATTAAATATTTACCACTTTAATTTAATTAAAAATTGTTCAGGCCGTTCAAATGAACATAACTAATAATGCGCTTAATATTTTAACAATGATAGCGTGAAAAAAATCAGTAAATGTTTAACAACAGAAACCTTAACTGCCCTTGCATCTGGGCCAGTGATAATTCTAATTCCGTTTGTTTCCGGAAACAAAGCGTATCCGCGAGATCTAGGAGAAATTCTACGATGTTCAATCCAGTTATAGAAGCGCACCACCAAATCCCCGAGCGTCTTCACCCAAGCGCCACAGCGTTAAAGGCCTCCGCCGTAGGATGCGTCGCAATGGAGACAATTGCAGGCTGCACAGTGGCGGGGTCCCGCGCCGAGCCGCTCCCAATCCGATATTATGACAGCGCCGGGGCATAATTGCATTCCTGTGTGCATAATTACAGTGGAGCTCTTAGTGCACCATTCAATCGATCCGTTCTCTCGACAAGGCGCCGAGATTCGCCCACTTGGTCCCCATCCGCCGTCGGCGTTTGTTTCCCCAGGGCCTCCTGGAGACAGCGCGGAAAAGCGGCAACGGCGGAGGAAGCATTGTGCTTGGTGCTGGCCATTGTTGGTCAAATGGATTCCGCCTTGCGCTTTAAGGTGGTACTCAAAATTATTTTAGGAATTCACGGCCACGGGAAGGAATCTGGAATGCTCTCTGCTAAAATCAAACTGCATATTAGTACCTATTACGTGCTGGGAGAGTTATTGAAGTTACACTTGAAAAAAACTAAGGAGACAATGAGTGAACTGACGTGAGAAGGAAGACCGATATGGTTCCTTAGTTTCTAGTGCCTTAGATATTTTAGATTGATTGAAAGGATGAATGATTATATTGTGTTTCCGGGCGCTCAATTGTTACGGTCATCTAGTCCTGCACGTGTAATGCAGGTTTCGTGAGTGGATGTGGGGGTGTTCTTCCCACGCTGGATGGTGAGATCCCTCACGACGACGAGACACCCACAAGAGGGCTTGCTTCCATCCAGATTTCTCCAACCAGCAGGGTACTGTCCCCATCCGGGACTAGCTCTAAGCTTCCGAATGGTCTTCCGGCATGTGTCGTAGTTCAGTGTATGAAAGTGTAAGGGTGTGCGTGTTAGGGGAGAGGATAAGGCAAGGTAGAGGAAGGAAAGATCGCGCGCAGTCCCTGGTCCGTTTGATAGGATACTGCTCCGGCATTTGCCTAGTATTGTTCGAAAAATAAAACACGAAAAACTGCCGATCAGAGCAGCTGGACGCTAGGCTTCTCCTCGAGACTACTGCTGAATTTACCTAGCTGTCGCCGTCGCCGTCGACACCGTCGGGACTCAAATCGTAGGACCTTCTGGTCACAGGCACAATTGTGACATCCCTAAGCCACGTTACACGGTAGATAATTTGGAGATACGTGCCACAGAGTGTTTTCAGTTTTCGAACTATTTTCTGTTTTACGAGAGAGCATCCGACCAGAGCTACGTGACATGCGGGGAGGAGTTCTTGTTTTATCCGAGAATTGCACATCACACTCAGCTACAACTTGTATCTTTTTTCTTTTTACACCGGTTCTGCTAAGTGTATATATGTCTCCTTTCCCTGAAAGAAATTTATTAGGTATAATTATCCTTGTTTGGGTAGAAAAAATGTACATGCTGGTGCTGAAATACAAAATCATGTTCATTAATGTTAGGAAACGAACAAGCCGGCAGGTTTCAGTAGCTCTTGTAAACTAAAATATATGAAATTTGGTAGACGTTTAAAAGCCCGTTTTCAAGGATATTACTATGCTAGTAGCCAGTGGGAAAATAAATTTCAATGTGTCACAATTAATTACAGTGTATTTCTAGATATAACAATCTGATCGAGGAAGGAAGCAATGGGATATGTGAAAGTGTTGTGTGTGTGCGCGGGGGGTTGTGGTCATGTCAAATATCAGTCACGACATGCAATGATGAACATACTTGTCAACACCGAACTGAAAAAACCGTTAAGACACTGTTGAGGAAGAATGTAAAGGGTCACGAAATGTGATTCTACATTGCTTTTGAACAGAATAACATGGCAGTTAGAGAGCTAAGCAGTTAGAAGATACTGATGGAGAATATTATACCAAAGCATAAATAGGTGATTCACACGTTGCCGGAAGATTTGAGATAAATGTTAATGTTTACTTTTGTCAAATTGAATAATAACTAATATGTTGTGTTTACAATGTTATATTTTAACGTATCATTGTATCAAAATTATATATGCGTTTATTTTGAACAGAAATATGAAACTTACAGTCTCATGTAATGTGTGTGTTATCCATATTATAACCCATCCTACAAATTATAATTTTGTCTAAAAGCTCGAAATATTTGTAAAACACTTTTCTCCATTTCCTAAGATGGGCTTAAACAACGGCTAATTTCCTCTTTTTCCAAACTACACAATTAGTAAAAGGAATTGAATTCTTACTGTCCAAGCTATTGCTGCAATGAAAATAAAAGAAAAATGTTTGATTTCTCCCTTTAAAACTGAATTATTCACATGGAAATTAGAACGAGACTCGACTCTCGCTCTTTGGATTATGAAATGTTAAAACTATTGCAATTGAGAAAATATCATTTCTATAATGGGATTTCGAGAATAGAAATAGTTTCAGAACAAAGATAATGTTGTGTGAGACGCGACAAGCGCACTGCAGAGATATTTTAGATAAAAGTGATGGAATCAATTATATTTCCTCATTAAAATCGGCGGATCTTTGATATTGTGAGAGTGAGAAAACAATCTCTAGTTTTCACATTCCTGCATTGCTTGTTTTTTATTTTCGGATTTCGATCGGATCGTACTGCATTTCGTTCGTGATTGAATGCAAATATGCCATCATCAATATGCGAGCGATATTTCACAAATTTAATGAACTTCTTTTATTCGTTCATAAGAATGATGCAGTTTACAGGTTTTTTGATCGTCCGTTGCTGTAGAGTATATAGTTTCGTGATAAAAATAGTCTTATGTTGTCTTATGAAATGAAAATAACTAACCATTTCAAAATAATAATTGAAATAAAAAAAATGCTTCATTTCGTTTATGTTTTAAGCTAGTGAAAATCTTAATTGCACGAAACGTGAGAGAAAACTATGTAGATTATTCTCCAATACCCAATAAATCATTCGAATATAATTGTTTTTTTCACTAACTATTAGAAAATAGTTTTAACTTGAATTTTAAATATGAAAAATCTGATGCATTTCTTATATATTAATATGAATACCCATAATAGCATTTATAGCAATCTACTTTAAAATTAGTATTGAGTGATGTTTCAATGAAATAGTTCTTGCTTGTTTTGAATATGAAATTAATAATTCACAATTCCTTTGTTCAAACAGCTTTAGTTCTTAATGTCAGAAAAAAACTATTTCTCTTTATTTTGTAAAGAATTTATGTACAATTTCAAACATTTGTTCAGTGCACTTTGGAAAGACAAAAGATAATTCGTTAATCAGAATGCCTAACATTTTATTTGTGTGTGCATGTGTGTGTATTGTAACGCGGGGAACTCAAAACTGGTGTGTAAATGTTTTGCTTCTAGCATCAACTTGTGATATGTAGTTAGTACTACCAGAAATCCCGACTAGCATCTTCTGTCTTCAACGATTGTTTTAATTCCTCCATGTGCAATTTGAGTTGTAAGCACCAGGTGCGCAGTAATGAACTCGTTTACATTTTGTGTGTGTTTGCTTCAAAGGACCGGGGGATTACTAAGCTTTTGCGTTAGCAGTATTGATGCAGAGTATCGGTTGAAGCTTTTTTTCACTACTTGCGACGGGATTTAACTAATAATTTCAACTTTAAACCAGAAGAGCTTGGAGAAACGGGCTTGAAACAATATATTATTGTAAACTTCCTTTCGCCTTCAGGGATATCGTATGTTTATGTTGGATATTTCAATATTATCTTGCTTTTTCCTTGAATTGTTTTTCCTTTATCTCGTATTATTTCTTTAAGCTAATATTTAGTTGAATTGCATGCGAGGATTTTAGAGAGATATCACTTTGAGCCCTAACTTTGCACACTTAACAAGATTAAGGTATACTAATGTTGTTCCAATATTTTGAAGATTCGTGCAGGTGGTGGGGAGAATCTCTCAGTTTTGTCGTCCAAAATCAGGATGTCTGTCAAAGTGTATGAATGTAATTACGTATAATTGATAGTAAGAAGCTTTTTAACTGAAACTTTGTAAATAGGTGAGGAATAAGATATTGTTTTTCCTTTTCGGATACCGTTAAGATATTTTAATTTTGAGAGATATTTTAGATGAGCGCATATGATATTTTCAAAATGTTCTGAAAAATGGCTGCACTTTTTTCTTTAAATTATTTCTTGGAGTAGTGAAAAGTGTATTTTTAAATATGACATAATTCCTATTTTGATTGAAACCTCTGAAAGTTTTAAAATTGCAAACGTTCAATATTTTTTCGAACCTATATGCCTCCATTTTACTTTTCCTACCTGTGTCACTGCTTTGTATCGAGCTTCTCATTTCCTAATTAGTAAAAATTGTGTAAACAACTGTGTGATAAATTGATAATCGTAGAAAGTTCTTTAATTTGGCCCACGTGCAATTGGGCAAAGACACGGCACTTCTTGGCGCCGAGCACCATGTGTGCTCCTTTGAGCCGATACTCGCATCCTCGAGTGCTGAGCCGGGCTTTTAAAAAGGGCGGCGCGGCGCGGCATCGGCGTTCGCGGGGGCGAATCGGGCTAATGCACCACCCGGGGCGCCATGGGGTCTGGTCGGGCGCGGGATACGCCCCCCCGCGCGCCGCCCCGCGCCGCCCCGCGCCGCCCCGCGCCGCCCCGCGCCGCCCCGCGCCGCCCCGCGCCGCCCCGCGCCGCCCCGCGCCGCCCCGCGCCGCCCCGCGCCGCCTAGCTTATTCCGGGCGCGCAGGTAAACCCGCTCGCACGGTCCCCCGACGGCGACGTCCAGCTGCTCTCGCCCACGCTCGCGCCGCTGCCCTCGCTCGCTCCTCGCCTGCTCTCCGCGCGCCGCTCCGGTCCCCGTCAGTCTGCCCCCGAATTCCTCTCGCTTGTTCGCCACCATCCGTCTTTCACCGATTGTCTGGCCTTGCCGCTGTTCGCCGCCGACTGGTTACATCTCGTTCGGTGTGGGCTGTATCCTTTTCCGGGATGTCTGTACACCTCTGCTAGTCTCATGCTACATTCCCTGCTCTGCCGTTAGATAAAGGTCTACTCCATCCGTGCGGGCGACCATGCATTCGCCTACCACTCTGCGTCTGTCAATCTGCCCGTCGATCTGCCTCGCGATCTACCCGTTGATCTGCCCGTAGATTCACTCGTCGATCTGTCTGACATTTTGCCTGTTGATTCGCCCGTGTATCTGCCCATCGATCCGCCCGACAATTTGCCTGTCGATCCACCCGTCAATCTGTCTTCTCATCTGTCAGTCCTTCCGCCCATTCATCTGCCTCTTCTGCTTTCACCCGTCTGCTTCCTCCAGTGCTTGGTTGTCTACACACACTCCCACATCCTGACCCATTACGTTGACCTCAACTCCTCCTCAAGCCAACCTGCATTTAAATACTAGTTTCTCCCCGATACTTCCACCAACACTGCGGATTCTCCGAGTCAGGCCTATCGCCCGGAGACTCTTCTACCGGATCGATAGCCTCCTTTCTACAGCTGCTGCTGGGAGAGAGCAAACACTTTATAGTATTTACATCTTACTGCAGGCCAAACATTTCTTTTCGAACTTAAAATTGTAGTCTCTTTAATGCATTCTCTGAACAACTATACAGAATCATTTCATTTTCATTGGTGTCTCTTTCTTTTTTAATTCCATAAACATAATTAGGAAAGCGAAAAGTTAAACAATTTTCTCTTCAGTGTGAGTGAAACACTTAACGTTTCAAATATAACAATGCTGTTGGGTTTGCTTAGATATTTCCCTTTCAACATTGCCTCCCTCATATTTATTCCGCACTGGGGCTTCTCTTTTTCAGCGGACTCTCTATAAATATTCCGTCAGCCCACGCAAGCTCCATTAATGTACTTGATTGAAGATTTTTCACTTTGAATTTTTTTCTAACCTGAACACTATAAAGAAAAAACCTATCGTGTAATCATCCAAAATATATCGATATTTCGAGCGTAATACTGATCCATTGTTAGAGCAGAACAATATTCCACACGTTATCACCTACTATGTCGATATGAGAAGTTCGTGGTGTTTATCTGTGCGACTAATGCACATAGTTCGTAGGAAATGAATCAGTGAGATAACTGGGACTATTCTACCGCATGAATTGCAAACTTGTCGCGCGGAACGGATCTTATGCACTTTCTTACTATCGGTTAATTCTCCATCCAATCTCTCTGGCTCGAGATCTCTCCATGGGATCATCACATGGCGTTGAACCACATCTTGCCCATTCAATGGGGCTACCTGTCTACGGGCATATCTGTCTTTCATTTGCGAAATACACTCACTCTCCTTTGACCACAGTCTACATGGTATTTCTGAATCGCCTGTGGATTTAGCGGGTTTCTATTTTTCAAATGATTCGCGAAATCCTTTGAAAATAATAAAATGATTTTGTCCATGATTCCACGTCGGGAATTGTTAGAAGTTTGCTCAAACATCACTCTGTGCATGAATGAAAACCTCGTAGGCAGGAGAGGTCGTAAATGTAAAATTGTAAATTATTAGAAATTTCCCTACATTTTGATTTTGTACACTTGAGCATCTTTCTTTTTCACACTATATATTTTATAATATGCGTTAGAAATCTCTTTAACTTAGTGAGAACCTGTACCTGCCGTATACCGATGAAAGAGACCTGCCAATCAGAACACTTAACACATATTATGTAACTTCGTTATGAGATTTCTCACCATATTTTCATTGGTGAATTGTGATCATGTATTACTCTTTTGTTTGTCGTAGTGCTTTGTAACATTCATTCTGAGCCACCTAATATATTAGTTGTATATCAGCTACCAATTAACTTAAGATCTTACATCTCATTTGGGGTCTTTTTCCAGCTCTCTTTTCTTTGAAAGACCGGGTCTAGTATCATTTCCACAGGTTACCGCTGCTTGACCTGCCCTTCTAGTTGCCATTGTCTTCACAGCACCTGCCAGATCTTCCGCTTGAAACACCCCGGCTTGTGGAAACGTCCCGAAATCCGACACGCCGTTTGATACTCGCCCGCAATTTCGTGCGCCCGAGCACGCAACACCTTCCCCCTTCCGCCTCATCTCCCCGCTCTCCTCCTCCCCGCCCCTTCCCCTCCCACTCCACGCCGCAAGGGCCGCGTCGGCGTCGGGGTCCCTCCAGAGGGCCTGAAGCGCCGTGTAATGATGAATTATTTAGCGCCCGTGACGTGCCAACTTGTCGAGGTGAAACGAGAGCGCATTGTGCACGAATCGAGTCAGGTCCTCCTCGTATTTTACGGCCCGCCAAATCCTATTACACCAAGTAAACACGCGAGGCAGGGCTTCGAAGAGGCGTTTCCCCCCGTCCCTGCTACCGCACCCGTGCTCGCGCCCCGTCCTGTCCCGTCCCGTCCTCCCTGCTCGGCGCTGCGGACGTGTCCGGCAAGCTCTCCGAGATACCTTCTCTACAGCTCCCGCCTCATTCCCTCCTCCCTGGCCCCACTCCCGCCCCCGCCTTCGCGCTGCTAGTGGTCTCTCCCCTTGATGCCGCCGTGTGGTCCTGTGGCCTGTAGCAAAGCCCCCTAACACCCGCTTTACAGGTCCAGCAACTTAGCGGATTCTTGCTAACGAGCGGTTGATTTTGCGGGGGAGTGCGGAACGCCATGACCCTGTTGCCCTGGGACGGTCTGCGCGCTGAGAAGCAGTCATGAATGTATTCTTTCATCTTTTCTTTTAACTTGAAATTCCTTGACACTATACAGCACAGCGTCAATGTCTGGAGCGAAATGTTTAGGTATGTAAGATGATAGTGTTGCACTCACACTCTTTCAATTTTCGACAATATGGATATTTTAAAATCGGTTTATATGTTTTAAATTGTTGAAAATAATTAATTTAGTGTAGACAATAATATTTCTGATAAAGTAACGCATTCGAATAGAATTTACGATTTAATTAATTTTCAAATACATCCCATTGTCAAGCTACATCGTCATTAAAATCCAAATGTTTTGCATTATCGTTTATTGATTTGTAATATTGTTAATTCTATATTATTGTTCAATTTTTGTGGTAACTGAATGCAATGGAAATCGCGTTAAATGGAATTGAATGATTGAAATAATACGGTAATAATAATTACGGATTTGAGAATAGATATAAAACATTTAATCCCATAATAACAAATCGAAAACTACGTGGAAATGAATTTGTGTCAAACTTTTGATGCAAATTTCTGTCTGTTCTCTCATATGTATATCGTGAACATAATCCATTTTAAACGTGGTCAGATTATCTGGGGCATGGAAACACGTTCGAAGGGGAGAAACGATTTATAGGCATAGTTGACTGCCAAAATTCTAATAAATTCGCGACCAATATGTGATAATTTTCGCGTTAAACAAATATGCTTTCGCATGCTACACTCGCAAAGAATATTTTGCATCTAGATTTAAATATACTTCAAAAGACTTGAGAGTATTGAATTCATCAAGCGTCTCTCTTGCTGAAGATATCATTAACTTGTGCAATCAAAAAACCGGTTGTACAATTAATAGATGTGTTGTAAATGTAATGTTTTCTGCAAAGTAATTGTAAACTTAAGTTAACAGTATTATTTACATTGTTTTAATAATAATAATAACAGTTATTATTAGTATAAATAATTTAACTAGTAACCTTCAATTACACTCTTTAATGAACTATCTTACTTTGCAGAAAACTAAACAGTAAATTTAGATTGACGGTAAGAGACTAATACATTTAATTACATTATGTCCGTAATTTCCATCGAGGTTTGTCATATCTATTGCGACCTCGATTTGATAGTAATATTATTTCCGTAATTCCTTTGAAGAGGTAATTTTTCTCGTTCTTTACTCTATAAACAATAAACTGGCACAATTTAAAATTGCCATGTGGTTTCATTTTTTATTCTTCCCTTTTTACTAAAACAAGTCCTCAAAATTCAAAATGCATACGAAATAAATCGTGTGCCTTCCTGTGAAGAAGATGCATCAGGACACGTCCGTCCAATCATGACTGACACGAACGGTTTGCATAACACCGCACGCACAGCCTGTTTCTCGTCATACCAGCCTATGGACCTGGAAGCGCAATAGCAGCAGCGGCGGAACGTATGCCCAGGCCGGCGCCGCTCTCGAGTTGTGCAGTTGGAAAGAGGTGGGAGTGGAGGGGGAGAGGGTGGGGGATCCCCTGACGGCAGCGCCATCAGCATTCGCCGCCCGGCGCCGCTCGGCACCTGCCCCAGTGAGAGCCTCGTGCGCAATTCAGAGCATCGCGCGACGTGCACGGGGCGCGAGGAGCAGCGCGCGACGCTGCCCGCTCCCCGCGCTTCTTCCACTTCGCTCGCGCGAGCATTCCTTGACACCGGTGGCAGACAGAGGTGTGTGTAGTGCGTTGGGCGACACCTCGCACGCGCAGGCTCCTTACCGAATCCTTTCACCGCCATCGTCGTTGGAGCTATTACTGTTTTTGTGTAATTGGAAGGTGAAAATATTACGAGGAATGCTCTCAGTCTTGACAAAAATAACACAATATTGTCCTCATCGCCTTCATAATCACAGAATAATAAATCATTCGGTTTGGGATTGTCCGCTTTGTCTTTAAAAGCACAATATAGACTATTTTTCTCAGTACTCTTTTCGCAGTTTTAAAACTATAGCTAATCTGTATGTCACACTCGTGTACACTCTTTTAATTCCGTCAACTCAAGTTTATTTCTCTTTTCCTCGATTGATTTCCCTAAATCGATAAATTTACGTACATTGATTTAGCAACGAATTTTGTATTTCACCGGGGGCTTTCTCTCACTCTCAATGTACATCCAAACTCTTAATGTGTAGTCTATAATCATAGTTCACTGCTTTTTATGAACTAATTGTCCTCACGTCGTGAATTGTGTCCTTCGCCAATTCTTAATTCTGGCATTTCTACTTGTTTTATTCCTGTTTGTAACATCTGTGTGAAATTATTTTCTTTCGGAAATACACAATTTCCCAAAATCGCAATTCCATCAACCTTGACAAAAGCTATCAACTACCTTGCATTCGTAATACCACCACCTGTTCATGTACAACTGTTTTTACATTTTCATCGCCAGTTTTACAGTTCGCTTATTTATTGTTTGCCTTGTGTTTTAATTATTTCTCCATTTTTTCCGATCTAGTTCATCAAACTAACCTCGCAATATTAAACATTCTACACTTTATCCACGGCTAGTCCCCAACTGTTTTCCACCTGTGCTAACCAACCGCTCTGCTTCCATCGCCCGCTCACCCTGCCTCCAAGGGCGCCCCCAACCTCCGCCGCCTGCGTTATTGAATTCCCCCGCAGGGAGAACGTTCCTCGCTGCATCGCACTACTCCCACGCAGTTCCGCGCCGCTGCCGCTGCCTCTTCCGCCCAAGCCGTCTCCGTCTCGTCTGCCGCCATTGCCGCCGCTAACACTGCCATCGCCGCCGCTAACACCGCCATCGCCTGAACCATCACCGCCACCGCTGCCACCGCCACCGTCGCCCACGCTATCGTCGTCTCCGCTGCCACTCCCCCCCCGCCCCACGGCTCTCGCCAACCACGCTGCCTCGCCCTCCCGCCCACCACCCCGGCCGTCCTCGCCCCCCGCCCCCGGCCCCCCCGCCAACGGCTCCGCAGCTCCCGCCGCCCCCGACGCCACCGCCACTATCGCCGCCACCGCCTCTGCTCTTCGCCTCGCCGCCGGTCCCGCCGCCGCCCCTGCCGCCAACGGCCCCGCCGACACCCCCGCCGCCGCCACCGCCCACGCCCCCGCCCCCGCCGCTGCCCCCGCCGCCGCCCCCCCGCCGCCGCCCCCGCCCCCCGCCGTCCTCACCTCCGACCCCGCGGCCCTCGACGACGCCACCGCTGCCATCTCCGCCACGCAAGCCACTGCTGCCATCGCCTCCATCGCCGTTGCCGCCAACGCTTTGAGTGTAGCAAGGTGAGGTGCCGTGGCGCTGCGCTCTGGGCCACACTTCGCTCTTCCCGCTGCTTTCGCCCGCCGGCGGCGCACCGCACCGGAGATGACGCAGGCGTCGCGGCGAAGTGAAACGTGTTCGTGCGGGAATAAATTATTTGGGGACGTTATATTGTGTTCCGTCCTAGTACCTGATGTTGAAAATAATGAAAGTAAAATGGCAAACTGCTTCAGCTTGAAGGTTTTAGGCGAAGAAAGAAGGAAGTGAAGGAGAGGGTTATTGGTTGTGGGAGGGATGCACTAGTATGTTGATGAATTCTTCTCATGCATGACCAGTGCAACGAAAAATAAACTTTCGAAACGTTAGCAAGTTAGAATCTGTTAACACTTTTCATCAAACAGTGTTGACCGCTACATAACACGACAAATCTTTTGCAGCAAATTGCAATACATTATGAATTAGTCCACTCCGAAGATTAGGTAGAAATTATGAGTTTGAAGAAATTGATCAATTCGAAGACTAGAATGGGAGGAGGTTGCATCAATACACTAAACCTACATTGGTAACAGTCTACATTTGTACAGTCCACGATTTGCTCAAAAAACATACATTTTAAGTGGAAAATTAATACTAATGAAAAATATACTACAAGATAATCGAATAATTCCAGTTAAATACAGTGATACTTTGTACAACTATACGAAATGGTCTTGAATTTGAAATTCACCAGCACGTGTAGTCGCTCGCAAACTAGCTACTAGGAAGGATTCCAAGCAACAAAATGTGCTGGTGAACTTCAAATTCAAGGCCGTCTCGTCTTGGTGTACAAAGTTGCATTTTATTTAACTGGAATTATTCAATTATCATGTAATATATTTTTCATTAGTATTAATTTTCTCCTTCAAATTAATGTTTTTCGAGCAAATCGTGGGCAATACTCAAACTGTATATACCTATCCAAATTGCGAGGTAAGATTGAGGTTGCCTCTCCCAAACAGCCGCTGTCGGGGTCGCGCCGCGGCGTCTTGGGACGGCATGGGGCGAGTCCGGGGGGGGGGGAGGGAACCGCGGCCGCGGCTGTGGGGCCGTTAGTGGCCATCGGTCCCCGTCCGGAGGCGCTGGCCGGCCCCACGTGCGCCCGCTGTTTGCATGATGCCGTACTAACCGGATAAGCTATTGTGCACCTGTCTGACCCAGATTACACACACTTGCGGTCGAAGCGTTGGCGTGTTATGGAGGTGCTCATGGTTACGTCGGTTTTAACGTAGAGTTACGACGGAATCAAAACTTTTACTTCGGAACGTTGTGTCTACGTGATTATGTATTGATTAAGAGTTTAGAATTTTTTTCTGCATTTTGTATATTCTTTGGGATCTGTAAGCGTTTTCTTTGGTCACTGCTTGAAATTTCAAGACGATAATCCATTTTTAAAATTATTTCTATAAATCCGACGCCTGGTCTGGATGTTGGTCGAACATTTTCTACAGGCGAAAAACGAGTTTCAGAGCTTGATTTACTAGAATTTCATTCACATGCGTGATAATTAAATGTCACTGGCTGAGGCTGTAAAAACGTTGCGTATAACCGTTAGTCTCTGCTTCCCATCGTAAATAAACCACGCGATATTTCATAATTTGTGTGTATGAGTTATGGTAGATCATTATACGTCCCTAATTAATTCTAATAATTTTCTGGGTATTATGTACATTTCAATAGGTGAGTTTTATACTGCAAATAGCACGATTAGAAATTGTGCGTATTCGAGTGCGTGTTCGTTTCAATATCAAGTTATACACATGTTATTTTTGAGAGACACCTCTGTATACGGAATCCTTGCTATAGAAAACAAGACATTTTCGGAAGGGTTAAACATTACTTAAGTTAAATTTTATGTCATTTTTTATTTAAGAACTTTGGTTTCGGAAACAGTTCAGTCTTTACACAGTTCCTTTTATTTTAATTATTTGTAATGTATTATTTCATCTTCCCCTTTAAAAAAATTGACATTTTCAAAAATTAAAAGATTAAAATTGCTTTACAAAGTTTTCCTTGTTTGGTTTTTTCTGATTAAATTTGAAAAATCACCTCCATCCTCGCCTCCGTTGCCACCACTGCCACCATTGCCGCGTTCAACATGACTGTGACGCAATATTTAGAATTCACTTAGTGCAGCTAAGGCCTGCATCAGAACGCAATTAAACGTGAAGAGAATTGCTTTGATAATCCGAGGTTACTTTTTATGCGCCGCCTCAGCTACCTCGCCGTTTTTGAAGGCAATAATTTCAGCGCAGGATTTATCGTCGCGCGTGGGCGTTGGCGGCGAGGACGACGGCGCTGGACCTCGCGGTGTAAGCAGCGTCATCTCCGGCGCCGCACTCGCCGCCTTCCTTTCCCGCCCGCAATTAGATTACGAGGCGCATTATCAGCTTCCCGGCGCGGCCTCGACGCGCGTTCGACGCCCTGGAACCTCATTAGGCTTATCTTGAGCCGCGCCGCACTCACCCCGGCCAAGGGAAGACCGGAAGGCTTTGAGAGCGCCTGGCGTCATAGAGCACGCTGCGCGGACCAGCGACGACGCCCACGCCGGGAACTGATCCCGGAGATGACGGGGTGGGAAGTCCTACTGTTGCCTTGTGTAATGCAGTTGCGGCGAGGAAACGGTTTCCTCTGCGTGGTCGAAGGATGGTTGAAATGAGACTTCGCCAGCTTCTCAAACCGTGGAGGCCCTTTCCCTTTTTGTGTAGATTTGAAAGATTCTAAAACGATTTTTCCAGCCGTTTGAACAGTTTTCCAATAAGCCAACTTGCTCTTGAAGCCAATTCTGATGGTATGTACTGTGAACATCTATCTATATTATTCTACGTTTTCGTGGAACTGGCTGTAAGAAATTTGTAACACGAGTTCTACAAGTATTTCCGTGTTTGTGAATATGACGTAACTCCTTAACTATATTTACTATCGCCCTGTATAGTTCTAATTAGTTACCCTACACCGTAAATCGTCATCAACCAGTTCATTACCATCTACACCAGACCTGCACAGCATTTTGCACTTTCACTGACCTCAGGAGCTGCGTGCGGGCAACTCGGGTGCAAATGAGCAAATCGATGAAGGGTGGGGATGAGACCCGATCTAGGAGTGGGGACCACCAATCAGAATGCGCAATTCGAAAGATGGCGCGTAAATTTAAAGAGCAATCGGCAAGCACATGACGGTCATCTACATTTCAAGTAATATTGTCTTTTGTATTATATTGCAAATGTTTGTTCTCGGTATATGACAGGGCGAAATATGAAACTACAACGAATTATACATATTAGATTTCGACACCAAGTATTATAATTGCTTGTAGGGTTTATAATGTAATTCGCTTTGCTACGATGTAATCACAAATTTAGTGTTGTGCTAAACACAAAATTTTGATACTGAATTGGTTTTGTTTGATGACACCAATAAACTATTTTATATTAACTATGTTTAATTGAATAAGACGGTTCTCTCAAAGCAAAAACATATGGTTCTTAAAAAAATCATGATTATTTTCTGTTCTAATTTCTGACAAGAGTGTAGAGTCGTTTACGAGATCGTATAAAAATATAAAGCCCATTGCATTCTATTTAACCAGTACCCATGATTATCTTATGATTGTCCGTAACATATCGTCACAGAAGTTTGCTTGTTGATCTCTTTTATTCAGTTTCATACTGGGGAAAAATGGTCACAAATGTGCTATTAAACATTACCCTTCTTGGAATTGCCACATATATTATTTTTATGTCAATCTTGATGTGAGAGGTGCTCTCATGATTTTGTTCATTTTTCTATGATTTGGATATTATAACATCCCTGGTGAACAATCAATTACTAAATTGCAATTTTGTGTTAGAATTAAATAATTTTTTTCTAATATATAAGAGCATATATTTTAAAGCTATTGCTTTAAAATAATTCTTAAGAGTCACAATGAGCATGTTATTTTCGTTAAAAAAATTAGAAAATGAAAATAAATACTGTGGTGGATACAAAGGTGGATATACAGTAGTGCACAGAACGTAAACAGTGAATTATGACCCTGGTAACTTGAAATACTAGACATAATCCATTTAAACAAATGGGCATTTAATTTTGAAGCATGGATCATTATTAGACGCCCAGGCATCGACGCGCCGCGTCGTGCTACGTCAGACTTCTTCCCTCCCCGCGAAGCTTCCTACTCCCCACTACATGCACTTTCGGCGCTGCCACGGGCAGGCGATCTGCTCTCAAGTGCAGAATGCCCGCGGGAGCAGGCGTTGTGCAGGTCTGATCTACACCATCACCATCATCGCCATCGTTACCGTAGTCACTCACTTTTTTTCTTTCCTTCCTCGAAATACTTTTTAAGCAAATTATATGTAATTTATAAAATCCTTCATATTCATTAATTCTTCTAAAAACAAATCTTTAAATTAACTTCCTACCATTTGCGGTATCCTATTTAATTACACTTATTTCGACAATCATATGTTTCTTTGTTTTAAAGCTGTGCCTTTGAGTGTGCCATTATATATGTCATGGCTCATAAAATTCGGAAATCAATTGTAAATATTAAGCCTTCGCCAGCAGCTCAAAATATTATTTAAACATTGTTTTTAAATAATTCTTCACATACTCTATTTTGTTTATTAACGTGACGTGTTAAAGATAATTGTTACTCTTACTATAGAATAGCTTTTAACATTGTCTGGATACTTACGGCGCATTGAATGAAAGACAAATATTCAAGAAGTATCTAGAAAATGAGTTTTCTGCCTTCTGTTTTTCGTCTTTTGAGATCTTTTTCTTAGCAGAGCAATCTTAAGTTTAGAGAGTGATTGTAAAAAACTGGAAGGAAATTGCTTCTTTATGAGAAGCTTCCCCTTTTGTCCCTCGAAGCATCTCTTTGATAGAAATGCGTTCCCGTACCGGCGCTCGCGGAAGTAAGGAGATCACTTTTTCGGAGATTGCTGAAGCTCAGGACTATTTCGCAGACGGCCTCTTTACAATTATTAAAAAAGAATTTAAACTATACGTCTAAAAACCTTCATTTGAAATTTTGAGCAGGAAGGCGATGACCAAGAATTGAAATATACGCTAAATTTTTCAAGTTTTTTTTCTTCGTAATCCAATGATACAAAGTCGGGAAGATATGCTTATATGAGGATTATATTATTGCCAGTAATTTCAATTCTATACATTCTAATTTTTTGAAGCACTACTTCACTTATTAAAAATATCTAAATACTTTGTGAACATTATTGTGTAATTAATCATTATCACACCCTCAATCACATGGATTAGTAATTGATGATGCATAAAAAAGTTACATTACTTTTTTAACATTAAACCATTTGCTAATGAAGAAATTATATACAAGTTAAAAATGTAGTAGTACTTCCTATCTTGGGCCTATCGTCTTTCATTACACATATTAACTAGGAACGACGTCTAAAGAGATTTAATTTTACTTCCATTGAATACTTTAGATTTTTTGTTATTTTACATTTCACTTCAATGCATTATTTTCAGTGCTTAATTTCCATGCATTTTTAGCTGCAATTTTCTCTAGAGTAAATCAGCACATTGTTAAAAAGGAGCGACTATTGTTCAATGGTTGTGAAATTTGACGTGGGTGGGATACTGAATGACACGTAATTTTCATTCGTTTACTGGATATCGGTATTGCCCTTCTATGTTTATCGAATACACAGACCTTCCGAATCGTAATAACCTCTCGGCATTTTTGAATGGACTTCCTCTTGCAAACAATTTTTTTCTGTCATGTTACATTTTTTTTGGAAGAATTACGTTCTCATTTTGTTCAGCTATCCCTGGGTGCACCATATTACGATCCTGCCATTGTCATCGCTCACAACGACCGAAAAAGTTTGAAGAGTACTGCTTTGTGGGAGTTTCTGTAACAATTTTTCTCGTGTTTGATTAGCTATCTAGATTAATGGACTTCCATGTGTGTTTGGAGCTGTAAATATGTTCTCATGTGTTTCACCAAATTCAATAGTACCTTGCAAAACAATTTTGTATACTTGAAAGGAAACTGACTGATATGAAAAGTGAACACAAAATTATGGAAGCATATAAAACTGTGTATCACTGATGTATATACACACAATATTATATTCCAGCACAGAAAAAAAGTACTTGAAAATGGTCTATCATTGGTTTCAGTTTTAATGGCTTTTTAATATAATAAATTTTATCATTTTTCTTATTGGTATATTTTTGAGGCGGACAACGTAATATTGCCTAAATAGCTAAAACGTAATAAAAGTGTAAGGGGTCGACCAATTAGTAATACATGAATGATTGAAGTGTTCACACATGCTCAAGAACTTTGAAAGTCTCCGTGTAGCAGTTGCAAATACCCGGCATGCTCCTCCTGCTCCTGGAGCGGCTATGGGAAGGAAGCGCCCCTCGCCTGCTCGCGTGATTAACACAGCGAATAATTCGAACACTTGGGAGTCTGTGAACAAAGGTAATTAGGAGAAGTATTGTACTTCTCTCCAATAAACACAATTCATTTTGGTTCTTTCTTTGATCGTTGTTCTTTGGTAGAGTAATAATTATAATAGACGAGTTAGCGTGAATTATTAATACACATTACGAGGTCTGGGTATGTTTTTCATTGTTAGGAGAATGTGAAATATTAAGTTGATAAAAGCGAATGAATTATTTGTGTCACGAGTTCTTAATGAATTACTCCGTCTACAGTGATTTTAAAATCAGCTGAATGTGTGATTGTTGTTACAAGAACAACGTAATACAACGCTTAAAAGTTTGAGGAGAGTTTTCAAACTTATTTTTTGTGTTATGCCGACATTTTTAAATTTATTTTACTAATTGAGTTTACTGCAGTTTGTACTAGTCTAATTTCTGTTAAATCCAGTGTTGGCGAAAACTGCTGTTGTTTGAATTCCATATGATTTTCAAATATACTTTGGCGGTCCCTCGTAAAAATGACGATATTAAACATACGACTCAGGGCAATTGAAAGTACGGGGAAGAGTTTTGTTCCTGAAACAAAGTAAATGAATGACAAAATTAAATGAAGAGCAGGAAAGAATAGTAGCTTCACGTACGTTATTATTAAGAGTAAATAAATGCAATAATTTATTCAGAAAATCCTTTGGAGGCTTAAAATTGAAGCAGGTTTTTCAGCAAATATTTACTTTTTTTCGGGAATCGCAGAATTCTCTGTGGAGCAATAACTGTTTCGTGTGAATAAGGGCGATCCAACGTTTTGTACCTCTCAGAAATTCTGAAGGAAGTATGTCCAAACAGAATTCACTAATGTGAATAGTTACTTTTAATAACCCATTTTCAGAGTCGTGGCTTGCTTATATGCAGTGTAAGCGAAGCTTACATTCCAGAAATTGTAGATATATAGTTTTGCTTTCATCCATAGAAAATTTAAAAAAGGATTCTATATGTTGAATACAATTTAGAATTTTAATGCTCAATTTTAATACCGGAACTCCCGTGACCCAATTTTGCAGCATATTTGTACCCTTCTGTCGCCGCCATTACAGGCTATGAATGAGGTGTACGAGGTAATCGCCGTTTGCGCAGTGCCCCTAGCTCTGTATTGAGACGTTACGTAAGCACTATCGAGACGTTTTTCAGAGCAAATGCGCTTACCCCGATCTGCCTTCGAAGAAGGGTAGCTTCTTTTTCGTTACCTGCACGGCTCATCACGCGAGACGTGGAAGAGGCAAAAGGAAACAGGATTAGGAGAAGACCTCCGACTCAGTGGATGTAAAGTGACGTTTGAATTGATCTGTTTGCCAGGAAGGTGTCTGGTAGGAGTGGCGATATAGCAGTTGATCCATTGTCAATAGGCGTTGGCGGCCGTAGTTTCTCCGATCAACACTAGGCGAATGCCGGAGCAGTACTCTAACAAACGGGCCACGGACCTCGCGCGATCTTTTCTTTGTCTTTCTTGTTCAATCCCCAACCTTTACGTACACACACATGCATACACACACGCTCTAGACCACCACAGATGCCAGGAGACGAGTAGGGAGTTCAGAGCCCGTCTCGCTGGTGGAAGATATCTGGTTGAGGAAAAACCGGGAAGCCGACGGGTAGGTCGGCGCCTGATCTCGCCAGCCACCAGGGGAATACCCGCCACTTCCTGCGGTAAAAACATGCATTACACTTATGGGACCAATGACCACCCGAAATCGCCAACAAATCAATCAATCAATAGGCGTAGGGGGAATGAATAATAAAAACAGCTTACATTTTGGAAAACGTCACTCTACGCCAGTGCTCATTTTTAGATGAGAAGACAACGCAAGAAAACTATTGTAAAAACATTGTGTATTTGAACGAAAATAATAAACTTTAAAGGCTGTAATAGATCAACATATGTTTAAATTTAGTTTTATCGTTTAATTAATTAGTACGATGTGGAAACGTTCAGAGTAACTCCACAAGAACATTACACAAGAACAACACGGCGTGAGGGCTGAAACTACCCAGAACAAACTTGTACGTGGGCAGGTCGTTGTTCTCTCCAGGACGTGCTGAGAATCAGCTCAACTGAAGACGATGCGAAGGCGGACCTTTAGTCATAACAGTTTATCACAATCAAGCAGCGGAACGTTATGTTATCGAAGCGAATTCAGTGGTGGGTTAGTAATTCAGTGATAAAGTTAGTAATGAAGCTGCCCAAATGACACTAGTATAGGCACGAAAGGCAGGAAATAACAAAGAGATGTGAAACTTTAAATTCTTACTGCTTCCATTTAAAAGTACTATGCCATGAAAAATTTAATTAAAACATATGAGAATAATTCTTTTATTGTTGATTTCTCTTCTGCTATAATAATATTTAAAGATCTAATAATATTTGTACATATAATAAATAGTCAAATTCCAAGTTTAATTATAGAAAGGTGTTATCAGACAATTCGAACCAGTACTGTTACTGCTCGCCGCATTGACCTGCCTAAGTTATCAGTTCATGACAGCACCTGGGCGTCAATGCGGATCGATACAAAGGCGCTACGGTCAGGAGTCTCACTTTAAGTGGGAATCAGATCAATTGTACATACCAATACATCTAAAGATAATTCAAAATTTAATAAACGGAAAATCGAAAACAAAGAATTGTTCAGGAATTTGTACACCTCCATCTCATTAATATTCGAGAATTAGTACTAAACAACATACAAAAATGTATTGAGCTATTACAGCCTATAAAGTTTATTAATTTTTATTGAAAATACAGCAAGCTTCACATATTCTTACAATTACTGAACAGTCTTTGTGAAGGGATACTGATGTTAGTTGCTCGGCATTGTGTGTCTGTACGCAAACACACTACTTTTTGAATCAGAACATTTTTCGAACTTAAAAACCGCACTGTTTTTTCGTAACAAACTGTACTCTCTCACACTTACTTCAGCGTGTAAGAATACTAAATATCGATTACTTCAATAAGTCGATTACAACTCGTTAATGAAACAATGAACAAATGATTTGAGAGAAGTGTTAATGCCATTAATTTTAATGTATTATAATTTAGTGTTTATATTCTAAAGTCTGTTGATAAGTGTGTGTAATAACACATCTGGAGAACACAACCTTTCATTTAAAGAAAAAATCTTTAAGCTCGGTTGAGTACGAATATCGAACAGTTTTTTAATCGAAACTCCTTAGTGTTTTAAATACAAAGACGTGGTGAGCGTCGATGCCACCCGCTCCTGGGCGTGGGTGCAGAGCGGCGACGGAGCGGGGCGTGGCGGGGCAGGGCAGGGCCGGCGCCGGCGGCGGTGGAGGGGGGGCGTGAGCGCCGGCGGAATTGAAATTAATGACGCGTAAGCCTCGCGGCAAATGACCTCTGTTGAGCGGCGCGCGCGGCTGCGGGCGCCGGCGCTGCGCGGCGATTTCTCATCGCTTTGTCCGGCGCCGCAGCGGCCGATCGCGCGCCTTCTGTCTTCTCAGTTTGCTTCGTCCGCCGCTACCCTCCCGCTCCACCCGCCACGCCAGTCTTCGCCTCAACCTCTCTGCACATCGCCATCCCCTTCCCTGCCCTGCAACACCCTTGCTTTCCCTGCCTTGACCCGCCCCACCATCCCGGCTTACCCTGCACCGCCAGCCCCTCACCTACGCCCCGCCCCTCGTCATGCCTCGCCCCTCACCACCGCTTTGCCTTATTTCACGTATACTCTGTCAACCTCCTTGTCCTGCTTTCCCCTGCCTGGCGTCACCCACTCAGTGTCGCCTGGACCCAACCCATCCCCCCACCCTACCCCGCCGCCACTTCCCAAGTCATCGGCCCAATTCCTCCCCCCACCCCATCCCATCCTTCTGCCCTATCACGTCCCCCCTGCCCAATCACGTCCCCCGCGCCACCCCTTCTCTCCGCCAAGCCTCGAACGACCTCGTCCAGTCCCTCGCCCCGCCCTGTTCTCCCCTCCTACCCTCCCGCCACGAATCGCTGTTCTGTCTCCGCCCACGCGCGCCGCCTGCCGCCGGCTGGTGCGGACGTTGTTGGTCCGTCAAGAGCAAGGAGTTGGAGACTCGTCGCCTTGTTTTAGAGCGTTGTCTTAAGGGCAGAAGTTCTTAAAACGCGTTAAAGTTGAGCATCTCGGTACTCCGGCATTGCTTTTCGGAAATGTCAGGTGGTCACGGGGTCTTGTGGAAGTGCTCGATTGTTTCTATGGGTTGCTTTTGGAGGGAGCAGCATATTTCTTTCAGATAAATACTGGGTCCCAGTTACGTTAGGTATTATCTTCATTTCACAATGACATTCTTTCGCGCTTTTTTGTTTTAAGCGAAATTTGAAGAGATATCAATTATTAATGCGTATATTAATATTATGGCATGCATATTACAATAGTACATTTCATATGAAATGATGATAGGTGGGGTAGCGTGTAATAATTGTAATAGGAATACATTTTTTATTGTGATTGATTAAAAGAAAACTTTTCTGAACAAAAACTTAACCAACCAATTTCTACCAAAATTCTAATAATAATTTTAAACACGTAAATGACAGAGATATTCACAATTTATTTGCGTTTTTCTAATTCAAAATGTTAGAAATATCAGAACAATTCAGAATTTTCGCCTGTTTGTATTATTCTATTCAATTTTAGAATATTATTTTTTTTCATTAAGAACTTTTAAAAAAAATCAATTTCACTCTGTAGTGAAAATCTCTTTTATTTTGAAACCGACGGTCAATGTTTCTTAGAGAATTTTCCTTCCCCTTTTTCACTGATCCAATCCTATTTTACATTGTGTTATTAGGTTTAATCGTCTGGCGGTGAATATCTGTATCTTTTGGAATAATTGATACATGTGTTTGCATTTAATTTCCTTTTTTAAATACGATGTAATGCATATATTCAATTAAACGATATGCATGGATACATACTATATACATGGGCATGCAATTAAACGTCCTTTCAATGACACAGTACTGAATAAATGTTTTGAAATTGATTAGTTAGAAATTCACCTAAGTAAATAGGTTTGTACCATAAAGGCAAACACGCTTTTCGGAAATGCAGTGATATTTCAAGGATGATGATTGTGAAGGTTTTGAAAGAGAATCACTCTGTTATCAACAGAAGATCTAGAAATTAATTAAACAATAATTCTAGGATCTTAATGTGACACCAAAGTAGGAATTCTTTCACATTTCTAACATAGGCTAAAATTTGTATTAAAATAACTTCAAGTGCAAAACAAAACTTTTTCATTTTTACATAAATTGTTCTGGTGTAACTGTTATATCTACACAGATAACCCGGAGCATCGAAAGCTGCTCAACTATATGGTAGCTTTGTAGAGAAAATCACTGCAATGAGACCGAATCTTTGTCTATTTGTTAGGACTTTTAATAATATTGTCATTATGAAGTGTTTCATTTCCTAATCTTTTAGATCATGCTTATTAACTTTTTTGCTCAATTTGCACCAAATAAATATTGTAGGAATCCCGCTTCTTAAAAACAGGATTCCGGTTATGAACTACGGTTACTCTGGTAATTCTGCTTGAAACTTTCGCCAAAAAGATTACTAATCCCTCCACTATAACATTAATTAACATTAGTTCTCCCCCTTTTTCTTGGTTACATCAGATGCAGATATATACTAATTACTGGGAAAACTAACTAGAGAGTTTTTAGAATTTGTCAAACAGTTTTTACATTTAAGTTTTCACCCTTGGTAGATACCTTTGCGATACCTAGGTCCTTGAGACTGACCAGAAGTTAATAATGTTGATAAATTGTATTACGATATTTGTATTAACCATTATTATAAAAATAATATATTACATTTAGTAGATAATTATGTATATGCCTTGTTACTTTATTTGGAGGTTTATTTCGACCTCCCTAACGACGTTAAGGTGGGAACGAAAGGGAACCTAAGGGCAATGAAGAGACGACAAACGTCCCTCGGCGCGTTGCCACTTAGCAACCACAGTTGATCTTGAGCCTGCACTCTGCGCCTGGCAAACAGCTGCCAATTATCTTCGTAATTAGATCCCAAGAGCCAAACCGCCGGAGGACTTCTCTGCGCCTCGGCGGGGAGTAAATATGTAATCTCTAGTTGGATTAGACCCACATTTCATTTGCTGTTGGAACGTAGTCTTGGGGAAAGGAGCTTCATGAGAGGAGCCTAAGCTGTTTCGTTGTTAGTTCGTATTCCATATAAAACGAGGTAGTAAAATATTATATAAGAAACGCGAAGTTTTATGTGGTTCTTACATCTCTATAAAAAGACCGAATTCATCTGATGAAAACTTAGATGGCAATGTGTACTACATTTGAATGACGACCGTGAATGTGTTTACCAGCTCATCTTACAGGTATACAGGGTGTCCTACCAACTATGGACCACCCTCATAACTTTTAAACGGTTCAGGATATCGGACTGCAGTTTTCGCTGAATAATGCAGAATCATGGGGCAAGTAACTTGCCGTAGAGAAATTGTCTATAATATTTTTAGTTTTCGTTAAATTTAATCATCTTTGATTTTTTAAATGGAACTATATATTTTTCTCACCAGCAATGGATAGATCATGAAAAGAGGAATAAAATGATGTATCATATGCTAGTATTTTGATAGTAATTTGGGTATAACATTAGACTTTCTGATACGTGATTTTGAATGAAACGGACAATATTTCGTGTGGGCAGCCCTTGCAACGGTCGCCCTTGGTGAACGGTTGGTGAAAGACCTTCGCGGCGTCGAGACTGTTTCGTGGAGACAGGCAGTGTGAGAGGGGTGGCCGTGGGGGTTAGAGGACGTAACTACAGCAATTCATGGTTTTGACAAGAAAATCATATGAACAAACATCAATATTACCGATCAGAAAGAGGTTTTTTTCCAATTTGTCCATCTGAATTAAACTTTTTTCTAATGAAATCCAAAGCCACGTTCATCGCAAAGAACAAATTTAAAATAATTTGTAGCGAAAGGACGATAATAATAAAGCGCCTTTTCAAACTTACAAAAATCGATCTGAGTGTGTTATGGCAGAAACCAGCTATCATTTTAAAACAAGGGAAGGGAATGAATGCATAAAGACTTTTATTGTAATATCTTGATTAATTCATCAAATAATAGAGAGGTAGATGTTTTCTCTTTGCATTTACTCTTCAACGAACGTCTTATTAAACACGTACCAAAAGAACAAAGCAATAAAAATTTTGAAACACTCTTAACAGACTATCAGTGTCAATTTACTAAACTTTAACACAAATGTACATCTGCAGTCTCGACTGCTAATACTGATTGCAGAGTTTCTCACTTCATGACGACACGTGCTGCCTCAAACTTGAAAATCCACGGCAGATGTCGGATTCCTTTTGAAGAAATCCACAGCAGAAGACGGATTTGTTTTCTTTTCCATTTATGAAGAGTAGTAGAGGTATGGTTGCGAAGTGGACGAATGATCACCTTAATTAAAAATTAAATTTACCAACGAAGAGACGAAGAAGTTGTATTCTTGTCAAGTTTGAACATGATATTTATTGCTAAAGAAGAAAAGTTAAATTCAGATAAATCAATGGAAAAAAATCTCTCATTCTGATCTTTAAAATTGGTGCTTTTTAACGTAACTTTGTTGTCAAGACCCTGGATTGCTGTAGTTACGCCTCTTATCCCTCATTGCCACCACTCTCAGCATTCTCTCTCCACGCAACAGTCTTGACGCCGCGAAGGCCATTTCCCGGGAAGGCGAACGTTGCAAGGGCTGCCCACAAGAAATATTGTCCGTTTCATTCAAAATCACGTATCAGAAAGTCTAATTTTATACGCAAATTACTATCAAAATACTAGCATATGATACATCATTTTATTCCTCTTTTCATGATCTATCCATTGCTGGTGAGAAAAATATATAGTTCCATTTAAAAAATCAAAGATGATTAAATTTAACGAAAACTAAAAATATTATAGACAATTTCTCTACGGCAAGTTACTTGCCCCATGATTCTGCATTACTCAGCGAAAACTGCATTTCGGTATCCTGAACCGTTTAAAAGTTATGAGGGTGGTCCATAGTTGGTGGGACACCTGTATATTAAATTTTGGCCATTAGTTTCGCTAATTTAGTGATTTGCATGGAGTGAGTTCCGGGTTTGTTCCCTTCGGAGATATACACGATGGATATAAAAATGTTTTCTGTTGTCCAGGAATGATTCAGCTTAGAGTATTAGATCTCATTTGATCCAACAGATGATCAACTATAATGAGCTAAGCAGACAGGTTTCAATAGTTAAAGAGTATACGATTCGCAGATGTTGACATTTTAAGACCCTTTTGTAAAAAGTACCCTGACCCAGAGACCAGTAACAGAATAGAAACAAACATTGACTCACAGTTTATAATGTTTGTATATGATTACGGCCTAATTCAAATGAGATTAATGACTTGATATACGGTTATTCGGAAATTAAAATTGGTAGAAATCAAGTTCAAATAAATGTCATGACATTAAATGAACTTGAGCTTGCTTAAAAAACACATTTTCTCTGAATTCTGCAAAACTAAAAGATGCTTTGGATCCAATGAAGAAGTATTTAAAAGGCTACGAAATATAATTCAACTCATTAAACAGAACGACTTGACAGATAGAAGGCCAGAAGATATTGATGGGGAATATTACTATATCAAAGTGTAGCATAAGGAGGCGATTAACAAATTGCAGGAAGATTTAATGTAATACTAATTTTTGTGAAATTGGCTCATAATTGTAATTATGTATGGTATTTAAAGAGTTAAAATGGCTTATTACTGCAAAAATAATTCTTATATTTACATTGTTTGTAATAATAAGAAATTTCCAATCTTTTGTAAGGTTTTATTACATTAACAAAAAAGATTTATTAAAATAAAAACGGCCAATTTAAACCAGTAATTTAATAATAGCTCTTCTCATACAAATGCAATTCAATTTGAGTAGTACAGCAAAAACAGATTTTCTCAAAATTGAAAGAATTCAAAATATATTCTTTAGACTCCAAAATATATAGTTTTCTCCTTAATTGTAAAGAATCAAATTCACAATAATAATGTAGGTTATTCACAGTACTTAGATTTGAAGAGGTCACTTCCTACAATTACATCTAAAACTGTTATTTCTCTTCTCTGTATTAAAACAAGTGCATTCAGTGCCATTTTATGTAAAGCTTTAATTATTATCTTCAAAGATTAGAGGCAAACAGTTTAAACAAATAATTTACAAAAAACAAGTTTTTTTCTTACCAGCAGAATATTTATTGCTCATGCTATGAAGCAGAAATGAGACAGCTACAAATTTCGACGTTAATTTCGCTGTATTGATGCGATAGTTTTGCTTGTTAACAATGCGCAATGGCGTGGTAGATACGTAATAAGTAGACGTTCAATAAAAATACCGGCTGAACGGAATATTTCTTAAAAGTATTTAATTTCTCACTTGAACAACTTTTACTATGTCAAGAGTTCCCATCAAACCACACAATTGTCATACACTGTGGAATTCATTATTTTGACACCATCATTTTATTGGTCTTAGCTTTACCAACAATACAATAAACATCCAATAAACATATATCCAACGTCGTATCCAACGCTTATCCAACGTCGAATAAACATATATCCATAATTATCATATTTTGAAGTAAAGTGAAATGCAGTCACGACGTAATTGGATTTCCTTAAATTTTAAAAAACTTTATTGAAGGTCAATTCCACTTTTTGAAATTTCATCGGGAATATCGAAAAAGTATAGATCACGCACTTTTGTGATTAATAACCTTAATGTATTTCACGAAAGTAGGGCACATTAATAGGAATGTGTTCCTTATCCAATTTGTCTGACTCATGATCAATATTTCCCCTGAGCTTACAGCGGAAATTGAACCGAATAGAACGAACGTTTGCCATAGAAGATTCTCAGATAATGGCATTCTCTCCGGAAGTGACGTCTCATTCCCAGGTGGCGAGTCAAAGTGTCGGCTCGTTCCTTTCCCACGTTCGCAGAGGTCTTTCGCAAGTTTTGACGGCGTCGTATTTCACCTCTTATTGAAACTACGTCTCCGCAACTTGCAAAGACGAATGCTTCTATCGTTGCCGATGCTCGCGGAGTCGATTTTGATGGTGGCTGCTGAATGTCTATGAGCGATCGCGTCGCCGCGTCCTCGGGGGCTGCTTGGCCTCCCGGAGGGCGACGCGCGCGCGCGCACACTTCGATTTATGGCGCGCGTCGTGATCGTCTTTTTGTTGGGTTGGGGTTGGGGGCGCGGCGTGGGCGGAGCGCCCCGGGACAGGGATGTTGGCGGGAGGGGCATGGGCGGCACTTAGTGCCAGACGCGCCTCCTGTCCGGGACGGGCAGGTCAATTTTTATCGGTGATCGTTGGAAAGCGAAGGGAAGTGCGTGGTTAGGCTACGGTAGGCGTGGCAATGTAGGTCGTGATGCTCCTCACGAAAATATCTCAGCGATTCCTATAATTTGGGATGTGCCGTGGAGGTTATAAAAATTCTAATTGCATGAATTCCCTTCTAAGAAATGCACAGTTTTAAATGATGATTAAAAACATTTTAATCCAGAAATGTACGTAAGATTACGATGCTTATAGTCAGAGGCTCTCTCCAGAATTTGTTCGGGGAGGGGGACTACAGGTAGTATCTAAAACAATTGATATTTTCTTATAAAGTATTTTTATATTTATACTAATTATAAAACATGTTTATTTGTTGACTCATAGTCAATATTTATTAAGTTAAGAATTTATGTATTAATGTACGTCATGTGTATGTAATGAACGTCACTGCTACTGAACAAAATCATTCCTTTGAAATAGCATACAATATGAGTGGAATTATATAATTGAGTTTGTAATTGTTTCCAATAGTTTATGTATGGAGATTTACAAGAATAATATTAATGTTTATGCAATTTGAAGCATTATTTTGCAGGTGAATCAGTAAAAAGCTGAGAAATAATTACATTTTACCCTCTAATATTTTTATTCAGTGAGACACTCTTATGCCATGTGCCTTGGAACTTTTATTTATCATTGTTTCCATCATTAAGAATGCAAGTTACCTTCGAAAAGAGTGACCGACGCTGTACGTTCCATGTGGGAGTGCATGACACAAAGCGGCCTGGAACTTCAGAAGAATGGAATAGCATTGGTGGGCGTTGGGAATGACAATTACTAATGCGGCGTCGGCCATGATGTGAGAAGCGCTGAGACTAGAATAATGGTAGTAGGGACTGGGGGTTTGAAAATAATGATGGTGGTGGTTACGCTGATGAGAGAATCTGATTGGATGGGAGCAGGGGATTAATGTGTCTGGAGACAAGGATGAAATGGGGATTTGAAACAGACTAGTGGATGTTGAATGAGAATGAGAATAGTGATTATAATGCTAATCATCGCATACCTTATTGCATAGTCAGATTTACCACAGTACCGAATCCCATCATTGTTAAAGTTACAATCGTAATTACTACTGGACGGGAAATGAGAAAAAAGTGTGCGCAAGTTTCAAATTGTAGAAAGGAAGTGTGCCCTCTTTAATATGCCTCGCGGATTGTTGTTGATTTTCCCATCTGTTTAACATTTTTGAAAACCTGTAGGGCTGTTCGATTATTGCAAGAGAACAATTGAGTAGGAAATTTCACGCCAATGAATTAAGTTAAGGTAAATTTGTTTTGGCAAGAATCAGTGCTTGTGAATAGGGAATTATTTATTCCAAAACGGGAGACTTGCAAGCTTATAAAAGGACAAAACTGTGCTTTAGGGTGAAAAGATAATGGAAACTATGTAAATGTTCTCTAGTAGCGCTAGAAAAATGTCGTTAGACAACTTACAGTAGGATAAAGTACCTGATACCAGTGAAAGAAGCCAAGCGCCAAACTTTACAAAGTAAACGAGCTAGAGCAAAAATTCGTCTTTCGTACGAGGCGTTGCGGATAGTAAGGGTGAACTCGACATAGTCATTTGTTAATACTTCATTGTGAAGTACACCAGTGCCTCGCGTGCCCAGCGGTATATTGTATGTAGTTTGCGCACTCTTTCTCGTAGAAAATACTTTTTTTGTAATTGGTCTTGAGAAAAAATTGTATTCGTTTCTTTTCTTCTCTCAATTCCTGTATTTGTTGAGTTCGCCCTACATATCCGTACCGTTTCACATAGTATTCTTTGATCTTTGGAAACCATTCTAGTGTTCAATGATGTGGGTAAACAAGATGTAGGCAAGTATTCATTATACTGTTACCATCTTTCAGCGCTCATTTTTTCTCAAAATTCACTTCTTGGGTGAAAAATTAAATTATACTCTTTAATAATAATAATAATAATAATAATAATAATAAATAATAATAATAATAATAATAATAATGATTGAAGGCTGTTATTGGAACATTCATATTGTGTTGAGTCATGCTACACACGTTCTAATTTTTTGCGGTCAATTACCGAGATCAACTGATCTTCGCCCGTTGTCTGATAAAAGTTACTCTGGTCGTTCCATCTGGTATTGCGAGCGCGAGAGCCTTTCGGCAGTTCGTAGCGGGCGCGTTATCCCACGCACGGTCGATACGCCCATCCCTCCTCTTCCCTCGCCTTCCCCAGCGGGCGGAGTGGGCGGCGCGGTGGGGCAGCGGGTAAGAGCGTTGCAGCGGCGCACATGTGTTGTGACCATTTGATAAAAACATGGACAAAACCTCAAAATCAAGAGTTAATTTTGAGTAATTTAGGGCTGTCGGTGACATGTTTGGTACATCGCTTTTGAGAGTACGTTTATCTGTTCGATGCTGGACCATCCTGAATTTGACGTGTAGTGTCAGCTCCATTATAGCATTTGAAAAGAAAGTAAATTATCTGTGATATCGCGTACTTGTAAGTAAAACACTTAACTGATCATCACACTTAACTTGATTTGACGTTCCAATTTTTAGTATTATAAGTTTCTTCAGAAGGAATATGAATGTGCACACATTGTACATTTTTTAAATAAATAGATTTCGCAATTTTACATTAAATGCTACGAGGTATATTTCAGTTGGCTTAAATATACACCATATAACTCCTGGAAGTGGATACTACAATTTAACTTAATTCTTTCAAGTAAAACGGAGTTAAGTTGTTGATGCCAGCGTACTGGAGTTTCTTGATGAACTTCTCAAGAACGTACTTGAATCGATATGGCACACTGCATTAGTAAAATATACAAAGCGACCAGGGATTTGTTCCCTAATATTTCAATTCGAATCTACAATGTTCATCGTAAAAATAGTCCGGTAAGAATTATCCACCACATCCCGACATTAGGGGTTGTTTATATTTTACGGTTGTTCTGTTGGTTTCGCTGCGTTACTTTTCGTGGGTAATTTTAAAAACATATTTCTGGACTGCGAGTTTAGAAACCCTTAAGACATATAGGTTAGTGCGTGTAGTATATATATTAGGTTGACAAAATCGTAGCGGGAAATTGAATTCGAAAGCATTTGGGATTTGGGCCACGTTTTCGTCATTTGGTCCCAACGCGCGCCGTCGGGGGAGAGCGTCCGAGGCAGGGGCGAGGAGGAAGGGCGGGGCTGAGCTGCGGTTATAAACGAGGCCCTGTCCGAGCGTCGCTGCCCTAACTGCCCCGCAGAAGATTGCGAGCGAATTTCATCAGCGGCCTCGTGAGCGACCTCCGTGCGCCAGCGAAAACACGCTTACTCTTTCACGCGCTCTTCATGAAGCTTCGCAATGGATTGCCAAGCTGTTTAATGAAGATGCTGTCGTTTTCGGTTTTGATTCTGGCAGAAATGAAAAGAGAATATTCATTACTTGAAGCTATGCGGGATCAAGGAAATTTTCTAGCTATTTGTCCATCTTCATTATTTTCCTCAATCATTTTTTTAATCTTCATATAAATTGTCTGTTTTTTTTACATTTTCTCCCTTTCTTATTAAGTAGATGTGTTCATAAAATTGTAGGCTTTGACCCTGTTCCATATTTCTTGTAATTTAATGGTGTGTTTTTGTTCGTCAGTATGTTATAAATGCATTCATCGATTTTACTCTTGAATAATTTGCAATACTCCTGTTTTAATTGGCAACTCCAATATTTATAGAGGGAATTGTGTGCGGTCCTGTCATTTTTATGATTTTAGTAGTTACGAGTTGTTCAATTTTGAAGATGATTCCATGATATTTCAGCTCACGTTTTCTAAGAAATCACTTGTGTGTTCTCTCTCGCGGCAGTAATTTGACAACCTAATAACCATGTTCATTTTGTGGTCATTTAACCGTTTTATGATTCCATTAAACAGTATGTTTTTGGTTACCATTGACGCACTGAATCTTTATTTAGAGAAACTGCGTAGTTTTTTCGAAGATTGCTAAGTGCGTTTCTATCAATGTTAGAGACACACCATTTCTGAGAATTAGGGTAATTTCTTATAACTGTGCTTGCTGTGAGGCTCATGTTATTACTACCAATCCTTGTGTACAGTCAGTTTAAAACAGCGGTTTGCTTCAAGCGGCGGAAAAGGTCTAAAATGAAACCTCATTCGAGTCGCTCGGGCGATTAATTAACATTCGCTGTGTTTGCCGGTCGGTTAAAATCACAATAGCCGCGCGTGGCCGCCGCGCGCGGTCGGTTTGTTCTGCGACGCCTCGTGGCCGAATCGCGCGCAGCCCTCCGCCATATTGCGCGCCGCGGCGCCCATCGCTCTGCGCGCAGCTGCGCATTTATTGGAAACGCAGCCTCCGCCCGCCTCCCCCGCCAACGGAAACGAAGCTCATCCCGCCCGCAGTCTCTCCGTGGAACATTTGTTTGGAGACGGGTGTTTCTTTCCGTTCGGGATGTTTGTTTTGGTCGCGCAGTTAGTGAACACTCTGTGAGACAAGGCCCCTTAATTTGTTCTTGTCTACTTTCTTTGTTTGCGTCCCTTTGTCTGTTTTTTATGTTCCGTTGTATTGCCTTTTTCCAAGATTCCTCCAGTGTCTTCGGTGGACTTACTGTATTATTCCGTTTTCAGTTCTTTAAGCTGTGTATTCATTCAAAACCAAACATCATATTCTCTCACTGAAATACATTTTATTGAAGCTTTTGAGAAGGAAAACTTGACTACGGTGGCGTGCAAAGTGTCGGAATGTACCATACAGATTCCAGACAACGATAAAACAATACGTTTTTTCCATTCTTTCCTGTAAAAAAATGTAAAATTATATTGAAGAGTTATTTTTTCACAAATCAACAAATTACGTTTAATGAGTAAGCCAGTAACGAATAATTCAGAGAACGTTCAAAAGTCACAGATTTAATTGTTTGATGTTTTTATCAAATACAATTACAGAGCAATTAACACGGTACAGTAACAACTTGTAATCGCCATTGAAAGCAGGTGAGTGTGAACGAACGAATGATAAAGAATCAGAGCAGTGTTTAACATGCGGGGGCGTGTTCGCGAATACTGTACTCGCAGTGATTGCAGGCCGTGGCGGCGGTAAACGGCTCGCACACGTGTAATTTTGCCTCGAATTACAGGGATGTTGTGTCTCGCCGCGTCCTCGTCGTTCCCACTCCCGTCGCCCTCACCGCCCCCTCCCCTTCCACCATCCCCACCCCGTCCACTCAACCTCTCCCCGTCCCCTGTCGCACCTCACTGCCTCCTCCGCCACTTCACATCCGCCCTCACCTCTCCTCGTTTCCCAAGCATTTTGCTCAGCCCTACCTGCCGCGTTGCCTCTCCCCCTGCCGCTCCCACCGCGCTCATTCCCATTGCTACACCCAGTCTGAAACCACGCCGCCAACACCGCATCCATTAGCTTTGCACCCATCGTCGCGTTTGTGGAACTCATTCTGGAAAGTAGTGTTGATCACACCAATCCTATTTCTACGTATGTCACAGAATATCCTACGGCATTGCTTTGCAAATTTGTGCTCTTGAAATCTCACCGTTGCTTTTTGCCCGGGGTTGCTAATGCGATTAAGAGTATTCTCGTTCTGAACGAGGTAATCACGAAATAAACAGTAGTGAAAACGCATTCTTCTGCTCGAAACATTTAAAAATAGCAAATATTTAAGTAGCTTAAGCATGGGGAAAATAATTAATGACGTATGGTAAACAAATTATATGACATAACAGTTGTATCCTGCTCTGTTGGTTGTTATAATATTGTTCGTACAGATTAAAGGAGTTTGCTTCTAACACAATGTGTTAGTTGCGGTGTAACAACACCACAAGAACATGTACTAAACATTAATATGTATTTGATTGTGTTTTATTTGGTGCATTAACTTGCGTGTGTTTGCATGTGAAATCAATTTCCAAATGACCCTAGTTCGTCAATAAATTTAATGAAAACTTAACATCACGAGCCAGTACACTTACATTAATATTTTATACTGCTTTTCTATTATATTTTATACTATATTTCTTTCTACTCTGTTGAATCATAGAATGAAAATACAACAGTACTTGAAATTTATTAATGTAATAAACAAATATGTGAATTTTGTGGATTAGTCTTATAGGTTGATATCTGCCTGACCATTATTTCAGAGTTTTTTTTTCGGACGGTCTGACAGCACGGCTTTAAGATATCGAGAGCCGGAGATCGATTCTGGCAGCCCTGTAAGAGCGTTCATCCTCAGACGCCTATGCTGCTCCTGCGAGAAGGCGTTCCTTTTGTTCAGAAGCTCAGGAGATTCTGCGGGCGACCAAAGCTCTTTGTAGCTTCAGCAGGTTATAAATAAAATATTGTATCGCATCCTCTCGTACTACGTCCCAGGGCGACTGGTCGAAATTGTTCACAAGAACTTTGTATTTAAAATTCTATGGTCGTGCTTAAAGAGCATGGTAGTCGTGTTATATTACCACACTACCTTGGAAAATGTTATTGGAAAATTGAAGTAAACTGTATTTCCTTTCAAAACGAAGTTATGTCCAATTTTATCGAAAGGTGAATAAACTGAATATTGTCGAATATTTTTCTTTGAATTCATTCAATTTGTTGAACGTGCTATTTTTTACAATATTAGCAAAAACATTGTTGATTCCAACCTTTTTTTTCTAAAATACGAACATTTAATATGTGTAATATACAATATTTCAGGTGCAATTTTGGAAGAGACGAACTTCGAAGAAAAAAAACCTTTCCATTCGGGGCTGGATATTCTATTACAGGCTTTTTATCGGCTTCTTCGAGAAGACGATCATATTGACAACCGCCTCCTTTGGGAGACGTTTCCCCGGCGATGTCTCTGGCAGCTTCTCGACAGCTTGTCCTACTGCCGAAGAAGAGCGGTACCAGTCGTATCTAGATAAAAAGGAAATCTCATGATATTGTCGTATGTTTTTAGTAGCATCCTGAAGATTCCAACCAATTTGTTGTTATAATGTAATAGTCGTGCATATGTGCATTACTGATGTATTGCAACGTTTTGAGACTATTGACCAATTACACAATTTTCAATTTTAAAATAAAACCAAGAAGTTCAATTTTACCAATAAATTTCCAATCTAGATTTCCACCAGATATTTTCTGATATCATGAAGTTGATGTGTTAATAAGTAAATGAAAGAAACGAAAGAAAATGAAAGAAATGAAAGAAAATGAAAGGAAATAAGTAAATGAAAACAATTACGTGAGTAGGTGTAGTAATTCCATGTAATTTCAGATGTCTTTTGATGAAAGTTTCCCGATGAGTACGACTTTTTCAGGTGACTTACAATTGATGACAAATACATTTGAGAAATTAAAAAGCTTGTGTACTATATGTTTACAATACGAAATAGTGTGGTAAGTAAGGGAGAACAATGTTCTATCTGTACAGAAGAAGTCAGCTGTCAGCCTGAACTGCGCGTCTTTGGACGGGCCAACTCGAGGTCGAAACGACTGACTTGAACAAGAACTCTCGTCTGGCGAATGGCGTCGCGAAGTTTGGCGGGTCAGTGAGAGTGGGAAGATCGTTGGAAAACCGAACGCAACGAAGCGCATCGGGGCGGTGCCGGGTAGCGAGGCAGGTCAAGGGCGGCGGGTTGCGGAGCGGCGAGGCTGGAAGGGCAGGGGCGGGGTCAGAACAGGCGAGGCGAGGGGCGGGGCATGTTTTTGCAGCCGCGACGACAGGAAGAGTTAAGGACGGCGCGGCCCGCTAATGGCTGTCATCGTTCGTTGGCCCTCATTGGGGATTCTGTGTGGCTGGCGGGGGCGGCGTGGCGGCGACGCGACGACTCGTAAGTGGCGCTTAGTCCTCGGCCGGCGGCGCCCGCGTCCTCCGTGGGCGTGACCTGCTTGCCAGGACGCCGCCTCCGTCGCCCACCGTCGCCCGCGATCTCCCACACCCTGCCCCCGCATTGGCACCGGCCTGCGTCTCTTGACCATCCTCTGGAGCAGGGCTCGTTTGCACCGCGATGTGCATCCAGCCCACCAGATGGCACATTGACGTGTGCGCCGAGAAAGCCGGAAACGAGGTTTGTAGGAATGGCGACTGCGAGCCCAGTTGATTTTTGTAGTTGCGTCGTAATCTCTTATCTTTTAACAAATCTTATTTTGTATTTTTTCTTTCCCGCATTTGAGAAACGGAACTCGAGAATTTTGGTTTTGGTTTTCCCCGACTTCATTCTATACACTTCCCCCTCGCGGATTACTGCAATTTTAAACCTCGCAATCCCTTTTAAAATGAATTGCCATTCTCTGGTGGCATGATTTGTATGTTATTCAGCTTCATAATTTGGGTCAGTGACACTCTGAATGGAAGAATGAACACTTTCTGAAGCACGTAGATTATGCATTAAGAATGCAATTTTAATTTAATTCATTATTTCCTACAGTATAAATTCCTCCAATTTTACAAAATACTGGATTATTAAGGTGTAAAGATCAAGTGGCAATATGCCATGGTTTTACATGCATGCAATACACTACGCAAAGTGAATTACCTTCAACAGAAAATTCCTTTTGATACCAACAAATCAACAATCAAGTAATTTCCATGACAATGTATATAAGCAATAACCACTCTCTCTGCTTTCATGTATATGAATAATTCATTCGCCCACCATTAATATAAATTATATCGATGGTTTTTAGAAGCTTGGTTTCTGAAAAGTGAGGGAATGCGATATACAGATATTAAACATTGTTTCGCTGAAACAATGTTTTGTTTTCGTGAAATTGTGATTGGAATATACTTTTAATATTATCAAATTCCATTTTTAATTTGAATACAGTGAGACTGTTGTCAATTTTTTAAACTGATACACAGATTTTTATGTAGATTATCAAACATAGAGATATTAAACAATTGTTTCGCTTTCCTGAAACTATAATTGGAATATACTTTCAATTTTATCACATTCAATTGTAAATGTGAAAACAGGCTGCTGACGATTTTTTATATTTTTAACCAGTAACGTTTGTGGGCGAAATTTTTCTTTGATTGTGTAATTCAGATGACAATTACGTCTCAACTTAGTAGAAAACCTCACGAAGCTACGAAATATTCAGCATTGTATGAATTAGTTACCAATACCAGCGTCCAGTAGAAATCCCCTAAAAAATTGAAGAGATGGTGGTTCGTCCCCTTTATTTCCCGGAGCTATTTGCGAGTATGGAAATCAATTAAACAAACAATTATCATTCAACGTAAACATTTTTAATTAACGAGGAATGGAATTCTGGGTTCTGCATCTCTGCGTGAATCTATTTGCGGAGGGAAAACAGTTGAACCGCGTTGCACGAAGCGGCAAACCGAACGCGCACCAAACGCAAGCCGCATTGTTAGCCTCTCGTCAGCGCGAGCTTCGGTTTCGTCCGGCCAGTGCGCTAATGCCCGGTCGGAAAGTGAACTTGGCGTCGGCGCACGGTCGCACGCGTCGAAATTCTAAAATGTTGATGGCTTTTTCGTGTTCGTTTAGATAATATGGCGCTTCTTGTTCATTGCTTGGAAGGAAGACTTGTCCTAAGCTTATGGTAATTTCGCGTCCTAGTTGGAATTTTAGTTTGAGAAGTGTCGTTTTATTTTGCGAGCGGCGTCCCGAACCCTTCCCTCTGGAGTCGTTTCTGTTTAAGTGCATTTTGCTGTTTTTAATCTTATTAGACTGCATTGGATCCGTGGAGTGAAAACTTTTATGGCATTCTTGATTTGTGGTTAATGTTTACCGTTTGTGAAAAATTCTTGCGTACGATTAACGATAAAGTTACGGATTTCAGTTGTGAAACGATAAATGTGCTATTTCTAATACTTCTTATAATTGCACATTTTAAAGTATGTCTTCAAATCTTGAAATTCCTGTTGTTTATATCACCTAGGCGACACCTCATCGATTTCCTTAATATTCGTGGTTTTATTAATTTTTACTTTCTCGCACTGTAAGAAGAGAAAATTATGTAATCGTGCGATGGAAAACGGCGAATTTTCGGCAGAAAAAACTCTTTTTGCCGGGCCCTGGTAACGAAAATGTCGGTAAATCCTGTTAGTATATCTAGTAAATTACTTTCTTTAACACGTGGTGTAGGAGACTCCATGTTTTGTGGGTCCTTGATAACGAACAATCGATTGACGGTCCGTCCATATGTGGCCAACGCTAGTGCCTAAACCGTTCAGCTGATTTTCTCCAAAATTGATAGTCCTCAATAGATCTGAATGAACTCTAGGATTTGGGAGTTTCAAACGGATATTTTGATTTTTAGGGTTCTTTACACGAACCCTGTTTATTTGCGCGAACTATAGTCCATTTTAATTTTTTTCAATAATCGCTTAATTTTTTGTTCTTTTAATTTTCAGCTCGTAATTATTAAGGGACGGTAAAAAATAATGGAGTTAATCCCATTTTTTGGTGATCTCTTCGCTTTTTCGAAAAAACTTAACATTTCAAAACTACAAACTTGAAGATAAGAGATTTTTGCATTACACAAGTCTGTTGTAACAAATCAACTCATTAAAAAAGGTCATATTCAACTTTTCTCTTTTGAAAAACTTGTAGATCTCGCGTAATTGGGTCAGAAATGAAATTCATAACAAAAAATATTTTCTCAAAAACCTCTGCAAATCTTTCTTCAATTCTATTTTCTACGAACACGTACGCTTAAAATAACGACGCGTGTCTCATTTTGTTCAAATCTGAATTTTCGAAAAAATGCACATTTATAAATAATGCGAGGAAGTATGCAATGTTTTAAGCTCCACTAGGTTTCAATTATATACATGACCGTTCATGCTGAATAACATTGACATAATTTTCGATATTGCCGTTTAACGTAGTTTCAATTATTTAAAATCCGAATGGAGCTTGAAAAGATAGATACTACAAAGAATTATTCGTTACTTGGAATGTATAGTGATTTGCATTTATTTTAGCATCTTTATCAATGAAACGGCTTACAATTCGATTTACTTGGTAATAAAAAAACGACGATGTAGCAAGTCTTCGCTTTATTAGATTCTCGCACAATTTCTCAGATGAGAGCAATGAGAATGACAAAACTGCTCCTAAGGATGTACGTACTTCACTGAAACATTTCGGGCGGAGCCAGGAAATCCACCGGTAAGAACGCCAAGTGCCATTGTAGGTCTGTATGTCCCATGACCACTCAAATCCGCATCGTCCCCGCGCTCAGCCGCTTCTGTCAAAAGGTGCGTGGGCGCAGGAAATCCCGCACCGCCACCTCCGGCCGCCCGTCAGGCCGTTTCCTGGGCCTCCGCGCGCGCGAGGGGCGGACGCGTCGGCCACGGCGGTGCCCGCGGCGAGACCGTGTTTTATGACGGCTGCGGTCGACGTGTCGCTTAAGCTCCAGGGCTGCGGCGCCGCGGGGGCGGGAGAGGAGGCGCTCGTTGCGTTGGAGGGTGCGAGGGTGGAGAGGCGCGGATGGCCAGGGGACGAGCGACGGGGAGGAGGGGCGGATACCGCAGAGGCCCACCGTAATTCTTGCGCGCGCGCGCTCCTCGCAAAAACGCGCAGCGACGGACGTCGGCCGCCGCGCCGCCCGCGCCGCTTAGGGACACCGGAAACGTCGCTGGGACGCGTTGTCGTAGCAGCGCCACCCGCGGCGTTGTGACCCAATCCTCCGCATTTCCTCCCCTCTCTCTTTGTCACCCTTATTCTCTTCCTCTCGCACACTCACACACACAGGCTCACACTTTTTTCTTCTGCTGAGCAGCTCGCTCTTTTTCTCTCCCTCCCTCCCGCGTCTTCTGCCCCTCTCTTCCTTCTTTCTCTTTCTCTTCATTTAACACTCTACATTTTACCATCTCAGGATCTAGAATCATTTGGTTTTATGTTTCTGAATGTTCAACAACTGTTCACGTTTCCTATTTGTTTCTGTGCGAGTGCGTCCAACCATTTTTCTGTCATTTCCGTTTGTGTATAATTTTATTTTTTTCTTGACTGGGGTCTTTTGATTCTTTTGAGGTTTTCGTAATTTCCTTTGCGTTTTGTTAGTCCTGTTTTGACATCACACGCCACTCCGTTCTTCCGTTTCTTTTGTCTGGTTTCTGTCCCTCTATGTCGGTGTCTATCTCTCGCTCTCGCGAAAGCCTGGAGCCCTCGTAACAATTCATGTTTATTTGATATGAATTCCTCTATGCTCCTGGTCTTCTATTTTTCAGTAGCGAATGAATAATTGTTTCCTGTCATATATTCCTACTGCAGTTGCTATTCCAACCCATTGTTTCTTATCCCTCTCCCACTTGCTTCCAATT
Source organism: Acheta domesticus (assembly GCA_031308135.1). NCBI lineage: Eukaryota > Metazoa > Arthropoda > Insecta > Orthoptera > Gryllidae > Acheta > Acheta domesticus. Next base: position 128,622,142 of record JAHLJT010009436.1, on the reverse strand, counting down.
TCGCCTCATTTAATTTTTACTGAATATTTTTCTTAGCTATTTCTATCCTTGTGATCCTTTTGTTCCTTCTCCCTGAGACATTTTGCCACTTTCTACATCTAACCCCATCAGTTTTTCGTTATGCTGCCTTCTCATTGCTAGTCATTTCGCCGAGTGTCCGTCCGTCCGTCCGTCCGTCCGTCCTTAACATCCTCGCTCTGCTGAGCAGAGAGACGTCCGCTCGGCGCCACCCTCTGCTTCTCAACGCTCAACTCGTCCTCGCAGCGGGGAGCCTGTTTTATCCTCGTCGGCTCGCCGCGCCCCGCCCCCGCCCCCGCCCCGCCATCCGCTGCCTGCTGGCAGGGAACCGCACTGCGTCGCGTGGACCGCGCGCGTCCCGCTGTCCTGTCAAGCTGAAGCTGCTTTTCCGGACCTCTGTTTTGTCTCGTGGTTTTTCTCTCCTTCGCAGCAGCAGAGACGTAGTTTATTTTTCGTTCCAGTATACCTTCCGTTCTGTCCTGAGTTTTTCCTATTTTGTGTCAACCAAACTGTCATACATCAAACTAACCTGCATCCGTCACATATGCAGACCGGAAGGCATGTTTTATCTGGGTATCTGAATTGCTTTGTGATGCTAATGGCGATATGGTAATTCACGGAATGTGTTATCAATATTTGAGAGACTAGAGTTCAGCATTTGACCTACATCGCATTCTTGCTTACGAATGTATTGATATTCTCCAAATAATGGTAAAAATAACTCGCATATGTGTTGTTTAGCACATTACATTAGTTTAGTATTTAAGTTGGCGATCCAGAGCATTCTTATATTTTGCAAAAATTTCATCTGGCAAACAAAATTGAGAGGAAATGTGATAATTATCTTAGGTAATCGCTTTATGATTTCGGAACATTTTTAATTCGTTTTATATTTAAAATATTATTTCATTGGCGGCTACACCAATGTAATTTCATGTGTTACGTATGCCTGTGACACTGATTCCAAGTTCAAGAACCATTGTTCTTAAATCTAGAATTAATAAAAATTACTGAAAATATTTGGTGAGGGTTGCTCCTTAATTTTTTTGCCTAACCACATGATTTGCATCTGGGTTTACACAAAAAAAGTAACCCCCCAGCATTTGTTATAAAACGGTGCGGGATAAAACAGGGAAAAAGGAAAAAAGTGTGCTAACTCTTGAACATGGTGTAACAAAGCAAACTATCCAGAGAACTTTATATACGTATTACTGATACTAAAAACACGCACCAGTTGCAGAAACAAATTTATTAAAAACAGTCATGCTACCGATGTGCACTGAAATCTAAACACGAAACTTCTTTTGAAGTTGAGCATGCGGCGTGCGAGAATCTTTTCGCACCGCACGCGGTTCTGCTGGAAGCGCGTGGCAGCGCGTTGCACGCGGAAAGTTTCTGTTTGGGCGGCGCGGCGCAACGCGGCGCGCGGGGCGTATCGCTCATCCACGCGCGCGCACGGGCCCGGGCGCGCGGCGCGCCGGGCAGCCTGCCTTATCTCGCCCACTTTTCAATGAGTCCCCGTCGTCTTTTTGTGCGCGTCAGCGCCACGCCGCGACGCGAAGCGACGCCCGGAAACGGGGTTGCGGCGACGCGCTCGCTGCGTCGGTTTGCGGAAGAAAAATCGTTTGAAATTCGTTATCGTACTGTATCTGAAATAACGCTTTAATTAGATTTTTAATGATCATAAAATACTACGCATGCGATAGAATACTCTTCCGTATTAATTATGAACGTTGGCAGCCAAAATGTGATTTTCGCGCATGTGTCAAACGAATAATAACGTATAGTGATATTGCAAGTGAACTGAGAACTTCAAAGGACAAAATAGCATTATTCTGCCCTGTGTCCCGTTCAGATCAGTGGCCAGAAGCTGAACGAGTAAACGTTTTGCTCCTGGCGGCTGCGTTGGGGCGAGGTGCGTGTTGTAGGGAGTGGGCGAGGCTTGGGACAATGCGCGACCTACATCGAGCCCGGAGGCGCGCTTTGCGGACTGTTCGATCGTCGCTTGTCAGCCGCTATGCGCCACGGAGCAGGACTGCAGCGTGCTGCCACCTCCCCTATCGTCATTGCCAATGCAGAAGCTGGCGCTTGACATGTGATGATTTCGTTGCTACCGTTCTCGGTGCCTTGATCTTTGCCGTCACTTTTCTCTGCCAAATGGCAAGCGGGACGAGAAGACACTGTCATTTCCTCTCTACTGTATATGTTGTTATTTTTATAATTTTTGCTACTTCTCATTTTCATTGTCACTTTCTCATGCTTACCTTGCTTCTTCTGCAATTAGTAGTATTATCCTTCTAGACTTCACAACAACACAGCATCTTTCCGAAATTTACAATTGTCGCAATTGTTGTCTTGTGTCTACCACCACCTTCACCACCTAAGTGTCATTATCACCGGCGATAATATTGCCATCAGTACATTCAAGGTCATCATTTTCACTACCGCTACAGCCATCGCCACAACAATAATCAATGGCATTCCCGCTACTATTGTCTCTCTCAATGGCCCGCGGGCTCCAAACGCACATTTCCTGGTGCTGCATGCAATGTACGCGTTCGTGCGTAGCATGGAAATTTTCCTGGTCACCGTCCGGCGGTCCCATGACCCGAGGCACGTCCTTCGTTCGTGAATGAGGTTACCTTTTATTTTCAACATTTTTTGCTGCTTCTTTCGGCGAATAAAGAAGCATGTATCAACTCGATTTTTCGATTATAGTGGCGCAGAAGTTGTGCACTCTGTAGTTGTATGGAGAATATTTAGTCCTGTTCTTCAGCTTCATATTTCAAGAATATTTAGGATTAGGATAAAATTTAGGGCAATATGTTGTCGATTTTCTTTCTTTTTTACGTGCTTTGTATTTCTGATAATGAAATTGAAAATAACATTTCAACTAAAAAGCTTTGAAACAAATAATTTTCAGAAATTATGTGAGAATCGTATTACTCTCCTGCATGTACTTATTAGATGGACAGTATGGGTACATTCCTTTTAGTTGGCATGCTCTGTATTTATTGCCGGATGGAGGACACAGTACGTACTAGTCGCATATTTTTCTTTGCACTATTGTATCTGCGTAAAATAGTTTAGTTTAAAACTCGTTCATGAAATTTAATTTTCCTTCAGAATAGAAAGAGATTAGATTTTCATCTAGACTAGAAAGAAGAGAAGTCGGCAAAGATACTCATGGTAACAGCATGCAGGAATTTTTTAACGGTCATTCCTGTGAAACTACGGCAAGGACGGCACGAGAAGATAAAAAACTTTTCTATTACTCTTCAACATATAAAGCTTCCTGCACTCAGTGCAAGACAGCCAGCCCTGATTCTACGATTTAAAAATGTACACCTTTAAAAAGTTTTGTCACGTATTCCATTGTACTCGTACTTTACCCGCCCAATCCACAGCATTTGTGCTTCTGAGGTACATTGAGTGCGTTTTCACAAGTCGCCCAGTTGCTTAATTTATATCATAAAGCATTACAACGTTGCTTATGAAAACCAGCATTGTAATTATTTCGGTATTTTACTCATTGTTTTAATTGTCCCATTCTATTTTAGAGAGAGACACTCTTGGAAGTACTGAAATCCTTTGGAAATCATTTCCCGGATATTTTAAATTCTTATTTAAATTCTACAGGAAGCTGATGTTCTGTAATGGCATCAAATATGGAAATAATTATTATAATTCTCCGGATATGTTTAAATCTTTATAGTGTAGTCTCATATTTTCTCAAATAATTCTACAATATGATATTTTCTGACTTTTATTCAATAATGACATACAATTAAAAAATAAAGGCCGACAAATGAAATTAGAAGCTTTGGATGAGGAGTTTAGAATCTCTTGCACTCCTTTCTGAAGCGGTGTTCGCACGGACAATGGCCACGTCCTTTTTAATCTAGTACTTCGGTTTACATCCTATCTTCGCATCGAACTTATTCGTACGGAATCCAGTTAATTCGGGATTAATCCATTAATTTTAGAAATGCTTGTTCTATTTTTGTCTTTCAATCCCTCAATACTTCCGTTATGAATACAGGTACATTTACTGCACTAACAATCTTTTTTGTATTCCAGCATTATAAACGACCCTTTCTGTTGCAAGAAATCGTTCATAATCGGGCGTTTTACGACACAAATGATGACGTATTAGATTTTTTGGCACGAATGATTGCGTCATCACACATTCAGCCAATCGCAGCGAGAGAATCGGGGGCAGGCAGAGGTAAAGGGAACAGCCGGTCACAGATTTCTCGCACGGATGTCAAGTATCCGAGACACCACAGGAAAGTTGTTTGGCAAAATTAAGTTTGATTCTCTTAGAAATTTACTTTCAAAAAATAATGTATGCAATTCGTTTATAAAGTTGCTTTTTTGCATTCGTACAAATTTGAAAACAAGCTCCTAACGTCGCTCGTTTTCAAAACATGTACTCATGCAATAAAGCTTAACATTATAAACTAATTGCATAAACTACTATAACATCTGTTCTATTCAAATTTCAGAACATTTAAAATATTGTAACAAAAATAATTCCCACGCGTTTTCTTTGTAGACACTTCAAAAACCAGACGAAAGCCCAGCCTTTTCCCTCTTCCTAGGTACTGGCATCCTCCGATGTAGTTCATTGAAAGAGCAGTAAAACACGAAGCTTGGAGATAACGAAAATTTGAAACTTAAATTAAAAATTAAAAACTGAAAATCAATATTTTTAAGCCGTTACTGCTTAATAGATTTATGAAACTTCTGATGAATTTTAATTCACTTTATTTTTAACACCGTTTTGTTAAAGAATGCGCTTTTTTCTTCTTGCGCTTCTTATGTTCGTATAAGCTACCGATCATATAAGCGTTATTGCGACTGAATACACTTTCGTTTATCTTTTACTATTATTTTCCTATATCAAAAACGTTAATATTATGATTTTTCCTTGGGCTTTTCCTGAAAATATGTCTGAAGAAGAAACCACTTCTCTTGCAATGCAGTAAAATCTTGGAGGAGCAATGTTCCCGACTGCTCCCCTGCGCCTCAGGTCACCCGAGGCACGGCGCCTCGCACTCGGGTCGGCTCACCGGAAGGCGCAGCGAGCATTAAAATTGAGGATCGTCGCTCGAGAAAGAAGTTGGCGCTCCAACCGCGCGAGGAAACGCCGCGGGGTCGTCGGAGCGAATGCAAGGAGCAGTAAACTTTCAGCAGGCGACACTCGCCGGCGCGAGCGCGCGCTTCGGCAACCGCCAGATAAAAATTCCCAGCAGCACGCCCCTCCCGCCCTCCCCACTTCCCCCAGCCTTCTGACCTCCCGGTACCTCAGCACCACCAGTCCACTTATTCTTCTTACCCCAGATCCTCGGTCTCCGGACCTCCCAGTCCTTGCAGCTCTGCTTTCCAGCCCCCTAGTTTCCCACTTCCCAGATTCCTGACTCGTAGCCTCCTGCCTCCCAGTACCCCATCCTCCTTTCCTCCCAGCCTTGTCGCCCTCGAAGTTTCCATTGCCCTGGACTCCCAACCTCAGAGGCCCAAACATCTCAACGCTTCCAACTCCCTTAGCCACCCCTGCCTCCAGCCCAACCGCCGCTCCAGACTTCCAGCCCCAGTCCCATTCTGCCCTCGCTCTTTTTGCGTACTCTCGTCTCGCTCTCTACCTCTGTCCTGCTCCTGCGCCAGATCGGCCTCCTGAATGCCTTCCCCGTGCGTGGTGAGTGGTTTCTCGCGCGATATTCGTATTCCGCTGACGTAACATCACTATGATACTTTCGCGAAGTTTTTGTGAAAGATTTATCGCATCTAATGTTGGCACGACAATTCTTTCGTTCTGTTTTCCCGTGGGTGAATGCGTCAAACACATTTCTTATTTTTTAGGTTCTTGTAAGAAAAATCTGGCTTTGTTGGACGAAAAATAATTTGTAATAATTTGAAAAATATGTTAAATAGTTTGATTCTACCTTTTTTTATGTAAGATGAGTTTGTAATACGTGTGTATCTTTAGTCAAAATCATTTATTGTGTCTATTAATCATTCTTATGATCTATATAATCATTCATAGATTACAAACCTCAGTCATTCCAAGATTTATGCTAAGCGTGTATATCAACGAAGCTGAAATACTCTTGGCGTTGTGAAATATCTGTGAATATTCAGAGAAGTTCCCGAAGATGTTCACCCAATAAGGATCTTCTGTGCTTAGATCTCCTCTCGCTACCTTTTTTGTGTGTTCATTAATCCAAAAATGCTCTTTTAATATGATTTCTAGGGCAATACGAATTATGGTCCATAAGAATATATTAGATCCAAAAACAACACGAGAAATTATTTATAGAGCGTCCGTCTTCCGAAACTTGGGTAAACTTCTACGGCTTGTGGTAGTCGAGTCTTTTTTAAGGAGGGGTTTCTCCGTATAATTCAGTTTGAATATCTTTAATCTTTCATGAAAGACGTACGACCCTCTAACACAAAAATACGATTTAAACCCTTTCTTAACTCAATCTCCTACCCCCCGAAGTATACCGCGCGGAATAAATAAATCTACCTTGGAGATGTTAAATTTCTGCTCCGGGAAGTTACTGCTTACAAAATTTAGTGAAGGTGACGTTGGCAACGGAAGTGTACACATTCTGTGGAATGCGTATTTCTTCCGAGGGAGAGAAGTCGAGCGTCTTCTAGAAAAAGGGCGTTTCTTATCTGAGCGCTTTGCGGTGTGCTTTTCGGGCACGGCGGAGCGGTTTGGGATGAGGGAGGGCGGAGGCGGTCCACATGAGGACCTGTGGGAGGGGAGTGGTTTGGGGGTCGACGAGGGGAGGAACGAAGCATTTCTGGTCGGTTAGTGCCCGTTCGAGGAAACGCGAGTGCGTTTTACACCTCATAGCCTTCGAGGCGTGCGGAGTTCGCATCCAAGTCGCCTTCGCCTAATGCGCATTGGCCTGCATAGCTGAGACCGCGAACCTATTGAGAAATAACTGTCGCGGGGAAATGGAGTCACGAGTGTTTGGGCTGCGATCTTTCACGAGTCGTTAGCTCGCGAGCCATCGCTCGAGACACTTTGTTTCGAACTGAATGTCTGCGCCGAAAGCCCATCGAAGCGTGCATTACATGGCGACGTTTTGAACTCAATACATTTCATGCGTACCAGTTATTTTAAACTGTAACGTCAAATTGATACACCGGATTGTCTGCATCGTTTGTGATATTGCCCAGATGCTAATGCTTTATTGATTCGTTTCATTTGCCATGCAGCAAACATGTAATATCTGCTCTCATGCATCTGTCGAACAAGTGTGCCGATGTTGATTCTCTTTGTGGTTAACAATTTCTTTCTTCCAAACTTTTCCCGTGTGTGATTCTATATACATTTGCGAATGGGAAATACATTATTGTGAAGTTTCAGAAATATGTAACGCCAGAAATGCACGCTTCATGTAGTATTTTTGTTGTGATGTGTTCTGAATGTTTGAAGTTTGAATTGATATTCCCAAATAAATTTCTATAAATACTGATACTAATACGTCCTCTGTACTCTTTTTACAAAGGAAGTTAATCATCAAAGTATAATTTTATCATTACATTTGAAAACGATTATAACACTACAAGATACTTCAGAACAACAAAAAAATAAAAAAAATAATTCTGTAAAGTAATTACACTAAGTATATCTAATTACACAATATATTGCATAAAAATAATGGTCAATTGAACTGGCAGTAATTGTTTTACACATTTTCCCTAGTTTTTATAATATTTTTGTAGAAATAGTGCTTACACCCTCCGCCATTTTTTGTTTGATACTGATACTGAGCAAATGGAAAGTTTGAGTATACAATAGTGTGTGTTGCAACCTGCTCAAATTCAAAAGGGGGGTGAACACGTGAAAAGCAGACAGTTCGCTACGTTCGTCTTTGCTACCATCATCGTTCCTACGGACAGCTGTAAACAACTGCATTGTTGCATAGTGCCAGCAAGCTTCCAACATTTTCACTTGCAATTACTCCACGCATAATAAAGCTATTTAAATCAACCATTTAGTAGGAAAATATATAAACACTAAGAAATGTGGAATGGATTTTAATGGGCTTCCTCACCCTCTTCCTCATGTTTGCAAACATCTGAAAGAGTGCCCACTGACCTTTCCTTTTTAAGGCTTTTCTGTTCACGTGTCGCCCCTCCCCCCTTTGATAAGAGTTTTTCCCGGAGATAAGGTGGCTAACTCGTTTTGTCCTTAATTCGCATTAAAACTAAATAAAAACAATCAATTCGTCGTCCGTTGATCACTTCAAATTTCGTGTCGCCGCCTCCGCCATGTGCGCAGCAGGCATGGCGCGCGATGGTGCGTGCGAGCGCCGGCGACAGCGCGCGCGCAGCGAGGCGCTGCCGACCGGATCGCGCCCCTTTAAGCCCCGTGTAATAAGCTGATATTATAAAGTAAACCGTGCGTGCACCACTTTAATTCCGCAGAAATATCATCAGCGGTTTTCATGCGTTTATTGAATGCGTAAATTGCGTGGAACGTCCACCGGGTAACAGTGGCGGCGGCGGTGGCGGCGGTGGGGGCGGCGACACGGCCGCCGAGGAAGCGTGAAGCGTGGGTGGATGGAAGAGGCCGAAAGGCCCACTAGCGTGTAATGGAAGCGAATCGTGTCGATGTTTTTGCAACGCCTTGTTCAAATGTATTGCTTTTGTAATCAAGTGCTTTTGCTCTGTTACGTCTAGTTATATTGTGATTAGAAATAATTGCATAATTTAAATTTTAAATTCAAATAATTGCTGCAAACCGCTTTGTTATTATTAACTGATTATTCATTTATTGCAATATGTCCATCAATATTGTAATGAAATTATTGAAGCTTTTTTAAAATGGTGTGTTTCGGAGGCAGTCATCTGAATTTGCTTCATGTTTGAATTGCATTTTTATTTCTTTATTTTTTGCCGTTAAATCTAAATAAAATGTTCTTATTATGTGTCAATGTTTGTCATTTTCTCTCTTTATTGTGTTCATATCTTGTTCTGAATGCTTTAATGTGAAAATTTTGTTTATTTCATTTGCTTTTTCGGGGTCTCAGAAGGCCGTCATGGCAAGCTTTTTGTGTTTTTACTTTGCTTCGTTCTCGTTTTGCGAAAGCACCTCTATCGGCGTCGCAACAAACTGCGTGGCCCTCAGCGCCACGCGGGCCGTGGGCTCCCCGCTCGTGGCCCAGGCTGTTGGCCCGGGCGGTGGGGGGCGGACGAGGATCGCAGTGAATGGAGTGGGAGTCCCCAGGGTGCGTTCTGCGTTGCCGCGACATCGTGCTCGGCGAGGCCGAGTCTTTCATCCGCCAGGGAGCGCTGGGCGTTCCACAGGGTTCGCGGAGCTGCATGCAGACCTGCGGAGCCCACGCAGCAAAAGCTATTAGCTTCGATGCACTTTTCAAACGTATCGCATGGCATTTTCGCTTTGTAGTGGAATTTTTATTTCGACCTCTCGTAAATGAATATATCGTAGTTTCTACATCATAAACAGTGGTTTGAAATTTTTGTTGATTCAAGAATTGCTGCAGTGCTGGTGTTTCATTGTTAGTGCTATGTTGGGAATACGGGCGTGCACTTTTCCGAACAAGAAATACACATAAAAGATAATAATAAAATATTGCGTGGTGTTCGAAACAGAAACAAATAGTGCTACAACAGAATATACTTCCTCATATTGTAACTTTTGCAATTTTCGAAAATTTATAGAGATCAACGAAAATCGGATCTCCGCCATTTTTATAAGCGTATCTCGCACAGTATTACAATAAATTTTACAATAATTCAGATCATATTGTAACAAAACCAGCAATATGAAGATAATTTAAAATTGATTTGCAACCTTCAATTGAGTTAAATATTTCATAAATTTCAGTTTTGATGTCAAGAGAGTATTTTAGATTTTGGAGGCTTAAACATTGAAGGATAATATGAGACGTTGACAACATTTCTCCACATTTTGTACGGGTGGCGCGACAATTACTCATATCTAAAAAAAATGTGCATAACCTCATTTACGAACCTAATTTTAAAGAAGAGGTTTCATTAAGAAAAAAACATCTCTATCTTTAATATTGTAGTTGTAGAAAGATGCCGAAAGAAAATTGAACTTTCGCAGTTTTCGAAAACAGAGAATTTAACAAAAGTCGTACCTGTGCCATTTTTATAAACGTACTTTCCTTTATCTGACAAAAAATTGAAGATATTTTTGAGAAAATTTTGAACAGGTTTGTGAGACTTCCATGTGAAGTGCCCACCAAAATCAAAATACCAGCCTCGAATCAAAGGGCCGCGGCATCAGCCAGATCAGTGGGGGGGAATATCGATTTTTGTAAACACCCTGCTGTGGGTTAGGGTTGCGAGACGCAGACGGAAGGATGGACAGGCGTTTCGTCGTAAACCAATTTTTTCCTATCAAGGGCACACAAAACGTGGATGACTTCGCTATGTGTTAAAAGCAAGGAATGTGCAACGTTTTCAAAATACTTTTTTGGAACAAAAATCATCATTTACGGTTTGTGACCTACAAAACGAAGTTTTGTCCAAAATAGCTCCTTTTTTCTGCAGTATTACAATACTTTCTGTATTACATAAGTAGTATGAAAGAAAGTTAAAACCGTAGAGAATTAGTAAACAAAATTCGATTATCGTGTTTACTCTTAAACAAATAAAAGAATGAAATGTTTTCTGTGCAATGTGGCAAGTAATGACAAGAAAGTCTGAATAGAGACAAGTAATTTGTCAATAGTTCATCCTTTGCGGAGATGGGTAATTACGAAGTAGCAATTCTTCACTTACATCTTCGGCGGGTACCTCACTACGAATGCACCATCACCTCAATATTCACAATTTATTACAAAAATAAAATTCTGTACATTGCACAAATTAAACTATTCCACCGTTATTTCTTATCGTACAGAGGCAGCTCTGATGTAATTTGAATCATTATAATCTTTTCATTCATTTTCTCGCTGTAACTGCTATGCCGCGTGCACGATCCTTTATAAAGAGCATTGCCTCCAGGTCCGCCGTTTGTTCGCTTAAAACTAACGATCGTAATGTCCGTGAGCGGAATTTATATCACCCGCGTTTGCTTTATATATTTTATCCCGTGAATGTATAAGGGGTGTGGGGGAGCCTTTGTTCTTTTAGCGGCTGCGAACTGCGACCGCGCGTACAATAGCAGAGGTGCGCGCTGCGAAAACCACACTGACCGCGAAGTCGTCACGCCGCCATGCATTCCCGACCCGCAATTATTATTTAAATACTACTTGAAACTTGGCCGCTGTAATGCAGTTTTTCACGCGCGCACTGTCGACTAACATTTGTGTTGTGAGCGCCATCAGAATTTCTGTTTTCTGTTCGCCACGAACTAACAGAATTGTTTGCCGTGCGCTTCCCGTATGCGAAGAGGTATGTGTCATCCCTGCACACAGCATACGTGAACAACGGGGCATGGTGAGGTCAGGAAAATTTTATGCGCGTTGCTTGGGGTCAAAGGATGAGTGAAATGTGAATTGTGGCGTTAACTAGAATTCTTGCTTTGTGATTTATTTCCTAGTACGTATCATTTCAGTTGCTGCTGTGTGTCAGAATAAATGTTCCAGGAAATTATTCCGAGCCGTTGGAAATATTCGGTAACGTGAACAATTAATCATACCTCTCCCTTCTTTCAAATTTTAATCTTAATTCAACAGTTTGATGTGATAAAGTGAATACTGAGAAGTGATCTGAGTTACAGTTAATGTAAATAAATGTTGCAGTTAAACATTAAACACAGTTAACGTAATATATTTTGTTTGCACTAGAGTCAGGAGATGCGCGGAAATTATATGCTGCTCACAAGTCAAACTGAAATGTTGATTTGTTCATGAATTTCCATCCGTTTTTTCAGTCAGTAGTTATTCGATGCATTTGTCGTATCATTTACAACTAAAATAATACACGTGTTTACTGTTCATACTGTTTTAGGACAGAATTATGGGAAGAATTGAAATTTCAGTGAAAGTGAAATGTCCGCTCCACAACGGAATGTTTCAGAAATCATATTTTCCTTTAAATCATGCTATCACTCGCCATGCTGTTTTTTAAAATATCGGTGCGGAGTTTTAGATGCGGTTTATCGGATGCGTTTTTTTAGATACACGAGGATTTCGTATTCCGCTAATAAACTTGAATCCTGTGCGCGAAGTTGGGGGTCGGGGTTTCTTTTCCCAATCGCGTTGCCTTCGTTGCGGAGGCGTGGGCGTGGGCGAGGGCGAGTAAGAGCAGCGCGGCGTTTGACAGAGCCCTAATAATGACGGATTGTTCGCGGAGAGGGAAGGAAACGCGCCGGCGTGGGGGCGGCGGCGCGGGCGGGCGGGTGCGCGCGTGGGTGCGTGTGCGCAGGCGCAATTTCAGCGCAGCGGCTGTGCGATAGCCCTGACAGCTCCGATATTGCCTGGCGCGGCGGACCGGCACGGCGGCGCGGCGCGGCGCGGCGCGGCGCGGCGCTCGGCGGGACGGGAGGAGCCACCTGGCGGCCGCCGCCTGCGCCTACGAGGCGCGCAGTGGTTCCAATTGGCACCAAGGGGCGCGGAGCATGCCAACTGTGCTTTCCACATGATTTTCCGAACTAGTTTCCATCTACGGTTGCTTCTTATGGTTAACATTTTTTTTTTAAATTTGTCAGATGTATTGAAACAATTCAGGTCTGTCAATGGGTCTGTCAATGGGTTGGAATTGTATTGAACTGTATTGGTACAATACGTCTGTCAATGGGTTGGAATATATTAATAAAATGAAATGCAAGATTAAATTGTGTTTATTGTAATATTGTTTTTGTAGAAAATAATCCAAAAGTACACTAACGTCACAGATTAAGAAAATAATGGAGGAATGAGGACTTCAAAGACATTTTTTGTATAATTGGGCAAATGTTGATGACGCAATAGATTTAGGTACGTTAATATTTTCAGAATTAGTTCATTCTTAAACTTTATTGTGCCAGTCGACTGTGATTTGCCGTTATATCGCATATTTCTTTTGGATTCACCGAAAAGCCGGCACTATTTCATACTATTTTCTGATATCTTTAATGCAGATCTCTTGAGGAAATCCAACTTTTATTTTATGAATTTAATGTTCTTTTAACTTCATTACAAGAGTTTATAAAGCCTCTCATTTTCAGAGAGCGTTAGGGGTTTTGTAGTTGTTTTTCTTTTCTTGTGGCGCTTTTTGGTTTATTTCGGTCTAGTGTGTGGCGCCACCTACGAGGTTCCCGCTGTGTTGCGCGGACGCAATGTTCTTTTGTCAGTCGCGAATCCGCTTTTCTACTGCCGGTGTCAATTTCGCAGTGTCGTTTTTATTTGGTAGCTTCAGTCTTTTGCAATTCATGAAAGACTTTTGGCAAAGGGAAATGAGAACAGTTCGAAAAGTTGTACAATACAAGACCAGGAACAAAATTGATTTAAAATGACTGACAGGATGTTGAAGGATAGAGTGACCTGGAAGATATGCAACGTTCTTCTCGTTCCTCTCTATTTAACACTAATTAGTATTTTTTATTTCGTATATTTACATCATTGTCTACTTAATAATAATTTTAAACAGTAATAATAATTACTTAATTACGTCGTTTGGTTGCCTTCCCAGCTACTGCCACTAATTGAAAATTTACTCTCACAGTTTTTTTTCCGAGTCGCCAATATTATCATTCGCGCTTTTACCGTAGATTATCTACTGTCTTCTGCCAACTCTACATTTTTTGTGCTATTTTTTCCTATCGTTTCTTCGTAAACGACATAACGTTCTTTCTGCATTCCGACCCACGTCACGCGTCGTCTATTGCACCCTATTTCGCGCAGTCGCTCCAGCTGTAATTCCTCTAGTACCTGCCTCGGCCGTCCATGGGGCCATCCGAACGTTGCTGCATTCTCCGCCTCCCCCGTTCCGCCGCCGCGCCGCGCCGCGACGCTTCGCCTTATCCTTTCGGCGGCTCCCACCGTTTCGGGCGTCCTCTCCCACACGTTCGCCCCGTCCTCCCTCCGGAGGCCAGCGGGCGGCGCTCTTTGTGGCGCGTAATTATGCAAATAGCCCCGGGGGCTATCGATGGGAGGCGAGCCCGCACAAGGGCCAGCGCCCGGCCGACACCGCCTCCGCCCACTCCGCCCACCGGGCCCGCGCCGCCCGCCCGCCCCGCCCGCCCGCCCCGCCCCGCCCGTGCCGCACAGTGGCCCCCTGGCTGGAATTGTCGGGCGGCCCTCGCCCGCACTTGGAGGTGGTCTGCTGAGATAGATGCGCAGAGCGAGGATGTGAGCTTGAGGCATGAAACTCCTCAAACAAAATCCCCTTTGATGGAAAATTGTAATGATTTCGTATTATTGAGATGTAAGAGTGCTGAAATGTAATTTTAACTTGACCAATATGTTAACAATTGTTTCAAAAATAGTGAGGGAAATAAATCAAAAATTGAGGATATTGGAAGATCAATTTTCTGATGAAATTCCTTCTTTCTTTTGAGAAAAACGAGTAATTCCAACTATTAATAACTCGACATACCCTGTTGCCATGTAAAGAACACTTTGTTGATTACATCGTACAAGAAGAAAAAGTAATTTTCCGATTAAATTCATTCACAGACAATCCGTGAAATCAAAGTTAAAAGCTACAAGTAAAAAGGAAATAAATTGGTAGGTTATCGTTCTTCAAAATGTCTGCAAAAACTGTTGCTCTTATTTGTCAGTTTCTTTTGTTCACAACTTTACCCCAAAAAATTAACAAGTGTACAATTATTAATAAGCAAGAAGGTTGTAGCTTCGAATTTGAGGAAATCAGAGGTTTTCGTATTTTATACGTGGTAGCCTCTCTCTAGACGTTCGTCGCAGCCTTGGGTGTCCGTGAAGTTGTCTTAGACGGCCTGGTTTCCCAGGAAGTTTTCTTACCATACCATCTCAATGCTCAAAAACGAAAATTCAATATCCATCATCTTTCGCATAGTTTTCTTCTTTCTGAAATAACGATTGTTTAGAGCGTGCTTTTGCTTTTCGAACCTCCTCTTTCGCGAAAATTCGTAATCTAGAATAAATTCCACCTATATTCTTTTATTGATTTGGAAGTACTAGACGTTCATGAATTAATTTACTCTGAATTTGAAAGTTCGAAAATAACTCAACGAGATCTCACTTCCAATGCCTGAAAACATAACCACAACTCAATTTTAATGAAGGGATAACATTTGGCGTAAGAGACTCGTACACATTGAGATACGGAGTTTTACCCGTGCCATTATACCCGTTGGGGTAAGCAAAAGGACTTTGGCCACAACCTCAGTGTGAAACTGTCACGTTGTCACTTGATTTTCTTCAATGTGCGGTTTCTTGATTGAAGGTATTCTAAACGTGCGCGGAAAAATGCATCATGCACAACTATTATAAAACCTGTGAAAGTTGTTTCGTTTAGAATTGCTAAACCCGACTGTTACAAAGATATAAAGACGTCGGGCGCCTTCGGGTTGGCCTTCACGGTGCGGTTAAACAGGAGACATCCAAACTCACACGAGTAAAATTGTCACGTACTCGAACGTGCATGGGCTCCTTTTCCATTTTGTCCAGTTAGTTTCGCCAGCGAGCTTCTGTGGTCAGTTAATAGGGTGTTCGTCGGCGCATAGCTTTCGCAGCCGACTACCCTACCGTCGCCTACCGCCGCCTACCGCCATTGCTCCTCTGTTGCCGCCACCGCCACCGCCGCCGCGGGCGAGATAAAGGGCGGATTTATCGCTCGCCGGTGGCCTCTGATAGAGGGCTCCGTTGACGCGTTGTGCTGCGGGCGCCGCGCCTCGCCTCGCCGTTGGGGGCGCTGCAATCGCGTCAAGTGGCCCCTGTTAGTGAGGGATTTGAACTTGGAAATAGCTCGTCTTTGCTTAGAAATACGATACCTTTTAGAAATACGATACCCCGTTATGGCGAAAAATTCATCTGAATGCGGAATCAGAACGTGCTTCAAAGAACTTCCATAAAGTTAGGGCTATTGAAAAGAAAATGTTGGGAAGTTTTAGAAATTATGAATGTCAAACATTGAAAGTTCGTGAAAGGAAATACTAATTATAATTAATTGCGATTAATATAAATAATTTTCATAAAAATAATTTTCAAACTATATAATAAAAAGATTGATTAACATTTCGTTAAAAGTATTTTCGCTATAAGTGACATTAGTCTATAATATTTTCCAATAATATTTTCAAACCGGTACGAAAGGTAAAATAAAATTCATATTTTATACGTCAAGAAGGGGGATGTATTTCGCTTCCTCTAATCTTGCGAATTTCCTTTTTGCGCCTTTTGTTTTTCTTGGCCTTACATAGCGAAGCCCGCCGTAAATATCCGTTCTCTTTCATAACTTCGTAACGGGAAGCGTTTCTCAGAAAACCCTTTGAAGATGAATCTGCCTTCATTTCGTCGTTTCGAAAGGCCTACATTAGACTCCGGGAAGAAATATACATCCCTTTTGTTGCGCCCGAGGGCCCTTACCGCCGAACATATTGTTTTCCAGTAAATCTCCTTAGGCATCCGAACGTTGGATGCTGCTTCCAGAGGGAGCTATTTCGCGCGAAGGTCTTCGGCTTTTGGAATGGCTTTCGTCTGTTGCGGGCGATGTGCATGCATCGTTCGTCGCGCTATTAACGTCGTGAGTTTGCATACGACAAGACGCATGGCACTGTTGAAAGAAGCTTCAATAAAACAAGGGATCTAAAATTGTCAATATTCAGTGATGTATCTATTGTGTTTTAATGACATTTGTTTTCTAGGTTTATCACCTTTCGTAGTTGTGGCAATAATATTGTTTTTATTAAGTTTCTTAATAATATATAATATAGCAGTTATAGTTGGCCAGAAAAATAATGTTACGTTACTTGCGAGCTCTGTCGACAGAAAATTTAACAAAATAATTATCCTTGATGTGATTCCAGATAGTGCTTGGCAGAAAATCGGAATAATGCTAATATTTGTAAATACGTGACTTGAGTTTGGAAATGAGTTAAATTAATAGTTGTTTAATTAACGCATGGTGCATGCGTGCCTTTCTCTTACGATAAAATTTCACTACTGGCTTTCACTAAACTCGCAAAATTGTATGCACTTCCGTGAGTAATCGACACACATGCTCAGTTATTTAAACGGCAGCCATTGCTTCTTTTGACTTGACACATGTAACCCTGATGACATCGAGTTGCATTGAGGCAAAAAAAAAATATTAGATGGGAATTTACTCTAATTTGTTAGAGATATCGTAGATAATTTATGTCGACGAGTCCATTGCTGAATACAGATCAAGATACACGAAAGAAAACAGAACTTTCACTTACCCCCTTCAAACGTTCTGCAAACTATCTTGTTTTTTCTTTATTACTTCCTGAGGCACCTATTCTCGCGCAACACTTGCACCTTTTTCCCGTGGAATACCCACACACAATCATTACCGTCGATATATGGCCGCCATTGACTCTTTTAAACCTCTTTTTACACGTCATCGTCTCCGGGATGGCCCGCCGCGGCCCGCTTCCCCCTACGCCCTAGGAGGGCGAGCGCCCCCGGCCGCCCGGGGCGTGGCGATCGAAGTGCGGGGGCGAGCGGCCTCGGGCGCGGTTTGGTGCAGCGGCCGCGCGGGTAATCAGCAGCAAATGAAATTGCCGCTGAGTGGCTAATTTCGATGCCGGGCCGGCCTCGCTGACCTTTAACCAATCAGCGGCCGTCACGTGACAGCGCCGCTGCCGGCCGCCTCGCACGTGACATGTACGCTCGTCGTAGTGCTCTCTAGAGGGTATGGTTAATTCAAAAGGAGTGTGGCTGTACAACAAAACTTGTGTTTTGTGAATGTTACAAAATGGCTGATGTAATACAACGAATACCTTGTATTTCTGGGCGTTATTACACTATGATATTTGTGGACAATGTGCACAGAATCGAGAATTTTGAAAAGTTTTCAAGTTTAAAGCGAACTCACAAAAATGTTTCCTTATTTTGATATTTATTAGTAAATGTGTTGCAAAATCGATATTTTGAACCAATGGCAATATATTTTAAGAAATCAAATGTGTACGCTTTATGGCTACCGTACTTTACTGTAATTACACCAAAACAATACTAATAACCTGGTTTCAATAGTGATGTCTTCATTTCTTCTTTTGTTTTCCTCTCAGTTTGAGTTTCTGCTCACTGCCATATTCTACCTCATCTTTTCGGTCTCCCCGCGATCGCATCTCTTCTAGCAGTTTCTCTTTTCGGCGCCACCACGCCCGCTTTGCCACGGAACCTTGCCGCGTGGGTGGCTTCATATGAGAGCAGCTCTTTGAAGTTTCGCTCCGCGGCGGAATGCGGCCGCCCCATCCCCTACAGGATGCAGCGATCGGGATCTCATTCTGTAAATCTCGCGTCTACACAAACCGCTGGAGGACATTGACTCTGGAGCGAAGTCGATATTACGTTTAATATCGAGATTGATGTTGAGCTACACGATGTTTGCCATCTTATGTAACATGAATATTTATTTGAGTTTTAAAGGAAACATTTTATTATCTTGTTGTTTGTATTTTCATTTTGCTCATTGCTCATTTTCATATCAAAATTCCGGTTTTCTTTTATTACAAAAATTGCTTCCAAAAGGAATATTTTAAAGCATTTGGGACTATTGTTCTGATGATTTTTGGTACTATTCGAGAATATATGGGGCTAGCCAAACTTTGTTCGGAAATTTAAGTTAATAATACAAAGTTGTATTTACATAATACATGTCATGTTTAAGACAATATTGATGACTGTAAAATATCCTGCTTGCACTGTAAATTATTTTCCAGTCTTTTTTTGTAATTGTTTCGACAAACGTATTTTTGTCATTTTTGTTAGAATGGTGGTTTTAATTTTTTATTGTATCTATTTCTAAATGCTGAAGATATTAGACGTTCAACCTATCACCACCAGCACGAATATTTTGCCACAATGTATCGCTTGGAATTACTGAGGATTAGCTTTAACGTGGGATTTACTTCCATCGCAGTCGTTCCCGTGACATTGCGCGTTTTCATTTAGTCTGAATGCAGTGTTTGTTTTTTGACTTCATTGTGTCTACAGAGAATGGGGATTTTGTGTAGCGAATTGGACCTACATTCCGGTATTTATTGAAGATGGACAGGGCTCGCTTTCCGATGATCCATTGTGACATGCAATCACTTGTTTTCAGATGTGATCCGGTCTGATTTATTTTATAAATGCACTCGTGTTTTGTGGGACAACGCGAAGTACGAAATACCCTGAAATATTTTCCGTCTTCGAATTTATTAACAGTGTGCATTTGTGGCAACTTTTTCTGTTCGTTGGATGTAAGGGAAATAAATGATTTGATATTTATTAATTTTTTCTTTGATTAATCACACATGCTCTGTCAAATAATGCAAGTGAATAAAACTGATTCCTTCAGTAACTTGTCACTCATAAATCTCCCTGAGCGTCATTAATGTGGCAATAAGGCCGTGGCAGCCGTAAGAGGCGGTCAACAGAGTCCAGCAGTAGTGCCCAAACGAAGCTGTTGTGTAGTCGCGATATAGTCCAGTAATAGTTAATAATTTATTTCTGTTATTACTATTCGTTATTTAAGCATTGTAAAATGTTGAATTTATTACTTCGTTACTATCATGAATATTGCATTGAAAATCATTATTACTACCATAAGTTGGCACCTGTCGTGTGTTAAAGTTGTTAAATAGGAAAAGTTCCCCATGCAGTTGCAATCAAGTTGACACGACGGTCAGACGTGAAATTTGTCCTTATACATGCGTATATACTTAAACGACGCTTCTAGAAGGACGAACAATGCAGACGAAAACTGAGCATCGTGATGGAAAAAGATTTAATAAATGGACGTTTATGTACAGTTACGTACAATTGCCACTTTTGTAGAAGTGCACAGTGTTTGGATTCCACCATTCGAGTTGCGGAAATGTCTTCTGCTATCACGAAAACGCGCGGCACTGGCATGCGCATGTCAGAGACCGACCACTTTGCAACTGGACAGCAGCACTATGCATCAACAGACTGAGAGGCAATTTTACAAAATCAGCAATCGTATCTTTCTTGGTGTGTTTGAGGATGAATAAAAACTACTCATAGCAGCTTTTTTCAATTAGAATTAATATTCTAAGAAATTGTGAGCAAAATTCCTTAATTAAACAAGTTTTTCTTAAACTTCAAAAGTCTCGCTAAGTCCATAATGTCGCGTGCCCGTTTGATACATAACGACACCCACGTGTTAAAAAGAATGACCTCCGTTCGGCTTCCGACTCGCCCTACAATAGTCATGGTAATCTCTTCTACCTGCACCGTTACTGCTCTCGTAATGCGAAAGTTATGAATTTTGCTGTGAACTGTAGATAAGTTATGGATATGTTACAGGACTTGTTAAAAAGAGTCACCGTACAGTTGTGAGAAGAAAGAAAATATAAAGAACTTGCATATGTATCCAGTGATAAGTTCAGCGTGGTAATGAAAGTGATTCTGTTCAAGCAAGCAAGCGCCACATAGACATTATTCAGAAAACATTCGGAATTCCATTACTGATTCGTGAATCGATTGATTTTCGTGATTTTGTACAAGTGACGCACGCACTGGCGGGAGAACGCGTCTTTCGTAGGGAGGAGGGCTTTCTGGAAGGGCCTGCAGATACCTCGCCCGACGGGGCGGGACGGAGTTAACAGGAGCGATGTAGGCGGCCGCTATCAGTGACACGTGCTGCGGGTTCACCGCCTTAGCTTCTCGGCCGCCTTGGCCCTTCGCCCTTCGGTCCTCTTCCCCCGGCGGCGCAGCTGCTGTGCACGATGACCCCTCCCGCCCTCGCAGGGTCGGCAACACTCCCGGCTCCTTCGCCCCCCCCCCTCGCTGTGTATGCCTCTCGCCAGCGAGGGCTTGGGCTACCGTCCTGCTTCCTTTAATAGTTTTCGAAATTCGGGGCTTCTTTTAACGAGGTGGTGGTCGACTCCTGCACTAACAAAGAGAAAATCTTCGAATTATGGGAAAGATTCGGAAATCCCAACGAATTATTCGAATATTTTAGTTTTAAAATCAGTTTTTTTCCGTACTATTCTAAACTTTTATTTATTCCTATTTATTTTAGTGCACGACAATTTTCTTCTCTTAATTTTATGCCCATAAAGAATAAATAATAAAATATTTTATTACGTAAGTCTTCGGAGCCCCTTTAAAAATTTCCAAAGGATCACGGTTCCCTTGGCCCCCTCTGCGCATACCTATGAGTTTTAGTCTTATCCGTCATTTGTATCACAATTCCTTGCAGGCGATTCCATTCTGATCCTTTCCGGTCCTCCCCCCCACACCTGCCTGAGGCTCCTTTCCGCCACTCCCGTTGTCATTCGCACCCCCGCCCACGCACTGGATCTTCTAGATAGGGGCAGCTTCATTAACGATTAAGACCGCGTAGGACCGCAGTCGCCAGATGGTACACGTAGATAAATGGCCAGCCGCTGGAGCCACGACCGGCGGCGGCTGAGGCGCTCACAGACGCATTGACGTAAATGGTGGCAGTGGCAAAGTTGAGAACGGAGGGGCGATGGAAAAGGATGTTGAATAATCGGATAGGAGTGAAGTGAGGGTGCATAACGGAATATAATACTCTTTAAGGTTCATTTGAGACCACAATGTTATTGATAGATGTGAGAAATAATAATTAAGAAATGCGCACAAGTGTGCATGGAGTTTACAGTTCAGTCTTCGGAGCTGAGCTCCGTAATTGTTTTCGTGTTTTCCTTGCATGAAAGCACATGATACTTGGTACATTTTTCGTTGCACAGTTTGCACACGCACATGTGAGAAATGAGTTGATGTAAGAGATATGGAAGCAGGGAAAAACATCGGAAATATAATGAGATGATGGTAGCAATGGTGATTGGAGAAGTCATGGACATTTCAGTTAGTTGGATGGAATATCGATCGCTAATATTTCGTTTTAAATATGATATAGATGTGAACAAAGAGAGGTAGTTTTGGGGAGGTGGAAGTGTATCAGTTCCCAGCCGTGCGTACAGTTTCTGGCCTGGCAGATACTGATATCATGCTGTGTGTATTGTACATTCAGTGCCAAAACAATCTTTGGAAAATGACAGAACAATCATGGTTGTTTGTTAAAGTAGAATTGGCTCACCAAGTCAACATCACCGACGCACTACACTACCATCAGTCACTAGTACTGACTTCAGTCACACACATCCAAAACCAATCACATCTTCCTGCAGCGCTGCTGCCACCGTTACGGACTGCCATTGTCTCCATCGCCGTTGACGCTACCACCATTGTCAACACGGGCACCGCCTATTTTTGCAACTCCCATTGTCCTCGTCTCCAGAACAGCCTACCGCTCCCAACGCCACCTATCGTTGCAGCAGCACCTCTGGGTTTCACATTCACTCCCTCCTCAATCAACGTCAACATATCACTGTTCCTTCTGAGGATGCGACATCGATGATTTCAAAACCTCGGCATTTTTGTAGAAATGTCGATGTTTTGAACGTGGATATATTTAAGTTGATATTCGTTTAACTTCAGTCTTTTTGCTCGATGTTTTCTTTGTGAATGAAAAATTCTAATAATCACAACATCGTAAAAGTAAGATCGCCCCGATGCCCTGGTGTTTCCTATGGCTTTTCGTCGTATTTCGCACATGGAGAGGCGGTCAATGCATGCGCCGTGGGAGAGGGACCTGCCCGTTTTTCCAGTACCCTTATGCGGCAAACTGATGACTGACCCTTTGAGATGACCTTGGACACTCAGACTTTCAGCCTGTGTTATCCTTTTTTATTACCTTTTAAATTTGTTTACGGCCACAGTCGCACGCATTGCACGCAGCATTGCACGCATTGCAGTCGCACGGTGCGCACGCATTTAACATTAGTGATTACTAAACCAGCTTTAAAACAACGTCATTTAGAAATTGATGTTATTAGTCAATGTATTGTTGTCATCGACGTTTTAATTTTGAACATCAATGTTTCGTATCATCGAAGTAGCGTCAGTTGTTCCTTCCCTTCATAGAGCAGTCGTGCCTCAGCTAGGCTGACTCCACCTCCACCTCTGCCACCACCGCGCCGCCGCCTTCTCTCCTGCCGCCTCCGCTTCTGGCGAAGTCCTTAAGCCGGTGCAGTAAGTGCTTCCTTCCCGCGACATCTCGGTATCCGGAGGCCTCCGCGGCAGACTTGACCGTCTTCTGGCGTGGTATCTCGCCTTATCGTTGGCGGTAGTCATTACGCTCACTGGGACGGAACCCTCTTAGAGCGCGTCGTTTGATGTTTCCGTTCACGTCAGGCCTTTTGCGGCAGGGGGGATCTGCCGTGATAAATCGGACTTGATAATTGAACCATTCCTTTTGACTCCAAATGTTGGCGTCATGTGTGGTAAGGAATTATGATCTACTGAAGTTTAAAAGAATGCAAAGGAACAGCACATTAAAACATTTGTTCATTTTATTTCTAATTAATAAAATATTTTTACTTATCTTTCTGCTTCATGTTCTTCGTTGTATATTTCTTTTTAAACTTGTACAATACATTAATGGATTCTCCTATATATTATAAATCTCGCTTTTCATTGTTTTTTGAAACAACTAAAAGTATGGTGGCAACCCTCCGAGTTTTATCTGGAGTCACCTGATTGTTTAAATATTTAATGTTCCGGTTTATTTGTTTTAAACTAGAATTCATACAGTTCTTATCGTCACTTTTATATTGTTACACATAATAATTTTAAAAGTTAAATTTAGTCGATTCCTACATTAGAGATTAATAGTAATATAATTATAATGCACACCTATTTCAGTTCTTGATTTAAAATTAGTTGAACTAATTGCAAAGAATCAACCAACTGGCCGTTTTTACGTACTGATGGTTTGTTTCAAATCCTTGACTTTTTGGAAATCTGAATCTTAACTCAATTCTCTCTATCGAATCGAAAGAACGGTTTAGGTAAGTAGCATACACAAAAAATAAGGGAAAAAAATGTCGTGAGTCAGAAGACGTCGCTGTTTGTCCTAGTATTTTTACCGTAGTTTCTATTAGTTGGAATGGACGATAGATCAAAGTGTAAAGCCGAATAAAGAGGAGAAAAGTGCTCCCAAACCAAATCGATAATCGCGATACTCATATGAAAAAGAATTAAAATGGCATTGAGAAAAAAAAATAAATTACGAAAAATACGTTTCTCATTGTATCTCAGCAGTAGTATTTCTGCCCTAGAAGGCTGATATTTAGGGAATCTACGGCATTTTTTATTCTCTTTCATATGATAATTGCGATTATCGATTTGGTTTGGGGGCACTTTTCATCCCCTTTTTCGACTATACGCTTTGGGCTAAGATATTTCAAAATTTACGTAATTGATTAGTTCTTTGTTTTATACCCATTTCCGCGAGTATAAACCGGCACATTCAAAAGAAAAGGTAGGCATCCGAAGTAAAACGGTGCAACGAAGTGTTTCCTCTGTGTAAAAACTGGGCGGATGATGTGAGAACATTGTGTTAGTAAAACGCGAAGTTTTCGTCAATTTTGATTTTTCTGTTTTACTAATATTTTTAGAAGATGAAAATTGCACATTTTAAATGTGAAAATAATATGAAATGTATAATTTTTAAATAATATTTAAGCATTTTTTGAAACGTAAAAATTAGTAATTACTTTTTCATGTTTATAAAATGTTTTCTTGAGCCTGAAATTCTCTTTCCTTGGGTTAGAATTTGATATGTCATTGCCCTTAATTTCATAGTTTTAAGTGGGATTGTATGAAAGTATGAAAGGGGACCCGCCCAATTGAAAGTAAACATCAGAAGTTTGCTTTTTCCTCTCCTAGTGATGTAGATAATTCCATGTTAACTATAGTCGCTGCTTGCCTTCCGTAGAGAGAGCGAGTTTTAAATGGAGAAAACAGTAAATAAGAAATATGAAGTCGCCGCTTGGTTTTGGCACAAAAGAGCTCTGAATAATTAGCGCCTTTGCAGGTAGACCTTCGTTCGTAAACTTCTAGAGTCGAGGCTCAACGAAGGCTAATTTTCTTGAAGAAATTCTTCTTCTAAAGTTTCCGCTGTTTAGTTACTTTCTGCCTTCCTCCGTTTGCTTCGTTTTAGCCTTTTCTGTTCCGTAATTTCTCGTTTGAGCGCTGTCGCTTCTGCGCGATTGGGTTAGTTTACGTTGGCGCGTTCGTTTCGAATAAATAAGGACCTATTAGGAAGAGAAGATTGGAAATTCGATATTGGGTGAAATCTTTTCGTCGCATCTTGCATCCTGTCTCCCTCTTGTATTAGAATCCGAGCGTAGTCAGACAACATTTAACCTTTATTCTGGAAGTGTATTTACTTCCTCAGTCCGAAGCAATACGCCATGGCTCGCCATGGAAAAAAATCTACATTGAATTAAACAGATGCGTTTACACATTTAGCAAGACCGTTTGTAACTGTACGAAATGTTCATGTGAAGAGAATTCGTGTGTATCAAATATTTACTTTTGATAGATTGAATGTAGAAAATGCATATGAACTTACGAACTCAGTTCACGTAGTATGTTTCAATAAATTGATATTCTATAATCCAGAGTTTTTTACAGAGTGTTTCTTATAATTATTTTCTTATTGCAATAAATCACATCCTTTTAAAAATAAGATAAAAATGATTGTATTAGATATCAGAAATTTATTTGGACATATAGCCTCAATTTCGGTGTAAATAATATTTCATAAAACAGATCAACTTAACGTACGCATTCTTTTAAGCCGAACATCCATCAAACATGTAAAAGAAGACTTTTTAATGTGATTTGGCTCTGATTAAAACGAACGACTCGCTGCGAAATTCCTTCTCCCTGACCTCTCCTTGCGCGGCCATAGCATTGCAGTGGCGTGGGCAGCCAAAACTTTTCGTGACGTCATACACACTGTGGATGGTGAGAGGGGCGGCGGGGGAAGGAGGAAGGGTTGGTGGGGGATGAGGGCGCCGCGTCGGCAGAGCTGGCGAGCGGCCGCGTTCTCTAGCGGCGGCATCGCTCTCTCGAGTATTGATTCCGAGCGAAATGAGTGCGTCGCCGTTTAAAGTTCTGGCGACGTTCTGTACTTGCGAAGTTGCCTTCGACTGCTGGGGCTGTTGGTTGTCGCCGAGAAGGATTTCCTGCGCCTCTGTTTGCCGTTCCGTTCGCGCCCTTCGTTTGCGTCTTCTTTCGAACTTCTTCCTGGTTTCGTGAAGTGTACGCTTTTCGCCTCATCCAGTCCGCTGCTTTCTTGCTGCTGTAGGTTTTCATTATTCAGTCTCTCCCATTATGCATTCTCTCTACCTTTCTCTCATATCTTTTATTCACTTTCCATTAATTATCTCGGTTTCTGTAGGTTTTGTCAACTATAACTTCTCAGTTTGTTTACACTGCTTACCCTCCCATTTCTTACTTATTCTCATTTTTAACAATCATCTTCAGAGTAGAAACCATTTCTGTTTTGTTCCGTATTCACATGGTTTTGATTTCGCCATCTTTCCTTGGATGTTCCAACGTTTCTCCTACCTTTCACTTTATATTCTGTTATCTTTTGGATTCTGTCCTCAGACATTCTATCGAGGTGTTCTTGCAATTTCCTTCTAAATTCCATTATTTTATCATTAAGGCTGAAGGCAAAAAGTTATTTTCGTATTATAAGTATGTCTTCATTTCGCTTATGATCTGTTGGGTAAGAGCCTGCCATCCATTCGTAGGAATTTCTGCACTTTCAGTTTTCTTACACTATTTTTTGTCAGAGTCCAATTTTTCACTTTCCAAATAACACTTGGAAGAGCCACGATTTTATGAAATATTATCTTTGTATCGAATATACTAGTTTTAGATCATTTATTCATGTCTATAGTTCATATTTATCTTCTCTATATTTACTTTTCTGTTCGTTCTTCTTCTTACACCGTATTTTTTCTGCCATCCCTCGCAATTCCACCTTCTGCATTTGCTATTCATCTTTTTACCATGTCTTGAAAACTTCCTCTGCATTTTGACTAGATTTATTTCGTTGATCTCTTTATATTTTGTTTTTCCTTATTTCGGTTTTTGGTCTCGTTCTGTTCCCGGGTTCTTCCCCTCCCTTTCTATGCGCCCCGTTCAGAGCGTCCATTCGCGAATACTCGTGATTCCCCAAGCGGCCTCCGCTGGTAATATCCCTGTAATGGCCGCGCAGTTCTCGTATAATTGCAAAGCACGACGTAGTGGTTTTATTTGCGGCAGATTCTATCGGTTGATGCGGGAGAGATTATAGTTTTATGAATACATTTTTTGTGCGTGCGAAGGCATTGTTTCCGTTTGCGACTCGTTTGTTACTACGTTGCAGTCTTGGTTTTAATAATGTTTCACTATTTCTTGGGCTGTAACGTTCTCATATTTATACTTTTATGTCTTTGGACTATTATTGTGAAGATAATAAGAAGAGGAAGAATAAGAATACGAAAAAGAAGGAGTAGAATTTTCGGAGGACGAGGATAGATATAAACGAATTAAAATAGCTTAGTAGATATTTGAAGTGCAGCACAGTTATCTTCTTGTTTTTCGAAACTAGGAAGAATATTTCACAATGTTCAATTATCTAAAGAATCAACGAAGTTTTTAAATTATTTATTAAGTATTTCGATACTTAAATATTAATTTAAACAATATTTTAACATTGCATTTGTCAGAGCAAGTTTTGAGCGACGTGGGTATTTTCTCTCATGTTCAGCATTGATTGTATCCTTACAAGATATGCGGTAGTCTTTCTTAGTTGCTCATTTGTCTACTCGTCATTTCTTAGTGATGCTTATTCGAAGGATTAGTTTTCATGCATCATTGTTTGGGCGATAGCAAATACGTGCTTTAGAAACTACAGCTCCTCAGAAACTGCGCCGTGAAGCATCTCCTTTTTTCGGGGAGGAGTAATCAGCGGATAAACGTCTTTCCGCGGGAGCTAATAAAGAAGGCCGTTGATGAAACCGCTGATTGTTTTCGCGGTCAGGCTATTTCGTGGCTTGTTGAGCGGAAGGAAACTGTTCGTCGCGCATTCACTGGATTGGTTTCCTCCGCCTGGAACACTCCGCGGGTGTTTTGCTGACGCGGGAGGCCCGGCGGTCCTCGCCCCGCCTCGCGCCCACCTCGTTCCGCGGAAGCAATCGCCCGGACGGAGTTCAACTCCTCTCCGCCAGGGGCGTGCACCAGCGCGTCATTTCTCGACTGCTCCCGATTTTGTTCGGGCAATGTGCGGTAACAGATGCTGCCACTATGTGGGGAATTTTTGGTCAAGGTTTCGCTCCAGAAGGAAAAAGTGCTAATTCTACCGCCAGATGGTGCAGTTTTCTAGATTTTGGGGGTGGTAGGGCTGATATCCCGAAATATTTTTTCTTATCCACTGCTTTTTCTACTCTTCTCTGCCGGGCAATTATCACATCAATGATGCATCGCAACGTTATCTCTTTACATAGTTTGTCGTTAACATAAAAGAACGAAGAGAAGATTTCGAGATTTTATCACAAATACTGCTTTTCGTGTCCCCTGATACAATTTTTTTTTTCAAAACGTTCGTCCGTCCGTCGTTCTTGCAAATGGATAATTCCCAGGCATCGTTTTATTTTTCCCCTTTTAATCTGTTGCTTATTTAACTGACATGTACTACTTTGTGAAGTATGTTTTTATGAAGAACATGATTTGAAAGGAAAAAAATGATTTGACAGCACTTAGACGTTATTTCAAAGTAATTAATTTTGGTTATCGCTATAAAATTCATCTCTCGGTACAAATTGATATATGTAATGTAGTATCTCACACATCAAGAATGAAACAGATTTTTCGTCAAAACAAGCGAACCTTTCATTGCCTCTGAGAACCGAGGGTCGTTTTCTTAAAATCACTTCACGTGTCAGCGGCAGTGGTTGTTGTAATTGAAACGCATTAGCAGGTGCGGGGGCGGCCGCTGCGGCGCTTTGAACCCGTAATGGCCGATCGCGGCGGCAACGGAGGCGGCGTTTCGCAAGCGCACACGTCACTCGTCGTTAAGGTGCGACGACCGCGCTATATTGCCCGCCCGACAGTAAGCAATAAAGCAGGGGTAGCCAACACTGGCTTAACTGTGGGGTGCCGAATCATTAGTGCGTTGAACGATTTTTTTAAGGGATACACTAGCTGGGGCGATAAACGAAACTGAAAAGCGAAACATCGGATAGAGCTGAATTTTGGAAATGTACAATAGTTTGGAAAGTTAACCGATATCCTCAGGGAGGAAATAGTTTGTATCCACGTCTAGGAACATCATGTTTCTGCTCACCGATCCAGCGTGTTTCAGCAGCTTCTTTTTGGTGTAATTCATTGGTCACAAGTTTCTTGTTATGGAATCAAATCCACAGACAAGGAAACATACCAAGTTACTGGAAGTGAGTAGAGTTCATCTGTTTATTTTTACACTTATAAGGCAAAGAAAAATAATTGTTACTGAAGGGCAGGTAATTAGACCCTGCAGTAATTCTATAACTTTACAAAATACCCCTGAAATCTTTCTCGCTGAAATGCATTTAAGCTTTTCTTCCTCTCAAACGTCATATTAATTTTAACTGGTTTTTAGGTTAAGTAACTAAATATAAATGTCATTCAATTCTTTGTATATGTATTTCACCACTGACCACAACTCCTCACATACCGAATTGTCCAGATACATCTGGAATATTTCGCACAATTTTGTGTCATTCAAACGAAATATTGCCCAAATATCTCAAATGACCCTATGGTATATAAATGGGGATGGTATGTTAGACCACATTTAACACGAAACATCCTGAAAGAGAATTTTTAATTTAACCATTCGTAAAGCAATTTTAATGACTCTTCTTGATTGTTGCCTTCAATATGTTTGGTAGGTAACAACCATCTCAAGGTGGCCACCCCTGCTATAAACATTGGCGTGTGCTTCTCGTTCCGGCCGCAAGAGCGCGTGCTGGGAACGACTCGGCGCGGCGGCGCTGCGAACGACTCGCTTGCGCGGCCGGGAGATTTATGTTGCCTTTAGTGCGTAATAAGCAGAACGTTTCGTTTTCGAATTTAATCAAGAAAAATGGTTTTGCTCTCGGGAATAATTATTGGTTAGGAAGAATAATGACATGCGTTGGCATGTTTGGGTGATCTTTTTTGTATTTTTTTTTTCTACAGTGAAATGTTGGTTCGAAGCCCTGTATTTCAGACCTAGGCGTCGGGCTCTTTACATTTCTCTTGCATGTAATTGTGTCATTTTGGGGTACAATATTATAATTAATTATGTGGTAACGCAACTCTGATCTCTCTTCTGTTACCATATGCGAGTAGGTAGTACGTATGCGGAAAATGTGTTTGGTTGGCTGAGTGAAGAACTTCGAAATTTTGAGCACAAATTAGACGTATTTCTAGCTTGTTCATGTTTCAACATATACAAATACATTCACATCATCAATTTAAAAGTAATACGGAAAAATTCCATTTATTAATTTTGATTTGACATGTGCATTTTCAATCAGAACAATTACGTGAAATCAATATTGGCTCACCCAAACATTGCATGATCTCATAACACACTTGAATCAAGAATCAATATAGTAAGTTAGAATGATGTCGTGTAAAACACTCCTTTTCGCAATGGAGAAATTTAGGTTAAAAAAGTCCATTAATGACATAATTTATACAAAAGAAGCTCATAATTTGTACTCTTTTCAAATTTTGCGATTGGAAAAGTATTAAAGGAACTAGCCACAATTTCTGAAGTGTCGATCTTCAGACTAACGAGATCGGTAATTTTTTAAAAGTTCTTGTGAATTGTAAATTTCACCATTGGCAGTTCCCTGAAAAAACAAAAT
This sequence comes from Acheta domesticus, assembly GCA_031308135.1. Lineage (NCBI taxonomy): Eukaryota > Metazoa > Arthropoda > Insecta > Orthoptera > Gryllidae > Acheta > Acheta domesticus. The sequence continues at coordinate 128,591,238 of JAHLJT010009436.1, read as the reverse complement.
GTGTAAATAATCAGTTCCTATGTGAAGGAGGTTTGTATTCGTCTTCCAAAAGCGCTGCTTCAAGTACAATCTTCAGTACCGGCCTCCCGAGTAACGAGGTCCCACTTCCCCTGCATCTCGCACCCCCACTCCGACACAATCTGTCGCTCAGTATTTATTCATCGGCGACGAGGGAGCAGGGGGCGTCTCCGTGGCGCGCAAGTACTGCCTCCTGGCGGCTTTGTGCCGTAATTGATTGATGAGTCGATGCCTGGGGGTACGTTGAAAGAGCTAATTAATGAAAGAACTAATCAAAGCCGGATGGCGGTAATGAGAGACGCAGCGGAACCAAAAGCGGATTAGGGGCCCCTCTACGACGTCCATGCAACACTAGGCGATAGGCGGAGGCACCTCCTTACCCTGTCTCCCCCGTCACATTCCCTACCATCACGCGGCTCGCTGTTGCCCATTCCTTATAAAATGGTCCTGAAATTAAGAATTGTTTTCCTTGCTGTTGTTATTGTGGGTTTCCACTTCACTATTGTCGGTCATCAACATAAGTTTTATTTTGTAAGACAGTATTTTAATTTTTTTTTTTTTGAAACTGGATGAAATTTTTGAGTTAAGGCATATTGCATTGATAATAATTCACTGGCCTAAAATCAAGATATGCATCCCGTTTTTATTTTTCAAGTTTTCAAGAAGTCAAGAGGAAAAGATACTCCACATCGTTTTATTTTTAATAAAATTATTTTATTTTTCATGTAAATAGGATCTCATTGAAATAAATTTAGGAATTTGTGTATTGAAATTACATTACATGCTGTACACTTTACATTCTGTACTGTACATGCTTTACGTTCTATACGTAGTGTACATGTTTACATTCTATCACACTTGTAATCAATTATACTACCTGCATTTTTCGGATTAATTCGGTTTTATAAAAAAAAACTACTACGTAAATAAACGATTTACGTAGTACGATATTACGATAATTTATTATTGAAACAGACAGCCATATTTGTAGTCTTTTAACTAAAAAGCAATTTTTTAAGTATTTCAGTTTAAATGGTGTATTGTTTATTTACAAAGCGATGTTCTATTTTCCTCGCACGTACTAGAGAGTGACTTTTTTAGTAGTACATCGTCTTGAATTTATTCATATGATACTCATGTAAACAATAACATTAATATTAATAACTCTTCTAGATTTTACGTCCCCGCCGCGCAGTGCAGACAAAGATTATAATTCTCATGTGGGAGTGCTTCATGAAAGCTCGACGACATGCACAGTCGCATGCAAACAAACAAATGTGGAAAAGCTCACGGCACTCATTACTTAAGTGCAGACATCTCTCCACGCTCATGCGCCATTCTCCTCTTTGAAATGCGCATTTATCCGTGTTCCCTGGACACCTGCAGCTCTATCGTAATTTACCCGCAGTGTATCTGGGATGCCTGCCGCTATGCGGGCTCATCATGCACTCATTCCCAGACTGCAGCTTCTGCTGCTGCTCCAGGCTTGCTATTTTTCTTGACCGACGCGCAGGCAGGCTTTGTGCAGGCAATCAAAAATTCTGCTTATGGCATTATCATAATGATTTATATCCTGGACACATTAAACTTTTCACTACTAGAAGTGACAGAAAATCCTTCCAGGAAATACTTCGAGTCATGAAATATTGAATTCTGGAAGACCAGTACTGAGGATTGTGTTTTTTGTATGGTGTGAATAAAAGTATTGGATTATACCCAGTAGAAAAATTGCGTCATTATAACATTCAAAGACGTTCTCGCCTTTAGAACTACAGTTTTCATGATCTGTAATTTTAACTGATAGTATGTGCCTATATTATTAGTGGAATTCAATGATGCTGGTTTTGTCTTTTGAAGGATGGTATGATGACAAATGAAATTAAAAAAACAAATGGGAAAAGGAGTAGTGCAGATGTTATGAATTGATATTAGCCGGCACAAATGTAGAATTTAACATTCAAATGTATTAATATTTAAAAAATCAAAACAATTATATAGTCTAAATGTGTATTAAAGTTACTAATTCTACAGTTGTATATGAGTGTCTTGGAATAATTTTTAAAATAAAATATTAAATAGTTCAGAATTTAATGGGGTTCTGTGGTTGTTCTCGTCACAAAAGTTCTGATATCGTAACGGCGTGTGTTACCAAACCACCCAGATTCTTCATAATATACTTTTCTTTTATAAAAATACTTGTTTTGTTTTTTGGCTAAAACATCGCAGTCATTTATGGACTATAAAGTAAATACATTTTTTACATTGCATTAACTGGTTTGTTTTCAATTCCTGATTATTAGTTGTTTCTAATAAAGAATATGACTTTATTTTATTTACTTCTCGAATAAACACATTGTACGAGTCTTTCCATTTTGTAGCAAGCCAGGCAATTGCTCATGGAAAGCAACTGTCAGGGCATTCTTTTCGCTCGGAGGCAATTTAATATTTTATTGCGCTTTATAGCACGCGAAAATGAACTTTCATTTAAACGGAAACATGAACAAATGAAAATTAACTGAAAAACAAAATTATTTCCTGTGTTTAAAATAATGCGTTAAAATGAAAAATCTGTCTCTCGTGGTAATTTAAATCGCTATAGAGGATAGTGTAAATCATCTGATTGAAACAATAAAACAAAAGGTAATATAATTTACCCTAAATGATTTGAAAGATTTTTTGCAATGCCGCTAGGGTTTAATCAGAGATCACAAATTATAGAATTTGTAGTTCAACTATTCTGTAATTGAGATTTCAGTGTCGAATGTTGTTGTACGGAAAGCCTAATGTATAAATGAGTTATATTACCCTGAATCACATTATATCCCTAACTTTTCGTTTCTAAGTTAGCACACAGCTCGTTTTTCACCTACTCGCTTTTGCGATATAGATCTTTCATTTACCCTTAATCGCTACCCGAACAAACATATCGGTTGGGGCCCATTCCTTTCCCGAGCGAGTGAGTGGCCAACGGATAGCCCATGTCGGCGAGGCATTCTTTGTGCTCGGACGCCCGTTTAACAAAATCGAGAGTTCGCTGCCGACCCTCCCAGGACCCATCCATTTGAAGGGGCCGGAACACGGGCAAGAGCTGGAGTAGGGGAAGAGGCAGAGGTAGAACCAGGAGCGGGATCACAGGCGGGAGCAGATGCAAAAGGTTAGAGCACGAGAGGACTGGGACGGGAACGGGATGGGGACAGAGATTGGCGCACGGGTTGGGAGGAGTGCGGGGGTGGAGACACCGGCGGGTCGGCGGGCGTTTGCGCGGGTGAGAGAGCTGGGGGCGTGCGAGCTGGCGGGTGTGCGAGCGAGCTGGCGGGCGTGCGAGCGAGCTAGCGGGCGTCCAAGCGAGCTGGCGGGCGTGCGAGCGAGCTGGCGGGCGTGCGAGCGAGCTGGCGGGCGTGCGAGCGAGCTGGCGGGCCTGCGAGCGAGCTGGCGGGCCTGCGAGCGAGCTGGCGGGCGTGCGAGTTGGCGGGCGTGCGAGCGAGCTGGCGGGCGTGCGAGCGGGCAGGCGGGCGTGCGAGCTGGCGGGCGTGCGAGCTGGCGGGCGTGCGAGCTGGCGGGCGTGCGAGCTGGCTGGTGGGCGTGCGAGCTGGCTGGTGGGCGTGCGAGCGGGTGGGCGTTCGAGCTGGTGGGCGTGCGAGCGAGCTGGGCGTGCTAGTGGACTAGCGAGCTGGCTAGCGAGCGCGGGGTGCGGCGTGGCGGGCGTGACCCCAATTTCGGCTCCAGAGCCCAGTGCCTCGGCGCCTCGTTGGGGAGGTCGGGCGAGCGCCGCCGGTGGCCCGAGGATATACTGCTCAGCGCAAGACGCCGCATTATTCAGAGAGGCGCTGCTGGCAACAGAGAGCGCGAGAAAGGATGCTGTGAGCAGGACTTGCGCTCGCACAGGCCAAGCGCCAGGGGACACTCATGAATTTTTGTAGTTTTTTAGGGAAACATAATTCTTACTAAATAGATGTATTTTTTATGTTGGCTATGTGGGAAGTAAATAGATTCAAACCAGAAAATAACATTAACTATTTTTGACTTCGATTTGTTGACTGTGGGTTTTTTTTACATGGTAAAATATTCGGTCCTTTGTTTTTAGTTGAGAGTCGTATCTTGTAATGATTGTACGGTCCTTCACGATCGCATTATTGTTGAGTGGTAACCATCCTGAAGGAAACGACGATTGGCTTGAGCATGTAAAGAAGATGAAGCCTGATTTCTCTTTTTAATGAAAATATTTTTATAAAAAGTATACATTATTTTTCAAGTTTCATTTTTATTATAATTAATTTGATGAAACTGAATTTATACACTATTTTGAGTTTAGAAAACTCGGAAAATGTTCATTGTCTTGTTTACGCAATAAAAAGTAATTTTCGAAATTGAGAAAACGAAAACATATTTTTTAGATGAAAATAAACACTGTGATCAAATGAACCACGTAATCATGAATCACATATATTACGTGGTGAGTAAACTTATTTGTAGAATTTAAAGTTAACTTCTCGGGATTTCTAATTTGACTGCATAAGAATGGCCCTGTTTTTCACTCTGTTAAGTGACACAGTGACTTAACAATTCATTTTTCTTTAATTTTACTTCTTAATCCGTATCTCTAAATCTGTCTTTATACTACCATTATCACTTTTCATCTCGGACCAAAAACTTGGACTTGTAGGAATAAATGATGAGAATGTATCAATTTCTGAAACGCTCTGCATTTAAAGGTACTGCATAATTCAAAACAACTTAATCTGAAAGTACCGTTTACACGAATGAAATGTGAGTTGTAATGCTAAGAGATAAGTGTGTGATCAACTAATTTAACCCTTAGCTGCCGACATGAGAATTCAGTCACACTGGTACCGACTTGAGTGCTGTGGATTCATACCGAGTTGTTTCAGATGTTGATTTGTATTTCGTGTGAAGAGCATTGAAACTTAGGATAAATGATGTCTAAAGAAAACATTAATCAGGAACAATTTGTTAACAAGTTATCTACTGAGATAATATCATGTGATTAGGAATGCTTGAAAACAGTTATGCAGACCTTTAATGTAACGAATTTATCTTTATAATACAAATTTGTTGAACATTAAAATGTATTAATGAAAACTTCTATAACTTTAGAACTGAAAATCAAGTACAAACACGTTACTACCGCAAACACTAAATTTCTGAGACACGTTTCTTTAGTAAGATGACTATGCTTCTTCTGCATAACTCTTGCACACTCATTTGTTCTTTCCGTAATAGTATTTTCCAATCTGAATTATTTCTTATACCGGTTCTTCATTCTCAATAAATTCCTATTCATTATCTTCTTCTACCCTACATTGTAAATAAAATTGTCCGTGTGATAAATAATGGACATTTTCAGTTTGATGATCCGAAGATACTCACAAAACTGCTGTACATTTGATCCACCCATTCCGCAATATTTTCTTCCAAATCATGGTCATTAACATTTACACACTCACGTAACAGACCAGACATGTATTTCTGTATACTGCACTTTCTTCAGAGGCGCAACAGAACAAAATGTACTAACTGGCAGTGTGCGATGGGCACTGTGCCAGTTAAGTGAAAGTTACACTTTTACTGACGTGGAGACCCTTGGTCTCCTGCGCGCCAATAAAGGCTGATAATTTCCCTGAAAAGCATTCCACAAGAGTAAGCTCACGAACCATTACTTAAAAGTGTCAAAGGAAAAGGTACAAGAAGAGTCAATGTTTTAATAAAAAAAAAAAAACAACGTACATGCACGTATTCGAAGTTTCGCAAAGTCGGAGGAGTCCCAGGGACTGCAAGTCGGTAGCAGAGTGTTAAAAATATTTTTCAAGTGATTAATTGTTGCCAGTCGGTAAGATGAAATGTATTTCTTCTAATTTAAATCATTCTCTCTGAATATTTTTATCGTAGGATTATATTGAGTCGTCTTACATTTGCCGTGTGGCCACCTTGCATTATCATACATGGGTCGCCATTTTACGAGATATCTACACTGTTCTCCTTTCGCTTCTAGAAACTTCGCTTTAGATTTCTTTTGGACGTTTTGTGAGCTACATGGGATACATAAACTGTGCTTCTTAATAGTTCGTGAGGAATGAAATGAGAGGACCCAATTATATGATGAAATGAGTAGTTTCAAGTTTAAAACAGACTGTTTCCTTAAGTCCTAACGTCTCTTCTGCAAGCCCTTGATTTTTTGTCAGCAAACGTTTACAAATAGACGTGTTAACATACATACAATAATTTCAGGTTTTATCTGACTTCTCAACCTTTTTCAACTACAACAGTTTGGACGAATTTAGCTAAAATTATGTGTTCCTGTAATATTTTTGTTCCAGCTGGTCAGAAATCATTTCCATTTCCGATGTATAGCTCGGCCTCCGTAATCTCACAATTCGAGAACTTCCGCTTTTCATCTCAGGAGATTCTCCATCAAAAGTGTAATCAGCGCAGGTTAATTTTTCATGGGGGCAGTAATGCATGGAAGGGAGCGAGAATAAGGCCAGAGTAAATTAGAAGTGGTTGTTTATTATTAAACAGAATGTTTCTCTGATGAATAGTGATTGAAAATAATTAAATAAAGTAACATTTGTTTTGATCCAGTGATCTGTGCATTGCTCGAAAATGTTGTACTAAGCCACGACACATTCTCTGACGAATGTAGGTACGTTTTTTAGATTTCCTCTCTACTTTCACCTCGCCCGACTTATTACAGAGAGAGGGAGGGAGAGAGAGGGGGAGGGAGAGAGAGAGAAAAAAAACTTGCGTAAATATGCTATAATAAGGAACTGAAATATTTCGCAAATATGTTATACGAAAACTTTGACATTTCACGTTTTAAGGTATCATTTCCAGAACTTTTTTTAATATTGTAAAAACGTTAACTTAGAAGAGCTCTTTAAGAGCACAATTCCACCCGCCTTTATATCATTCGTTGGTTAGCTTTCACTCTTCTTCCGCCTGTGGGAAACTTTGCCTCTCGATCGCTCTTAGAAGGATCGCGAGCGACGCGAAGTGGCGCCGGAAGCGTAATCTACACCGGTTAATTATTCATGGGGGCTGTAATGCGCCGCAGCAGGCGGAAAGAAGTTGCCGCCTCGCGGAATTACAGCGGCGTCGGCCGCCTCGCGGATTCTCGCTCCGCGCCGCGCCGCGCCGCGCCGCGCCGGGCGCGCTGCCCCGCTCTGGATTTATGACGGATCCTCGGGTCTCCAACCTAATTTCGAATGTATGAACGCTGCGGCTGGCGCCAAACGCCGCCGTGCCCAACCGCGCCGCGCAACACCACACCACGCCGCGCCGCGTCGCGTCTCGTCGCGTCGTGTCGCGTCGTGTCGCGTCGTGTCGTGTCGCGTTGTGTCGCGTCGTGTCGCGTCGTGTCGCGTCGTGTCGCGTCGTGTCGTGTCGCGTCGTGTCGCGTCGTGTCGTGTCGTGTCGTGTCGCGTCGTGTCGCGTCGCGACGGATCGCTTCGCGTGGAGTTGTGTCGAGTCGTGGCGTGACGTCGCGTCACGTGCAGTGGCGTCGCACCGCGTGGTGTCGGGTCGCGTCGGGTGGAGTCGCGTCGCGTCGGGTGGAGTCGCATCGCGTCGTGTAGAGTCGCATCGCGTCGTGTAGAGTCGCATCGCGTAGAGTAGAGTCGCGTCGCATCGCGTAGAGTAGAGTCGCGTCGCATCGCGTAGAGTAGAGTCGCGTCGCATCGCGTAGAGTAGAGTCGCGTCGCATCGCGTAGAGTAGAGTCGCGTCGCATCGCGTAGAGTAGAGTCGCGTCGCATCGCGTAGAGTAGAGTCGCGTCGCATCGCGTAGAGTAGAGTCGCGTCGCATCGCGTAGAGTAGAGTCGCGTCGCATCGCGTAGAGTAGAGTCGCGTCGCATCGCGTAGAGTAGAGTCGCGTCGCATCGCGTAGAGTAGAGTCGCGTCGCATCGCGTAGAGTAGCGTCGCGTCGCATCGCGTAGAGTAGAGTCGCGTCGCATCGCGTAGAGTAGAGTCGCGTCGCGTAGCGTAGAGTCGTGTCGCGTAGAGTCGTGTCGCGTCGCGTCGCGTCGCGTAGAGTCGCGTCGCGTGGAGTCGCGTACCGCCGCGTGAAGCTGCGCGCAACCCGACGCGATATAGTTACTGCCCCGTTGAGCCGCGGCGCCCGCGCGTTTGGAGCGCCAACCGCCATTCATTTTATATTGCTTCAATTACATATTTGTGTTGGAAACAAGAAGCGGGCAAATGAGTGTTTTGTGTAATACATTCAGCCTCTGGATACCTCTTCAGTTGCGATTCATTGCACCAGCGATCCAAAAGTGAGGGAAAATAATTATGTTTAGGGCGAACTAGATGCAATGAAAATTATTATCTCAGATTGCTTGTTCCCAATGAATATTATACAGTCTGCTAAAGATTGTTGCTTTTGTGTTCTCTGTGCCTCCTTCCCCTGCCCTCCCGCTTTGGCGACCTCTTTTCTTATTATATTTGGCTGGTGACACCAACGCGATGTGGTCTGGAAGGGTGGGACAGTTAGTTGCTGGCGGCCGTAAGGGTATCAGAAGTTGATGCGTTGCTTTGATAAGCGAAGCGACTTTGTTGAGACGGCAGGTCTGTCTCACTATCAAGTTTGTTTTAACTGCGTTGGTGAGTACTAGGGCAAGGCGAGCTGTTTGTTCTCCGTGCCTTGCACCTTGCTCATATGTACTGACTGTGAGCGGTGTGAGAATGTTTGGGTGTATTTTCAAGCATTCTTTGCATATGTTCTCTTTAACTGTTTTAAATTTGCCTTCTCTCGGATTTCGGGATGTGTTATTTCGTGCATATATCAGCAACTTACGGTTCGCACTCTGTAGGGTGTTTGGGAGCCGCACCAACCTGAACATTGAACAAAGTCGCTTCCGAGAGTATAGTTGATTCAAGTGCAGAAAAAAAATATCCACATGAAAATATATTTCTATGTAATATAAAAAATTGACTTATATTTGAACATTTACAGAAATGAATATGATCGATAATATCATGGTATATTTCAATGTGGGGTTTATTTTTCATTGCCTTTAATATGCCACACATTTATTCACCAACCCGTATGTTTTACTTTCTCATTTCTTTACCTACCTCTTAAAGATAAAGGTCAGTTCTTCATTAAGTCGAAATAGTACTTCATGCAATTAGTTTATAATGTTAAGCTTTATTGCATGAGTACATGTTTTGAAAACGAGCGACGTTAGGAGCTATTTCAAATTTGTACGAATGCAATAAAGCCACATTATAAACGAATTGCATAGATATTTTTTTATAACAGCATTGTAAATTTTTAAGAGAATCAAACTTACTTTTGCGAAACAACTTTCTTGTGACGTCTCGGTTATTTGAGATCTGTGAGAAAATTGTAGTCGGCTGTTCCGTTTACAGCTACCTCCCGAAGATGCTCTCGTTGCGATTGGCTGAATGTGTGATGACGCAATAATTCGTACCGTAAAATCTAATTAATCATATTTGTGCCGTAAAATGTCCTTTTATTAACGGTTTCTGGCAGTAGAAAATGTCGTTTGTAATGCTTTTATAAAAAAAAAATTTCTTGCATTTAGAAGCGCAAATGTTAATTTGCGCTTTTGGACTTTTAGAGAAGAATGACAGCGCCAACAACAACAATAAAAACAGCAAACAAAATATCATTAGAAACACTCATTGTCAAATTCGTTAATGAAGGTTCAATAGAAAGTAGGTACCCTTGCAGATAAAAGATGGTTTGATCTGGTTTCATCATCATTTTACCCGGAATGCAACTGTAATTTGGAGAGGACGAATGAATGTCGCACAATTTTATTTTAACCTGAAATGTCTGTTTTTATTGGCAGTTTTAAGACTGGTATCAATTAATGCAGAAGGTACTTCTCCTTCTAATCTGTACTTCGGCGTTGACGATACAATTACCGACGTGAGATTGCGAATGCACATTCCCATTGCCCATATCGCTGACTTAATAATGAATATAGTGCGCACTAGTAGTTTGTATTTGTAAACAAACTAGGTTATACGACACGTTTGCACGTGTACTTGGTAGATTGCCTTGCACTGTAGTTTATGAAAAGCATTTGCATACATGTGTGTTGGTGTGTTTATCTGCTTCAGAAATGTGTGCCCAAATTATCATGTCGACAATCTGGCTATACACTATAATATGAGTTATGGGCGTAAAGGTAGGTCACGCAAGTGATATATACTGTTTACGCAGGTGTCACTTCGTGACAAGTTCGATCGGCACCGTAAATCGAGGAGACTACAGTGTACCCTGACTATGAATACAGTGCTCGAGCTCTTCTCAGGTAGTTTCGAAGTTAGCATTAATGAAGTTCACGGTAAATAAGATATTCTCTTTTTTTCTTTTGAACAAATATTAATTTTCTCTCTTGTCTATTTTGTCATAATGTTTCTGAATTTGGTAATGTGCGTATCTTTATACTCTAGTAATTTGTATTACTGCATGAAGTTTCATTGAAATACAATTAAGTTTATTATAGGTATTAATTAAAACTTGAAAACGTTGGATTTTTTAATATGACATTAATTCAAATTACTAACTGCCTCTGATACTAAACGGAATTTAATTTCAAAAGATATAGGAACGAATGCATTAGGTGGTACGCAACCGCTGACGATTGCTCAGTTGCATCGAACTTTCCTCGCCGATTTTGTTAAATCTCCAGATGTGTTTTTAATATCAACATATCGCTATTCGCAACCTGGAAGAAGTCGAACAATTTCTCTCGAATTTTATTGTAGCTCCCAAGACGCAGCTTTATTTTTATTTAGGGTTTTACAACTTATTTGATGGCCGCGATGAAAACATAGTATCCTTGGGAATTTTATAACCGAGGGAGATCCAACAGGCTTTCCGTTTTCCGGAAGGGAAAGTTTTACACTGAACTTACTACGTAACTCAAGCATTTCAATTGGGTGAAAGATAGTTTATCGACTGTGTGCGTTAAAAGCGAGGGCTGATGGTGCGAGGGAACTTGAACGTAATTCACTTCCTGCTTTCTCCGCAGCCGTCGCCCTTCTGTGAACCTTCCCGATCCGATGCCCCCCGGCACCCTCTCTCTACGATTTAGGGATGTGAAGCTCCTCTCAACAGAAGATTGGTTGAAGAAAGGATTAGTATTATCTGGGATTTGCAGGCTGTTGTTCTTGTGATTCCCGTCGTGTTCTCGTGTTCTATGTAGTGAGCTACAGTTTGTTAATCTGTCATTCTTTACTTTACTCAGCAGTAGCGTCTTATTTCCTCGAATACTGTCTTCGCTACTTGATATTTCCTACAGTTTTATAACCTTATTTTTTATCGCCTCTCTTATCGTTATTTTTGCTCTTATTTTCTTACAACATGCTTGGATTATGAATTTTTATTCGAAGTTTTGAGGGAATGTATGTAGGCGAGGAAAGAAGCTTGCACTTTTGTGGCCATTCTTGGAGACAACTGCAGAGTAATTTGCCATGGCCTTTCTCTGGTCGGAGAATGATATGGGTGATAATGTAGCAAAAATTATCAGAGATGTATCCGCACTGGGTGGATTAGGAGTAAATATGTCCTCAAGCATATAATCACAAATGTGGAGGGAGAACAAGGTTTTACAATTGAATTCTGCTTTTGTCCTTGTTTGTGTGAATTTAATTTTATTGTAATTTTCTGTTCATGAATATATACCACTTATCATTATTTCTTTCTGTTTTGGTTACATTCAGTGCTCGATCGGCTAATGAGATTTGTTTGTCACAGCTAGATCCTACCGCAAGTTAAGAAAAACTATCCTTCAGACACTTTGTCTTCCCGATAGCACTCATCACATTTTCCTTCATTTCCAAATCCCACTCCACAGTGCTGTTGCCATTTCTCCCGCTGTTTCCGTCAGCCATCCCGTCTTGCTTTCTGCATCTTCTCTTCTCCGTCCGCCGGCCTCCACCACCTTCCAGCGCTGTGTGCATGCGCCATCCATCGTCCACCGACCTCGGCCCGCTCCGTGGAGCACGCCCCCCCGCCCCTCGCCCCCCCGCCCCCGCCCCCGGCCCCGCTCCCGGTCCCGCCTTCCCTACAACGCCCGCGAAATCCACCAGCGAACGTTTAGAGATTTATGGCTCTATTACAGAGCGCGCAGTCTTTAGACTACAGATCTATGCGCTCGCTCTTCCTTCGGCTCCGCGCAAGCGCTCGACACTGCGGAGGAAGGAGGCCATTGTGCGGGGCCGCTGTCGCATCTACCTGTTTTGATGCTCGTAGGGACGTTCACAGCGCGGTGATAGATGTTGATCAATACTCTCGTAACGTAAACAAGTGAATTGTTAATAGAAATACTCAGATGGGTAGAAGATATATGTCGAAGCTTGTAGTCAGTATGTTGTTCATCATCTGCCTAATAATAATGATAGTAATAATTTTAATAATAAGAATAAAATAATAATAATAATAATAATAATAATAATAATAATACCAATTACGTTCAAACAATACCAATACTATTTACGTTCATGTTGAACTTCTTTTAATATATCATAATCTTCTCCTTTCTCGCGAGATAATAAATTGATAACACAACCCGGTTGTCGTTATACTTGAATTGTGTTAACTGTGAAAGAAACATTAATCTTCGCAATTATATTAGCGCAATTTAAGAAGTATTTTACTTTTTTTTGTGACCTACTGTTTATATTCTGGTGTGCGGGCTATGAGTGAATAATAATTGACAGATGTGACAGTAGTATTTATTATCCCTAATAATTTTTCTCTGCATTCAATACACTTATTACAACACTATTATTTAATGTAAATTCGCACTGAAGGGGCTAATAAAACGAAATTTTTCATGAAGCAAATGGGAGAAAATAATTCGATAAACGTGATGTAAGATCAACATATCTTATGCGAAGAGTAATTCCATTTACTTTTTTAAAACGATTCAGCAGATGATACACTAATTGCATTCCTAAGCGTGATCCTGTCTGATGAATCTTACGATTTGACTGCGCTCTATAAACGTTCTAAAACATTTAGGTCAAATTCTATTTATGAGGAATGTTAATGCAGTGAACTTCTTGAGATAACATTTTCCAAATGTGAAGTTCTTCGTAAAATTTGGCAATACATCATCAGAGAACGAGAGTAAAACACGCTGCCAATTCCAGGTTTTTGCGGCCAGCAAAAAAAATTATATTTGGAGAGATTTGATCGATTCGCTGCGGAGAAGAGTCCGGAAATCTCATTCAGTGGGCGCGTCAGAGCTCCCAGCCGGGCGGCCACGGCGCGGCGCGGCGGTCGGGCCGACAGCGGCTGCCAGATTGCGGCGGCCGCTGGGGACATTTGTTCGCGCGCGGCGCGTCCTCACCTCTGTGATTTATGGGCTCCTTCCGTCGCGGCGAGCGCCAATCCGATCGAGGAGAGGAGGCTCCGCCCCCGTCGCCACCGCTGCGAAGTTGTTTTTCGGGCTTCGGCTGTTTTGCCATTCGATCGCCTCGCGAGGGGGAGGGGCTGAGGTGCTGAGAAGGTGGATAAGTATTTAGGATGGTGTGTGGCAAAGAAAGAGAGAGAAGAAGAAGTGGGAAAGAGGAGGGAAGAAAGGGAAGAGAGGGAGGGGTAGGAGAAAAAAAGAAAGGGAGACGACGAGAAATTAGTAAAATAAAACATGTGTTTTTCTCGTGAATTTGATTTGATTTCCGGATTGCTCAGTCTTTAAGTTTAGAAAGTCTTTTCCCCGCATTTAAATATACAGCTCTCAGATTTTCCTTCCTCATATGACTGCGGTGTTTTGTACCATAATTTTCGTATCATTTCTCCTAATTTGGAATTTGGGGTAAGATAAGAACGATCATTTGTTCACCAAGACTTTTTGAGGCTAGGAAATTATTGTTCATAAAGAGGTGAAATAGGCCGTTTAAAACACGTTCAGCTAATTTATGGCATGCACACACAGATAGCTTTGACGCGTTTGTTTTATTAATTCAATTTATACGTTATGGAAAATCCTAGATAGTAATATCGTTCAAAGATGGCTTTCGTCGCAGATTTACAATTTTCGATTTTTCACGACTAGCATTCTTAGTTCACAGCCAACTGCTTCTGTCTGCAAACAGCAATAGTGCGGAAAGAAAAATATTACGTTGTTTTCTCTCACTCGGTTCCACTGTCATATTTCGTGTAGAGCATGAGACAACATTTATTGCTCAATTTTCCTGTGTGTTGGAAACGATTTATATCTTTGTCATATAAGTTTGAAATATTGGTACACATATTATTTTTAAGTATTTTTCAAACAGGATGACAAATAGATATTTTAATAAACTGAATAATTATTTTACTAGTTTTCTTGACTTATTCAACCTGAAATGGTTGCTCTTGTTAGTATATTTAAATAGTTATAGAATCAAGTTGTATCTGGATAGAGTGATTAATGGTAATGTTTACCTATGTGATTGCCTGTATACGCATTATTAATGTTTAATATTTATTTTGTTATTTTATAAACAAAAGATATTTGTGTGTCAATGTTTTTTTCACATTTTACTGAAAATAAATGGAACTGGCAATTGAGAAAGAATAATTCAGTGTATCTCCGGTAATATATTTCATTGTTATATGTCTTTTAGTATAGTAACCGGACTAAATTAAATAAACACATTGCAATGAAGTTTGAGCTTTTCCATCAGGAATTAGGTTTCCGCTTCATGTTTTTCGATTCTAAGCACACGGTGTTGTTGGTATGTTCTGCATCCCTGAATACTCAAAGAAAGTGCTCCCAGCGCACGACGTCTGCCGCATCTGTTTACTTTAAATAGACAAACCTGATTTATCCCTGTTCCACCCACACAGAAGGCTGCTCTCTGGGCTTGAGGGACCAGGGCACCCTAATGCAATTTTAAGGAGGAACGTGACTTTTGTCCCGCTGGCAGTGCGAGGTCGACGAGTTTTTTCTGCGCATTTTGGCTTCTTCCTTCCTTTCACGATGTGCGCGCCCATTGTATCCGACCCTTTGCAGGGACGTAGGCCGACTTCTTCCCGGCCCTTTGGCACACTGTCACTTTGTTAAGTTCGGAGCGTTTACGAGAGACCACGGCATGTTTTCAATCCCCGCTGTATGGGCCTTTTGATGTTTTTTTCTCTTTTTTTCAAATAAAAGCAGCTGGGTACGTCAAGGAATTTTTCTACCAATTCTTTGATTGGAAAAAAGTATTCACAGCGCTTTGAGACTATTTCTAAACGCATTTAATTCGCAACAAAGATTCTGGCCTGAATGTAAGTTTTTCATCAATTGTGTTATGTTGTCTTAATGATGGATTTAATATCATTCACGGTACTCTTTCAATCTTTTTTTCGATAACCTTATTTGGGAATAAACTGCGTATTTCGTGGTAGTAATAATATAAATAGTATTATTTTGGAACTAGTAGTTGAGGTACCGATGTACCGAGGGTTCATAAATGAGAAATAATATGCAGAATACATAATTAGCTAAGTGAAAACAGAACACACATTATTGGGAAAAGTGAAAAGCTCCTCCTCCTCCTTGTTCTTGTGTTGTCCTCTTCTTTCTCTTATCTACCTCGTTCTCCCCTCCTTTCCCTTGTTCTTCTTCCCTTCCTTTTCTTCTCATCTTCACTTGTGTCTTAGGTAATACTGCTGTGGCATGACAATTTCAGAAGGCACTCCAAAACGAAAAACATGAACCGCATAAAGCGTGAAGCGGGTTGCCTAATTTACAAACGGGAGCTATTCCCGAGTCTTCCTAGTAGTACTATTAGTACTATATTACCTAGTAGTATTATTAGTACTATACTGGTGGCGATGCTGCAGTTGCTGATGATTATGACGACGATGATGATATTCTAAAAACGTTATATTACGTCTTTTCGTATTTTTTAATAAGTTTCATTCGTTGAATACTAGAAAACAATTATATACATAATACAGTATTTGTATTAACTCCGTTATGTTATATTAATGAAATACTCTGCGAAAACTTCTGCTAGTCGCTACTAATTGAATTATGGGCGACAAATAACTTTGAAAATACTCATATGTATCCAATTTCTCGGTTCTTTTCTCTCTGTTTACAGATAAATAATTGAATTTTTAATGATGGTGCGAAAGTGTCTAGGTTTTTATTTTTTAAGTCGAGAAATAAAAAAAAAAGATGGTAAAATTAATTTTTTTGCTACGGAAAGTACCGCTAGATTGTATTGTCACAGAATACCGTTTCAGCTTGTCACTTGGAGATTACTGTCAGATTACTTTTTCAATAACATCATAAAGCATTTTAGTCCAGTTTGGCGAAAATTCTCATACATTTTCTTGCACGTATCATCACCTGTAACCCCAACCACCATTTGACTCGTCCACAGCATCCACTCCCGCACTCGTACGGCGTCGATCGTGATTCTCAGTGTCACAGATCAAATAGAGAGAACGAACGGGCCGCTCCATTCTCACCCACTCGCTGGGAGAGCCGATTCTCGCTCTTCCCCGCAGGTCGTGTTCCCTGAGCGGCCACAAGCGCCCTCGCTTTGTCCCTCGCCGGGCGGCCGGCGCAGCGCGACGCGACGCGGCGCGGCGCTTCGGGAGAGGTGTCTGTCCCAGGCGCTGTATAAACCAACGGCGCACGGCTCGGGCCTGTCACGGCCGACGGCACAGCACAGCGCTGCGCCGCACCGCGCCGCGCCACGCCGCGCCACGCCGCGCCACACCGCGCACGCCGGACCCTACCTCCCACTCGTGGGGCTACGCCGCGTCCGCCCTCGCGACTGCCTCCGCCCCCGCGCCCGTCTCCCAGCCCGTTCCCGCGACCGCCCCCGCGACCGCCCCCGCGACCGCCCCCGCGACCGCCCCCGCGACCGCCCCCGCGACCCGCCCCCGCGACCGCCCCCGCGACCGCCCCCGCGACCGCCCCCGCGACCGCCCTCGCGACAGCCACCGCGCCCGTTCCGCCTCCGCCCCCCTCAGCCCGCCCCCACCCCCGCACACAGCCCTGATCCCGCCCTTGTCCCCGCTCCCGCGCCGCATCCGCTCCCGCGCCCGCGCGCGCACCCTCGTCCACACGGCCCCCGCGCCCGCCACCGCCCCGCGCTTCCCTCCCACGCTCGCTCCCGCGCTCTCCTCGTGCAGCTTTACGCACAGGACGTGGAGCGAGCACGGCTGGAGCCCTGGGAGGCTCCTTGTCGCCAAAGCGGCCGCCGGCAGGCTTGTTAGTTTTGCGACGCATCAGTGTGTTGTTTTTTTTACTTACAATTGAGGAGGCTGGGAATTGCGCAGATCTTGAGGAAATGGCAGAGTAAAAGATTGGTGGGGATTGGAGCTTGTCACAATTATTCATTAAACTGATCAAGTTAGTGTAGATGTATTTTCTTCTTCTACATTCTCTTTTTTTAATGTAGCATTTACTATTGATTCGTATAATTGGAAACTATTATGTAAAACAATAAATTGTAATAGCCTCTCTCCTTAAATTAAAATTTCTCAGAATGTACTGATGTTCTTTAAGCCTGAATAATTTGTTTTCTTGCACGAAATAACAGTACATTTTCAGGGACGAAATTCATAGCAGAATTGGGCAGGACTTTCCCTTTTTCGTATTTGTTTCTTTCATTGTTTCATGCTCTGAACTCTTATTGCAGTAATTTCGTGTAACCATTCCATTTCCTAAAGTTTGCAATTAGTCTAAAAAATCTTTGCTTTCTTGCCAATTTAATTTATATCCCCAGTCATCAATGAAAAGGAAATATGTGTTATGGGACAATAGATGAGCATTTTGGAATACATTGTCACAGAAGCATTTTGAAAAGGGAAACCTATTTTTATGGATAATTAGAATGCAATTAAATTTAAAGACTATCACAGTATACTCTCTAGTTTGATAAAACCCATTCTGATTAAAACAATTGTTTAAAACTTTCCGAGTGTTTCACAATGTCCTCTTTGCCTTCCCTGAGGCCAATAGCTGACTCAGTTTTCTGATGAATTGGTTACATGAAACTTTTCTGCAATGCAAAATATGAACATGTCCTTTTTTTAATAAATTCTTTTATTATTCCGTTAATAGCGAAGTTCGTTTGGATGAAAAACTATTTTGAGGTGAATTTTAATTAAATGTATTGAGTTTCACAGTCATAAAGGAGAACGCATATTTTGCGGATAGTCTAACTCATAGATGAAATACGTAAGATAAAATATAATCGTACAGGATATTTAGGTCACCGAAGGGTTTAAAGAGAACATCCATTTCGTGAAAACTCAGCTCTATTAAATTTTTAACTTTTCTTGTGTGCTTACTTATGTTATGCTATCGTATGAATGATAAAAAGAAACTTTGCGATATATTTGTATTTCATTGAGTATTTCATTATCTCAGTTGTTGTTGTTGTTATTATTATTATTATTATTATTATTATTATTATTTCAGATAATTAAATTAAAATTTATACTTCTGTTAAGTGTCAGATATTTGCGAATACAATTGATGGCGATTCTGTTTTTAAAATAGTAATCATGTTTATATAAAGCCTCATCTCAATTCTTTGGATAATTATTTGATTTTTTTCCTCCGAACATTGTCAACTCTTGCCCCTCACTTATCAAGTTTCAGATATAATTTATTCGGAATCATTCGGTTGGTAAGATTTTGGTAAATAGTAGATGTTTACAAATGCGCAACTTCATTTTGGCATTTCTAAAACAGATAAAACGTAAATCTGAAGCACCACTTTTCCAAATCTTGCATTTCTCACATGCGAAAGCACGCCTGCCAGGAATTACTATTCGTTAATATCTCCAACCTTACCGCTTGCGTTCTCATTCCGCGCTCCTACCGATACTGAATATCGCCAAAGTTCGCAGGGATGCTGAAACGCTAGTCTCGTCGAAGAGACGCCACAACCCGGCGCAATAACGATTAGCAAGTCGGGAGTTTTAGCCGCACAGGAACCTCCACCCCTGCCCTTCACCTCTCTGCTTTGCCCCGTCACACCTCACACCGCCTTGTGACGCTTCCTAAGCCCTTCCGTAGTTGCGCCCCGCCTTTCCACCCTGCCATTCCTCCTCACCACTCCGTCCCGCCTCTCTCCCCTCCCATCCCGCTCCGCACCTCTCCTCTCCGTCCCTGCTCCTCCCCTCACCATCTCTCCTCCACCCCTCCCACTGTGCCCTCCCTGCCCCGCTTCTCCCCTCCCCTCTACAGTCCCTCTCTCCCTCCCCTCCCTCCCTCCCCTCCCACCCACCCGCCCGACACCTGTGTAATCCTCACCTCCTCGACCCTTTTTTTCCCGCCCCGCCCTTCCAGTGCCACCCCACCCGCTCTCTCCACCCACCTCTCTTCCCTGCCCCATCCCACTCATCCGGCCCAACCCAATCCTCTCCCTATATCTCGCTCTGCCCGCAACGCACCGTCCTCCTCTGCTTTTCCCGAAAGCAAGGGAGGTTCAGAGGTTCAGACACAGTGCGCTACTTTCCTTTTACGTCTCGCCGGCGGCAGGAGAGCGATAACTCGGAGCCCTCGGGAGTTCCCCCGGAGGGCCCCAAAGTGCCTCTAGAGAGCGCGCGCGGGCGCCAGGGCGTGCGCCAGCGTCAATAGACGCCCCTTGCCCCTGCACCGGCTGTTGCCGCTGCCGGGAATAAGCAGTTACATTTAAATTATCTCCGCTACGCGAGACCGCCGTTTTTTCCTTCTCCTCAGACGCCGTTATAGAGGAAGGTGACTTCCAGGTGTGGCATCATTTTGTTATGGGGAAAATAAAAGAAACTATGCAATAAAATTACTGGCGAGAGGAGGAAATAGTTATTTTCATCTCGAGAAATCATTTTCTTATTTGTCTTCTTTTATGTTTTAATTTTATGCTGGGAATGATAACCACAGAAACGTTAATAAAGTGTATGGGGTAATATTTAGAATAATACAATAAACATGCAGTAAATTTTAAATTAGTGTAATCTTTGAAGGGAACGCGTCGGCAAGAAGGGATCCCGACTCATTGAGAATGCTAATGTTATATACAAAAGTCATTTCTGTCAACGGATGAATTCACATTTTTGTGTATCTTCAGATTTTTATGAAACGCTTACTATTGTAGTTGCAAGAAAAGCTATGTGAAAGCTTAAAATTTCTACCGATGCAATCTCTCACATAAATTGACAATATCACAATGTTTCCTTCCTAGTTTTTACATTTTATTCTCAGAAGTAAAGTACCACATAAAGATAAGCAAGTATGAGGAATTGAGCTAGTATCCTATACGTTTTTTTCTTAATTGAAATCATAATGCTACTGATAATGTATTTGATGTGTGAAAAATACTTTGTTTCGCTATATCAATACACTATTATTCCTTTTCGTCGCATTTCATTTCTATCTTTTACGTGACATTTCCAGAAGTTTTTATTTCTTGGCAATGGCGCGAAAAATAGTTCAAATGACACTCTCGATCATTGTTTTTCTTCAAGGACATTGTATCTTTTTTTCCTCGTCTCAGTTATGTGTTATGTTAGTCCGTTTTGAGCGTCCATCTTTCAAATAAATGATCTTCGCTCAGGGCGCTAGCGGGTCTGTAACGCGATGACGCTCTCTTTGCGTTATTTATCGCCGGTTTTATGAACACAATAAACTGAAAAAAGTTCAAAGCTCTTGTGCCGAGCAGCGAGGGAATTGTGAGCTCCAGTCTGGGCGAACTTGGTCATAAACGAGATTAATTATTAAGAGGGAGATATAGCCGCGCCTCCTTGCCTGTCAGAGCGTTCCCTCTTCGCTTCGTTATCGGGGGCTTGGAAGCCCCAACGGCAAGTGTTTCGCACCCGGCCTGTCTTAATCAGTTGCCTCGCCGGCAACGGGCAGACTCAGTACCTCGCCTTGAAACTTCAAGTAGTAATCTCGGATGGACAAGGTCTTTTAGAAAATACTTTATGAGTAGCTGAGAGTTGAAGTTAGCTTATGGTGTCCGATGGGATAGGAAGATGGAGGATATAAAAAACACTAATATATGTCACTATAAAAAGCACATGAATAATTATAATATTTTATGCACAAAGTGGTTAATATTGTCGATTATTCTCGTCAGTGTCACCAACATAAAATAACTGTATTTGCGATGACAGTATGAACATTACTATAACAGCCAAATTATTACAGTGACTATTGAAAATCTATATGTCTGCGTTTTTTTAGATTACTTTTCTTGGCAGAAAAAGAAGACCCAATTCTTTTGTAAATCTTAATTGAATTTAATCGTGGGAAATGTCTCCTCCTGGAATGAAAACACTTGTAGTTTCTACGTTGAATTATGCATTATAAAAAATAATAATACAATGGTGATCTTTATAAAAATGTAATTTAACGGCAAGAAAAAATTAAATTCTATTTAATGCTTAAATATTTACATGTTAATTTTCCTTCAGAATGTTCAACTTTTAAATAATTGTGTTCTGTTATGTGTTCTGTTCGGTACGTGGTACGTGTTCTGCTTTTTGTAAATCAAATATGATTTTGCAAATGCATATTTGAGTTCTGAAAGTGAAAGTAAATTACTCTATTGAACTTATTAACATTAATGTGCGACAACATTTCACAGTAGAACACAGTTACGTTTTTTATGAATAATGCGATTTGCTAATATGCTTGTCTCGAAGTATAAAGCACAGGTACTTTTTCCAAATTTTATTTCTTTTATTTATTAATACCCAAGTTTTATGCACCATTGCATTTCGTGGTTGTGATTTTGGAAATTGTATTTGTAGTTTCAGCGAGGGAAATTATGCAATTATTTGGAGTGAACCCGTTTAATTCTCTTTGAATGTGGTCGTTATTTGGAGTGTAAAATGTGATAAAATGAGGGGAAAGTTCAGCGTATTTGTTTTCTAACTATAGTGGTATTTTTAATTGTCCACAATGCAGTTGTAGACTCTAATACTGTTGGTATGATATGAACAGTGAGGAAGGTATTAAATGTTTTATATCGTTACATTTAATTTATGATTACTCATTTGTATATTATCTTATTATGCTTTCTATTTTACTAATGCGAAAAGCTTCAAAGACGGTTATAGTTATTTTAGCTTTAAATTTTTAGTGTATTTTACATGACTGTGACGCTTTCAGTGTGTTCTATAGAAATGGAGATGGCCGTAAATGAGTGAACAAATCAGTTCGCTTGGCTGTTCTTCCTTAAACATAGTTGACAAGTTTTTCGCCATAAATTTCCAGGTGTTGGCCCTTACGTCGTATGTCAACGTGATACATTCGGCGTCAGTGCAACCCTCACTTTCGCCCTAACGCAATTACATGTTTGTTACCAGATTCGAAATTCTGCTGCACATAAATTCGCCTAAATATGTTGGAGATAAAGCATTTGAATGTAGTAGTACATCCAAAATGGGTTAGCTTGAAATGTGAACTAACCGCAAGACAATTCCGATTATAATTTCACACTGGGAATTTTCCAATAAATTTGCGTTACTGTCTGCTTTGTGAAAAATGCATTTATAACATAGCTGGCGATCCGCTGCCAACTTTACGAGGTTGCATTTATGTAGTATCATTAAATAGTAAATGGCTCTACCCGCGTACACCACATTATAATGGGAGTAAATATTGCATAAAGACCTTTCCACAAAACAGAGAGAGATAGAAGAGGGAGAGGGAGAAAGAGAAAATGCGCTACATGGAACTTCGTAAGATCGTTAATAAACTCTCTTGCAGTTCAAGTTCAGGAGGACGTGTTTGTGAAATTAAGTAGTTTTCTGTGAAAACTTGAGCAAGAAAGGTGTATGCTGAAGTGTTATCTTTTCGTACTGCACGTGAGTGCTCAATGTTACCTCTTATGTGTTTTTACACGAAGTACCTTCTGGAACACCCCCCTCCCATAATTAGGCATAATTTAGTGAATTATATGAGTACATACATTTTAAAATGTATCCTGAACATTATAATTGACGAGGAGCATGGCTGGTGACTAGCTCATATGCCGTCCATATCTGAGTACCCGGTTCGATTCCCGGACAAACAATATGGGATTCTTGGCGGAATCAGTCTGCCCGCAGAAACGGGATTTCCCGCTTCCCCTGTCGCCCATTCTGCTCTTTCTCAACTATCATTCACCCCGTCATCATTATTGCTTTCTTTTAATGAATAGATTACAGCGGTAATGAAGATATAGCAACAATGATGAAGCTTTCAGGGGTCGCAATGACCATAGTAGAAGAAGGGGCGAAAAGCACAAATAAAAATAAATAACAAAAGTCTCCCCCAGTTTCTTGAATCCCTAATTTCGATCTTTTATTTATATGCAATTGCTTTTTGGGAATGAATGAGATCTGAGTTTTTACTTGCATTTGCGGAATCGTATTTATTTGGTAGAGTGACATTTCGGATTTATTATTATTATTATTATTATTATTATTATTATTATTATTAT
Source organism: Acheta domesticus (assembly GCA_031308135.1). Taxonomy (NCBI): domain Eukaryota; kingdom Metazoa; phylum Arthropoda; class Insecta; order Orthoptera; family Gryllidae; genus Acheta; species Acheta domesticus. Next base: position 128,567,811 of record JAHLJT010009436.1, on the reverse strand, counting down.
TATGTTCCCATTACATCACGACTAAAGATGTTATGAGTCGGCTGAATATTAAATCTACTCCAGGTTGCAACCAGGTACCTAAGGAGCAGATCCGGTGATTATCAGTGCCTCTACAATACTTAACGCAAAATTTGGGCTGTTCCAAATAAAGCAATTTCTTGCACTTCCCAGTCTTTTGAATTACCTGGGAGTTTAGACAAGTTCTTACACAAATTTTGCGGAACAAATCCCAGAGCTCCGATAACTATCGGGACGACCTGTGCTTTTACGCCCCACATTCGGCTGATCTCGATTTCCAAACTCTTGTATTTAAGACGTTTCTCTGTCTCCTTGGTAACGACATTTTGATCGCATTATTATTATTATTATTATTATTATTATTCAAAATTTTACGCTCGTCCGGAGTTTTTAGATATAACTCAAGGACCGAACGTCAACACATATAGCGAGACAGATGGTGAGAAGTTCTTGCTCCAGTGCACTCAGGTTCTGCTTCAATGGCTAAGAGAGAGAACCTTACGCACAATATTGGTGGTTGCCAGCAGCACGGCCTTCTGCATGGTTCTGAAGTGCCACTCATTTAGATGGAGTTTCTCTTTCACAATCCTCCAATCATCAGCAACAAGCCCATTAGATGAAATAACTACTGGCACAATATCTACCTCTTTTAGTTTGTAGAGGTTTTTCAGTTCTTCTGAGAGTGGCTGGTATTTTCTTTTCTTTTCTGCAATTGTTGGCAGCAGATTATGATCTAATGGGACTGCAATATCAATTATTATTGCCCTGCAAGTAGTTTTTGTCGAACACGACAATATCAGGCTTATTTGCATCCATTGTTTTATCTGTAACAATGGCAGTATCCCATAAGATTTTTGTTCTCTCATTAGACAAAACTTGCTCCGGTAGATATTTGTAATAAGGTAAGCTTTCCTTTAACAGGTCCAATCTTTTGGCAAGAGCTTGGTGAATGATTTTGGCTACATTATTGTGGCGTTGTAAATAATCTGTTTGTGCCAACTGAGAGCAGCCACTACAGATGTGTTGAATAGATTCGGTGGCCTTCTTGCACAGGCGACACATGTCACTGATGTTCTCTTTCATGATATATCGCCTGTAGTTATTAGTGGTTACTACCTGATCTTGAATGGCCAACACAAATCCTTCCGTCTCGCCAAAAAGCCCAGCGGTTCTCAACCATTCAGTTGATCTTTTCATATCAATGGCGTTACTTCGAAGCGCTGTAGCAAACCTGCCATGGAGTTCCCTTGATTTCCACTGCTCAATTCGATCCTCACATTTAGGAAAACTTGGATTGTGGTTTTCTTGGAGCAGCTTCAGAGGTGTATAGCCGTGATCTTGTGCACAGATGGCCGTCATGGATTTGTTATTGATGAAATAATGTCTGAGCTGTTTTTCTTGCTGGCGGCACATAACTTCAAGACTTAACAGTCCACGGCCTCCATGATGTCTTGAAAGATATAGCCTTTCGGTGGAACTTCGAGGATGATGCATCCGATATTTTGATAGAAGTGTTCTGACTTTTCTATCGAAAGCTTGTAAAGATGTCTCAGACCATTTAACAACTCCAAATGTATGCGATGCTGCAGAAAGGGCCCATGTGTTCATTCCTGTAAATTTGTTTCTCGAATTAATAGAGGACTTGCAGATTTTTGCAACACGAGAGAGAACCTTCCTTTCCACTTGTTTTCTAATTTTTTCATCTGCAGTTCCTAAGAGCTGGTGGAGGCCGAGATACTTATATTCATCTCCATTGATGAGTTCTTGAATTCTCAAATCTTCCATCAAATGAGGTTCATTTTCTCTATTCTGGACGCGACCTCTCTTCACGTGAACAACAGCACACTTCTCCAAACCAAGATCCATACAAACAGAGGTGCTGAAACTTTCAACAAGTGTCAGCATGCTGCAAAGTTGATCTGGTCCTTTAGCATAGAGCTTGAGATCATCCATGTATAATTGGTGGGAAATTATCTTCTTGGGGTTCTTTAAAGCATATCCGTAGCCGGAGGCATTCAGCATTCTACTCAAAGGGTTCAGTGATAAGCAAAACCAGAGCGGGCTTAAGCTGTCTCCCTGAAAAATGCCTCTACAAATTCGCAAAGGATTAGTCTGGTAACTCAGTTTCTCTCTCCTAACATGCAGTGTTGTTCGCCAGCTGTTCATACACGTTGTAAGAAATTTAATGATAGAGGGGTGAACCTTGTAAAGTTGAAGAGTTCGCAGAAGCCAAGAATGAGGAATGGAATCAAATGCCTTTCGGAAATCAATCCAGCCCACAGACAAATTATGCATTTTCTTTTTTACAAGCTTGGATATAATATTATCTATTATCAATAACTCTTTGCATCCTCGAGATCCTTTCCTACAACCAACCTGTTCTTGTAAAAGCAGATCATTTTTCTTTCAAATGCTCGTCGAGTTTGGTGGCAATAATGGAGGTGAAAACTTTATAAATTGTAGGTAGACATGTAATGGGTCTATAATTCTCGGGACATGACGCATTTCCACCTTTCGGTAACATAAATGTCACGCCCAAGGTACAAAATTCTGGCAGCACAGATGTTCCATTCAAAATGTTTTGAAATTGACTCGCCAATATACCATGAGTGCAAGTCAGATATTTCCACCAAAAGTTTTGTATTCCATCTACTCCTGGAGCTTTCCAATTGTGGGTTCTTCGTATAGATCTTTTTACATCCTCTGTCGAAATAACAACTCCATTCATTTCCGGGATACTGTGACAAGCTTCCTCTTCCTGTCGTATCCAGTATGCTTCATCAAAATGTTGCTTTGGGGTGGACCAAATCTGAGACCAATAGTTTGCCATGGCAGAAGCACTTGGGGGGTTTATGTCACTTTCCTTGGTATCTCTCGATTCTAGATATCTATAAAAGCCTTTTTGATTCTTAGAGAATAAGGAATTTTCTTTCTTGCGTCGCGCAGCTGCGTTATACCTTCTTATTCTTGCCCCCAGAGCTACTATTCTTTGTCTTAATCTCTCGTCTTCAACCTTTAGTCTACTTTCCAGGTCTTTCTGCGTTCTTTTTATCTTTAGTCTTCTGAGAATTGAGCGAATACTTGCGCGAACCTTCTTTGAAATCCCTCGTTTGTCTCTGAAATATTCAGCAATATGCGAAATATCTCGTCTAGCTTGGGTGATTTGATTTTCGATCTTTTTTAACCATGCCGGTGGCTTTTGTCTTTCATTAGGCTTCTTATCAAGAGAAGTACCTTTTCCTACCTGTACTTTGTAACCTAGATGTTCACAAGTAGCAATTGCAGCGCAATGAACCAATCCGGCTACATCTTCAAGAGAAGAAGCTTCTGAGATGTTTGGGGGCAATAATTTGGTTCATTTTGCCAACAATCTCATAGACATTAGTGCTGCACTTCAGTTTTGGTATTTTTGGTCTTAGATCTAAAGATATTCCTTGGTAGTGAAGCTTTGTAACCTCGTAAATATCTTTAAGAGATTTGTCCACCATTTCGTTGTCGAGTTGGGGGATGGGAACCACAACGTGTTGTTCGTTCTCATGTACTCTTTGTTCATTTCCATTAACTTGCTGCTCCAGGACTACCTCACTTGTTAGTTCTAGCTCCACTTCCTCCTTCAAAAGATTTAGCTCTGCATCTGAGAAAACTTTTCTTCTCCTAATAGAGTTAAGTTGGCTGCACACACGTTGCTCATTTAGGGCGCTTTTGCGGATAGATCTTTCTCCATTCAGTTAGGAGTCTTCTCCTGAAGCCCTCACATTCCGTCTCGTTTTTTGTGCTTCTGTAGTATGCACGCATGACAGACATATTTAATTCTCTGGTCCATTGCATGCGTTGGCTCGGATTCTCTGGAGCAGTGGGGGATCCCCTTGGGTTTCCCCAAACTTCTACCAGGTACGGCATCTTGCGACGCGAAATCGAGAGTTGCGGTAGCCCCTAGATGGAGCGGCGCCGCGCCCCCTTAGTTGTTCCGGAGGTTCACCGCTTTCCATCAGCACAGGTAACACATTTCTCACAGCTGCCCCGGTGCTAGAAAACAGCTGCGCGGCCTTGCGAGGGCCGGTCGCCAGCGTGACTTTTCCTTAAAGTACTACTCATAAGTCTTCTCTGGGGGGGCCCAGTACTGGGTAACTGACGAAGAAGATCTGCTACCCAGGTCAATTTTTTTGGAGGGGTCTGACAACCCTCAGATTTTGAAGAAAAAACTCGTCCGCCTTCTTTGCCGTTGAGATTTAATCTTCATCCGCCATCGAAGCCGTTGGTCCTCTTCACCTGTAACCCTAGGCGGGGGCCCTTCCTAGGTATTGTCAGCCGGAGCCAGCCGACCCTAGGTTTTTTATAGAGGTATGCTCCTCTTCAAAGTTTAAGGAAGGAACGAAGGACAGAATTATTTAGGATAGGTACCAGGGGCCTCGGAGCTACTCAATCCACCCGTTGGCTTCTGGGGGTAGAGGAAGGGTTGTATGACACGAAAGGAATAATTCGGGTAAGGAGTTAGTCGCCTCTTACGACAGGGGGGAATTACCCGTGGTGCTATTCTACTAAAACCCCCGGACACCACACGGGGGTTATTATTATTATTATTATTATTATTATTATTATTATTCTGAAGTGGTAAAATTTTGAATGGATTCTAAATTTCACCACTTGAAGTTTGTCACCATAATTTATTTTATTTGTTTTTGTCTTTTGAGGGATTAGAGAACAGAACCGGTCAATCGCCGAAGATTTCACGCTTGACAATTGACTTGTTAGAACAACGAACAAGAGCGTTGGGTGACTGTTCTCGTTCCCATGCGCCAATTAACGGCGCTCAAACGTCTACATCCCCTCGATGCCTCTCCCTGCCCTTCGCGCGCCCCCTCGCGGGCTCCGCTCGGAGTGACGCGTAAACGAGGTCGTTAGCGCGCCTCCCTGCTCTCCCTCCCCATGAAAATTCGCGTTTCACTGCTGTTTTTTTTTTGGTAACCGAAGTAGCAGCCAGCACTGGCACCATTCACTGGGAATTTGGGTCACGTATTCGTTGCCTGTGGGAGGTTACTCAAGTGTATTAATTATATAATTCGTTAAATGTTCTGGGAACAAAAAATAATGCCATTAGCTTTGATGATTTTTTTTATTTACTCTCATCCTATAAATTTTGTTGCACGCCGTTTGTCAAGTCCACTTGTGAGGTTATATAAATTCTCTGACCAGCGGTAATCGAAGTACAATTAACAGAAAACTATTCAGTCGGAGAGTTCATTCGTATATTACGTTATGTCCTTCGTTACAATCAGCGGAAGTGTAGAATGAAGTAATTGTAGCTAATTACGCGAAACAGATGAGTTGTCTGTTTATATTCGTAACCATCACGGTATGGTTTTCCTTTGACCTTAGGTTTTATGTGTAAGAGTTTCATGTTTCCCCCTCGTTATTCTGTCGAAAGCCATTGTAGGAAGACATTGTTTCTCCACATAAGCGTACGAGTACGAGGGTTTACTTATTGTCCTTTGAATTATAAGAAAGTAACGAATTAAATTTGCAAATGGTAATGAAATCTTGATAATACAGTTGAGTACTTGAGTACAGATGAAAACTTGGTGATACGCTCATTTGTGAACACCCTCCACGTATTCCAATGATGTGTCCATCTTCATAACAGTATATCAGTAAAATATTCTTAAATGATTATTTAGTCTCAGCCATCCAAATAGAGACAGCAAGATACTTACGACAGCTTTTTCATTGTTAACGATTCATTTATAACGCAGCATTACTCACCCAGGTACTTAGCTATGCTTTCATTGTTTTCTGGTTTTACTATATTGTCTCCATTATTAAGAAAACGAGCACAGCAACAATCTCATTGTCGAAAGACGCTTCTTTAAACTGAGAATATCGCTTTTCTCAAGACTGTTTTCGCAGCTCTCGATTTTTCCGCGCCATTTTCCAGCGAACATCGCACCGGCAGATGGCACCGGACGAAGTTAAAAGTGCTTTGCTCATTACGGACCGCGTAATCTGCGCGTATCTGCCAGCGGCAGCATCGTCACGACGAAACGACGCAGCGCTAAGAAACAAACGGCAAATTTCATTGCATTGTGTAGGAACGTCAGCATTGCCACATCCATTGTCTGGGCGCTGCTGGTTCTGCTGCTTGGTTCTCTTGCAGCCATTAGGAAACTTTGCCGCACCGTCATGATGCCTCAACGCGAGGCAACCATGACGTTATGCTGACTGGTACTCGCCGCTGCTGATGTTTTGCTGAATGGTACTCGCCGTCGCTGCTGCTAATGGTTCTCGCCATACCGTCAATTGACGTCATCCCCCTGAACCAGTAAACACTCCCTGCCGTTACTCTGCTAGGCCGTCATGCTATCGCATTTCCACGTCGTCTGGCTGTCGCACCATCTCGTCACCACATGTGTCTTCACACTGTGTTGTCTTGTCACACTGTCACGCCGATGCGCTATCGCCCAGCCACGCCGTCATCTCTACAACCCGTCACGCCGAACCGCCTCTCTGAGAAGCCCTCCTATTTCATTTTCGCCGCGTTCCCTTAGATTCTTTTTGCTCACCGATGTGTCGTCCTCTCTGTTATTGTCAGTCCACCGCCTTGGCGCCACGCTACTGTGTCTTCTCCTTGTTGCAAACTTCCGCTCCTTATTGGTGTAAAATTTCACCCATCGCCTTGCGGGTGATATTTTCCAAAGGTTGTATTTTCATTACTGGTTAGATTCCTTTATTTATGCTCGTTAATAATGTGTTTACACCAGATCTCGGATTGCATTCTTCTCATTCATTTTCGTCGGATTAATTTCTCCTCCATTGTTATTTAATCATAGCTATTGCCATTATCAAAACAGTCTCAACAAACACAATCCGCTTCTGCTACCTTCCATCTCGTCGTTACCCTCTCCACCGCCTCCTCCTCTCGGTGCCATCATCCCCCGCCGCCTCGTAGCGGAGGCGCGTTGCGACTTAAATGAGTTTTAAACGGCATGCCGTTAACGTCCGCGGCATCTTCGGCGTGAGGGATGGTGCCTCGGGGCGGGGGAAGAATTAAAGTCAAGGTTTCGGCAGCTCGGAAGCGTGGGAGCGGGTGGGCGGAGCGTGTTTTTATCTGCGCGGGTCCGGGGCGGACTCGCTTTATGGGCTGGACACCGTCCAACGGCCCCGCCACGCCCACTGCGGCGCCCGCTGCCACCCACTTGCCGTTCAAAGGAAGCACTTGCTGGCCAGGCCCGGCCCGGCCCGGCGCGGCCCCGCTAAGCGAGCGCTGGAGCCCGGTGGGGCGCGCCGGCGGAAAAGCTGAGGTGTGGGGGGGGGAGGGGAGGATGTTCTCCGATGGCTCTCGTTGCTGGGCGTCTGTGCTCACTTTGGCTGAAATTGCGGCGTTTGCGGTACCGCAGTTTTCGAGTGAGTTGACGCGAAGCTGGTTTGGATTTTATTACAAAGAGGAAATATGTGGACCGTACGTACGTGACATCTCAACATATTGCTGGAGAGTGGAAGTTTGCCTTTGCAGTCGGAAGAGCTTAATGTGTGCACCTTCTCTATTTCTGAATGTGTGTTAGACACTGTAATTTCGTTTTCGAGTATAACCAGATATAATTATTGATTAATTTCAAAGGGTTTTTAGTATATAATTGTAATACTATTATAATATTAATATATCAGAAAAGCGTTTTCTAGCCATTTGAATCTTCAATTCATATTTTCATGCAATTTTTTGAATCATAACTAATTTTGTTTTGTATCCTGCGATCAACAGCAATAATGAACGTGGAAATCCAAGCTCGAAAGAAAATGCGTAGATACCCTTATCCTCTAAGCATTGGAAACCAGCGTTTTATTAACAAACAAAACATGGCTCCAACCCTGCTACTTGGGTCTCCCCCCTTCGCCACAGCCCGGAGCGCTTTTCTGAGAAGAGCGCGGGTACAAGATTTGTAAGCCTCCGAGAAAGAGACCGGCGCGCGTTCTGGTTGTTTATTTTATTTGAAGCTTCGTGATGCGTACGATTCCATTCGCTTTGCTTCCTTTGTTCCGGCTCCCTTTCGTAATTGCTCTCCCAATCTTTCCGTCGATCTGGCTGCTTCTCTGGCGGGTGTCGCGCGTGGGGAGAGGGCTCAAAGAGGGCGGAAGGCGGTGGGGGCGATGGGTGGGTGGGTGGGTGGGGGTGACGCCCGGGGCACCGTCTTCGTCCCTCATTACCAGGATCTGCCCGTATCCCCGGCGCACGGCGGCGGCAGCGGCACGATCGGAGCTCGCTAAATAGAACGCCCTCTATCTTACGTTTATCGAACGAAGGGTATGCGGGTTCGTGCTTCCGCTTTGAGCAAGCTTCTTGCCTGCCCTCGTCTCTACTGCTACTAACGCTCTCCCTCTCTCTCTCTCTCTGTTCTTCTACCCTTGTATTTTCAAGACGCTGGAATGTCTGATGCTTTCCTACGAAGACTCCCAAGTTGATCCTTATTTGAAATATGATCGCATTAGTGACTCGTGTAACTTGTAGTGTGTTTCCCTTTCACATAATTAAATTTCAGACCCCCGAAGAATCCCGAACTCGTGCCGTCGCTTGCCCCCCTCCTCCCAGACCGGTGATGGATGAGGAAGTCAACATGGGGTTTTCCATTGTATTGGAGGTCCGACGAGGGGGAGTTTGGCCGCGCAATAGTTCGGCGAGTGGTCGCTTGGCGCAGCACGGTCGGCGACGGCGGCTGTGGTGGCACCAGTGGCCGAACGGCACGGGCGGGAAGATGAATCGTGGGAGGAGAGGGAGAGCGGGAGGGAAGGGAGGCGGCATGAGTTGTGGGAGGCCGCGCGGAGAGAACGTATAAATTATGTTAATAGGTTGCGCAAGTATCTTTAATCACGCTGCGCACGGCTCTCGCCGAGGTAATTATCGGGCGGGTCGCAGGGTGGAGCGGGCGCCGCCCGGGGCGGCCAGCCGAGCTGTGCGGTCGCAGTTCTCGCCGCAGTATAGTCTCCGCCAGTCAAGTGGCCAGCGTCTGCCCAGCATTACAACCCTATCTAGAACGGACCTGTGCCGGGAACCATTATTAAACATACTAATGGTCTGAAACCTTTAAATATCAGAAAACAAAAATTTTGAGAATGTCTAAAACGGAATTACTTTTGAAAACAAACACGAATAAGATTTCGAATACTTTTCTTTTTTGGAATAATGAAGGCTGAAAAATGAATTCAGAATACGCGGGCTAGTAATACATAAGATCTTTGTCGGCCTGATGAACTTCTTTCTGCGCCTTTGAAACGAATTTGCCTTTCCCTCTTTTTTTCTGTCCATGTTTAAAGAGGCTATTTTCAAATGAATGGAGATGTAATGGAATTATTTCTATATTACACATCCTTTAAATGCATTCTTTTAGGTCTTTACAATACAGATTTAACGTATTCTTTTCTTTATTTTTTAATGTTAACATAAATGTTATAATAATTTTAAAAAAATTTGATATTATTTATTCATCGAAAATTACTTTGGAAAGTAAATTTAAAAAATGACTAGCAGCTAAATTATACTTGTCAATTCAAAAACATATTGAAACAAAAGCTTTATATGAAAACATGCTTGTACAGAATCACTGCTGCGAAAGTTCTAACAATGCGGACATATTGAAACACCCATAGTAGTAAGAAATTTCAAAGCTGGTTTTCTTGAAATGTTCTCCACATGCGTGGTGTTTCGTTACTGCGATCTGTATGACGATGTATTTGATAACTCGATTTTTTAATTCTGTTCCACAGTATCGAGTTATTGAAGTATGATTTTGCTAACGAATTCCCATTTATTGTATCAACGATATCCCGACGTCTGTATAAATTCATTAATACGGTTCAATTGTCGGCAGGCACAATTATTCGCGTCGCGTTGAAGAATATTTGCAGAGACTGGAGGAAGGTCCGAGGAAAGTGGTCGTAAGGCGGTGACAGCCAGCAGCACTAACCATAACATGTGCAACATTCGATTAAATTCTTGGAAATTCTTTTGCGAAGAACGGCATTGGACCTGTTTTGGGGGGAGAGGGGGGAGGATAGGCCTTTAATTAGGCCCCTGTTATAACCATTACTTTCTGTGCTCCGAAACCCTGCACGGCGAGGCGTTTGTTGGCGCAAGGAACCTTTGTGTGGTTTGACTATAATTATTTTCTATTAAACTATGAATAGCTCATGTTACTGTAATTTCCGATGCAAGAAGAATGGCTAAAAATTGCTCGTGTAGGGGATAGTGGATGAAGAGAGGAGATTGGAGGTCAAGGTATATTTACATTTTTTATAAGATGAGACTGATAAATCAGGAATACCAATTTAATTATTTTAAGTATTACTTATCAAGATTTATGTTTTGGTTGTTTATTTTTGCAATGTTGTTAATTTATAGTGGAAGTTAACTTAATTAGTTTATGAAGAGTATAACATTGAAGATGTTATGGAGATATTATATCTTGAGGTCATTAATTGAAAACAAAGAAGAAGTATATTATTGTTAATAATATCATTGAATTTATTTTCTAATTAAGGGAAGAAGTTGTCCAAAAGTGAGCCCGGCCCGCTTGCCGACGTGCCCCTCGGCGCCTGCGAGCGCCCGCGCGTTGCGTGGGTGGCGGTGCGTAGGTCGGCGCTGGCGCGTGTGCGAGGTCACGCCGCGCGCGGTGGCCCTTCGCGCATCGATCGCCGGCCCTTCGCTTTAAGGGCCCCTGCCTCGCCGCCCGCCCCGCCCCGCCGCGCCGCAGCGCCACCTGCGTTCAACTGGCGCCGGATGAAGTTGGCGGCGTAATGGTTTAATATTCCATGCGATAGATCTCGTACGCCCTCTCTGCTCGGTTGGGGTTCTGCTAAGCTGTATTTCTTCGATCTATGGTTCCATTTCTTCGACATTGTCCGACCTTCGGTTTTTGCTCGTATAATTCTTTTTCATTTAACTATTTTACACATAATGGTCTTCTTTATTCTACGTATATTATTTTCCGTTTTGTAATTAAGCTACTATCTTTTAAGTGATCTACCCTCAAATCGTTCAGTGAACTATTTTTGTCTTTTGATTTTAACCTTTTGTTAATTGATAATAATCTTTGTAAGTTGATTTTCATCTTTTTCTTTTTATTCTTCACAAGTCAAATATCAAACCCAGTTCGGGACCCATACATACCATGTATGGGTACTTATTTTTGTACATTCTGTTTGTTTATCCAAAGAAATTGGTTTTGTGGTTAATTTTTGTTGGATTTAAAATTGAATGATCATAGGCGTTGTCATTGCCAACGATACTGTTTATTTGAAGAGCAGTATTCGATGGCTTAGCCATCATAATCAGTTTCTGCTGTCTAGGAGTCACAGTTTAGTAGTCGTTTTCTGGCTTCCAGACAGCAGAAACGGATCATAATGGCCAAGTCATCGAAAGCTGTTCTTCAAATAAATAGTATTGTTGGCAATGACAATACCTATGATCATTTAATATCCAAAGAAGCCTTTAAAATCGCACTCATAAATAAAATTGTCTTCTTATAATCTATTAAAACGTTCGAGAAGAAAATAGTATTTTTGATATCAAGAAATCATCAAGTATTTAAGAAGGAATCGTAAATGTAGAATCAATGAACTGTTGATTTAATACACTTAGTCACCAACAATTTGATTGAACGAATCAATATTGCTCAATATTGAATGAATCATGGGTAAAATTGTCTTCTTTTAAACTAATAAAGCGTTCGAGAAGAAAAAAAGTATTTTTGATTTCAAAAAAGCATCAAGTGTTGAAGAACGACTCGTAAATGTAGAACCAAGGAACTGTTGATTTAACACACTTAGTCACCAACAATTTCATTGTACGATTCAACAGTGATTTGACTCTTTGCATGAGTGTAAAACAATATGATATCTAGACGTGTATTACAAAATGCTGTTTGCGTTCAGGGCATGTCTGACACGATAATCGAATACACAACCCCAGCGCAGGGCGAGTGCCACCATAGCCGGTTGCGCGGCGCGCAGAATCATCTACACCCTGCTTAAATCCTCTTCCCGGAGCCGTAGCGGAGCGCCATTCTCGCGCGTGGGGTAGGAGGGCGGAAAGCGCTGCTTATTTCTGCCCCGATCGGGAGCCACTCGCTGGGGGGCGGAGGGGGGGGTGCTGGGCGATATATCCTGACCTTCAGCGCCAGCGCGGCGCGCGGGCGATGCTTCTGCGTCTGGAGCAGCTCTTCGCGCGCGCTTAATGGAGGCGCGGAGACGTCCGCGCGGCTGGCCAGGCCAAGCCAGGTCGCGCTTTTACGTAGGTCCGGGGCACGCCCCCTGCGACGTGAATCATGGCGCGTCGAGGGCTAAGGAGGCGGCGGCGGCTGTGGATGTGACAGAACGGCGGGGTACGAAGGAGCAGGGAGTTCGGTAGGCGTCTGAAGTCGGTGGATATTGGGATGTGGAAAGAGAGTAATACGAGGAGAACGACAGCGCTGGGAACAGTACATGGAGAGAGAAGCTGGAAGGTGTTGAGTAAAGGTGAAGATTTTGGTAGCGAGGAGAAATTATGAAAGTCATAAACAGAGTATAAGTTATTGTTTAAAATTATTTTTTTCATAAAGAGGAACATTGGGGAGAATGGAGATGACAATAGTATTTATGGAAGACAAGTGCGATAATCGCAAAGAGAAATGTCGGAGTGACAGAGGAGCTTTCGGAAATGGGATAAAGTTAAGGACTGAAGAAATCCGTGGTTGGTGTGACTAAGCAGTGGGAAGTTATCAGGTGGAACGGTGAAACGGATATGCCTAGGCACTTGTACCTGCCCTGGGTAGGCGGCGCACCACGGGGAATGGGCTGCCGCGACTGCGAGGCGTGGGAGGTCAGCCATGACTCTCGGCCAAGACGGCGACTCGGCGAGAGGGCGCGGCGGAGGCCGGGAGTGCTGACGCGCCGCGCCGCTCCACGCCGCGATGCTCACGTGTCAGGCGCAGAGCGGGGCGCTGAGATTTGCGGCGCCGATCTCTCGGTACCGCTCCCGCCCCCACACCCTCGCCCACGCGGTGCCTCTGGGGCTTCTGCACTCTCTCGTGACTTTTTGTTCCGGGTCTTGCGGAGGATGCCGCCGCTTTTAGCGGTGTCCGCCCGCCCCTGCCCGCGCCCCTGCCCGCGCCGCTGCTCCTGCGTCAGTGCCAGGGTCCTTCCGCCTCCGCCCACTCATGCGGCACTCGTCCACCTCGCAGCTACCCCTTTGTCTTCTCTCCGGCTTTCAGAGGGTACACGCCCTCTCCGACCACTGACATCACCGAGTATCTGCTTCTATTTCTGTACCTTCACTATATTACACGTCACTGTGAACTGGTAGCACGTTTCTTTCCATTTCATTGACCGATTTCGTGAATTTTACATTTCCTCCATTCCATTCAGAAGAATTTCATATTTTCTCCATTCCTCGCGCGCGCGTTTGATCTTATTACTGTTTCGTAATTTCTTTCTCTCTTGTTTTTTCCCTCTTATTTAATAATGTCTTGTAATGGGATAATTTCTTTTCCTTATGTCCTGTTCATTTATTAGGCATTTTCTTACATTGTTATTTCATTCCCGTTGCTTGAATTTCTGTCTGTTTCATTTAGTTTTTGCATCTCATTTATCATTCATCTTTCTTGACTACAATAGCCTCATGATTTCGTATCCTTGTATATTTTTTCGGATTTGTTTCAAAGTTTATTACTTTTCTACTTTTGTTTTGTTTCTCATGCTTGAAAAGGCCTTTTTGGAACCCATCGTGTCACATTTTGTTTTATTTTGCAGCAATCTCTGAGTCAGTAACAAACGTCTTTAAGCTCAGACGTTCCTGTACTGTCCTTCTCCGACGCGTGATATCTGATACTCCAGGGCTAGAAGAACCGCAGGGACTCCTTGGTTCCTGCCATCCGTGCCATCCTCGTGTCTCAGTTATCCCTATCGCTCCCCCATTGTATTCTCCGCCCTCAGCGTCATCACCCCGCTCCGTCGTCGCTGTTATTGCCACCCTCGCTACCCTTCCCGTGGCTGTCTGTTGCTGTTCTCGTACCCCCACCTACCGCCAAGACTTCTGCCTTCATTCGTACTCCGTGTGTACAGCTGACTCGTTGCCACTCTTGCCGTGGTCTCCTCTGTTGCCTCCTTGCCATTGCCACTTCTGCCCCTACCATTGCCTGTCACGCCGCCTCCATTACCACTCCTCTGCCATCTCCTTGGCGTCTTGGGTGTCACCCCCGCTTCTCCCGCCGCCGGTACCCTCCTCAGCCGCCCCGATACTGCCATCACCCCTCCTGCGAGGCGCCACCGTCGCGCGAGGGCGCCGCCGCGGTCGTTAGGGGCGCCCGCGCGCTGCGACTCCGGAGATAAACCGCCCTCTGAGAGCCTTTGGCGCGTATTTTCGTTGCGCGCGACGCTCTTCCTTTGGTCTCCTTTGAATTTCTGCCAACAGAGGTGGCTTTGCCGAACATTTAAAAATTTGCGTTACTTGTATTTCAGAATTCGTCCCTTTGCTGCATACAAAGCAATATCTTCTGAGAGTTGCATTCATTCACTGGAAGGATAAGTAAACTTTTATTTGTCTCAGGAAAATATGCTTTTTGTTTCATTTTTGTTAAAGCAAAAAGAAAATGATAAAAGGTTGTTATGGACCTTCGCCAATGAATTGAAGCATCATATAAAATTATTTCATTTCATATTTCAAAAAACTTAGTTATCCTCGTATGATACCACGTACGATGAACACGTGTTCACAGTTTTTACGTCATAGAATTATGATTTTTGCTGAAGAATGTGATGTAACAAAGATATTCTAGGAAAACTGCGTATCTGATTTTTAATGGTTCTGGTAATCGCTGCTGATTCCTTGTGATTAATTTCCATAGGCACAAAATCCTTTATACACTTTATCAAAAATACTGATACAAATACATTATATATTACAACAAATTATTAAATTATTAAGTTACTTTTAGCACTATAAAGGGATAACGCCGTCCCCTGATGCATCTCGGAGTATTGCTTTTGCCAACCGTGCCGCTTCAATGTCGCTGTTTATTGTTTATCTTAAAACACATTAGTGAGATAGTAGCATCCGAGATGTATAGTGTTTCTGTATGTCTAACATTTCGCTTACAGTATTACCGGAGTTTTCGCACCGTTCTCTCGCCCTGGCCTGCCACACCTGCATCCCGCACCGCTTTCTCTCCCATGCCCGCCTCACCTCCATTCGCACCGCTTTCTCACTCTTGCGCTCTTTCTGCCTAGCTCTTCCTTACTCCCAGGACCCGCAATTTTCCCGCCACGGACCAGTTTCGCTTCTCAGACGCGCTCTGTCTGCTTAACGCCCCACATCACCCAACACTCCCATTCCCGATGCGATGCGGCGGTCGGTGGCTGTTGATGGACTACGTCAACATCGGTGCCTCTCCACCCGGAGCGGATCGGGTTCTGACGCACGGAAGGGATGAGCCGGGGGAGTAGGAGTAGTGAGCTCGGTGGGGGAAGAGGAGATCCATTGTGGCGGGATGTCCCGCACACAGGAAGATGCGGCGAGAGGCGACGTTGTCCCGGATGTGGCGAGATATTCGAGTAGTTAGATGAAGCGAGATGCAAGTTGTGACGAGAGGAGCTGGGACGGGGCCCGCATGTGTAATAATGGGATGTGCTGGGCAGGAGGTGACATGCACCGAGAAAAAATCTTAACTCACCAACTACGTTAGCGTAGCTGGTAAGAACGTGTTCGTATAAAAAAAGGTTGCTCTTAGATTGAACTGATTCATGATTAAGTGAATTGCCTGTGCAGCTTTGTATTGCGCGATTTTTGTAATTTTGCCCCTCAAAGCCTGTCTTCACGATGGAATATATCACGGTATTTCGCGTCTTTCTCAGTCTTGCCGGTAGATATCGCATGAACGCGACCGTATCAAGCAGTGCTTGCGATCATGCGACATTTAGCGGCAGGTCCGAGAAAGACGCGAAATGCCGTGTGTTATTCCATCGTGGCCATAGGGGCTTGAGGAGCAGAGGTATAAAAATCGCACTATAATAAATGTCCAGAATTTAAGAAAACTCAGCAACAGTTTGCGATGTTTTTCACTACCTGCCTGTTTGCAGCGTACAAGAAACGGTTCGCAGTGAACAAGTATTTTTCTCATTGTAAGGTTTCGAGTGAGACTTGAGACAGAATGAAGTGTGTGAGAACGTGAGGCGCTGTGGGAGGGATGTGGCGGCATGCGTTCGGGTGGGAAGGGGCGCATCTGCGTGGCGGCGCGGGACGTCCACCGCAGGTCATCCGCTGTAAAAACTGTATTTTTATAACTGTGGTCGCCAATGACCAAGCTGTTTCTAAGGCGACCTTAAATAAACAATTAAAAAAAAAAAAAAAGGATGAAATATGTTGATTCCTACGCATTAATTACAGGGGCGTACTTCACGAGCTGCGTAGCTGCTATATTATCGACCAACGTGTTATTGAATATTTATGATCTAATCATTATTATAATCTCCTGATATTGTCTGTGGCATTCGGATGCAAATTAATTCGATATGAGCTACCATTTGGTATTGTGATTCATATTGCGTTTGCGAAATAGTCTGCTTCCGCGGAAGTTGACTGTTCGAGTTCCATTGCTCAAAATCAAATTGCTTCAAAATCAAAATCTTTATTATGAGATAATTTTTATCACATTTTCATCCAGAAATAAGTGTTTTCTTTTCCTTGTTTGTCTCCTATTTCACACCAGTAAGGGAATTTATTGATATAACATATTGTTTGTTATATGCATGTTTTTATAACGGTTTTTACGTAGAGTTAAATATGTGGTATATCGAACACAAGTTCAATGTTTTATTATTTTTCCTTACATGCCCAGAAGGAAAATAATATTGATATATAATTAATAATTTCTACTGTAAAAGGGTGTGTATGCAAAATTAGTGTGCTTGAAAAATTTCGATTTGAAATTTTCTATTTTCAAAAATTTGATGGCGGATTCATATTAATTGTGGCATGTGCTTCATCACATTTTAAACTATTTCCAAGCGTAGTTATGAATTCACGTTATTGATTTCAAAACTACTGTTGGGGGAAAAACTACATTGTCCATTTCCCATAGGCAACCTCAATCATTAAGTGCCCATGTCCAAGCGACGTGCTAGTAATCATCGATTAAACTGGATGTATGCAATAACGTCGATAACCTATTACCACAATATGATTAATTAGACCCACTGTTCATTCTATGCCCCGGGGCATACCTCCCCCATATCGTCCACCTCACACCCCGAATGACCCCACAGCGCTGTCCGCCACCTCGCCGCACGGCCGCCGCGCCCGCAGGCGTTTGCGGGAAGACGCCGCGCTGCGGTCTGCGGCCGCCCTGTCCGCGCTCGAGGCCCGGCGGCGCCTGCGCTGCGCCCTCCGCCCCTCATCTCGCCCTTCCCTTCCCCACTCCATCCCCGCCTCGCCCACGTCGAGTAGTTGGTCGTAGTTCGCGACGTCGCCGCGGCGCCACGCGCGCGCTCCAGGCGCCGGCCGGCGGCGAGCCCCGTTACTACTCTTGGGTAGTTCGGGGTCGCCCCCGCCGCGGCGCTCGGGTGCCAGCGAGGGGCGGCTGTCGAAAGCGCCGCTCGGCTCGGCTCTCCAGCGCGCGCGTTTAATTAAAGAACTTGGTTTAATCTGCCGTCGCGTGAAGGATTAATCCCTCTGTGTCGGAACTCGAGTGGTGGATGGGCTGAGGTGTATCGCGGCAGAAAATCATTCGCCTCCGTTGTTCGAAACTGGTGAAAGTCGGTGTAGTGTTCACTCGTGTAGCCTTCGAATATTAGTGCACAGCAAAACTTTTTCAATAAAAGAGAAAAAAGGAGATAGAGAAAGTAAAATAAATACACCTAAAGACTTAGGTACATCAAAGTGCACACCATCAAGTGAAGTTAACATGTTAATACGAGAACCATGTTATGACTTGAAGATCTACGATGCCAAATTCTGCTACATCGCACGAATCGTTTCAAAGGAGCCATGGACAAGCTAAGAGAGCAGAAAGAAATGAGTTAAGAGTTGTTTAACAAAGGAAGTCAATGATTTCGAGACAACAGATAGAAAGAGGTTACGTAATGAGGCACTCAAAAATATTCGCAGTGATGGGATTTTACAGCAAAGTGTGTATGGCAAGAGGATTTCACGAACTAATCCTACACTGCATTTGTGAATGATGCGGAACCCCATGCAAAAGATTCCACGCTCTGCGCTTCCAAAATATAGATAAACTAGAAGTGATGCAGAATGTCGCAGTCTTTCTTGTGTTAGTTACTTTCTCTTGTTTTGAATTTCTGAAAGCTTTTTGGTTTTGTTCTATCCTTTTATTGTCATCTAAGTGACCTAGCATGGCCTCTCGCGTACCTGCAGCACCTCTGGGCACATTCCCAATGAAGAGTGCCTTCGCGCTCGTCGAACACAGCGTAGGTCTATCTTGGCATTTACATATTTGTCCATGCTATCCCTTGGCACCACCACTTGCATGTCAGATCAAGACATTATGGACGGACTAGGATATAAATGTATCTAGAAGGAACTGGGAAGGCCCCATCCCGCGAACAAAAAAATAAAACATTCATGCCTTACACGGATTTCTAACAGACACGTTTAGTTCACGTACTTTACCTCACATTTCCAAATACCCTATCTCATGAGGCTGGCTCACTTGATAGTAAACCTGTTCGCTGGTAACGAATGACACCACGTTTGTTGTTATTAAGGCTGAGGCTCTACAGGATGTCTCACAATAAATGTTACAAACTTCCATGTCATGTAGGAGGGTCGAAAATGATAACTTTTTGCCAATGAACAAACTATGTGAAATTTGATAATATGGATAAATTGGATATTATATTCATTTGAGACCTTGGGGCAATAACATGCTATGCCACTATTCGCAAGTTATGGCATTTGCCACTGGGTTTTAGGCAACCTCGTATACACGACAGGAACATGACATTTCCTTGACTGAACAGAATGTGACCCGCTGGACGTCTTATTATACGTGTTTATCTAAAAATCAGGGACAAATTCTGTACGTACAAATGCATACAACTCATATACAATTTCTCACTGTATTTTCATTGTCAAAAAGTGATCTTTTGCGACTTTTCTACATGCTCTAGAAGTTACTAAAATGTATTCCTAGACGTTTTGTTTAAGGACACAAGTGCAAATACATGTTAAGTGTGTTCTATGAAACTTCCACTAAAAGCTGTAATAACATTTATTCCAGTCATCATTGGAATGTTACAAATGATTTCCTGCTTGTGGCAAGCCGCCCTCCCCCGAGACATCACAGTCCCTCATCCCACCTCGCTCACGCTCTCTCCAGCATCTGGAGGTGCGAGTGTCTTGTCGGCGGCGGGTGGCTGGCTGGCCGCGGGCCCGGCGGGCCTCCATCCCGCTACACCCCACCCCACCCCACATCTCCCCCCTACCCGGCGCCAGGCCAAGGCAATAGGGGTAATTAGCCCTGGGGGATACCCGCCGCACGCCCTGGGTCGTTTGCGTACGTGTGCGTTCCCTCCCTTGCTCATCGCCGCTGCTCACGTCGCTGCCCTGGCAAGCTCACTCCCCGGGCCACGCTCCAATTCTGAGAATTGGCATTGGCGAAACTAGGATGCGAAAAGTTTTCCTCCATTGCGTGGATTTAGTTTTTTTGACTCTTTTTCTTCACTACGTTATTTTCCTACACATTTCATTAAAATATTTTTTGGTCGACATCCCATTTCTTCAGTAATGGAGAATTAAAATAAAAGTTATTTCGTAATACGAGAATGTTATTAAATATGATCATTTATTACCATAATGCATTTAATTATTGTTTTATTTTTTGGTTGAATTCGTTTCTAACTTCATTTCTTTTCGAAAAGTACAAGCCAATATTAATTATAATCTAATTCTCACCTTTTCAAATATGCTGGTTGAATATTCACAAATTTTGAGTTGTTGCTTGTTTGTCATCGAATCCTGTTCTCTCCTCAGTCTGCACCTAGAAAACTTATGCCATTGTCACAGTATTATTATCCTACATTTTTCTATCTAAATACATAATTAAAATGGAATTTTGAATAAGTACTGGGAATGACATTGTCCTAGTGTTTAAATTACAACAATTATATAGGCGTTTCCGAAAAAAGCGCTGAAGCGTAGAGACCAGGTAGAGAGGATCGGTGAACCCCGGAACCAAAACTTGGGTCTTACCCCAAGTATGTGTTCAAAAACGCATCTAAACAATTGAAAGGACGTAAACGGAAAATAACAAAGTGAAGTATATCAATTTTTATCTCAACTGTATTACATCATCTATTAAATACATCATCACGTCAGTATACTTTATTGAGTAAATAAAAAATATTTTTGTGGCTATTTAGTTTATTGGTAACATTAAATACGTTTCGGAAACAATCAGAAGAAAGTGGTTTTAAGGAGTACTGAGCCAAGGAGGACATCTCGCAGCGTTAGCGACAACTGTGTGGTATCTTTATAGATCAATATCGCGAGCGCGAGTCTTTAGTTCGGCGCCTCCTGGACAGATGGCTCCCTTGTGCATATTTTCTGCTGCAGTAGTTTGAAGTGCATTTTCAGTAAAACGCATTTTGAATAATTAATTTTCACAATATTATAACGATTTGTAATGACATTTGTCAAAAAGGTTGTTTTTTTTTTCGTGAATATCAGGATTCTGTAGATAAGAAACGTCATTATTTTTTTCACTATGTTTGTTCGACTGCGTGTGACAAGTGTCTCTCGCGTAACATAATTTTATTTGTACGAAATTTTACGTTTATAGTGAATAATTTCATTGAATGTTAGTAAAACGTTTCTAATTTTTGCTTATTTAGACGCGCAGAATTGAATATAATACATTAACTACTATTCTTCTGATGACATTTGTGTAATAGCACGCTTTGTTAGATTTTCAGGTTAACACAATTTGCTAAATTATTCTAAAATAGTTGATGAATTAATTCTATTGTTGATTTTTTAAATTTTTTAATCATAATTCATGTTTTGTCAGGACCATTCATCACTCCTTCTTTGCATTTTCAATGCGAATCAACGAGATGTCTGTTATCTGCTTTGTTCCATCTGCCATTAACTACTACGTGTACTGATCTCCTATCAAATAATGTCAGTTTGACGTAAATTTACTTTGTCAATTAAGCGTTCTGTTCGTTTCACCTTGCACAATACGAGTACTACCTACTTTCTTGTTCTGCCCATTACTGGTGATATTCACCGAGCAGACTTCGCATTTTGTAGGCTGAGAAGTTGGTTGTCTGAAGAATTAGGGTGCCCCCAGCTGGCGGTCCCGGCGTTTCAGAAAGTTCAGGGCATTTGTCTTCCCAAACGCTGCGCATTACATGCTCCGAGGCTTTGTTTGCGAAATAGATGTTCTCCTCTCCAACGGCTGTGACCTCACGCGTTAAATGCTGTGCAAGTGGAAGTAACTGTCACAAGTGTTCTCAGAGTCTTAGTGCGATCCCAAAGGCAAATTTCCCTTCTCTTTTTGAGGTCACAAGTATTGCAAATGGTGACTTTAGTCTGCGAACTCATACTTATACAAACTAAAAATAATATAAAATATTAAGACTTTAGTCTTTATCTAATTCTTCACGTATTTGTTTCGGGGACAAATAATGATTTGCCCTCTGATTATTACTGTAATTAAGTAATCAACAATGCCTTTCGTGGACAGTAACTGACATATTGAGTGTTCACGATATTTGACTTTCCCACGTAATACTCTTTACCCCTTCCAGTAACAATAATAGTTTTCCTGATAGAATCTAGCACCCCGCAAAAGTCTGTGGAGATGAGAGACATTAGCTTATCGATGTTATACATTCTTCCATTATTTTAATATTAATTTTCTGCTTTGATTGACCCATAAGCCATGACAACACATTACCCTAACTGCAAATGTTACTAGCTAATTCCTTGCGATTACATCGCACAATATTAACTGTAGAAAAATTACAACAGGAAAGTAGGACAAAAGCTTTATAATGAAAATCGAAACTTTGCCAATATTATTTCATAACGTACAATACTTATTTTTTTAAGACTAATGAAATAAGGGAGGTTTACAAATTCTGGAATAATACAATCACTTTTCATTGTGAATTAAACATGTATCTAAAATGTAATTGAAATGTTTAGTATTTACCCAGATCTGGACATGTTTGAAGGTGAGGATGACAGCAGAAAATTCTGCTATTCGCCTTAATTTAAAATCGTAGTGGATCACGCTTCGTTATAATAACAAATTTTTTTGAAAAGGGACATGCGTTTCAAACGATTGCTAGTCATTGCGTTTATATACACTCACTAATCATTGCATTTAAACACATTCAATTTTTTATCTTTAAAAGTTCGCCAATTTAGATTTTCGCTTTAACCTTTCCCTCACATTCGCTTTCTCACACTAGACCAATTCTTGATGGAGGTCTTGAGAAAGGTCCAGGAACTTCTTGAGGTAGGTCTTTCCACAACGAAAAAACGTATTGAACGAATGACGACAAATAAGCGTTCGTTCTATTAATTTTACGTTTGTATTAAAACTGAGTGTTGATACAATCAAATCGCAACCGATAACATCTTGGGGCCCTCTATCTTTCCGTCAAACCACGAAATTGGTTGTGTTAAAGCTTGAACATTGGTGTTTTAAAATACATTGTAGATGGATAAAAATGTTTGGTTTTCTTTAGGCCAGTGTATTAAGATATTTATGACGCATATTGTTGTTTTGTGTTAGAAAAGTATATTATAATGAACTCTGAATTTTCGAATTCGAGAGGAATTACCGAAAATGAGTAGCTTCAGTGTTGAATATGTAAAATGAAATTGGGTATATTCTGTTTCATTGACAGCATCGTACGTTCACTCTTTATGATTCCGTCTTCGAAAAAATGCTAGAAGTAATGTAAAATAATGAGATTTTACTCTTCTTCTACGTATTTTGATATTCTGAATTATTATGTATATCGCCAACCAAATCCTCCTCTCTTATTCAATTTTTTAAGTTTAAAACCAGATCTTACTTAGTGAATATAAAAATTAGGCGATTCACGTCTTCAAACCTTATATGACGTTGCGCCTATGACAATGTAGATTGATGTATTTTGTGCAGAATGAAGCAGAATTCCACCATTAAACTTTACGTTAATATTATTATTAAACCATTTGACTAATAGTTCTGTCTAAATAAATTGCAAATTCATCAAAAAAGAAGAAGAAGAAGAAGAATGAAATATCAACTTGTAGACGAAAGCTATCGAAGCCCGAGTTGGCGATTTTCTCTCAATCTCTTTCCGGTGTCGAAGTCATTTTACAAAGATAAAATTCTATACAGCAAGTGAATGCAGCCCGAGGATCCAACCAGCGGCTTGCGAATCTGCAAACCGTTTTCGTGGCAAAGCGAATCCAACAATTCCACCCTGACGTGTACGCGTACGCCCTAACATAGCGCGTACGTGGTTCGTCCTTGTGAACAAGGGCGGCGCCCTGGTGGGGGGGGGGGGGGCTCTCGCGACGGCATCCGGCGACACACGTGCGACAAACCGCCAGCGCGGGCGAGGGCGGGCGGCGCCCTGCGACCTGCGTGGAATGTCGGGCGCCCGCGCGCCCCGCGTGCCGCGCGCGCTCCGCGCCACGCCCACTCCGCGCCACGCCCACTCCCTCCTCACGCGGCCGCGTGCGCCTCCGGGCAGCGCACGGGCTCGGGAACGTTGCGCCCTGCCAAATAAAAATGCGGATATGCAATCCTAGTAATATTTCTGACTACTTGAAAGCTGGGGTTGAGGTCGAGCAATGTTGCCACTTACTCGGGCGACAGACGTGTGGTCGCTAGTGGGCGTTCTTTCATCAGATCACTGCAGTAGCAAGAAACAAATCGCAATTCGAGCATGCAGCAGTAGATGACACAAAACCGCATACACGAAGCATAGCCAAAGAAGTAATGGTACTCTTCAGTTTACAGTTGGTTCGCGCTGTAAGATTTCAGTTATTGTCTTATGTATCAGCTACTCTGCAGTGGCGTCGACAGAATTGAAGCCTCTGATTGGATGATAGAACCCTCTCTGCCCAGTCAGACGCTAGCTGTCAATTAGACAGAAATATTATTCTGACAATAGTGACGAACGTGATGAATATTCGGAAATAGGGAAACTAGTTCCAATAGCTCAGCAGTAACACTGAAGCCTTTGGTGCGTAGTTTATTGGGAAGTTCTAGGATTCGACTCCGGACGGTGGACTTTTTTATCCTAGCTAAGAATAGAGTGGACCAGCTGCTCTTGTCTGGTAATTTTCCTTGGCTTCTCCGATTAATACCGAGCGATTGCCGAATCATTACCTTATCAAACGGATCGCGGACTGCGATCTTTCCTTCTTTTTGTGTCCCTTTACACATGCATGCTTATTACATGCACTACACATACGGACATTGGGAGTCCTGTTAGGAGCTCAGCCGGCTAGAGCAGTGTCCCACTGAGGGAGATAGGAGAGATGAAAATCGGCCAGATCTCACAGACCCGTCTTTTCCTGCATATGACGTGCACTAAACGTACGGGTGTTGTAATCTGAGTAGTTAATGGATCGACATCAGTACCCACTTACTCACTCCAAAAGAGGAGTCATGCTATCGACTTCCTCGAACATGAGGGTTGCCGCGGAAGAGAAACCATACCAGTTATTTTTCCCACGATAAATCGAGTAAGACGAGACATTTTAAAATACAGAATTGGAAGATCAGGATATACTCTAACGTTTTAATACATAAAATTTGAGCTAGAGAGAAAGACGAAAACTAATCTTTGAAATGTGTTTGTTTTTCTTCATCACATAGAGTTCCGCGTGCTCGTGCATATGCCATCAACTATTTTTGTAAGTAGTTTCAAATAGTAATTTTATATTGTGAAAATATTATGAATTTTTTTATTTCATGCGTAATGTACGTTGTACAAGAATTCTAAATTAAAAGTTAAAAAAGATAATAATAATAAATAATTATAATAATAATAATAATAATAATAATAATAATAATAATAATAGTAATATTATGTAGGCATTCATTTTGCTCTGAGAATATTAATGATGGCTTTCCACCAGTTGTAACTTCTAAATGAAATTCGACCTCTCTTTTTAGAATGCTACATTTTTTGCAATAGACTAGAAATTAAATGTTTTTGTAGAAAGCACATAAATATAGAAATATGTAAATCAAGGTTCACATTTTTGTAAAAAAAATTGACTAAGAACAAAAATATCAGTGATATTTTAAATTTTATTTTGAAAGACATTTTTATCTCCATTTTATTGTTGGGTATGCTCCTAACGATTCCCTAGTAATATTTATTAATACCAATATTTGTATTGTTTGAGAGTTGTAATAAACCATCCATTTGCAAAGGCGCTTGTTTTTTTGGGAACCTCCCGTGCGGAGAGATCTATTGGACACGTTATCTCAGTTTGGTGTGATTTTAATTAGCCGTATTCCATGAAATTGATTGTGGTAGAATTTTAATTAATTTCGAGCGCGGAGACAAAATTAGCGCTCCATTATCTGCGCCTGCGATTGTGCTCATCTCCATTGTGGGGGAGCAGGGGCCCTCGCGGGGCGCCTCGCCCGCTGCCCGAGTTCGTTCGCGCACCCGCCGCTGTGGCGCGCTGGTCTCGCCGCCGCGCCCTCGGAGGTTTCTTCACAACAGCGGGTGACGTGTGATCGAAATGAATGCCGACGGTAATGGGAACGTGGAAAATTAAATTGAACTTAGGGATTTGAGTGAAGTAAGATCAATGACACTGTTAAATATCATCTTTCGCTTATTTATTGTCAAATTGACAAATTACATACACTTATCGGTAATTTATGTTTGGATCTGTTACCGAAAGTGAAAATAGGTATGTGATTATTGTCATCTTTGTAATATAACATTGGAATTTTTCCAATATAAATTCGCATTGTTCAAGATACGGATAGTTAATACAAAAGGGCTGTTCTTTTTATATGGGATTTGGTACGTCAGGACTGATAGTTCGAACACTTTCGTCTTAATTTAGGGTTTGCATTGAATTTCTAGTTAAAATTTCTTTTCTAAGTAGGTTATTTGATTTCATTTATTGTCCAAAAATATTGTGAGAATATATACTTGTTTAGGAAACGACGTGTGTATGTGTTTGGGTAGCATACACTTTTATCTGAACTTGTTTCAGCCTTTTCAAGTTTGATAATCTTCATCAAGAAGGTTGTACCTTGTGAAGTAATTTATAACTCGTTGAGCAGATGTGTACACACTGTCGATCGACTCACCTTCGAACGTCTTAACTTCTTCGAAGACCAACTTGCAGCGTTAGTTTATCTAATAATACACCTCGCTGTATCAAAGTGGAAATGGTATGCGCCTCAAAAGCCTCTTCGCGCAGGTAGAACAACGATCCGAGATTCGGGTGGAATTAGGCTGTGTCCCGTGAACCTAAAACGGGGGCTCGTGAGCAGACGCTGCTAAGTACACTACTGAGAAGAGAGGCGATACCGCAGCAGTTGCGGCCGCGGCTGCGAAGGAGGTGGGAAGTAGCGAGAGCCGGGGGGGGGGGGATCCAACCTGGCCAAAGCAGCGGAGGCGAGGTGTAGGAGCGGGACCTGGATGATCCGAGCGCCGCTTTGGGGCGAACTTCAGAGAGGGTGCACTCCGCCCCGCGTAATGAGAGTGCCATTATGGTTGCGGCGTCTCTCGTCCATTTCGGAGAAATGGCGGCCATCGATTCTTCTGTAGCTGGAATTGCCGCGGCCTCCTCCGTGAGCCTAATGAGCCACCGAGCTTTCTACCGCCGAGCAACGCGCGGTAAGAACGCGTTGCATGAGCGAAAAATCTTGTAAGAAGAGAACACGTGCGTAAAGAGAGCTTTTTCTTGGCAATGCGATTTAAGTGAATGCTTGGGATTCTTTCACTTTTTACTTGCTCACAGCTTGTTCACACTTTTGTTTTCGACCGATGCGTTTTAAATTAATATTTCACTAAAAAATGTATTTTACTAATATAAGTATTTTGGAATATTAAAAAAAATTGGTTGAGATTTTTCTTTCTGGAGATGATATAAATACTACGCTGTAGTAATTTTAACTACAAATTTCTGCAACCTATTACTCTAAAATTCCAGTTGCGATTTTATTTTAAATATGTCCTTATGGGTATATAAAAATAAAAAGATACCTGAGATTTACAAGTGTACTTAAAAACGAACTTGATTTGAGAATATTTTGAATTAATTTTACTGTGCAGTTTTCTTAAAAACTTTTAGCTTATTCAATGTACATATTTTTTGAAAATACTTTGTAGCACTTCTCCTCTTTGTGGTTTTTCTTGTTTGGTCTAAACTTCGATAATCTCTCCTGGGAGACTAAATTAGAAGTTACGTTACGGAAAATGTTTGCATAGTCATCGATGAGTGAATGTAAACTTTAATTTCATATACTGAGCTACGCCAAACTCTTAATCGGATATCCTTTCATTTTCTGTATCAGAAAGTACCAAACACCATTATTATTTTTGGCCTTGCTTACTACCATATTTCTGATCACCGCTCTATTTGGATCGTCCACCTGCGGTTTATGAATAGATACAATGCCTCACAAACGCGGATGCTTATTAAATGCAAATACGAGTGCTCGCAATGTGTCTTGTAAATATCACATAGCACAGTGTTCAAATTTTATCTCTTTCTAGACGATTTTCCAGCACAATCGCTTCAATCACGTGACGATCTTTTCTACGGGCAAATGCAAAGGTTGAAATCATCTTCCAAAAAAGAGGGGATACTCAAAGTTGTCTTTACCGTTTCGCGTAGAAAAATACCTTATTTTCCAGCAAATACTATTACAAATGTACCCTAGTCATATTTCAGATCCATGCAAGTGCATTTTTCTCTTCGTTATTTTGAGAAGTAAAATAATCTGAAATATAAAATAAGTTTTCAAATATACTATCTAAATTTTAAAAAAAGCCATGAAAAAATCTTTGAAAACATACTATACTTATTTTTAAAACAAAAGCTATAAATTTTAATTTTTTTTTCGAAAAACATATATTCTGGGAGTAACTATCCCAAACGACATTTGGTGATTTTCACCATGAAAAATAGCTTTAGCCAGGAATTCTTAACGCAAACGTATTACGTATTTGAATGAAATAATTACAAAGTTTTGTATGAATTACAGGGTATTTTCGATATAACAGCATTAAACCACTGTCACTGTATCTGTACATTCCCTGGATTCTGCGTGTTACGGACGTAGGAGTGTAAGTGGTGGGAAAAAATGACATTTTTGCATACTTGAGGGCATATTTTGTATTTTATGAGTAAAGATGTCAAAATTTGTGTATTTTTTTAACAAAGCAGTTTTTAACATAATTTTTTAACATAAACTTTGTAACTTAAGCAGTTCATCTACTTGACCCACAACAGCCATACACTTGTACTGAACATGATCGCAATGCTGCTGAAAACCCTTACTTTGACAAATGGAATTCATATGATGATACTACGTCTTCAAATTATTGTTTTTTTGGAGGGGGCATAATTGATATTTTCCTTGTTTATTATTCTGCTGATTTGCTTTGATAGTGCAAAAATGTATCCTGCCATCAAACACATTGTAGAATTTTATTAATTTTACACATTTTATAGAATCAAGTAGAAGTATTTTGTCTACGTTAATTTTAATTTTTGCGTTATTTTCATTTTTTTAAATAATTATTTGTAAATAACAGTAGCACACCGAAAACCTCATAGCCGAGAAACCAATGATACCAAGAATACGCTTCTACATACACATCCGTCATGCGCGGAGACCCCCTGCAAATCGACAAACACATGAACACAAACACGGGTGATGTAATGACGTTTCATCGGCAATACCCCATTCTTAATAGACAATTTTTAGTTCCCAATCGGTTTCATACATACCTTGCATCCCGAATTATTGCTTCAAGCTATTTTTCTTAGCGAATATCACTGTATGATTTTCGTGGTAATTAACCCCGAAAAATATGTTCAATAAACTACGGCAACACGTAAATTTTATTTTTTTAAATAAGAAAAACATATTTTTTCCGATGTTATAATTGTATTTTGTTACTTTAGATAGGCTTTTTGAAATATTATTTCGTATTTGAGAGTAATAACGAACAGATACATTAAACTGACTTTGTGGTGTATCTTAGTCACATACATTTTATAATCGCGTTTGCTCAAAAAGGTTGCATTTTTCTATGCCAAATAAAACTATTTATTTACACTCCCTCTTTAGGAGGGTGATTTTAACCCTTAAAACATTTGTTCTGGGAAAAGAAATAATACGTGAGACGTATTTCCTCACCTCTAACAAAATTCAACGAAGTTGGGAAGGAGTATCTTAAGATACATGCTTGTAAGTGGGCTTTCTGTGGCATTTTTCTTAGGACTCCAATGTCGGTCCGTGGTACGGTCAGATATTATTCTTTACGTTTTAAATAAAGAACTACATCTTTATCATCTCCGTCCTGTTTTTGTTTTCTAGCACTAAGCTAGCCCAATTTAGTTTCTAATTTCGAACAGAACACTTACCGTATCTCAGTCCAAAAATAGTTTCAGTTGCGTCTGATTATGATTGGAAGAGACTTGTCAGAGATAGAGCATTTTCAAAGTCTAGCGCATTGTGGCTTCAACAGTGCACTCTAAAACTGCGGGGAGCGGAGATGTGACAATGACGTGACAGTTGCGGAGCGGCGGCGCGGCGGCCAGCAGCCCAGGGGATTTATCGCCCCATTGACGCCGGCACGGAGCGGGCCTCCGCTCCGGCACTCGCCGGCCATTTTCTATTCGCTTCGCAGCGCCCGCGCCGTTTCTCTTGGGCGCGAGTTCGGGTGTATTTTCGATGCGACGCGATGGACTGAGCGTTCGGGTTAAGAATTTATCTCTCTCCGTTTTGAAGGTGGATCTACGTCCCGTGCTTTTCCTGGAAAACTGAACTCCGGTGTGTTGGTTGAGAGGGTTACATATTCGGATCCGAATGTTACTCTGTTGAATATTTCTGAAAGCACGAGTATGGCCGTTAATGCTCTCCCTGCTTAGTATTAAATGTGTACGATTCGATGCTTTTAACGGGCTCAACGAGAGGTTTGTTTGATATTTTCGTTTAATAGTCTTCCGCAGGTTGTTCGTGCACATGTCGAGAGTGGCATTCAAGTTATCACAGGAATCAGCTCTAATCAAAAATAACGAGTAGGAATTTAACATTTTAACAGATGATGTTACTACTGTTTACAACCAGTAGAATTGATTAACAAGATCATTTCTGTGGTAGATACCGTCCAATAATTATTAAAGAAAAGGTGCGAAAAACACGAAATATTAAATTCATTTTACATTTCATGTATACCGTACTATTGTAATATAATTCTTGTAAATTTCAAATTAGCTCTGATGATGATCGCTACACCATCGAAACGATTTGCAGATTAAATATATTTTGATGCCTGACAACACCTTTTCTTTATCAATAGAAGTGAATGTTGAAAGCCCCAGCGCCAGCTTCAATAACATTTTTGGATAATTATGTCGAAAAGAATAGTATCTTAATACATTAATTGTTAAATATTCTTAAATTCTTTTGATTGAGCGAGATGATTTGCTTTCATAGTTGTTAGTGAAAAACATTTTTATTTGTATTTCTTTGAACCTACGTTTATGCGTTAGATATACTAATCAGCCATGATATATTTATTAAACTAAACTGCAGAAATTGCCAGGGACGGATTCAGATGTCTTTGGTGCACCTCTCCCATCCTTCATACGCCTCTGGAAGAAGCGGAGTGGCTTCGATCGATTTACACGATTTATTAGGACTGAAGTAAAAATATAATGAAAATTGCAACTTTTTCTAAAAAGAACAATGTCTTTCTTGATGTTGTGAAACAGATCATTGAAAATTCATTTCTCAACCTCTTAGCTTCAGTACTCGCAAACCCGAAAAATGTAATTAAAAATCTTATTAAAGGAATTGTTTTGTCTCATTATTTCCTATCTTGAAAGAACGATTTCCAAATCGACCTGTAGTCGTCGAAACTTTATGTAACTTGATGCAACTTGTAGAAATTTTTTAAATAAAGTATTCAATTCAATGTTCAGTACAACATGAATAACTTATTACACACAGGACAAATTCCATAGCAGAGAGCTGTCGCAGAGTTACTAATTGCGATCCGACTCTTTTGTTTATTTATTAATTCAGCACGGGACAGTGTTTGAAGTTGGGAGGCACGGTGGCCCGTTCACATTCCCTGTCTCGCCCGCCCAATTTGGCCCTATTAATTACAGGAGCCCGAGTTTATTCTTTCCTGTAATTTGCCGAAGCGATTCAGTCACTTTCTCTTTCTCCTGCGAACAGGCAGTTTCGAATTTTAATGGCTCTTTGTGGAGTTGCGACGAGGAAGTAATTGTGTCTCCGCTTTTGGAAAGGGAAGCTTTCGCATTGTTAGTTTAACATGCAGAAAAGCGCTCTCTTATGTAGACATGTTGCGGAAACACATCCGGAACATGTTTGCGACTGTAGAATCACCGCGGTGGAAACGGGTTGACACTGTAAATGGAATATGCAAATGTTTGTGGTCTCGTCAAAAAATGGGGGTAAGAAACAGCGTTTAAAGAAAAGTCAGCATACGCAAGTGTGAATCGACTTAAAAAATGCACATACGTGTTGTTTATTAAAGCATCTGAGAGGAAACTGTTCTTATGCTCTTACTGTTAACTCGGTTTTAGCGATTATTTTACTTATCTCAGTGCAACCTTGTCTCCTTCTTTTCTCCTGACACTTGCCTGTAACGTACATTATTTTGGAAAGAAAACAATATAAGAAGAAAGTGAAAACGCTATGTTTTCGAAGTGAAGTGATGAATTGTCATCTGATATTTTCTTTTTTGATGTAGCATAAGGCCTTAAACCTTGTTTTCGCAAATTATCGTAATGAAATTATTATAAATGTAGCCCTATGTTGAGTTAACTCAAATAACTAAAGTGTTGATTTTTAATATTGCTAACTTATAACTAAGTTCCCATTACAGTAATAAACGCTTTCCTTTCTGAAAACGCTGAAACAGAAGAACTTTTGTTTCAAGGTACATGTTACAAGATGATTAGGCGTAATTGTGTCGCATTTTGAATATAATACAGGAATTATACATACTCGTTTTAGATGAAGTGAAGACTAGGGGTTGAAGTTGCCAGTCTAGTACGAGTGTCACGATATCCAAAACACTTTTCTCATATTTAGTCCTTACTTCCAGCCACCCTGGCCGTGGCACACTACTCCAGTACTTCGCCCCGAGAGAGAAGCCAGCAGAGGCTCCAGTTCACTGGGCGTGTGAGCCCCCGGCGCGTCGCAGAGGCAGCCACTTGGTGCTGCCAAGGAATATACGAGGGCGAAAAAAGAGAGCCCCTCCCTGCGCGGCGTGAGGCGGGGGCTGGGACCGAGGGCGGGCGGGCGTAGGGAAAGGGCGCAGGTCGGAGGCTGCGGCGTGAAATTGCTCCGCGAGGGAGTCCGCCGGTGTGCGGGCGGGGGCGGGGCGGGGGCGCCGGAGGAGGAAGCCCTGCGGCGGAGGGCCGAGTGGAAAACCGCTGGGGCGCCCGCGACGCTTACTCCCCCCACCCCACCCCACCGGCCTGCCACGCCCCCTGCGCCGCGTCCACCGGCCCAGCCGCTCCCACGCCCGCGCCCCTGATGGCTTGCTCCTTCGGTCGACCCCGCAAACACTCTACTTGCCCCGGGCACTTCCGCCTTGTTGAGGTGACCCCTCTTGGCTTGTGCTTGCTCCTTCTTCTTTCTCTTCCTTTCTCTTTTGGTTTAATTTTGACCCAGTTGTTTTTGGAGTCTAACCATATTCCTCGCTGTCTTTTCTGTCCTTTCATTATCTTTCAGTGATATTTTACTTTTTTTTATTCTTTCTATTAGCATCGCTATTTTTCGTTTGAAATATTTTTCTAATGTAAGCACTGTGGAAAAAATGTTCTTAATAATTTTGAAGGGCAGAATGTTACAGTAATCTGCGAACAGTTTTATTTATTTTCGTACAGCAATTGCATTTGATGTCAACACTTTGACTGGTTTAATGGTACAAATGTAGAATTGGTTTTACAAAATTATTCGTGTAAGCATTTTACGTTAATGGCGTTTCTTATCACCTCTTGCGATTTGTACTCTTTAAAATTCATTATTGTCGCTTACAATCTTAACTAAACTATCCTCATGCAGTCATTTTTTATCTTAATTTCTCTTTTGCATGCGTTTCTGAATTTACATCTTTCAACCTCGTCTCCGTCAACTTTCCTTCATTTTCACACTTCAATACCGATACTCTAGCATTAGCTCAATACATCTAACCCATCTCCTCCTCCTCCTCTTCTTCCTGCTTGCCAGACTGCCACCCATAGCGTCCGCCCTTACCTGCCTCCCCCGCCGTTCCAGGCTGGAGACGCGACGCTGGGTGCGTTATTGAGCCAACTGGGGGGGGGGGGAGGGGCGTGCCTTCGCCTTGGGCCGGAAAACAGGCGCCGCGGGCGGCGGGGCGGTGACCTGCAAACGGCCTGCCGCGGGTGGCGGCCGAGCAGCGTCGACCAGCGACGCGCCCCGAGGCCGCAATGACCCCGCAGAACGGGCGCCGCACCGCCGCGCCGCGCGCCGCGCCTGGCCGCCCAAAGCCGCGGGCCTCCGCCGCCCAAATGGCCCCTCGGTGGACGACGTGCTACGACCTCGTCTCGCGCGGTCTATGTAAAGACGCGAGGGATATGAGGGGCGTGGTCGTGTTTTGATGGCCGTCTTGCTGGTATACCTTTTTTACTTTTCCGTATACATACGTATATACGGAGTAATATACGTAGTATAGGGAAAGTTATGTAATACTGCGAAAAAAAACGGCCAATTTTCGCCAGAAAAAAATTCATCGCCGGGCCGTGATAACGGAAAAGTGGATAAATCCAGTTGCTAAATTAAGAAAAAAAATTCTCTTACTCGTGGTGTAGCCAGAATCCATGATTTGTCAGTCCTTCATACCGAAGAACCAATTGAATGCAAAATGTCCGTCCGTCCGTCCGCCGTCCGTCCGTCCGTCCGTCCGTCCGTCCGTCCGCCGTCCGTCCGTCCGTCCGTCCGTCCGTCCGTCCTGTGTCAGTGAACAACACTAGCAGCTAAACCATAAGTACGATTTCTTCCAAAATGAATATTGCCCGGTCAATCTGGTTCCACTCGAGGCGTCGCGAATTTGAAAACGCTTTCTTCAAATTTTGGAGAATTTGGGATGAAGCCCTCTGGACATTTTCACAATTTTCTCAAAAATGGCTTTATTCTTTAAATTTCTTGTCAGACTGGAGTAAAATACACTTATTAAGGTGGCATAGGTCCGTATTTCACGGTTAACTCTGAATTTTCGAAAATTGCAAAAGTTTGAATTTTCTTCGGCCTCTTCCAGCAACTACAAAATTAAAGATAGAGATTTTTTCTTCAAATAAAATTTGTTTGCCAAAATTACATCTTTCTTTAAGGTCATTTTTTGAAAATTTTAGTAGTTGTTGCGCAGTATTGCGTGCAATATGTGCAATTTAAAAAATGACAAAAACAAGATTTTCTCAAAAATGGCTCCAAATTTTTTCTTTAAACTCTTGATAGGAATAATGCTTGATGTACTCTATGAGATGACATAATTCCGATATTGATCTATTCCTTTGTTTTTTCAAAAATCACAAAAATGTAATTTTTTTACTTGTGTCTCACGTCATAATATTTAAATTAGCGGCGATTTGTTAACATTATTATATTTTTGAGTACATGTACTTCAAATAATGTGAGGTAAAGTTTCTTCAAAACTCAAGTTTTCTGTGAAAACTAGCTCAAAATTCCGCATTTTCAGAAACGCTCAAGCGCCATTTTCTCAAAAATGGTTCCAAATGTTTTCTTTGGGA
Source organism: Acheta domesticus (assembly GCA_031308135.1). Taxonomy (NCBI): domain Eukaryota; kingdom Metazoa; phylum Arthropoda; class Insecta; order Orthoptera; family Gryllidae; genus Acheta; species Acheta domesticus. The sequence goes on along the minus strand of JAHLJT010009436.1, from coordinate 128,532,782 downwards.
ACGGATAGTGCTAATTGCACTCTTTAATATGACACAAAGTTTATTTCGAGATTTTTTTGTTTTTTCAAAAATTATACAAATGTATTTTTTTTTTAAAGATCTCTCACATCCTTAATATGCACGTTACCAGCAATTTGTAAACACTATTGAATTTGTGAGTGTAAGTGCTTCAAAAGACTTCAAGTGAAGCTTTTGAAAACACAAAAATTTCTGTGAAAAAGAGCTTCTAATTTCGCATTTTTAGTTGCGCTTAAACGCAATTTTCTTAAAAACAGCTATAAATTTTTCAAAGAAAATTGCCATTTAGGACGAGGTTTTTGGTGTTCTTTAATGTTTTAAAATTAATTTTTCCGTTCTACCATTGGGAAACCGAAAAATTAAGAAAATGACAAAAAATGCACTTTGGGCGACGATAAATGGCAGCTGGCCCGAGTATGTGGCAATTTCTAATAGTTAGCCCTGACCCAAGGAAATAGAAAACTAATATGGGAAAGTCTGTGCCATTCTGTAGCATCACTAGTTTTTTTGCTTTGCATTGCTATGTTGCGGTGAATAGTGGTTTGGCCATCTCTTCCATTGTGATTTTTTCCCCATAGGTGTAAACATGATTTTGCAGTCTTCTTTTCTCTCTAAATTTTGATCTAGGTGTTCTCATTGATAGGGATTGAAATATAATTTTACTCGCGTTTCTAGCTGTTCCAGCAGTGCCAAATGTTTCAAGATAAACTATGTGTAAAGTATATTATTTATTAACGGATTTGAATTCACTCAGTAAATTACATCAGACATCTGTATCATACATTATTTCTTCCTTTATTAATTAGGAAATCGTTTCGTTTTATTCTGCATTTTTCTATGTTGCTCCATTTCTCTACGTATCCCATGTATTTCATAGGAGGACTATCCTATAATACATTGTTAGAAATATATTTTTATTTTTATTAAAGTTCAATATAGGAGTCATGGAACATGGGTAGAAAAAATATTATTCAAAAAACAATAGTGTCTCAAGTGTCTCAAAAGTCGGCCCCGTGGGCGAGAACGCTGAGCCAAGAGTGTCGTGGCGATCTCGGACCGCTGGGTCGCGGGTTCGTGTCCCGCCTGGGACATGGGTGTTTTTGTGAATGTCTATATAAGTGAGCCGCCACTATCATCATTTCATCTTCTATACCCCCAAGGCTAACAATCTTAGGAGATAAAAATAGGATTCAGCTAAAATGCTACCCCCCTAATGATGTTTCATGCCCTGCCACCGAGATAATGTTTCTGAGCCTCGCAAAGGCAGTAGGCATGTACGCGTGGTCCGAGTCGGCCTGTACGCGACCCCCCCCCCTCCCAAAAAAATAGTGTCTCAAAAGCGCACAACAAAAGTTCACACAAGCACATGAGAGAGTCGGCTCACCGCACGGCGAAGTGAAGAGTAATAACTAATGATTACTCCCCGCTCTTGAGACATACGGGCATAACCCAATTGCGCACTCCCTTTTGCCGACGTATATCGGTTCAAAGTTGCCGACATCCCGTAACGGAATTGCATCTCTCTTCCTATCGTGCGATGCAAGCTCTTCCAGTGGTTACTACCCTTTTAACTTTACCGCCAACGCCGTCAACGCTTCCCTGGGATGTTTCGTGCTTCATTTCACTGTGCGTGAGTCTCCAAGTTCTTTCGGCTCTCCGTCCTCATGTCGTGTTTCTGTTGGAACACCTTGGAGCTGCGCCGTTAAAGTTTTCTATTACATGCCGAGTATTTTGTGTTGCTGAAAAGAGTTTCGTTGCTTTCACAAAGTATGCTTTTCGTTCTTTCATGACTCTCATTCCTTTCCATTAATTCCGTGGACATTATCATCCATTTGTAATTCTTAATGATAAATTATACTATTCAAATTTAATACCCATATATTTCTTTTATCGTATCTCGCACAATATTTTAAAGTACGCTTGTGTTTACTTTTTCTGTACGGAGTAGAGAAAATGGCTCCATCGTTTCTGATTAAATATTATTGGATAGTGTAAAGGACGTTTCTCACATTCGTTGAAAACCATGATTTTTCGAAACTTGCAAAAGTTCACACTTTTTACGGCGTCTTCCTACAACTACAACTACGAAGACAGTTTTTATAGTGAAATCTGTTCCTTAAAGATAGATTCTGAAATAAGTAGAATTTTTCGAAAATTAGAATACTTTTCTCGTAATTTTGCGTGAAAAGAAGGGCATTTGTGCGTGAAAGCACATTCTGTTGTATCACCACTAATTATGATTGTTTATTAAGTTCATACGTGGAATTAATTTTCTTAGCAGCTTAACACATCTTTGGACTGTTAATGAGACATATTCAGAATTTCGTAAACGTTTCCATGGTTCTTGACCTCTATTATTTTAAAATATTTTTTACAGTTTTTTTAGACTTATTTTCTGTCACATGCACGTGCGCCCCTTTTTGAAATCTACAGCGTCAGAGCCGTTCACGCATTGATTACCTGCAGCCCTCCTCACTCCCACAACTCGTCATTCCTGTGATGTTCTCAGTCTACATCCGCCCCCGACCCGGAGCAAAACCAGCGTGGCGTCGCGCTGGGCGTCGTAATTCGGTTAGCGGCGGCGACGCGGCGCCGGCGTCGCGGGGGAGGCGTGGCGTGGCGCGGCGCGGCGCGGCGCGGGGGCGCGCTCTATAGATTCGTTTGGGAGCGCGCGGAATTTTCTGGGTGCGCCTGCGTTTAACGAGGCGGAGGCGGATGCTGTGACCGCATCCGGTCGACGGAGCAATGGGCGCCCCTTGGGGGCGGCGCTGATGGTTATTTGCGGGGCCTGGAATGCGGGGTCCCGTTAGAAGCCTATAGGTCAAGTTCTTTTTTCTTTTTCTTTTTTTTTCAGTACATAGAAATTTCATATTTCATGTTATTCCTGATATTCGATATGGTTATTTGTATCTAAATAGTGCCAGAGATAGAAAATTTATTTTTATTCGTGGTGTATAAATCGTTGCCATGTTTCGAAGAAAACCATGAGCGAAATGGCTTTATAACGATGAAGCAAATCCTTGTTCGTAACGCAATTTTATACTGTTAGCCTGTAAAGAAAAATATGAAAGAACAAAACGATGTTCTTTCATTATCATCATTTTTTATTTTTCTATCTACCGTCTCGGGAATCCCGGTCGTACAAAATAATCATGCTCTTATTGTACAAATATCTATTGTAATACACGTAGGTAAAAGTTTTAATGAGACACGGTTATTTAATCTTTAATTGGTATCGATTTTCAAAACCTTTAATTGGTATCGGTGGCCTATGATACCGCTCACTCTTTATTCCTATAAATTCAACGTTTACTTGACAGCATTGAACTTCTCAGCTAGTCTAAAAATTAACATATGCTTTATAAAGGTTTATTATGATGTAAAACTCCGAGTTCGTGTCCCGGTCATGGCAGGATTTTTCACAAGGTCACGACACACACATTGGGGAATCGGGGTAAGACTCGTCGAAAGAGAATGAGAGTCAATGGGTGGGGTGAGAATGAGTGTAGTGGAATATCACGGGGTGGGTGAGACAATATCAAGAAACGACCGGCTAAGGCGGCACAGGCTTCAATTGATATTATTACAGTGCTTCTGAACGGGGGTTCTAGGGTACGAGTCCTGACGGTGATAGGATTTTTCTCACTAAGTGGATAGCTAGAACCAAATCAGCCGCTTTGTGGAGAATTCTTGCGATTACCTGCTCTGATGGGTAGTTTTCCGTGGTTTCTCCGATGAAACGCCAGATAATGCCTGTGCAGTTCTCGTAACAATCAGGCCACAGGCCGAACGCGATCTTTCCTTCCTCCATAGCACGTGCGTTGATTGAAGTGCTACGATGAAAGTACAATATGTACTTGAATATTGTATTATATAAAATGTATACATTACGTGAAATATAATGAAGATAAAAAGATGATTTGTGTATTTTAGTAAGAATGACTATGATACATAGTGTACTGAATTATTCTAATGAACAATGTACGAATTAATTGTTGTGACTGAAGATGGAGAAAAATTCACCCCTGAAACGTCGTTTAAATAAGTTTTTATGTTTTTATGCAAATGTATAATAACAACAGTAATAAAGGATAATTATGTTGTCCTATAAAAAGAGTGAAGCTTTATATAATAAAAAATTATATGAGAAGACAGCAGTACAAATCAAATTTAAAAATAGTCTATTTGAAATTTGCATTAGCACTCGGTTACCTCCCATCCTTCCGTGAAATGGAAAGAAAGCAATATGTCCGACTGAAATTTTATCTTTCCGGAAGATACAGTAAGTGAGTGAAACGAGTTCTTGCTTTTATTACATTTTCACTGTGATTAGTAGATATGAAATAGGTGCAGGAGAAATATCCATTAATTTACGAAGAAGTTTAGCGTGTATAGAGATTGCAGTCTCGTCGCTCATCTTTCTCCACAGAAAAGTTTTCATTATGTCAACACCACCATTCAGAGAACAATTCATCTCTCTTGTCCAAATCCGAAGAATATTAGCTTTACTCAAAGATAATATTTTACATTCACTCTGCACCCTTGAGTAATATTGACCCTCCCTCTCACCCTACGCGGTAGCGCAGCGATAGCTCGGCCGTAGCTGTTGGTTTATGGAGAAGTTGTAAAATTACAAGTTTAATTTCCTACCTGAGGAGTTATTTAATATCTCCCTCGCATCGAAGGAAATGGAAAAAGTTGAAAATACGATATTAAACGTAAATTGAAATAACCCGCTTCTCTTCGTATCTGCGATTCCTCCTCGGTGGACAGTCTGGCGCAACCGTCGGAATGACAACGACCTGGAAACGCATCGACACAATTGGATGGGTAACAGACAGGCCGGGCGTTGGGTCGCAGAAGCAGGGGATGGGCGGAGCGGAAAATATTCCATGTAAATGCGCATCCGCGCGGGGATTTTTTCCTCCCGCCGGCCATCGCCGATGGACATCCATCGCATGCCCAGCCAAGCCGAAGGGCGGTGGGATGGGGGATGGCCTCGCCTCCACTTTGGGGCCTCGTATTAGAGGATTGCGTGATTGATGGATCGTCATTTACACCTTTTATCTCAGAACTCCACGCTTGGGGCGAAGTGTCATCCCTGATAATTCTCCTGGCGCTCGCCTCCCAGTGTGTGGGTGTGGGTGTGCAGTAGGCCGCTTACGAGTATTGAACACGTCGCACTCACTCCGCCTCTATTTTCGTTTTGACATTTACATAGTTTAAATTCACTGTGCAGGGGCGCCGCAATGTGCTTCTTTTTGTTCATAATGAATCAAATGACATTCCAAATATGATGATATGTGTGACTTGTTTGGGCTTGCCAAATAATACTCATAAAGGAGTGATATACATGTAATGGTTTTCGCTTTTTCTTGTTTAACAGGTTCACTTCGGGAATATAAATATCGTTCTGTTGCTTGCTTGATGGAATTTGTTCATTGGTGTAGCTGAAACTCATCTTCCACTAATAATCGAGCACTCGAAAATTTCTTTTAAACAGCAAATATTTTCAAGCTAATAGTAATCAACGTCAATTAATAATATTAATCATGAACTACTTTAGACAATAAAGAAATCATTCATCTATCTATCTATCCACACACACACTCACACGCACACACACACACACACACACACACACACACACACATATATATATATGGATAGACAGATGAATGATTTATATATATATATATATATATATATATAATATAATATAATATAAAATTGGATGTTTGTATGTATATAAGAGCAAAACTCCGACACCGTTGGACCGATGTCAATGAAAGTTGGCACTTCATGTTTTTTCACCGAGAAGGTTTGTGTGTTGTTAATTCTGTTGTAACTCCACTATATGGCGCTACATATTCACTACATTTGCATGTCAAATGCAACCTGCCACAAATTCGGCAGCATTTTGAATCTATATCGTTAAATAACTCCTAAACAATGCGTTTTAGGGCCTTAAAAAAGAAACGTTTCACACACCGTTATCTACAGAATGAACTCTTCCTGAATATTGTATTACATTTTGCTGGTCCGGCGCTTCCCGATATTACCTCACATGCTCAGAGACATGCAGAATCTGCAAGTAAATGTGAATGAGAGCGACAGAGACAGACAGGGACAGGGTGAGGGAGGGAGAGACAGTGAGAAACGGAGATGGGAGAGGAAACAGGGAGATGAAGGGCAGAACAACGTCTGCGGGGTTTTCCTAGTGACCTATATCAGTGGCATAACCACAACTTTGCTCCCGGAGAGGGGTCTATATCTTCAGCCGACTGGATATTTTCTTTTAAAGAACTTTACATTATTCTGAATTTTAAAATAATTTGTATTTATTGAGAAAAATAATATTGAGTTTTGTGTGTTATAAACTTGAAAGTATCCCTAACGAAAGAAAAGTGGAAATTAAATTTAAAAACCCACTGACGGTAGGCTTAACGTTTTCGTATCTGTAAATGTTTTGTCTTTCATATATATTCGATGCAAATCGTTTTTGCAGTAGAAGATAACGTAGAAAATATAAAAAATATTTTAGTCGTATCAAGTGTCTCTTATCTCTTCTTTTTATGGAAGAAGGGTTGGATGTAGACGCGGATTTTAAATGCAATTGAACTGAATCATAAAGGGCATTACAATTTTGTGCCCTATTTATGACGTTCATTGGAGTCCCATTTTATGTGTAATTTCCCTTGAGTGTATTTGCGATTTTGAAATAATCTGATTTTTATCGAGTGTCGGCCTAGTTTTTATTGTGTTAAGTTCATTATTCATAAAATATCGACCTGGTCCTACATTTCATGCATAAAGGCAATTATCTGCTATCGGTGCATGAATATAGGTTTTTACGAACTTTCCTCGGGCATTATCTATCACCTTTCACGGGACACCGAAGAGAAAACTAGTAATGAGAAGCCAGTTAACTCTTTTATTACTGGCCTGTCATTCACTTTGGTGATCGAATATCGAGACATTCTTCTTCACTTAGCAGGGGGCGAAAGAGGACACTTGCAGGTTTATTGCCAAAACGAACGGCACTGTGAAGCGATAGGCCATCGGTACTGCGTGGCAGCAAGCTTTTTGGGTCACAGTCGACCAAACCTCAGATGCACTGCTGACTTGTCATTAGCGATTCGACTACAGCAGCGCTGCCGGCGTCGCGTCGGTGTCGTTAGACACCGTAGACGAAGTCGGCGGCGGCGACGCGCTGCCATGTCACCCGACGTCTCCAGATATCACTATTTTCCGGGCGGTTAAATCACTTCTCCAATCAGGGCGACTTAGAGCGCTTTTTACTAGCACGAAGAACACAGAGCGCTTTATGGCACGCGTATAAAAAGCTCATTAAAAGAGTTTATCTTCCTCAGTAGCTCCTTCCAGATACGAACCTTCGCGCAGTGGGTACACCTAACCGCGCTTTACGAGACATCCAAGAAGGGCCGTTGCCAAGTTTTATAAATATTGGTATACCTTACATAACAAGAATGGGCTATAACGACGGTATAATACATTTTCATTAAATGCACTATAAGCTTAAGATAATGTTCTTTAAAGAATTTTCAGATCGCCGTTGACGCATACTTTTTCTTGGTCGTGTGTTGTTCAAGCACTCACGTTTTTTTCATTGAATTGTGAACAGAACCGACCTCCTGACGTATTAATATCAATTTACTGAGTCGTAATGAAATGTAGTACATAGAAACGTGCTATATGAATTAAATAATTATTTGATGTGTTAGATTACATTTTCATATTTCAGAGTTTCTGTATTAACACGTCTGTGATGTAATCTTCATTAAAATAAAAATACACCTTTTGTGACACGTGGCAATAAAAAAAATAATTTTCGAGTTTTTTCGACTAAAACATTTTATGATTTCTAATTTAAACATTCAATGAAAAACATTTTTAAAAAGTTTCTCAATATGTCAAAGTATAATATAAACAGAAATGAGGTCATTCGAAAAAGCTATACGTTGGTTTATAAACGGTTTCCTTGTTTTCAGGAGTTAAGTCGAAAGAAACTTACGCAATTAAATTGAAAACACGTTGTGGTTTTTCAGGATGAAATAATTTTTTTCATATTGGCTGAAACAAAAATAGTACTTGAAAAACCAGAGCTGTACAATCGAACCGTTAGGAACTGTTTTTGTTTGCCTAAGATATAACTGAGAAAATGTTTTCACGTTAGTTTTTTTTTATTAAAGTAATTCGGGCTGGGTGTCTATTGAATCATTGTTTTGAATATTTTGCAAGTTTATAGAGCTATCTTACCTTTATTGTTCATCATTTATTTGTACTCTTATTATGCGATTTTGTTTGTAATTTTTACACAAGTGCACATTTTTCCTTAATCTAGCCCTCATAGTTCGTATGCTTCTTGAAATACAATTCTAAAATAAAATACATCTGCAAATGTTTGTTTTCTTACCACATTATCAAGAGTATATTTCTTTTTCTTTATCACACCGTTGCTGCTTATAGTTACTCTGCTCTTCCCTTTCTAGGTTTGTGTTTAGTTATTTATTTACCGTGTTAAACTCATTTCTCTTCATTTTTATTCCTTTTTAACTAACCTATTTTTCAGTGCTTCTTCACAATATGAAACTTTTGTCTTAATTTTCTTACATATTTTTCTTTTACGGCACTCATTTGCCCCCTTTCATTTGTGTCTCCTCCACGTTTTAAACAATATCTCCTTCAATACTCGAATTATTTTAATTAATTATCCTTCATAGCTTTGCTTACCCCTGTTGCCCACGCCATTGCATTCTTCCTAAATGTTATAAAGTAATTTCCTATTACTTTCCCTTTCGCTTCTAGGACAAGTATTTTGCAACTCCGGGAGCCAATTAAACGATTCCTGGCTCGCCTTCGCAACATCTTCGAGACGAGAAAGTTTATCAAAGCCCGCATTTCCACTGACGCGGACGGACCCCTTAACTGTGGCCTCTGGAAGAGAAGTTGTGCCAGACAAACAGTGTTGTCTAAATTTCTAATCTGTTTTATGTCTTCGGTTTTCTAGATATCACAGGGGGCACTCAAAGGATTAAGAATTCTCAACGGCAGGTTTGAAGGAAGTGGTCGTAACGTATTTTTGTACTCATAAAGTTCCTAAGAAATGGAATGATGAATTTATTTCATATTATTTTATCAGATAACATGAGAGTAATTTCTTGTTATTTAATATAAAAAATTGATTTTATTTACATTTACGTACTCACTACATTACATATTTGAGATTTATTTATTATATTTGCAATATCTAAGCATATTTTTACTTTCCCGTATGTAATGCTGCGCGAAAAAACACTCTATGTACTCTCTTAATTTTTCGAGTGAAAAATTTCGCTCGAAAGACGATTGAGCTACTGTTTCACTCTTAATAGAGTGAAAACGGCCATCGTTTCACTCATTTTAACTCGATACAAGTGATACAAAATACTCTTTCCGGTCGAGTGAAAAATTCCACTCTCTGATGAGCGGCGATGCTCCCCCCACCAGTGTGATTGCTGCCTCAGTGGGCTCCGTCGGGACATTCCACTCGAATTCGAGTATAGTCAAGAGAGGAGGGGGTGCCATTCTGTTTGTTTCTGAGGTCTATGAATCCACGTGCGTGTTCTCTCGTGTTCTCTGCATTTCTGCGATCGAGTTGTTGTGTGTATTTGTGTTCTGTGTTCTTCATGGTGTTGAATTTGCAGAAGATAAACATAAAAATATGTTTACACGACCGAGAAGAGTGGTGAACGTAGTTATACTGCATGGTATATGATATGTTTCTTGTGTTTTATTGCAATGCATTACTACATAGTAAGAGTGTGGATGCTTGACAAATATAGGATTGTCGGAGAATATAATTATCAAATATAAAGGTAATGTACTAGTTGGTAGTTAGCTGAAAGTATAGATACTTCGATTCCTAAAAGTTATTTGTGTATTTTAAGGTTAGGTATATTGCTAATGAAATTGATAAAATCCCCAGAAGAAACATTTTTTTAATAAAGTGTGTAGTTTAATATAGTTGTATTGTAGCCACGTGATACATTGTGTAAAGAAATATTCCAGTAGCACATAATGATTCAATCAAGTGTTTATATGATTAACGTAAATGAATATTATTTCAATAATGTTCTGACTGTTGTTTGAAAACTTTTTATGCACCCTGCAGGAGGTGGAATGGAGCCTGAACATATAGTACAATATTATGTGGGAACAACATGACATCAAATTATAATATTCCCAATATTCACAGAACAAAATATTTTAATAGGTATGTTGTCATGATTTGTAGCATTTATAATTTATGCAGTCATCATAAATAGAAAAAGAGATGTATTGTTATGAACAATATAATGTGTGATAAATGATTGTCAACAAGCCTCCGATGTTTGTTAATGGACTTGTACTATTTTAATTTTCACCAAGACTAAGCATAACTATTTCATCAGGTTATGATACAGTTGAATCTTTTGACAAATTTATGAACAGATTTAACAAGGAATATTTCTACAAAAATACACATGTTGATGATGCAACATGTATGTTTGGAGGATGTTATAAATGGTTGTGTATTAGGTGTGCTGGATGAAGAATCACACGATAAAACTTGTTTTGAGGTTTGTACATGTTACTTCAATTATATCTGAGTAAACAAGAAATAAATAAATCGTTTAAATAGATTGTTAAAAAATGGAAGTCTCAGTAAGTAATTATTAATGTATAAAGTAAAAAAAGATTTTAGTTTGCTAATTTATTGTTTAAATTTTGTTGAAATACTTATAAATATGTAACTCCATTGTATACCTACATTTGATAATTTACAAAATTAAAATATGTACTATGAATAATTAGTAATAATAAGTAAATGAATTTGCAAAAAGTGCCTACATAATTCTAAGAAATATTTTTAAATTTTTTTCTAATCTTTTTTAAAACTTTTATAAATCTGTTACTTCATTAACATTGAAATTAAATTTGAAAACATCAACCTAACTCTTAATTAATAATATATTGAAAGCTCTTCTACAGTTAAAATATCAGATTTTCAGTCAGCGTGGTCCGGTGATGCAAGGGCTCAGCTTCCGAACTCAGTGTTTTACTATCAGTGGGCATTTTTTAGTAAAAAAATATTAGTTATTTGAATATTTGAATACCAAATTGCTTATTAGAAATTTATTTTAAAATATTGATTTAGTGTTTTTTTTTTAATAAATGACTTTCTTGCTACATTCATTTTCTGGTTTATTTAGTATAAATACAATATCAATTAATTGTCATTAGTAGAAATTAATGTCATGATGTTTAGCCAGGACCTATATAGCATAACTCTTTAATCTTTTAAACCAGGGATTCTAAACTTAGTATCGGTAGGTTTGTAGAGGCCACATGAACAACTTCTAAAACAAAATTTGAAGTTTCAGTTTGTTCACAGTTTGTCTATGCTATCAAGATCACACTTTTTCTACTACATTTATGTGTGAAAAATGTTCTATTGATGGTCAACATAAAAAGTATGTACTGCAAGAAGATCAGTTGGGATCCATAGGCTCACCAATGTAATTAAAAATGTTGATGATTAAGATTATATATTTTGTTTCCTTTAATCATAATCTGTAATTAGAGGATCCAATTACCCATTAAATCTGAACAGACAATCAGAGGGAAAACCTTACATAATATGTGATTATTTAAATTAAGCTTGGGACCTAATTTATGTTGGAGGGTACACTCTTTAAAAATTGAAGAATGTCCACTACTGAGTATTATCTATTTAAATGAATAATGTATAATTATACAATGTTTCAAAATTCTATTGTATTCTGATTCTTTTCAGTTAAGAGGTGTTAGTGGTGTTCAAGCCATTTTACTTATTGATGCAATAATAATGGATATAATAATTTCAATAAGTTTATTAAAAGAATCTGCATCAAGACTTTTCCAATTACTTGGTCACCGAGCAATTTCTGTTTTTCATGGAAATCTCCTCTAATGAAAGTGTGAACCTAAGGGAATTAATTTCTTGCATTATGCACAAGTTCTTCTGAATTGTGGCCCTGTTATCAATTAGTAACACATTAGAAGGCAATTGACTTTCCGACAAGTTGGAATGTTTTGTGTGATAAGTCAATAACTGCCCAACAGGCATTGTGAGATTTTGTTTTTATACAGATTTGTTGATGACATTGTTATGTTCACATAATTTCAGGAAAAAAAGTATTTAAAATCATTACATTTATTGTAATTATTATTTGAAGACACTGTTGTATATTTTTTTGTTTTTCCAATTAATTTTGTGTGCTCACAATTTTGCATAAGTATTCTTTTAAGGAATATATGTTACAGTTCAACATGTTTCATTATGCTTTACTTGGCTAAATAAAACAAGTGAATATTAAATATTTTATAATACTGTTGTGATCAACTTTATTTCCAGGCATGTGCTAATGTTAGTACGACATTGCTATTTAAGCAGCTTGTAGTGTGTTATTTTATTCAACATCGGTGCAGATGGTCTTGATGAATGTTCTGTATACCTTAATGACCAGACGTTTGCAAAATTTATAAGCTTTGAAGTCTTGTACACACACACACACACACACATAGTCACTCTCTTATTGCATCAAAAATTTAATGATGGATTGTACTATCGATAGCACATGCTTAGCATAACCAATTCCTATAAAAATATCCTAAATGTGACAATGTGACAATATTTTGTTTCTTTGTAACACTTACAAGGAATGTAATGATTGACCTGTATTAATCCTGTATTATATAAATTTGGTGGGTAGAATGGTCAGGTTGATTGAGAACAGCTCCTTTTTTTTTTTATTTATTTATTTTAAGACAACTTATTTAATCTGTTTGCCATTTTGTCCAAACTTACTGTACCTCTTTGGAGATTTATTTAGAAAAAGAGAACTATTCAAAGTGAATATTAGAACCTCCAACGTCTATAGTGTGTGTGTTTATATCCTTACTGTTTCTTAGGTCAACACATGATAATTTAAGATGAGTATCATTGTTTTTCATGATCTGTGTTTCTTACAAATGAGTATCCTCTTGCTGTTTCTTTGTAAAGTCATGTCATAACTTATTATACCTTTTGATTATGTACCAGTTTACATGACATGTTTATTATAATAAAACTATGTAAATTACATGTAAACTAATGTAATACAAAAATGATTACTAATGATGATTACGCACATAATTAAAAGTTATAATACAATATGACATGACTTTAAAAACTCCTTATGCTCACCAGGCCATTGTAGCTGCTTTTAAACAAGTAATTTCCTATTCATACATATAGATTTGACACCAATTTAAATGGAGTTTATAGATGCAATTTCACCAATAGTTATTTTTTTAGTGTTTCTTCTATATCACATTGCTGTTTCTTTATTTTAGATCATGAAAGTGTGGTTAAGTTATTTTTCATGTTATGTATCACTTACAAATTCCCAAATATTACATATCTTTAAATGCTGCCTTAAAATTAATATATATTTCCATACTAAACAATATGTAATTTTGACAATTTAAATATGGGGTTAGATACCATTCCACTCGAAATGGATGCCAGATATACTCGATTTAGAGGGAAAATACAGTCTCTGGAGAGTGGTCGTAATTCACTCTAATCGAGGGAGCGCGTCGTCTGCCGTCGAGTGAATCATTTCGCTCGAAGACGGTAGTGAAATCCACTCGTTTCGCGAAGTTCAATTCTAGCTCGAAGGGTGAGTGAAAATTCACTCTAATCGAGTTGAATTTCACTCGCAGAAATTAAGAGAGTAATGCTGCACGAAAAAACGGTGAATTTTCGGCAGAAAAAATCATTCCCGCGCCGTGATAACGAAAAAGTGGATAAAACCAGTTGCTAAATCAAAAATCTCCTCTAACACGTGGTATATCCAGAATCCCTGATTTGTGCGTCCTTCATACCGAAAAACCAATGGAAAGCAAAACCGTCCGTCCGTCCGTCTGTCAGTCTGTCAACAATACTAGCGCCTAAACCATTAATACGAATTTTTCCTAAATAGATATTCCCCGGTCGATCTGGTTCCACTCGAGGCGCCGCGATTTTGAAAAAAGTTTCTTCAAAATTTGGGGGTACTTTACATGAAGCACCCCAGACGTTTTCAAAATTTTCTCAAAAACGAATCCAAATTTTTTCTTTACATTTCTTATGCAAAAGAGTAAAATACAGTTATTAAGGTGACTTTGGTTTGATTTTAACGGTTAACTCTGAATTTTAGAAAATTGCAAAATTTTGAATTTGTTTGACGCCATCCTACAACTACAAAATTGCAGGTGGAGATTTTTCCTCTAAATAAAATTTGTTCTCCAAAGTGAGTTCTTTGGTTAAGGTCATGTACATTTTTTTTTAATATTTCAGCAGTTTTCGCGAAATATTGCGTGCAATATGTGGAATTTTAAAAAATTACAAAAACAACATTTTTCAAAAACGGCTCCAAAATTTTTCTATAAACTTTTGGTAAAGATAGTGCCTAATGTACTCTTTTAGATGACATAAGCGTTAAACGACACTGCTCTATTCTTTTGTTTCTTCAACAGCTAGTAGGACCCGGCAATCGTCGTTCTGCCCTTCTCTCCCTCTTTCCCCTTCCGTCCCCCTTTCTCCCACTCTCTCTTGCCTGTCTCTCTCTCTCTGTCCCTGTCTCAGTCTGATTGGCTCTGTGTGTGTGGCTCTCTCTCTACCTTCTCTCTGTCCCTCTCATTTACATTTAGTTGAAGATTCTGCACGTCTCTGAGCAATGAGGTAATATCGAGAAGCGCAGGACCAGCAAAAATGTAATAGAAAGTTCGTGAACGACTCGTCCTGTAGATTACGGTATCAGAAACGGTTTTTTTGAGGCTTTCGGCCTCAAAAGTTTAGTTGTTAATGCACTGGATTGCTTTGTTTAGGTGCTAGTTAACGATATAAATTCAAAATGCTGCCTAGTCTTGCAGGTTGCATTTGACATGAAATATTTAGTTCCGTTCTTCAACGCCATGTAGTGTAGTTACTACAGAATTAACCGCACATAAACTTCTCGGTGGAAATACTTCCTAGAAGTGCCAACATTCATGGAGATCAATCATACGGTGTCGGAGTTTACTTCTTCTATATTTAGTCAGTCAAAAATTAAATTATTTGGACTTTTCTCTCACGTTAATATTTACATTGGCGACGATTTGTTCATATTATTGTATGTATGAGTGCAAAAGTGCTTTAAATAATGTCAAGTAAAGTTTCTCGAAAACTCAACTGTTTTATGTGAAAACTAGCTGACAGTTTCGCATTTTCAGAAATTCTCAAATGCCATTTTTCTCAAAAATGACTCCAAATTTTATCTTCAAACATATCGAACGGATAATGCTAATTGCACACTTTAATATGACGTAAAGTTCAAATTGAGGTATTTTTTGTTTTTTCAAAAATTACACAAATGTAATTTTTTGACAGATCTCTCACACCAATAATACGCACATTTCCAGCAATTTGTTAGCACTTTTGTATTTATGAGTTAATGTGCTTCAAATGAATTCAAATGAAGTGTTTCGAAAACTCAAGACGTTTCTGTGAAGAAGAGCTTCAAATTTCGCATTTACAGTAATTATGCGCCATTTTCTTTAAAACGGCTCCAAATTTTTGAAAGAAACTTTTCAATTAGGCACTAATTATATTTCTGTTCTACTATTAGAAACCGAAAAAATAAGAAAATGTAAAAAAAAAATCGAAATTTTAGCGGCGATAGATAGCTGCTGGCAAGAAAATGTGACAAGTCCGAATAGCTAGCTGAGACCAAAGGAAATAAAAAACTAATACGAGAAAGTCTTTGCCATACTGTAGCGTCACTAGTTATTTGTTGTAAATGAGGGGGGGGGATCTCAAGCGTTGCATAATTATTTTGGGGGAGTTCATGTGCACGTTACGGGTGCATTACAGAGGGGGGAAAGGGTATTCAAAGTAATCTACTCAATTTTTGGACGGCTCCTAATATTAACATTACAGACGTCTTTATACAGGGCATTTATGAGTATAATACTTCAAATTATTTTCAGTAAAGTTGCTCGAAAACTCTTCATTTTTCAGTGAAAATGTGCTCGAAATGGCGCAGTTTCGAAAACGCTCAAATGGCATTTTCTCAAAATCTTCGCCAAATTTTTAAATGAAAATTTTCGTGTATGTCCAATTTTCACTCTTCTATAATATTCTTAAAGTTGTATTTCAATTTGAGTTTTATGGGACCGAAAAATTGGGAAAATGAGAAAAATGTACTTTTGATGCCAATAGATGGCAGGAGGGAAGAGGTTGAGGCAAAAACGGAATGATAACCTATACGGAAGAGAATAGGAAACTAACTATTACGAGAAAGTTGTGTCGTAATGTTGCATCACTTGTTATTATTTCCATTGGATACTTGGTCTCGGAAATTGTACTTCTGTAAAGTGTATTTGTGTTTGTCATATTCATTATTAGTTAATGAAATATTTTATATGCAAATATCGAAACAAATGAGTTTGTTCTAACGTAGTCAAAGCAAGTAATTAATGTTGCTTTGGACACATTTTGACAGTAAAGATCACACTATCTCGTGTAACTTTAGACGTTTATCAACACTGATCATTAATATCGTGTATATACATGAAAATTGATTTCTCTCTGTCTCCATGTTAATTTGTCTAGTATTATTACGTCACCAGAAAGTGAATTCATGATGAGATTGTATTTGCACGTAATTTCTGCATTATCGAGCGCCGCTCTATGAAAATTAGTTTCGTGCGCGGATGTTTTCACTGTTAGAAGAGTTATCGTGAGGACGTACTGAGAACACGTTTTCCAGTAACGTCTGGAAATTTGTTGAATTGGATTCTTCTCCCTTATTTTTCAAAAATAAGTTTTGCATTGTATTATTGTTATGTGGAAGTAACTGTAAAGAGAAACTAGTATATTATGTACAAGTAATGGATTTTAAAAGAACAATGGAAGCTAAAGTTTTCTTATTACACATATTTATAATATTCATGAGAAAGCTGAAAAATTCCCAGTAAACTTGAGCAGGAATATTATTTTCTTTCAAAATAACTCCGGGAAAATAAGTTACGTTCGCTTAAACAAAAACAGGTTTTGACCCTTTGTCGTAGAAAATGACTTGGAAACTCAAACTCGCGAAGAGAAGTTCTTGTTCAAGATGAAGACTTCACTTGAGGCATTCGTTTTGAGCAAGGCTCGCCTACACGGCCTCCGCCAACTCACTCATCTCGCTTCGGCTAATGGCGACATCCCCGGCGGTGAGGTCCTCGCCGGCGAAGTGCCACTCCCGACATTATCTTCCCTCTCGCGAACTTCACAATTGTACTCTACTGTCGCATTCTGATTGTTCCCTGTACTTCGTCGCCAAATTAATGAACGCATTCGAAAGTTTCGTGATACTTGAGACAGAACCAAACTTGTGACACTTGGTAATAACTGATACCCCTCTTGCTGGTGAGTAATTTAATCAAGACGAAGCACGAATTGTACGCATTTTACAAGTGACGTGCTCAGGAGTTACAGGCCACAGTGCCTGAATTTTAATGGATTCAGAAAATTATTAATTTATTTAGTGTCTGCAGTTTATTACGCGTGCACAATTACATGAATAAGAGATTTCAGAATTATGTATATAATGCCTAGAAAAAAGTCCTAAGTTAAATTACTTGGGGAAATATTGAAAATATGAAGTCCCACCTTTGTATCAGACAGCTTTAAAATATTAAATTTACTGGAATAAGAGTGCTCAGAACTTGTAGGTAATAGTGCCAATATATTTAACTACCTGTGCCGTTCTCTCCATATCGTTCGTCGAAGCCCTCGAACACATGTGCTTCTGTGTTTGGCAGGGACGCTTCACATGAGCCGCCTCCGCATTCTGCAATCCGCCGCCTCTTCTTCCGGGGCCTGTAAATTCCGTCTCGGAGCAGTTCGCTGAGCCACTATTGGGCGGGAATGCGTCGCCGAGTAATCCTTTAATCCGCTTCTTAGCAAAGGGACGCGCTGCGCCGCCCGTAATCACGGCTCAGCGAACTGCTGCCCCCCGCTCCCACCTCCATCGCCACGACCCCCTTCAACGTCCCGGCTGTCCCCGCCGCTTCAACCGCCCCCGCCGCTTCTGCCACCCCCATCGCTCCAGTTACTTCCGCCCCCTCCACTCCAGCCGTTTCCACCACTCTCGCCAAGTTCGCCGCCGCCGCCTTCACCTCTAACCTCCTGTGCCTCCACCCCCACCCGCGCGGTCCTCGCCCCACCCCCGGCAACCGCTGCGGCGTGTTTGAGTGCCTGCATCATAACCCGCTTAGGGCATGGCTCATTAGGGGGGAGGGCCTCGTCGGGCCGGGCGACGACGCTGACTTAGACGACGGTTTTAGGGTTGAGTTCCGGCGACTTTTCTGAAAGACCTAGTGCCTCTGCGCTACTGGCACGATGATATTTCTATAATTTGCTTGGAAATTCTCCTTTCAAAATATAGCTATGATCACCTAATTTTCTCCCATTTTTACTATCTGGTTTCATTTTTTTGGGTCAGATTTTATGGAAATATTCGATGTACTAAATTGCGTTTAAAAGAAAGACATTAATAATAATATGAAGACTACCATGTACCACTCTTTAGAAATACACTAATTTGGATTAGATGTCAACATTCTTCAGCTTCCGCGATGAATGTCCAAATGATTATCGTAGTTTATTTGAAATTACCAGGGTTGCCATTGTTGACTAGTTTTTGCCTTCTCATCCTATTCTCTCCCCTCTTTTTTGACGTGTTTTTCGTAGCTTTCCTGGCGTAAGTCCATGAGAGCAGCAAAGCCATTCGACCGCTTGTCCCATGTGTGTTCGAGATTACTGGAAGTGTGAAAAAGACAATAATAGTCATATTCTCGCCAGTTCTACTTCATTCTTAACTAGCTATGTTTTTGGTGCAATGCATATACATTCTGCAATTATGTGTCGTGATAATTTTGAGGATATTCGTTTCATAGTTACAGAAACATATATTGTAGGACGAAAATTATATTAATGATGGAGAGTTCAGGGTCTTGTGCTCTAGTTCTCTGCTTTGCATTACAGAAACGAACTTCCTTTATTTCTGACCTTGTTTGCGTTGTAGAGACAAGGATCAGAACGGAAATTTCTGGCTAAGTTCCAGATCAATTTGGGGAATTTACTGCGATGTTAGAAACAATGAAATCAATGACCGACTTGTTTTGCGTATTCGTTGCACTTTGTGTGATGAATACTGCCATCCGTGTTAATCTTCACTGATAATCATGAGATTCGGATATTGAATCTAAACGAGAATTTTTAGGCGCGATAACTTCTCGTTTACTTTTCTGTCCTCTTGATTTATTCGTTTCACTTCGCCCATTCTCACAGTTCAGAAAATGTAATTCAGAGATTCAGATTCATTAATTTCCCAATAAATAAACGTGCAAGCGAGACAAACAATGAATTCTATTCACTTTGTAAAAGATGTCATTATGTCTGAACCTTCAATGAAACGTGCCAAGTGGGAAGGGGTTTGACAAATGTGCACTCAAAAGCGTGAAGAAGGAAAGAACTGGGATTCCAACTGTCTGTCGTAATTTAATGTAACCGTAATCCCAACTAACTCATGTGGGTTGTGTTCGCGAAAGTATGATAGTCAAGAGAGATGTCCAGTCCAAATGTATACATGCATCTCTGACGTACGCCATTGCCCAATTAATTCGAATGAATAATCCACGGTTGTGGTAACTAGAGAATTTTATTCCATTATTGGTGTTTTATACACATACACACAAACATTTTTTTGAGTAGTAAAAACGCATTTTTCTTTTTTCGCCTATAAGATTCTCAATCTGATTTTAAATGTGATTCTTTTTACGCATTTCCATACTCTTACCTCTTTTCACAATATTGCGTTGAGAATTTGTGTAGAAGGATATAATAACTTGCAAAACGTTGTAGTACGTTTCTATGCTACTTTGGTATCGAGCAATATGTAGAATTCTGTTTTCCTTTCTGCATGACGACGAATGTTTCGAAAGAATCTTCCTCACACTTTCCGTCAAAAGCTCCTCCGAAGTGTCCTCTTATCCTCACAACCTCTTTTCCTTTGGCGTCTAGAGGTCACAAAATTAGCTGCGTCAGAGTTGCTTTTCATCCGGGCGTATTTTCCTCTTATCGCCGTGATGTCCGCCGTAGTGTCATTAAAACAAGTGATATGTCGTCGAATAAAATATTACTGTACGCAGATTGGCAAGAAAGTAGCTAGTCTCGAGAAGTCTCTTTCTCTCTCTCTCTATCTGCCTTCTGCTTTTTCCTCCGAGCATTTTCCGTGCCCCTAAACGCGACTGCACTAGTCTCTTCGTCGTGTCACGTGTCGTTTATTTTCAGCGAGAGCCATATTTTTCCGAGCGCGACCCAAATGAAACTGGGATCTATCGCGCGCGTGTGCTTCATAGCCCGTGATCTCCCGTCGGAGAGAAAGCGCCGTACCTCAGCTGCCACCATCAGCCCTTTTAAACGTCCTACACAGATATCAAATGCATCACTATAATGCGTATGGCATCATTGAAAGCAGTGCAGAAATCTAATTTATCTATTTACGTATCGTGAGAAGTACAGTGGGAGAGGTAAACGATTTGTAGTCATTGCAAAAACATAATCATGCGCATGTTACTTCACGTACGGGCGTGACTCATGAGGGAGGATAAGACTTGTCTTGGGAACAATGCACGGTACTTTACTTCCAGAACAGATTTTGTTGGGGATCTCAAAGATGTGGAGAGGGTGGTAGTATGCCACAGACACTGAAATGATGGCGTTGGATGTGCAGAATGCCAGAATGGCGCCACGTTGTGGCACACTTGTGAGAGAACAGAGACGACATGGCAAAGGTTTTGTAAAGGATGGTGTGAGGATGTAGGGGGGAGAAGGGGATGGCGACCGTGAGAGCGGACCTGCATTAATTCAGCGTCACCAGTCGCCCGGGAGCCCGCCTCCGCCACTGCCACTTTATCTCGCGACTGGCTTCATTATACGAGATGCGAGCCTGTGTTTTATGGTGTCTGTGATAAACTCCTGTCCGCTCTCGCTGCTCTTTTCCCGCTGTGGCCCAGTGCGCTCTGCTGCGCCGACGCTGGCGACGTTGCTTAACGACTCACCGATGAGACGCACAGGAAAAACGGACCTGGAGGCGGGCGGATATCCCTGCCTCTCTGACGTTCTCTCCACAAATTCAGTCACTTACTCTGCGATTTACTTGCTCTACAGCTGGATAATAAACTCCAAAGGAAATTGACGTGTGCATCGGAATGGTTTTTTTTGGTATTGTCAATATCATTGTTCGATCTCGTACAGAGAACGCGCTAAGACAAATCTTGGCTAATGGAAACAGTGTTGCTGAAACCATGTGTTGCTAGTATTGTAGACTCACGATTCAAACTCAAGCACTCATGATCCAATTCTCTTTGCTGACATGTAGCGGCTCAGCCTCTTATTGCCTCTGTATCCGCAGCAACTCTGACCGGCAGGTCCTAGGAATCGTTCCGTTGATGACTGATTTTCGACTCAAGATACAGCTTGATCGAATTCAGCCGCTGTCTGGAAGATAATTCTAGTGACCAACTGTTCTGATCAGTAGTTTTACGTGGTTTCTCCCATTATTTCCTGGCGAGTCCCGGAGCAGTATCCTAACAAAGGGCTACCGGCATCACGCGATCTTTCTTTCCTCTTCCTTGTTCTATCCTCTCCCGTGACACACTGTTACTCTTGCATACATTATACTGCCACACGTGTCTGGAGACCAGTCGGTAGCTGCAGCGGTACCCCGATAGAAGAGGAAATCCCTTTACGTTGGCGTGCACGTTGGCGATGGATCTCACCGCCAACATACACGTAGTCAACGGCACCTCCCGGGATAAAAACATCACTAAAAAAAACGGAACTATTAGGACACAGTAATTGGCGTTCCTGGAAACATCAATCAATCAATCAACCTGTGCTGACATGTTCCTTGCATATCTAGTTCTCTTCCTTCAATATTACTACGAAATTATTCACTTCATTTATTTGGTGTAATAGACAGAAAAAGTCGACTTAAACATCCGAAATCGCTATTACAGAAACTTTTGCAGCGAATGGCACCCGCTGGCAGAAATGAAGCTCGTGACTTTCGGAGCATCTAAGCATATTGTAGTTACGCCTTCACCTGGATCTCAAGCTGTCAATTACGTCTACATGAATATGACTGCCTCGGCTCCTATGATTACCGGCTCAACTACTTTGGGACGTCTGAGGAACGAAGAGAACGTATATGAGGCTAAGGCTACTGATGTTCAAAGGAAAAATACTCAATTTCGAACGAGCGGCACGTTTTCGTTGTGAGTCGTAATGTGGAAGAGAGAAAATACCTTTTAGTTCAAAAGCGTCACTTTATTAACTCTTTATGATTGACTGAACTTTCTTCATAAACGTTGCAACATCTTTCAGTCACAGATTCACATAGTAGAGCTCTGGCTTTAGAAGCTAAATTTTAAGAAAATAATAAACGAAAACAATAATTTATTTTTACTGTAAAATAAATAAATACATTTTTAAATTTGAGCGTTCTTTATTGAAGCTCGTATTGACATTCTTCTTTTGGAAGATTGAACAATTAGAGGTAAACTTAGAGGTAAATTCACAGTGGTGATACATACGGCATACGGAATTGAATTACAAACTTAGAAAAATCAGTGATTTCAAATGATCAAGTTTTGAGATATGGATATACCATTTTATATTGGGCTCAGGGCGACAAGCGCCCTGAATCTAGGCCACTGTTTGCTTGCTAACACCACCACGCGGAACATTACTTGCTACCTCACAACTTCCATCCCCTTTTCTTCCGCCCCCATTCATTACCCCTTCCTTTGACGTTATCTAAGCCCGCATCTGTGCTTGCGTCCTCGCTGCCGTCGTCGTCGCTGCCGTCGTCGCCGCTGTCGCCATCGTCGTTGTCGCGTCCACAGAATGAGGCGCTGTGACGAGAGTCGCCGTCGTGCGCTGACGAGGCGACAGTGTAAGCTGCGCGGAAAGAGAGCACGCATTCTGCGCCGGGATTGCATGACGGGATGGCGCCGCTGGCGAACACGTCCCGTGCGTGATACGATCTGCGCCACACTTGACAC
This sequence comes from Acheta domesticus, assembly GCA_031308135.1. Lineage (NCBI taxonomy): Eukaryota > Metazoa > Arthropoda > Insecta > Orthoptera > Gryllidae > Acheta > Acheta domesticus. The sequence goes on along the minus strand of JAHLJT010009436.1, from coordinate 128,509,556 downwards.
AAAACAAGGAGGATGTGTTGGGCAATGATTGGCTGCAGAATGCTCAAGCGTGCTGCTGGGATTTAATCGGGTTTTTACTTTTTTTTACGTAATAAACCATATTATGGTTCATGATAAAATTCCGTATGATGTGCAAACGGTAGATGCCGCATTTATTTCATTTGAGATGGCTTGATATTGGTTTAGTTTTACAAGACGTGCTACTGCTACTTCGTAGATTCTAATAGGAAGTGCTTTGGATGAGATACAGAATTTAAATGCTATGCATTGTCATTTATTTTGTTGGCACGATTTTCAAGAAAGAAGAGTGTATATTTAAAAATTACCTCTTAAGAAGTATGGCCACTTCTTGCTTCTTGATAACAAGGTTTCAGAAACCTATTGTAATCGTGGAAGAATCTGGAACTACCCCATTAATTTGAAGAAGATTTTCTCGTCTTGCACGTGACTGCAAGTACTGAAGAGCCAAAGGGATCACTTCTCTATTTCTAGCATTGCATCATTGTTTAGAAATTTTGAGAGACGTGAGGGGCAGATGTATCATTTTTCTTGAAATCTTTCAATACTCATTCCACATTCATTTTCTTTACACGAGTTACATATTATGTAATAAAATTTCAGTATGAAAAATTACGTTTCTAGTGTATTACAAATGATATTTTTAAATAATTGTCAAAGCTCTACTATAAAATGCGCTATTCCCACCCCGTACGCAGGACGTGGATCCGCGCCTGAGAGAGGTCGTCGGTTTTTCATGCGCTGGTGGGTGGAGGGCAGCGATAGCAATGGCGAAGGGTGAGGGGTGGGGCGGAGCAGGGCGGGGCGGGGCAGGGCGGGACGGGGCAGAGCGGGACGGGGCGGGGAGAGGCGAGGCGGGGCGGGTTGGGGCGGGGCAGGGGCGAGGCGGGGCGCGGGCATGTCGCGTGCGCCCCGGGGGACGGTGCGTGGGCGGGTCCCGCGGGGCGTCGCGGCGCCAGCGCCGGCGCCGTCCGCAAACACCCGCTCCCAACGGAGGCGCCGCGTCGCACCGCGCGGGCTGTTCGTCGTCTCATCGCGTTCCGTCCCGACCCGACCAGACGCCGCCCCACCCAACTCGACCCAGCCGCCTTCGCTCGCAGCCCGTCGCCACCGCGGGATCATTCCGCTCCCCCCTCTTTCGTTCACGCCCTCGTGCCGCTCGCTGCGCGGTTGTGGCGTTGATAAGTTCGACCGTGTTGTTGGTGAATGCCGATGCGGATTGTGACCCCGGATATTGAGGGTTTTTCTGATTGTGTTATTTTTTACGTTGTGGAGATTGTCAATTTATAAATCATATATCGAATGTGTAGCTATGCATTGAATTACACTCGTAGCTTGCTAGTAGCTCTTCGTCTGAAGTATACCGTCATGTACCGGAAGAATTTACAGAAAAATAATTACAAAAAGTGATTAGCATTTTAATATTCACTTCCTTGCGAGAAGAGTAGAGTGCTCTTCGTTATCGAACTCGCGTCTTTGTTTCTTGATGAGTTGTACGTTCTTCGTATCGTCCAAGTTCTATTTCCCAAATTTTAATAATGATTATCAATTGCATTTTTAAATTTCAATTCAATTTGTACGTATTTATTGGAGTAGAAATGCCTAATTTATTTTTCCATTATTAAAAACAGATTTCCAAGTTCTCTTTTTCTCTTTCCATTTTTGCGAGAGAAGTTAATGGATACAATTCAATACGGAGTATAATTGCAATACTAAAGAGTATTGCAATTTTTTGCATGGTTGTATTATAGAATTACATAACTTCCTTTTGTTCAAAGAATTAGTTAAATAAATGTATAACTGTTGTGAGTCTAGAAAATTTAGTTTTCAACATTTTACCAAGTGAATGCGTCTCCTTCGATCCAGTGAATGTCATCTTATGTCTCATAGTATTTTTCATACTAAATACTTCATACTAATAAGTATGATTTATAAATAATATAAACAATTGAATAAATATTTCAAACTAATAAGAAAAGAGAAAAAATGCATTTTTTTTCTTTTTCAAAATAACGTGAATAGCTTTGCATTCAAGATTTTTTAACATTTAAGAATGAATAGTGAGTAATGAAGCCCAAAATATACTCTCATTTCTGTATATGGAGGTTGGAATTTAATATTATGCGTGGTTGCGTTTGAATTAGAGGAAATCATTTATTAAATGTTCACTCTTTGGCGTGGCTTTTGTGCCGATTTTGTGTTGCAGAGAATTTTAAAAAATGTTAATTTCATTTAGATAATAGATATTCGACAAAAACAAAGACACGCACTATTTCTCCGATCCATATATTACCATTCATGTTTCCCCTTGTTACTGTACTCACGAATTCACATAAAAACCCTCGTGATGAAACATTTACTCAATAACCGCACCCATACTGAATGGCTATTCTTTTCCAAACGCTGCACTTAACGTAGTTTTCTGCTACATTGTGGTTTCCATAGTGACGCTCTATTGCACTCGCGATAACGATGGAAATGCGCAGTGAGACGCGTCCTCTTTGTTGGTTTTGGCCGGCGTCGCTGTCCGCGCTGCTTCCCTCCCGCCATTGTTCCGCGTTTCGGCTCGCGATAGCGCCGCTCGCTGGTGGCGCCGCCGCCGTGACAGCCGAACCTCCACCCGGGGCCTGAAGCGGGCACCTGAAGAGGCCTGCGCGAGGCGCAGGACAGTGCTTGCTCTCACTCCTGTGCTCAGACCGGAGTGTTGGATGATTGACCGCCGAAGGCCATAGTATAATGAATATGTTTTGTATTATTTCTTGTATGTCCTAAAATTAATATAACTATTTTCGTCTATTTGTTCATAATATTACTATTTACAATTTGTGTTAATTATCTCATTTTGCGTGTACATAATTTTTATTTAAAATGTGAAGTTAAAGGAGAAATCATTGCCTTTCAAAATTATGTTTATATACATTACTATTGGCAAATGGCAGCAAAAACTGCTCTTTTATTGAGCGGCGCATTAAAATGATTAAGAAAACAATTCTTTACTTTGTTTGCGATGTAACTACAACCCGATTTTGGGCATTGGAATAAGATCCATAGAACTGCCAGATCCATTTGAGGTCAAAAGTGGGAGACATTATGGGATGGGAATCAGACAACTGCCTTGCAAGTGTCGGTTCCCCTACAGTTTTAGATCTAGGATACACCACAGATATAAAACAAACTATGGTTGTTTCGTCATCCTGTACGAAGCACTAGATTCAGTGTATATAAGGCAAATAAAATAAAATTGTAACGGTGCCCTTGAAATGCTCTATGGACAATTGTAATTTATCATATTAAGACAAAATAAATGACTTTTAAGAAATTCTAACGGAGAGTTCTGGATCCTCATAAAAATCATAAAAACAGCGGGTGTTTGCATTATGTGTACACGTTAGAAAAGAAAACCGAGGAAAAGACAGCCACTCACGTTCTCAACCCGTCCCCGCCCTCACCTCTTCGACGGGGGCGGCGGGTACGGCGTCGTCTGCGACGCCGGCGCTACGTAAAGGCATGCAAATGAGATGCCTCAGACTTTACGCTAACATGGTTTTGTTTATTAACGGTTTCCTTTGGAGCCCGCGGCAGCGCGTAACCTACACAAAGAGAAGACAACGAACGCTCTCGCGGAAGACACACAGCGCCGCCGTAGTCTTCACAGGAGCGCTGCGCCGTGAGCGGGCGGGCGAACCCCCGTAGGCTCGGCGCTCGGCGCGAAGTACTACTGCTTGTGCTCGTTCTACAATTTTCCTTTGTCCCGTTCTGAGCGCCTGCTTCGGAATTTTAAAGCTGAGTTTCCTCAAAGTTATTCCAAGTTTTGAGCCCGGCGTTTTCGTGCTGAGTAGTTGTTGGTCATCCCAGAGCTCTTGAAAATATTTATCTTGTGTATTCTCGCTACGGAGAGTGATATTTGTTCTTGATGCTATGGGTGAGAGAAGCACTCGTGGTGTTCCATGCTGGCTTCCAGATGTTTGTGAACTCTTAAGCGGGATGCTATTTTATCTACAAAACATTATGACGTGTGAGTCGGATGACTGCAGTTTCCTTTTCCATTTGGTTGTTCCTCATATTTGCATGTGAATGGCATGTCGTATGTACGCAGTTTCTAGAACAACTGTAATATTTATTTTAAGATTGGCTCTCACAAAATCCATCTCCATTGTTATTTTCCCCATTCTAAGTAATAACTGTTCTATTAATTCGGTTCTGAGAGTAGATATTAACAACATAGGAACTAGTAATTTCTATGCAAATGAAACATTTCTCGTTTGGGAACTCTAAGAAAATAGCATTCTTCATCATTCGTGAAAGGTTTTTAATTAGTGGGCAAATCTAATACGTTGTTAGAATAATAGTTGTAAAACAGCCATTATAATATGGAAATGTATTTTAAAACTACCAAGTTTAATCTCAAATTCATTTGCAACATAAAAATGTATAATAAATCGCGATTTGTGTGAATATCATTCATTAACAAAATGAATAAATTTCATCTGTCTCAATAATATTCTTTATTTTCGATATTTAGCATTTGTTAATGGATAAATTAAATGTTAATTAGGTGCAGAATTCTTTTAAATTTTATTCAGGGATATAACAAAGAGTTGACGGGTGTTTCTTGAATTTAATTACATTTTCTGCCCCTATGACCTTACTTTGTGTCCAAGTCGAAATATTCTAATATTGTCTAACAATGTCAATCCGTTGGGCGAGAAGTTTCAATGCGTAACAAATCTAATATGGGAGCAATTTGTGAAATCTCTTTACGTTTCTTGAGAAAATGTCCAAAAGAGAGATGTGTAGAAGCAAGGCTTAGCTGTTAGTCCCCATCCCCTCGGGAAGCAAGGTGTCGACGTGCGGGCTGGCGGGGTTGCGTAGCGAGGAGCGCGCTATGCACTGGGTGAGCGCGTGGCCGGGCGGCCGCGGTGCGGTCGCCGCTGGAGCGACGGCAGCGGAGGCGTCTGCAGCGACGGCGTCGGCGGGGGCCGGCCGGCGAGGCGCGTGAGGGCGCGAGCAGCAGCAGCAGCAGCAGGCGAAGGAGGAAGCGGAAGCGGAGGCGGAGGAAGAGGCGGAGGGGATGAGTCAGCCGCTGGTGCGCGAGTTGGCCGCCGGGGCGCCCGAGGACGAGCGTGCGCTGGCCCTCCGCCGCTGGATCGGCGAGGAGACGCGCCGCGGCCTGCCGCCCTACGTGTACAAGTACTACCTCAACCGCACCAAGGCGTGGCGAAGGCAGAGCTTCAAGGTAAGGGCGCCGCCCCGCCCGCGCGGGCCTTCTCGGATCGAAGCTGAGCTCGCGGCCTTGCTGTTGGCAGCGAGCAAAGGGTCCTTCGGTTTTAAGGGCATTCTTCTTGTACCGGGTAGGGGGCTCGGGACATCAGTTTTGATGTCACTGCAGTACCTACAACCGGGACGTCCTAAGGTTTGAGTCCCGACGGCAGGATCTTCGCCATCAGATAGATAGCTAGGTCAGATTCATCCGTTTCCTGGAGGAGAATTCTAGCGGCCGTCTGCACTGATAGGTAGTTTTCCGTGGTTTATCTGACCATCATCGGGCGAATGCCGCAGCAGCACCATAACAAACGAGCCATGGTCCCAGCGCGATCTTCCCTTCATCTTCGTTGTGGGAGATCACCCCTTACTTCACTACCACATACTGCTGGGTACCCAATAAAACTACCCACTGCTGGGTAACTAGTGGGGAGCTTATAGCATTTTCCGACTGGGTGGTGCCCCGCTGGTGGGAGATATCTGGAAGGGAAAATTCCAAAAGTCGACCTGTAGGTCACCGCCGGATCTTGCCATTCAGCGGGGAAGTTTATTACCACCTCCCGAGATACAGTATGCACTATACTTACGGAACTAATGTGCAGTTTATGGGCTCGGAAACATCAATCAATCATTAAGTGAAACAATTGGTGTGGCAGGTGAGAATTATTGGGTATAGTTGCTAATGTTTGCCTGAAATGAGTTGTGTGATATTGTTAACAATTGTGTACGTCCGCGATTGGAGTCAATTTAAAAGTGATTCATGAAGTTTCTAATCGATTTTCCCACATTTAAGTATATTATTGTTGTCTTCCATTGGGTCACAGGCCTCTTCATAATGTTGACTTCCAGAGGATAACTCATAGTTATTGTTATTGCAGATATTTTCATAAAATAAGTATAAACTATTGAACTTCTTCGGTTATACTATGAAACTCATATTTAAGCCCTTTTTGACGAGATGTTGGAACATTAATAAGATTTTAATCGCCTTCCTTCCAGTATGCCTTCGAACTGAACTCATGATGTGAACAGGATTCGAATGTGGGTTTCGTTCGTTACTTTGAAGAATTAGTTAACTCGTGTGACTGACATTTTTATCATGAGACACAATCAATATCATTAGTCTTTCTTCGGCGTTGATTGGAATACTTTTGTTTATTATAAAGACCGTTTATGATATTTAAGGAATAACTCATCAATATGATTTTACATTCTTTAAATGTACACTGATATACTTTCCATTGACTTAGGAAACTCGCACTTTACGGGTTCTCGGACTGCAACTTCTTTCCTTTCTTCCGATGGTGGAAGTGTCAAGTTCCCCAGGAACGACCCTGAAAAATACAGTACCAGTCCAAAATCGTTCCGTGAACGGAATACATATTTTAGCAGATCTGCGAGGATTCCCAGAGTCTACTTTTGCCTTCCTTCATCAGAAATTTGTTACATCGTGCTTAAGAAAACGCTGTTTTCCACTCAAGTTTCAAGCTCGTTTCATATTTCATTCTCGTTCAACCGGACGGTTGAAACCTTCTTCCGCAAAGAGGCGCCGATTCCAGATCCATAGTCAGCTTCTGTCGGCTGAAAATGGAAGGGTAATACATCAGTGTTTAAATAGTTGTTAACCAACCATCTGAAAATCACAGATTTTCGTGGATAACTATTGTTAATGGTACTTCAATACATATAACGTTTAATAATAACTTCAATAATAATAATATAGTAATAATAATAATAATAATTAGGGTTTCAATTATTTAAAACGTTTGATGTAAATCACGATTTTAATCGCGGTTTAAATCGAACTATTATTTAAATCACTATTTTAAATTATGTTTTTACAAATTGCTAAAATTATATTATAATATTTGTATTTAATATATTTATTTATATACATACATAATATATTTATTTATATAAATATATTATATATGTATGAAATAAATAGTTATTTTTTTAATTCCAATAACTAAGAATCATGAAACATACTCGGAAATGTAAGCGTAAATAAGATGTATATATTGCTAAACACTTTATTCAGAACGATTATAATTTAAAAATTAAAATTATAAAATTATAATTACTAGAAATTATAATACAAATGTTACCAAGTCCTAGCATCAGAAATGGCTGATCAAATGCATACTTTGCGGCTGTCTCTGAATTTTTAGGAGGCCATTGCTTGCAAGATATTCAATAGGCTCTAATAATAAAAAATAAAATTTAAAAAACTATATTTCAAAATCAAAACAACAAAGATAAGCCCTTACAGATTATTGTTAGGCTTCAAATGTTTGAACAAAAACAAAAGTTTTGTAGCCTTTTCATTTCCCCCCAAAATATATGCACTACTCGCTTCCCGTGAATAGTGCTCTTCCCCGGGAGAAGGTGGTGATTGCTAGACCTCCTGAGTTAAGCCAAAGCCTGCTAGTGTGGGTACAAGACGGTTATGGTTCTTTAGTATAGTTTTTAAAAACTGATTCTCCTTGACTCCAGATACGTGAAATGCAATTTTTAAGCAATGGATTTTAATTCGATAAGTGAAATGCATTTTTCACGTAATGGATCACTGTTGGGACACACTGCTTATAATCTTTTTGTCAACCTTCGGAGTGCGCAGAGCACTTCCTCCTTTACTCTAAAACATGACGAAAAATTCCGATGTTCCCTTTTAGTGAGTGTTTTCAAATACTACAGCTCCCCTGCATCTAGAAGAATATCTGCGGCTTTTCGCTGTCAAAGAGCACCTCCAAAAGTAAAGGAATATTTGAGAAGACATCTTTTACAGATGGCGGAGCAATAAGATTCTGAAGAAGCCTTCTCCTCTGCTTCGTTTTTTCTCAGTGGAAAGCACGAAATGCATTAGAGGCGAGACGGCTTGGCTTTGTTTCTTTAGCCTGCGAGCCGAGTGTTGTTTTTCTTGCTTTTTAATCTTATTTCGACTATTGATTCCGTACGAGACAAATGTTCCTGTTCTTATTGAAAGCTAGAAAATATGTACGAAAATGGCTTTAATATTGAAGTACAGATTTGCGGTATTTGCCTGCGAAGATAGTAATAGAATAAACTTTAATAGTACCGATGTATGTATGTGTTTACAATGCATGATTATTTTATGAAAGCAAGTTTTATGATGAAATCATATTTTGATTAATGCCATTTATTTACTTGCCATACAAAAAAATATGGAGCGTAATTTATAAGACAGTGTTATCCGTGTTTGATAAACCGCGTTTTAACGATATTTTATGCTCCATGAAATCTAGTAAAAAATTATTTTTTTAATTATAAAATGAAACATCTACATGTATACCAAGTTTCTTTATGTGAATCTCACCCCCAGAATATATAGAATCTCACACCCAGAATCAATACATTAGTAAAACCAGCAGATAAAAATGCTGTAATTTGAAAGTTGAATTATTTTAGTATTGTTTTCATGACTAAAGCTTTCCGTATGTTTATAACCTCAAATCTAGATCAAACTCTTATCAAATCGCGCGTCGCTCATCCTCGGAATTCGCGAAATCGGACCGCCAGATGTCGTTCCATTAGCACTAAATCGCCCCAGATTTGTATTTTTTATGATGAAGTGCACATCATATCCGAAACTTGCTAAGAAGGATCAGTGGCAACACCATTGCATCTAGAGAATCGTTGATCTAGAGCAGTGGTGTCAAGGTCTCTACTGGTGGCAGTGGCACGCGTCGTGGCACCGTAGCATGCCACGAGCTACTCTGCGGAACTAGCATCTGGAAAGGGCCCTGTTACGAGTAGTAGTAGTAACTTCGCTGTTTTACAATAGGTATGGCGTTGTCTCTGGTGGCGGGGTAATGAACTGCGTGGTGGCGGGGCGATTTTGTCTTGGCATCGACCTTGACAACACTGATCTAGAGGTTTCAGAGTTCGAATCACGAACATGGCGGATTTTTTACATAAGCAAATGTAAGCAGTTGGGGCAACTTCAGTCACAAGAGGCATTCTAGTGACCGGCTACTCAGATCGATAGTTTTACGTACATACCGTACGCTATCGCACCGAGAGTTCAAATGGGAGCTTGAGGCGATGCCCTGGCTGGTGCTGTGCCGATCTGGGGAGATAAATAGAAGGGAAAACTCCGTAACCTGACGTATAAGTCGGTCCCTAATATTGCGTTTCAGCCGAAGAATTAACACCGATACCTCCCGGGTGACCAGCACCACCACTATAGTAATAACCTTGCTGCACCGTAGGAAACAAATTCTCGCTCAATCACAATGAAAAAACGTTCATGTCATTAAAAAAAATTAATATGCGAGAAAACCATCAGTGAGCGTTTTGTTCAAACAATGCATTTACTGGTGCGAAAACCCGAAAAATGTTGTAGGCACCCGGTGGTACTATAATAAATGATGAAAGACAACGTTTGTTAGTTCAGTGAAACCTCTCTTTTTCATAACACTCGTGCGTGGACACTTTTCGCAAGGAAATAATAATTTCCTGTGTTCAGAACGAATGATTTTCTTTTTCAGAACATCTATACAACGGACCGCTCTTTTGAGAGGAGATTTTTCTTGCTCATGTGTCCGGTAAAGAGAGAATTTTCTGTGGTATTTCCATCTAAAATTGGCTATTCTTGAAAATTATTTTTCAATTTGCATTCTATATTTTAAGACACATCATCATTATACGAATATATTGCTTTTGCATACATTGTATCTGAATCTGACAATGAAAGCTACAATCAGTGTAGATTTACATTCAGAGTGCAATTACTTTATCAGTCTAATGGGGCAGTATTTGACTTAGTATTTATGAATTTCATAATTTATGGCAGAGCCACAGAATGTCACCTCTAATGGCCAAGCGATCAGAAAGAAGAAAATGCTTACATTACTGGAATGAATAATTACAGTTTGTTTTAAAAGACGCATATACTACACTTTTAATGCCTAAAAAAATCATTTTGTTAAACGTAGTTGTGATTTACCCTTGTACTAATTCTTAAAGATTAGATTTAAATATGTATATAAATATATTATATATATATATATATATATATATATATATATATATATATATAAATTTGGTCATTATTCTACTGATAAATTAAAGCGGAGCACTGATCTTCCAGAGGGATAAAAGCGAAACCCCATATTTCCCAGGAGGAAACTAAACTTGCCGGCGAGTTGAGCACGGCGCGTCTTGTCATCGCGTAGCTTGTACGTGTCGTGCGCTTACTTCCTGCGGAGGGTGCCTCGGATGCTTCAGCAAAGTTTCCCGTTGTTTTTCGAAAGTTCCTCTCCCTCCGGGCGGGTCCTCGAGTTCCCTGGAGCCGCTCTTTCGTGGCGTCGGCTCCGTCGGAGGCGTCGTCGCCGGCGTCTTGCCGTCGCGCCCTCGCGTTGCCGGGCGCAGGTTTTGACGAAGCTGACACACGTCGCGCAATTTATTAAACAAACATGTGCGGGGTCGCCCGCCGCTCGGGCAAGCCCTGCACGTCGCGCGCGCTGGCTTCGCTGCCTCGCGACCTTCCGTTGTCTCCGGCCTACCTTCATAAAAATGTGATATTGCTCTTTTTTTAAAAAAAAAATTTCTTCCGTTCGATTTTCGTCTTTCGGGGATTTTGACGGGTACAATGTTACATACAATGAATTTACCATCCTAAGACAAATGCTGGTCTCGGTGCAACCTTTCACAATTGTTGAAATTTCATATTTGAATGACCTGACTGATTTTATTGTTTAGAAGTGGAGGGAGGATGTTCGAGACAAAAGGTGTGATATTGCTGATATATTCGATAATGTTTTAAGGGGATATGTGGTTTAAGAGAGAAACTTCTATGAATTGTGGTAGCACTATTGCCCTGTTTTGTTTGAACATTTAGCGAATAAAAAAGCAACAACACAATATTCGTGATTAACGTTGTTTCCTCTGCCAGAGATTGAGGAACTTGCATTTTCCAACGCCCCCTTTCAAGATATTTTTCCTAAATGCCGCCGCTGTTAATATCTCGCGGCGAAAGCATCTCAGCTGGTTGAGAAGCGTTCAAGTGGTGCATTTCTATCCGCCAGTGTGCTTCACTGATTGAACCAGATACGAGTCCCTGAATACAGGACTAGCCCAACCGCCGCCATTTTATTATCCACTCACCAATTAACCCCGCCAGATTGCATTGAAAGTTGAAGAGAAATTATAACAATTGAAGGTATTATATATTTTTTCAAGGATATTAGCAGTATTTCTTCTGGATATTAGTACACACAATAACGCACAGTTGAATCTCTTCTGACAACTGGATATAAAATGGCGGAAACAGCAGCGCAATTAATCTTCTCTGTGTATGTGATCACATCTGACCTGCACTTGTGAGACGGAACGCTCGTCACTGGCATGACGGGATCAAGAGAAGAGGAGTGTGGTGCGGAACAGCATGTTGTTCGAGAGTCGAATATTTGTCAGCTTTGAAGTCGAGCAATGGAAAGCAAACTTCGATTTAGGCCATGTGACTGCTATCTCCGCCACCCTGTCCTTTTCGACTTGCAGTCAGTCAATTTGCGGGCAAGTCAAAGCAAGTTTAAAAAATGCTTTGTTTTTCATTGTGGCTACTTTTGTCTGCCCCAAGCTTTACGAAAGATCCAATTGTCAAGTTGCGACATGGAAATAGTCAGTCGCTCTCAAATACTAGTGACTATAAATTACGAATCGGAGGCAGATGCCATCAGCATTTATCTAGGTTTATATTGTCAGAGTTTGATATATCGATGTAATATCTTAATATAATTTCTTTCTTGTTCAAGTTTCATATCAAATAAAGTGTAAGGTCTTGTGCGTAAATTGCGACTTTCTTGACGTGATGCCAACCTGCTGTTTGTTAGCATATTTCAGGCGAATCCCCAGTTGTTTTTTACGCGGTCTGGCTACCGCCATTTTGTGCCACGATTTGCGAATTGCTGAAATAACATTTTGCTCATCCGCTAGCATTTAGTTCTAATATCATTGTACACAAATTTACAAAATACGAATATTGTCCTATAATGTTGTTCGAAGGTAATAAAATTGATCCAAAAGTTTTTTTAGAGTTCAATAAAATGAATCTTGCGATTTAAAAACTCTTTTTTTAAGTTTTTATTTTTCATCGATCTTCGTCATATTTGTGGTTGTCTAAATTATGCTGGCTTTCAATGGTAAATGAAGAGAATGATGCCAACTTGTTTAACAGTCCAATACAATGAATAATGGGGTACAGAAATATTCTTTCTCGTTTTTACAGCAATGAAAATTGTCCATTTTAGTTGCAGAGAAGTCGTAAATTTATAGTTCTGTAAAATATTCGAATTTTTTCTAGCGTGCAGCGCATTTAAATGCTATAGAATACTAATTACAACAAGGAATATTTTGCATGCAGATGATGACGGTGCACGCAAAGTGATGCTAACAGAAAACAATTTCAAAGGGAGAGGGAATAAATATTGTTAATATCGCATGCACATATTGACGCCAATAAATCAAGGCTCCAAACACGTCATAGCATTTTAAAAATTTTAGAAATATTGGCATCGCAATGAAGCATCACGCAGGACGCAGTGCCATCACCCCAATAAACAAAAAGACAAGGCGTCGAGGAAGATCGAATAGTAGACTACAGTTGCTCATACCAATCAGAAACTACGTTCTTTTAATATTTATTTCACTTCAGAAGAGACTTGCACGATGTAATTTAAGATAATATGCTAAATATTTATAATTCTAAGGTTTAAAGACGTTCATTTTATTATGAAAATTAATTATTTTTCTTTGAGCAAGAAATTTGAAATTGTACATTTATTTTCAACTACCATTCCTTTCTTTCGTAAAATTTATTTTATTTGACGGTTTTATTTGGTTTGTTCAGTCCTCTTCCCTAACTTCTCTCTCCTAACTTTCTAACGCAGTTGTTTAGATCTCTAAACTCACAGTGTGTCTTCCAAAAACGCTTTTTAACTGTTCTCTGTTTTGGCACTTTCAATGCATTTTGTCCCTCCGGCTGATCCATTCTGCAATTTAATTCTTCCCCCCTTGATACTACATAATTGAAATATTACTTCTGCTAAGTAGCTTTGGGGATCGCAACAGTGGTTTAGCAATTACGAAATGGGACACATTTCCATGCCTTTGTCAACTTTACAACTGAGATGAAGTGGTGAAATGTAAAATGTAATCGTCACGGGAGCTGTGGTCTCGTAAAGGTTGTTAGAAGAGCTGACCCTCTAAACTCTCTCAGTAGCTCTGTAGTTTGAAGAGCTGACTCTGTCAGTATCTCAAGTGATTAGAGCAACTGGGCGTTTACCGGGAGATTGAGGTTCGATTACCCGCTGGGATAGTTCTTTGAACAGTCGAAAACATCCTTTGAAATATCATTATTATTATTATTATTATTATTATTATTATTATTATTATTATTATTATTATTACTACTATTATTATTATTATTATTATTATTATTATTATTCCATTCCATTATGACTAAAAATGTAACCAGTTGGCTGAAAATAAAATCTATTCCAAGTTGCAACCAGCTACCTAAGGAACAGATCCATGGACTGCCGGCGCCTCTTCAATACTTTGCGCAAAATGTGGGCTTCTCCAAATAAAGCACTTTCTTGCACTTCCCAGTCTTTTGAATGACCTGGAAGTTTAGCTAAGTTCTTCCACAAATTTTGCGAAACAAATCCCAGAGCTCCGCGTTTTGATCGCAAGGTACAGCAACGTCGACCCGTAGACAAGATTTTTTTCTTCCAAATTCCGGAACTATATCCCGGTTGTTTGCCGCTATCGTACGATCAGTTTGGATTTGTTGATCATACAATATTGTACACAATCCAACAGACGTCACCGGTTGGGGGCATGTGTTTGGAACTTCGAGGGCGGTGATTGTGAACTATAGGCAAGTGATTGGCCTGTAGTTCTTCGCCAAAGAGCTGTCTCCCGCTTTGGGCAGCAAATACGTGATGCCGTGAGTGAGCCGTTCTGGGAGATATTTTGGGTTTTTAAAATTTTATTTACAGCCTTTGATAGATGAGAATGTATTGCTGTTAATTCCTTAATCCAATAAATCTAGGTCTTCACTCCCGGGGAATTTCCAGTTTCCCGTGTTCTTAATTGCTTGGCAGAGGTCCTCTTCCGAGAATTCGTGAACATGTTCCTCTGTTTCCACGAGTCCATCGGCAGCATCAACATCTGATTGGAGCCAAGATGCGTCTTTGTTGTAGAATCTGGTTTCCTCCCAGATTCCTGCCCAAAATGTTTCGACGTCATCTTTTGCCATTCGGTTATTATTATTATTATTTTGATGTGATGAAGCGCAGGATCATGAAGATGTAATCAAGCTCGTTCTTCATTATTATTATTAATAATAATAGTATTATTATTATTATTATTATTACACTTATTATTACTATTATTATTTACTTTTACATTTCTTCCAACTTTTCAAATGATCCAAATTTTATCTTTGGCTTCTGGAATTTCTTCTCGAATAACCATCTTTCTATGCCACTTTTACTTCATTATTCGTGTTTACCACTTTGTGAACAATTGGCATTGGAATCTCGTCAACAGTTTCTATTCTTCTTAATTATTTCTCTTCTATCAACTTCTTCAGACATTTTTACTTTGATTATTTTGATTACAACATTTCTCGAAACTATGAATGTCCGTCTGTTTCTATCATTTTGAATTTCTATCGATGCCCTCGAAAATGCATTCATCCTCATTTCCAACTTTTCCTTTAATCCCTTTTTCTTTCCTAACATGCAACTCTGCAACCTCTCCTTAGGCACGTTGAATCCCCTCGACATGCCAGGATGTCCCCTGACTTTTTCTGTTCTTTGCGCGTTCCTTCCGCCTGTCTGAGGCAGACTGCTGTCTCTCTTCCTCTGAGCCCGCCAGAACGCGCTGTGAAATTGAGATCTTGGCGGCGGCGGCGGCGGCGGCGGCGGTGGTGGTGCTGGCAGCGTGACGCGGCGCGGCGCGTTTGCTATGGGGTTGACACGTGATTACGCCGGTTTGAGCACGCGTCTATTTTTTCTACCCACAGCAAGTCGGTCAATGAGATTTTGACTGGCGACGCAGCTCATTCCGTGACAAATGTTGGTTTCAGAATGCTTTTCTTGAAACCGTGAAAGTAGGTGTTCGAATTCTACGATCGTCGAAACCCTTGAATCCTGTTAGAGATTTGAGATTGGAAATATGTAATTTTGACATCCTTAAAATTCTAACGAATCCATCCTTTCAAATGAAAAACTATTAATTCGTTCTGGATTATTCCAACCTTTCACATGTGCTTTTGTATTAGTTTGAGAACATAATAAAATAAACTATATAAAATATAAACATGCGCATAATAATCATAAATATATGTCAAATAATACATTGTAACTTTCCATCTTATTTAATTGCTTATTAAAGTTTTTTTCGGAATACACCTATTGTTTTGCGATTGTATTGTTTGTAATATTGCTTTCTAAGATACGATTGTTCAAAATGATAGTGTTCTAATTACATTAATTCGAAATGTCGAGGTATGAAGAATTCGAGAAATATTTAAAATTCGGATTCCCGTAAGATTAGAACAATCGTCTGAAGAAAATTAATATTCACAAGATTTTTTTTAGCGAGTATTTCTTTTTGTCCATTTTCCTGTGAGCGGTTTCAACTTTTTCCTTTGTAGTTGTCCAGTTAAAATTAATAAGTCTCTTGAATGCTCTAAAATTAATTACCTGGTTGTAGAGATGTAGGGATGGAACGAAATCTATTAACTTCTTTCTGGAAACTGATTGCTCGCAGTTGAAATACCAAACTTACCTGCCCTGATACGTTGTTGCGGAAACTCACTGCAGTTTAATGAGCACGATATTTGCGGATTCATGCAAGGCAGATAACTGGCAATGGCACAATCCAGAATGGCTTGTAAAAGGCTTTTTTATACAAATGTTTTCGCAGCAAGTAGTGGAACATTTCCGGAGTCACTGAAATCACATCAAGAATAGTTATCTTGATACATTGTCTCTTGAAAATTAGCATTTGCAGAATTGTGTAATAAGAACGCTACCTGGTTTAATAATCTATTTCGCTGCAATTCATTCGCAGAATAATAAATGATTTATTTTCTGCAAACTATGATACATACCTAAATGTATTTGAACCTTCATTCTTCCCCTCGAAGTTTAGCAGCTGACCACTTGCGAGACACGCTGAACGTAGTCACATTGCTTACAAGTTGTTACTTCCTTTAAAGTTAGGTTACTGCTCTTTCCCGTCGCACGAACAAATATACACATATCCTTTCATTAGAATCCTCAAACGAACGTCTTGAAAAACCGCTAAGTGTATATAATAAATATATTGATTATTTGCATGATTTAGTATGCTGCCTAGCTATATATTGCATTAATATTTACAATGGACTGGATTCGTTAGTTACATCGATTTAATAATGATTTTTTGTGTTATTATGCAAAATAAATAAAATTGCACAAATTAATATAATTGAAATTTTAATGCTGTTTGAACCAACCTGTGTCAAACTATCCACTTCTATACACTTTGGAAAGCAAGCCGCCTTCCCGGCTACAAAATCCTTCAATTGCAGCTTCGCCACTCTGAACGTGAATCATAAATGCTCCCTCTTTACGGTCTTCTTCGAGGATAAGCAGGAACGCCTTTCCGTTATTAACCACCGGGGTTGAAAGAAGGGCAGGCGATGGAAATTTGAAGGAGGTCGACTTGAATGTTTCGTGCGATGCGAGGTCTCTCAGCGGGTGGATAATCGGGCACCTCTGCCGCCATGCCACTTCTTCCCCCGGCGCCCCCCCCCCCCTCACCACCCCGACCCTAGCCCAGGCCAGCCCGGCCCTCGTGCCCACCCCCCGACGCAGCTGGCCCTCTTCGACTCCCGGCGCTTTGAATTAAACATGATTCGCGTGGCGGGTTGCCTGCCTGCCAGCCTACTCCGCCCATCTACCCCCTCCCTAACCTGCCGCCTGCTGCCGCAGGGTTTGCGAAAACAGGCAGCCGTAGCTTGAAGAAAACATGCCCGCTGTCGACAGGCAAACAGACCTATCGCCCGCAACCGGCGCGCCCTGCCCCGGGTGACGTGCCTGACCGGCGCGGCGACCCCGAAAATCCCCGTGGTTCCCGTGGGCCACGAATTTGTGGTTCCCTCCCCTGGGCATGCCAGACACGGGAAGTATCATGTGTATGCACATGTATACTGCAGCGTTGACGCTACGTTGGTAAAATGTTAATTCAAGGGCAACCAAGTGAAACGGGTTAAGAAAGTTAGCTCTTGTTGGGGAAATCAGGTTCGCACATTTCATTCGTGCTTTTCCTATTTCCCATTACCCATGCTTGGTACACAAGTATTTGTCTGAAAGGTTTACGATTAGACGCAAGGTCTATTGTCTTGAAGGTTACTTACAACTGGCGTTTGTGTGAACTGGGCAACAACTGTTACTATAAATGTTAAAATGTGTCGAGCATGCTTATATCACTGGCACTCTGATGTTTTCAAAAATTGCCACGTGAACAATAGTGTTAAAATTAGAATTGCAATGTGAAGAAAATATTCCATTGTCACATTCTAAAGATGTTCGCAGTTAGATTATTATATAAATCAAAAATATATTGTCCCTAAAAAATAATTAAATTCGAAATTCGCATTATACTGTACTGAAACACTAAAAATACATTTCAGAATGTTTCAATTTTCTGATTTACTACTCTTTCTTTTACTAAGGCAATTTACATTTGGCGATAAATAAAAAATATATTTGTATTCATTAAATTAAAAAGATACAAACTAAAAAAGGTATGAAGTAACTATACGTTACCAAAAGATGTGATATCGTGTCTGATATTGAAGTTTTTATGTGCCAAAAACTCTTTAAAAGTCTTCAATGAATATATTTCCATAAGTCCATTTTAAAATTTTTACAAACCGAAGTATAAACACTTCACACAACGTTACTGTAAATGAACTTGTATATGGTCCAGACTAGTTTACACTAAATACGGTTTTCACGCAAAACTTACATTATTGCTACGCAGTAACAACAGGCATCAACATTAATGTGCGCTTATTATTCTACACCCATCACGCAGCGCAGAGCCGTTCCGCACACACCGCCACAAAGCTCGCGCTTTCCACTCCAGCGACATTTGCCCGCGAACGCGATGCCCGGGGCGGGTCTTTCGGGCTGCGTTTTCGCAGGGGCCTCGGCGGCTTCATTTCTCCGACTGTCTGCCGGGGAGGGCTGTGCGTGGGTGGGAGGGCGCGAGGGGGGCGGCAGGCAGACGGAAAAGGGACGGAGCCGCCGGCTGGGCGCTGCATTCCAAGCAGCCCTCGATGTCTCAATTCCATCCCTCCCCGCTCGCGGCGCGCCTTGCGGCCCTTCTCATTGATTCTCCAGCCTCGTCGCCGCCGCCCCCGTCTCCGCCCCACCCGGCCTCCGCTCCCGCCGCCGCCGTCATGCTCGCTGCCCCAACCCCCAGGAACGGGGCGGGGCGGCTCGGGATGGGGGGCAGCATGCTAGGGGCTGGGGCGCGGAGAGACGGAGTGGTGGGAAGAGAGGCGGTGCGGGGCGAAGCGGTGCGGTGCGGCAGGTCGGTCGGGGCTGGGCTGGGCGGGGTGGAGGGTTGGGTAGAGGGATGCGGTGTGGTATGGGAGGGGGCGCATCAGAAAAACCGCAGTTGGATAACGGAAGAACCGGCTCGAGCGATGGCGAACGCAGACTGCTCGAGTTGCGCTTAATGATCGCCGTGGAAATGGTTTTCGGTAGAAAAAGGAAATTCCTTGTGTTCGGTGTTCGATTGTAGAAATCGATGGAATTCGGTGGATTACCAGGATTAAGGTTGAAGGACAGTCCGGTTAAAAACATGCTCCTGGCGTTCTTTCTACGATGCAGATATTGAGCTTGAAGGAATTTGGTGAACGTGACGGCATTTTGAATTCACTTAGGACTAGGGATAACATTAAAATGAATATCAAACTACTTTATTGTTCATGACATGAAGTCTACAACACCTGCATGAATTGTCTAATACCTGTATTTCCTTTTGTAAGAATCCCTAATTTCATATTTTTGTGTATTTAAATGTGTGTACATTATTTACATATACGTTCCGGTTTTAATAGATTACGCATACTGCTTTTGCAGAGTAAAGTATTGTAATGCTGTAGCAAAAATGACTTTTTCGACAAAAACTTTTTATTACCGTAAGAGCGTAATTTTTGGTATCAGCCAAATTGCAAATTAGAAGTTCCCGCGCTTCATTTGAAGAGATGTAATGTTGTAACACACTGATATGGCAGTTTGAAATTTTTAGAATTCTTGTTAATGTTGGACGATAAGAATGTAACGGTACAGAGGCTTTATTTATTTAACTTCACCATTACAATATTTCTACATTCAATGTAATGGTACATTCAACTAAATTTTAGAGGTGAGGAACTGATCAATAATGAACAGTATCAATATGTAGAATAAGATGTGCTTCTTAAGGTGGGGTTTTAGTAATGACCCGGTAGTTACGTATATATTTTGAATATATTGCACACACAGCACACAGTGAGATGCTCATAGGTTGAATTTGGGATGTCTTTACTTCAAAATAATTGGATTATTACAAACGTTTCTATTTCATTTCAAATATAAAATTTATATGATAATAGGCGATAGATTAGTTGCCTTATTTGTATGCTTTTGTAAGGCGATGTATTGGATGGCTTTCTGGTCTGGATGTTTAATTTATACACTACTTTTATTTTTTAAAAGGTTTGATTGCTGTTTATAGTATAATAATTAAAACAATTTGAAAATCACTTCAATGTAATAAAAGCAAGCTTGTATTAAATTATCTTTGCATGTCTGCGTAATGTATTCAAACACTTTAACACTTGAGATTTGTTCACATTTGTTTCTTTTGTAGAAATTACACTTGTTCCTAGCTATCAAAGTGATTGTATAGGTGTACCATTTCTTTTGAATTGGTATGAATTTTTACAATTTCTTGCTGAAGTGTTAGTAGTAGTTTATACGAGCGACAGGCTTGATTTCCTTTGTTTTAATTTAGAAATATAATATTAAAAAGCTACTCGACTTGCCAGATCTCTTAAGTAAATATGTGAAATGGAAGAAAGGAAAAGAAATTTGAGATTCATGAATAAATTTTGCCTACGTATTCTAAAGAGAATATTTTATTTTTGTAACGGCAAAATCTTCTCGAGTTCACTGAATTCGATAGCATATATTTTTTAATCTTATTTCCAGCTTCAGTTTACAACTCAATATCAAAGTTGCAATGGTTCGCTTAAACACAAAGAGGTATGATAATATAAAAACTAATGTTGTATCTCGACAAATGGATCTCTTAACGTGGTAACAGAGATTTACTGTGAAAGTTTGATTCTCCCGTTACATTTAAGATATTTGTATGAAGTTTCAAGGTTTTTTTTCTCGTGAAAGATGATTTACAATGTATAATGATATTGGCTGATATCTTTTTATCTACGGGAAATCGAAATGTACGGTACTGTTTCACCTGCAGATATGTATTTGTAACGCATTCTTTAATTATAAAGACATTGTATTAGTGTTGTGTGCCGCAAATTCAAATATCAGGAAGTCTTCATAACAATTTCCTAAACACATGATGTCTTTGAAATGAAAATACAGTGTAATTTTTTATTGAGACGGAAACAAATAGCTTTCCCTGTATATATGAAAGATTCGTCATTTCTCACTCTTAGAGATGCATTGAGTTAATTATTTGTGTTACCGCAAATCTCAGATATTTCTTCAGAATTTCATTTAATTTTTGTGTTTTTGAAACACTCGCTCATTTACGAGTTTATGGCCTAAGAATTAATACTTCATGAATATGTTGTTGATGTCGTTGATACCTTCATGTAAATTAATAAACAAGGTTTGCCTAAGTATCTTAAATTTTACTAGCTTAAGAACTTTTCAATCGCATACTAATCATTGGGGCTTTTAGCATCTGGGCGTAAAACAAACTTCTTCAAAACAAATTTCTCTGCATTTCACTGAATATTCAAAAGTGTGCCTTTTCTAATTGTAATGGCTGAAGTTTTCGTCACATTTCGTCTTGAGATAATTTCTAGTTTTTTCAAAAACTCCAATTCAATGTCACTGTTCATTTCACTTCGATGTGGTAATCGAAAATTGTATTACGATCCATCATTTTTACCTGACGAAGTTATTCAGTTTCTAATAAAGGTTTTTGTAGAATTCAATAGTACACATTGTTGTTTTATGAGAACAAACATACATCCGGAGAATGATGAAATACATCAGTACTTCTTCGTTCACCTGCTTCTTGTGCATCGCAGGTGCCGATACTCCCGCGTCAATTCACCTCTCAGTCGAAGTCTTCGTTGCGAGATTCGTTGAAGCGAAACGGTGTCGATGCCAGCGCCGCCGCCGCCGCCGCCAGCAGCGCACTGATACCCACCATTTCCATAGAAATGTCGACTGCTCGATATCTCATGGCGTGCCACCCTCGCTACAGTTCCCCGAAATTCTGTACCCCCGCGGCCCGCTACACGACCCGGGGCGCCGTGGCGATGCGTGGCGAAGCGGCACGTTACCGCGCCAGGCCGCGGCGCGACCCTTGTCAAAACGCGCGTAGAGCTAGGCGCCGCGTTGCCGTTTACAATGTCCCCATTATCAGCACGCAGGCGGCGGGGGCGCGTCAGGCCAGCCTGCGGCGCTTTGCAGAGTTTGGCGTCACTCGAAGGGTGATGGAATTGCTTCTGACTCTAAACGTTATTGAAAGGTATATGGACATGAAATGGAAAAAATAAACTGGAAAGTGGAATGGTTTGTGATTTCCAAAATTTACTTTCAAAATAAATTGATAATGAGAAATACTGTTACACACACACACACGCATATATATATATGTATATATATATGTATATATATATGTATATATATGTATATATATGTATATATATATGTATATATATGTATATATATATGTATATATATATGTATATATATATATATATGTATATATATATGTATATATATGTATATATATATATGTATATATATATATGTATATATATGTATATATATATGTATATATATATGTATATATATATATGTATATATATGTATATATATGTATATATATATGTATATATATATGTATATATATATATGTATATATATGTATATATATGTATATATGTATATATATATGTATATATATATGTATATATATATGTATATTATTGTATGTTAACGCAATTTCCAACAAATTTTACTCTCAAGAAGCTGGAAATACGGTTCACTGGAAAATATCTTTAATAGTTATTAAATTCTATACCTTATTTGTGAAAATGTTTGGTTTGCAATGATACAAAGGATCTCCGATATTGCCAATTTGGAATTTGTAAGATTAATTGATTAACAATCATTAAATTTGAATAACATAACTTCTTGGAGGAATTAGTATGCACTCACTACATAATGGGAGGATCAGCCCAAGCATTCCATGGAACATTAGGGCACTAATCAACGCAGATCCCCATTCAGCGTCGCAGTGGCTCGTGCCTGATTATTGAACCCTTGACGTTTTGGCTTGCTCACAGTCAGATCCAAGCCTTGTGACACCGGCGCCGCAGCGGGTGGCAAAATGGCACGGGGTGATATTGAATATATGTACCGTCAAAGCAAACAAGAGGCGGGTTCCTAGAAACCCATGAAACCTTTTGAATCCGTTTCCGCGTAGCAAAACTCACGAATCAGTTAAAATGAATCTGTCACAAATGTTTTACCGTGCAAGAAGGAAATATATTTGAGTATTTGGAAGTCAAAACCTATTTTGTTGGTTGGCTGATAGATTGAAGTTTCCGAGCACGCCAACGAGGCATGTCGGCTTGGGGGAATATCCCCCCCCCATCTCACCCCAGCGGAGCACCGCCCCAGCCGGGGCAAATGCTAAGGCCCGACCGGGCTCCCTACATTTATATTGTATAAGTGCGTGTGGTTGTGTTTGTGTAAGAGAAAATAACAGGACAATGAATAGGAAGGAAAGACTGCGGGCGGTCCGTGGCTCATTTGTTAAGGTCCTGCTCGGGCATTCGCCTGGTATTGATGGAGGAACCACGGAAAACTGCCGTTCGGAGCAGCCGGCCTCTAGAATTATTCTCTATACAGCGGTTGAATTCGGCCTAGCTATGTAACTAGAGTGGAAAATATGCTACAGTAAAAAAAAATTGGTTTTGGCTTGCGAAATAAAGAACTAGTCCTAATTGGTTCCGAGGCTCCGGAAACATCTGTAGAAGGTGATTGAAAACTGTGAAATAGCAAGTACATTTATTGAAGAAAACGTGAACAGCAAATGTAATATATCCAGTATACGTAATATAAATTAATTAGTGTACTATCACACAAGAATGGAATGAGAATATTTGAAGTGTTTTATAGAATTTTGTGGCTGCATTAATACCAGCGCTATTTAAGAATTCAAAGACGTTTGATTTGTGTTGATAGATTTTCTTTTTTTCTTTTTCTTTTTTCTTTTTTTATTTAAGGTCGCACCAACTGCTAGGTCATTAGCGACCACTATTGGATGTAACGTTATGGTATGAGGATGAAACGATATTGTGATGATAGGGGGTGAAAGAACGATCACATACAACCAAGCCCGAGGTGGGACTGGAACCCGCGACCCCATGGTCCGAGATCACTTCGGCACCACTGACTTAGTGATCTCGGCCACGGGGCCGACATAGATTTTCTTTAATAAATATCGATTTACTCGTTTTAATCTTTTTCTCAACATTGAATCTTTTGCGATCACTCTGCCTGCTGATGTTCATCCTGCACTGTACTCTTCATGTGCTATACTCGGCATGCTATGTCTGACGCTGCTTGAAAGCCTCATCTTCCTCAGTCGTCCTAAACCGCGAAAAATCTGTTGGGTGCAGGGTCCCATGTGGAGCGTCCGTCGGCTCGAGCGGCGGGCAACGAGGGCTTAAACCTCCACTCTGGCCAGGTCAAGGCCGCAACCCGCTCGCTCGCGCGGCTGAGGTACGGCGTAGCGTGCTGCAAAGCCGCCTGCGGCTGCGCGACCCAACGCTGTGTGAGCGGAGAGCGATCGGGAACAAATGGGAGTGAATGGGAGCGAACAGGAGCGTACGAAAGCAAACGAGTGCATGCAGAAGCGAAAGGGGGCGGACTAGACCGTACGAAAGCGAACGAGAGCGAACGGGTGCGTACAAAAGCGAAAAGAGGCGAACGGGTGTGAAGAAGACTGCTCACAGACGCCGCTCATGCTGCCGAGGGCGTCCATAATTTTGTGGCTAAATGACTGCTTGGTTCTGAAAACGAAACTGCTTGGTTCATAAAACGAAATTTTCTGTTGTGCGCTTAAACTAAAACTGCTGTCGTGTTCAGACGCTTCGAATTTCCGTATTTCTGAAAAATTATTTGAAAATTTGAAAATATTTGAAAAACCTCTCAGTTTTATAGTGACATTGTGTTTCGTGAAGTGTAAAATACACGAGAAATATCTTTAGCGTTTTCTTTTCTGTTCCGAAGGGAATAATTTAAATGTTCTCGAAGCTGGTGCAGCATTGTCGGCTTTCTTTGTGCTTGTTAAACATTGGTGGTGATAGACATTTCTTTGTAAGTCATCATTCTGCCATCAGTACTCCTTCAAGTATCTTGACACTTTATCATAGTGTTTAATTTACTATTGGCACCTCCTGTCTCTCTGTAAAAGAAGTATTTTTATTTTTCTCCATCTCTCACTCTCCTTTCCTCACATTCCCTTACTTCCTCGTTAATTAGCCTAAGTTTTCGATATAGTATCTGTATACAATAAATTAAATGATATGTAATTTCAGCATAGTTTTTTCTATAGTATTTTTGTAAATTTGTAATCATGTTTAGAACAAGATGTCTTTTTCTGCTGTCCTCTGTAAAATTGAATTTTAACTTTGGTATCACCTTTCCTTTGTTCCGTCATTTCAGTCCCTTATTCTGTCATCTCCATCTTGTATTGAATAGCAGTGAACATCACATCACCTCAACAATGTTCTATCTCATTGGGTTTGTTCAGCTTCCTATCCTATTACTAAACGTTTCACCGTTCCTCCTAGCCAGTCCCCAACCGCTATCCTTAGATCTGGTTGTGTTTGATAAAAGCTTTCACGTGCCGTAACAGCGCAATACATAATATATTCTCGCTGTTTCAAAGCGTTTGTAATTGTTTTTTTCATCACTCTCTATAAGTGTATTTTGTTTATTCTTATATCTAATTACCACACATGTGATTTTTGACTCATAATATATTTACTTAAATTTATCATTACTAGACTGCAAATTTTACATATTTGTAATTTATTTTCTAAAACAAAATTTACATAAAGAGCGTAAATACAGTCCTTGTTGTTTCCACTCAATATTAGAAGTCTTATTGTCCATATTTTGGCATATTTGTGACGATTATGCACATTTTTAAGAGCATACGTAATATATTCATATACGTCGGTACTTTAAATACATATTTAAAAAACTCTTCTGTAAAATGTAAGCCGTGAGATCCCTTTAGACTTTGTTTTTTTTTGTTTGAACTGCATGGTACATTTTATCAGACTGCCAGTACGTTGCCTTGTCTGTGCGACCGACCTTCTTCGTGAAAGAAGCCGTGCCTTGGCTTGTGCTTTACCCCGATCCCCCTGTCCGTATCGAACGAACTGTTTAGTGATCGGTGGCGCATTCTCTTGCCAAAGACTTGGGCATATTAAAAGTTGCAGTGGGTCTTCAGGTTCTCTGTCTCACAATAATTCATGTATTGTCGCTGTCCACCAAAAGTAACAAAAAAGCCATTTTGCAGGAGAAAGGTTTTTTTATCTGATCCTAGCCGCTTCGTATTTTGTGGCGAAAGACGAAGTGATTTACTCGGTTGTATGGTGACCTTTTTTTGAATTTGTAGAAATAAAATTATACTATTATTAAAATACTTAACTTCGGTTAACTAATATTTGATACATGCGTAACCTTTCTTGTGCACTGATGATTTTACAATTTTGTGCAGCCAAAGATACACGTACGCAGCAACCTGAAGTTAATAATTTGAAATCTTCGGTGCTTTTGTGAAAGCTCCTACAAGAACTAATATTCCAGGATTAACTACGTGTACTAGACATTCCCCTTTCGACAGTCTGTTCTAATTATACTGGCGCAAACACGTCTCAACGCTGCACTTTATTAATGACCG
Organism: Acheta domesticus; assembly: GCA_031308135.1. Taxonomy (NCBI): domain Eukaryota; kingdom Metazoa; phylum Arthropoda; class Insecta; order Orthoptera; family Gryllidae; genus Acheta; species Acheta domesticus. The sequence continues at coordinate 128,483,000 of JAHLJT010009436.1, read as the reverse complement.
CACATTGATATTATGGAGGTACTTCCTTTACTGATTCCTGATGTGATTTACACTATTTCAACAAGAACGGAAGCATTTATGAAGAAGGAATTCAAAGAGAATTGTTACATTTTCTCACTTCTCATTAATATAATCATCAAATTACAAACGCACGATATCGAGTTGACTGCTTCAGTAAAATTCAATTCTTTGGCAGACTGTTTCAACGGGACCTGTAGAGGATTCTTCGCAGAAAATTTTAAGAAAATTGAAAACGAAATTCAGGTTTAGGAACTGTAAAAAAGATAAGTGCAGTTTTACAAAGCGAGTCGCATATTGCAATGTTGTCCCCAAAATATAATTTTCTATTCATTCAGAACAATTCTCATAATTACGTTAAAAATTAATTAGAAAAATTGAAAAATTTTCTGGTCATTTTTTTGTGTAAGAAATTAAACGAGTCGTTTACATTTCAATACATAAAATTAGCTTACTGGAGTAAAGTATAAGCACGCTTTAATCTGTGCATATTTTTCACTTTAAGTGAACATTTTCCTATTTTTTAGCATATTTGCATGCATATTGTGATAACATAATGAATGATCTATTTTATCTAATTTAATTTACTAGCTCATTTCTTTGGGATCTATATGTTGACACACCTGCACGCTTACCTGCAGGCTGGTTGTCACTGGATTGCCCTCTATACAGAGAAGCCTGGAAGTCTGAAATTGTTTATGTCCCGAAGGAATTACACACAACGTGGCACAACAATAATTTTGTTTATTAAGAATGGGATTTGAGATTAAAAATATAAAAATTCTCTTGCTTAATTTCATGCATTAAGTTCACTGTACCAATTGTCTGGCGTTGTGAAACGATGGCCCCGCAGTTCGTAGCCCCTTGACTTCCGCGCCGAAAATCCGTCTGCTTCTTTCTTGCTGCTCACTTCTTGCACACTTGTTCCACAATTTGTCCTCCCTATTCGCGTCGATGTCCAACTTTAATAATTCAGGTTACATACGCGCCGCTACCACCAGGATACCAGTCAACCACCAACTCTCTCTCTTCCAGCGCCCCCTTCTCACCCGTCAACAACCTTCGTTACCTAGTAACCGCGACCGTCCAGATTAACGCGCGGCGTTTGTTCTGTAATATTTTGTATATTACAATATTCATTTGCGCTCACTCAGACGTCGGTGCTGATCTAGTAGAAAATATAAAAAATAAGGATTTACTATTTTGTATTTTGCTGTTGTTTTTAGTGTATACACATTGCATGTGGTGGATAAACATTACGATAGAATATACTAATTACTTGTAAACCTATTTTATTGAATGTTTTAAGAAGAAAAGATTTTGTTATGTGTAAGAAATTTCAGACCAAAGAGGACATTAGTAATACAAGAAAACACAGTAGTGTAGTACGGTTGTTGGTAATAAAACTATAGTGAGAATAGTTTTGCAATGAGAAAAAGGATTTTTTATGAAAAAATTCACATTAATTTGGCCATTGAGGTGATGTTTATTCTAGAATATATTTATTTTTATATCCTGACGTACAAAAAAGATTTGGTTAATATTCTACTAATAAAGTTAGATATTATCTTCATCTTTCCATGTTTTTGAAAGAAATTACATTGAGAAGAGTTATATTTTCTGTGTAACGTTTCACATTTTACAGCTACATTTTACTTTCGAATTGCCTTCTTTTGTTAATTTCATCTTATCATTCCTCTTCCATCGTTTCTTCGTTTCAATAAACCCTCTTTCTTTTTCACTCTTCTTCTGCCTCCTCCTTTATAACTAAACGTACAAAACGCGCTGTCGCCTCAGGAACCGCGCTCCGGCGCCAGCGGAGAAAGGTTGCTTCGGAGGCCGCCTTATCTCACTCTTTCAGGCTCTTAAATCGCGAGTCCGGCGTTGTCACCGCGGGCGCCAAGCTCACCGTCCATTAGGTTTCTGACAGGTTGTCTGCGCACGCACGAAATATCATTCTTCGCAGCGCCTTCACTTCTCCTTGGAACTTAAATACTTGGCTTCGTAGTCAAGCTATGGCAAGGATACGCTGCATCAAAATGAAATGTAAAAGTAATACATTTTTAGGAGTTGAAATAAATAACTCATTCGAATTTGAATGTAGCCCTCTTGATAGCAAGTATAAAAAAATGCGCACAAATCTTGTTACCTTGTATATTGTAGAAATCATTTTATGAGGAAATTAAGTTTAAACACTTGAGTTTGAAATTAGAAAACATAAAAATAGAACCTTCAAAGAGAGTTCGATCACGATTTACCTGTAAAATGTCATTTTCTTACTTTTTTACCTCGCTTGTCGGAGAGAATTACTGCATCAGTACAGACATTTACTGTAAAACAATTAACGACTCAAATATTACATTTATTGCACATTACGTGTATATATTTTTTCTTTATCTTTCCTTTTATGTCAGGATGGGCTCTAATCGCACCCGCTTTCCTTGCGCTCTTCGATTCCAAGAATTTCTGCGAGTGTTTCCGTGAGCTCAGTGTGTCTAGATCGCATCCCACCGCTGGCATTCTGCCCGTTTCTATACAGCGCACCGCATTTCTGAAGATGTCTCCACCACCGGCGGCGCCTTCTTTTCTCCCACTCTCCGTCTCCGCCTTCGTTTTGCGTCCTATCTCTCGACGGCGGCGGTGGCGCGTGTTGTTCTTTCGCATCTGAGCCTGCGGTGGCTCCGTTTCCATATCGATCCCGCTCGTATCTGGGCGGCGGTGGTTCGACGCTCGGTTGCTAAGCGTGTTTTCCCGGCCCTCCCGCGGCGCTCGGCGCGCGTGGCGGAGTGCGACCGCTGATCTCGCGAGCGAACGAGGTCACCCGCCGCGCTCTGCCTCGCGAGAGCTATCGCATCCGACGAGTCGCAGTCGCAAGTCGCAGCCGCAGATTTCCCGCTCCGCGCCGCGTCGCGCCGCGCCGCGCCGCTCACCCCTCTGCGGTTGAGAAAGCGCGGCAGTAAAATTTCGGAATTGCTCCTCTAGTTCTGAGAGCCGTTGGGAGAGATTCGGGGAATTCTTGAGAAGTTACGTACGTACGTCGAAAATGCTTGCTTCCTTAGTTGTAGGTTTTTAGTGCTCTGTCACTTTTATCTGTGGAATAAGTGGAAAGCTGGAATGAGTGTTCCGCTTATTTTGCGATTAAAACACACGTTCTTGTTTAATATTTTAGCGGGAGTTTACCGTTCAGAGGAAACTGTTGTTTGAAATTCCACTGCCCTCCATTGCAAAAATACAATTTCGCAAATTTTCGCAAATTTAATTTTTCCAGATAAATAAATATCCTAGTGGTTATAAAATAATAAAAATATAAGAGCGTGTAATATAACAAGTTTTGCATTATCTTTCAGCCTTCTCTCTTTTATTTTGATTTAAATTACTTCTGTAAATATGTGAAGAATGAATTTATTGATTACTGCAGGTCACTAACGATTGAACTTTTAACTTATATGTTTTCTTACACTGATTATAAATCTACTGAACAATTGTTTCGTACCTACTTACATTTCTGCTTGTAGATACTCGTATTCTATGTGCACCAAGGCTTGTGGAACCTTTTCGCTGAAATCTCATCTCATCGGTGCGTTTCGGTGCGTTAAAAGGTGAATATCAGGGTGCGCTGCCTCCGACCCACAACACTTGTTCTGGGCTCCACGGCCCGGTTAACTGAGTCCTTGCATCCCTCCCTACACCACCCTCTCTCCCCCACCTCATCTACTCTCGCCCCAGGCCTATCCTGTGGTGAATGTGACGGGAACTCGCCATCATTGTGCTAGAGAACTCTGCGCTGCCCCGATACTAGCGCTGCCGCCCCAGCTCATCTCCCCTCTCCCGCGCCCTGCTTCGCCCCGACCTGCCGCGCCTCCAACACCACCCCTCCTCTCCATCCTCGCCTCCGTCTCGCCTTCGCCTCGCCCATGCCTTTCCACCGCCTTTCCCCCGCCTTTTCCCCGCCTCGCTCGCGCCTCGCTCCCGCCTCTCGCTCGCCTCGCCCTCGCCTCGCCCTCGCCCCGCCCTCGCCCCGCCCTCGCCTCGCCCTCACCCTGCCCTCGCCATCGCCTCGCCCTCGCCTCGCCCTCGCCTCGCCCTCGTCTCGCCCTCGTCTCGCCCTCGCCTCGCCCTCGCCTCGCCCTCGCCTCGCCCTCGCCTCGCCCTCGCCTCGCCCTCGCCTCGCCCTCGCCTCGCCCTCGCCTCGCCCTCGCCTCGCCCTCGCCTCGCCCTCGCCTCGCCCTCGCCTCGCCCCCGCCTCGTCGCCGCCTCACCCCACATCGCCTCCGCATCGCTCCGCCTCGCTGCCGCCTTGCCATCACCTCGTTCACGCCTCACCATCGCCTCGCCCCCGCCTCGCCCCCGCCTCGCCCCCGCCTCGCCTCGCCCCCGCCTCACCCCACCTCGCCCCCGCCTCGCCCCCGCCTCGCCCCCACCTCGTCCCCGCCTCGCCCCGCCAACCCTCCGCCTCCCCCCGCCTTCACTCCAATCTCTACTCTGCTATGTCTCGACCTGCCTTACTAAACCCAGCTCCGTTCCGCCATACCTCCCCGTACCGCTGCTACCCTGCCCCACCTGCCACAACTCTTCGCCCTGCCTTGCCTCGTCGTCTCTTCACCACCCCTCCGCTTCTCTCTCTAAACTTCATTTCCTCCCTCGTTCCCATCCATCTCCCCTTCACAATCGGCCCTCCTCTCATCGCTTCACCTTCCCCTCCAGTCTCAACCCTCCCGTCCTCGCCTCTCCCTTCCATACCCGGTGTCTCGTCACCGTTCCTCCCGCCCCTCCGCGCCCTGCTTCTTTGCAGGCCCGGAGCGGGCTGTCTCCTCCTCGCCCGCATCTCCCGGGCCTTCGCGCTTCTTGCTCCCAACTTGCTCGCGGAGCCCGCCCACCCCGGGGGCTTGCAACTCGCCCGAGTGCAGGCGATGGATGGCGGATCCGCTGATAGGACCCTGTTTGCTCTGATACACTGTGTAACTTATAATTTTGAGACTTGATGCCCCCAGAGACTTGTTCCGAAAATTAATGTTTACTGCAGAGAAACTGATGTTAAAAGAACATTGCCAAGAGACATGTTCTTGCTGTTTCTCGATTTTGGATAACGGAGATAATCCGGGGTAGAGAAGATTGTCATTTTGATGCAAAGCACGTTTATGTTAACCGATTTTGATACTTCTGGAATGTTGTTATGAAATTCGCAAACATAAAGTTTTTCTCTGATTCATTCTACATTTTTAATGTTACATGTATTCTAAATAATTATAATTCATATCTGTTTCAGACAATTAAATGTAGATTTCGTTTAATAGTACTTTGACACTTTTGTGAAAATAGTAAATAGAAGACTTCTTTAAATTTATATTTTATGTTTTGTAATAGACGATTACAATATCGCTTGAAACGTTTCAAGAAGTTGCTCTGTTCACCGTTAAATATTAAAAAAATATATTTTAATTTCAAAATAAATTCGAGAACTGTGTCAAAGACTGTTAATTTCTGTAACAATAAAAAAATACTCCCGCTAATGAGTTCTTTAAAGTATCACTTTATTTCTGGAATAAAGATTTTATATAGTAACTAAAAATATTCGTTTTTTATTATGTTGTTTGAACATATCGTTTTTGATTATGAACAGAAGCATTCTGGTATACAATTTTTGTTATTGTTAAACGCTTTCTTGATCGAATACAGGTTTTACAGATAATTTAATCTGTTTTTGTGGCCATCAAACCTTTCTGCCCAGGAAGTAAAATTTACGACTTGAGAAATTATCGGATGCCTTGTCCAAAGAGGCCGAAAAGTAAATTTACAGAGCGAACTTCGCGGAAATAAAGCTGACAGAAGCTGTGCGATAGTATCTTAAGTGTAGCCAGAGGCGAGGGCGCGCCAGTTGGCACCGATAGGAGGTATTGTTAATGGTCACGTTCCAGTGATGTATTATGGGAAGTTGTTATCACGAATCTGTGGCAATTATCCCGACTTAAGCACAACGGCGACCCGTGACCTCGCCATTTCCTCACCTCCGGACCCTCTTGATTGGATTCGGAGGTGGTGAAGAGAGGTGAGGTGTGTTGAAGATTCTGGCGAAAACTAACATTTAGTAAACGGTCGTAGGTAATAATTTGATTTGGGACGTAAGGGCATATGATTTTGGGTGGTGATGCTCCTGTTAATTCTTGGCTCATTTTGTACATTTGAATAACACTTAATGAATTCATATCATGATTTTAAATTTGTAGGAGATTTGTTTACCGTTCAGAAAGTGAAGATTGAACCTAAACTATCTGAAATATTATCATTTAAATTCTATTTCTTTACTCAACTTGGTTTATAAGGTATCAATTTTGTTTGAAACATTTCTAAAACGTTCGTGTTCGTCTAAAAGTTTATAAGACGTTCGAATTAAAATATTGTATTACCTGAATATTTCAGTTTTGTATTTCAAGAACTTACAAGAACAAGGAGATAAATAGAAATTTTAAAATGATTTTCTTATTTATATTCTTGCTTTTCGAGAAAAAATATCAAAATGTAAAGACATATTTCTTACAGTTGGTAAAATTGTATTATTAGAAAATTGTTGTTAAAATTGAAATATGAAATCTGTGTGTGCATGTCTAAGAAAAACTTTCACTTGATGTTTTTCATTTTGATAAATATGTTTTTCGAGGAAATACACAGATTTTCATACATTTCAAAATACAAATATAAAATCATTCTCTAAGTAATATAATTTAATTATTAGTTAATTACAATATAGCACTCATTAATACACATATAGTACTCATTTTAATGTGGAATAATGGTTATAAATGGTTAAAAGGTTGGTTTAACACAGTTTTTAATTCTGAACGCTATTCCATGGTTTTGTTTTATTTGTGAATTTTATTGAATTTATATCTGTCACTAACATTATATTTTCAAAACAAATATGTTTATGCATATTTTTGATGTGCTAGTTTTAGTATCGAGAAGTTTAGAGGGACCCATGTCGTGTAGGGATTGGTTCTGCCGCTATGAAACTCTATGCATCAGAGCGTCACCCGAACTTGTGACTGAATCCGGAAAAAAACCTCTCCGATTGTGCATTATTAATAGACCTGTAGGTCTGCGCGGAGCATGCATCTTCTATGTCGAAACGGAACTTTTAATTATGTTCCCTTATTGGGAGTTCTCATTGTAAAACTGAAATAAAGCAGCTACACATGCAAGTGATGATTTCAAATGAAGATAACATTGTGTTCGTATTAATGTTGGGACAAAATTTCACCTTAATGCCGTCAGTGAGAATACTTCAAGGTGGTCTAAAAAGCCTCAATAAGATTTCTTGAGGAACGAATATTACAGGATTAAGTTGGACAACGGCGGTGGAATAGAATTTCAAGTGGCAAACAATCATTTTATGCATTTGTATTTTAGGAAACAAAAAAAAAATACTTTATCCCATCTTTTTCTTTTTGTATATGCCATTATTTTGAGGAAAACGACCAATAACACCTCAAAATAGCATACAGGTCTAGATCAAAAATGATTTGCGGACTAAATTTTCGCGTGAAAATAGTTGGAAAATGTTATCTTGTATATGTGTGCATTTTTAGTGTATTTTCTCGGCGATCAAATCTGGTTTCTGGGAGGAAGGATTTTGTACTTCATTCTTGTCACGATGCACTAAATGATTATTGCTCATAACTGATTATTCTTATTGCGTTTGGTAATTAAATTGTAATTTATGTTATACATATTTGATTATATTGTGGAATATCATTTTGAAAATTAATTCAGAAAATTTATTTCAGAAAAGTAATTATGTTATTTTAGTTTTATGACAACAAAACATTATATATCTAACATTGTCTTATTTGTTTTTCAGGTGAGTACCTGCGGATTCATTGCGAGGCTTGATTATGATCTGATATAGTGGTGAGTGCAAATTTTTCCTTTATTGAACTAGATTTCTTTGCTCTACTTGATATTATACAATAATTGATTTGACTAGAATAAGCGGTTCAGGACATATCCAGCGTGCTAAAAATTCAACTTTTAGCACTAGTACTGAAAGTGAGACGATGATCAAATGTTGATATAAAACTATGAATACAACAATGAAAACAAAATACTTTCATCTGATCAACTATAAATGATCTTAATGTAACATGGTAACCAATTAAAAAGTGTGTTTTTGAATTAGAATAGAAGGGAAGTCAGTAAAGCAGATTAACTTGTCTAGTTTGACACACGTGGTAAAAGTGATTTTATTTTGCTCGTAGGTTTGGCTTATTGGCCTCGTGTCGCAACATTTCGTACACTAAAAATAAATGGTCACTTTTACCACCCTTATCATAAATACAGTCGGACCTCTACATATCGAATCTGAGCTTCCTTCAATAATATTCGATATATAGAAACTTTGAAATACGTTAACAATTATGAAAGTTTCGAAAATGCACTTAAAACAATTTTGAAAACAGTTGGGTGAAATAAAAATTTCATATATTAAATAATAACAAATATTTTATTCGTTGTAGTTCCTACTGTACTTATTACACAAAATTTTGTTGGGCATGCGCATAGCAGCAAACTGAACCTGCACTGAACTGACGAACATGATAGTAAAGGGCGATTACACTAAGGGGCACGTAATTGACCTTCGATTCAATTGGTGAATTTGGCGAATGCATTCCCACGACTAACAAGATTCCCCTGGGAGAGATAGCAGGAGTGACCTTCACGAGAAAGGTCAGAACTGAGTGTACTAGAAAGTGTATAAACATTTATACAATTATAAAATAAACGTTCAGAAGGCTTTATTTCCCGCAGTAGTAATCCTCCAAATTAAATATTACTGATTTTTGAAATATAATGTATTGAATGGTCTGTACATATTTATTTCACAGAAAAAATAGTCAAACCAGAAAATGAGTTCCGTATATAGAAACAATTTTCGATACATAGACACGTTTTTTAAACGGAATTTTCAAGAAAAAATATTCGATTTATAGAGAATATCGATTTTTAAAATTTCGATATATGGCGGTCCGACAATAAAAATTATTAATTTACAGTGCATTTTACGTAAAAATAACCGACATTTCATTCAATCGAAAGTCCTGAGAAATGCTCCAGTGTAGGCGAAGAAAATTTTGAATTTGCTTAAATATTAAAATAAACTTGACCGAAACACTTTTAGTTTATCTGAAAAACGTATTTCATTTTCAAATCTCTTTTGCATTTCCTTCATTTTCGTTTTCTGTGATTCGAACTTCTGCTTGTGTGATTATCAAACTAGTGGGAAGTTAAGTTCTTTTGAATTAGCTCGAGTCTCATAACCGTATCTGCATGTCGTAAAAGCGTTACATATGGCTCGACAAAACTCCCTACTTTCAGTAAATAGAAATTGAACTAAACATAAAGGTAGAATTTTTTAAAACAAATCCCTCTTGATATTTCGAAATACGTTTATCTGTGCAAATGAAAAGCTTTCTCCAACCCTTTTCCTTGTACAAATAGAAACAAAGGGAGTTCAAACAATGAAGTTTCGCGAATGAATATTTGAGTTGTGCTGAACGGGAAGTCCTCATTCAGATTTTTTACAATTTCTCTGTGATGTGGAAATTCACTTGTTATATTCGAAAACAGAAAATAAGTTTTACGTATTAAAGGCTCTATACCAAATATTACTTCTACACATACTTCTTCACGTACTCGTATATGAATTCGTGGAGTAAAGTAGTTAGAATAAGTAAATCGTACTTTCTTCAGTTTTGATACATATATATATATATATATATATATATATATATTATTGTCATTATTATTATTATTATTATTATTATTATTATTCCACTATATCACGACTAAAGATGTTATGTGTCGGCTGAATATAAAATCTACTCCAGATTGCAACCAGCTACCTAAGGAGCAGATCTAAGGACTGTCGGTGCCTCTACAACACTTTGCGCAAAATGTGGGCGATTCCAAATAAAGCGATTTCTTGCACTTCCCAGTCCTTTGAATTACCTTGGAGTTTAGACAAGTTCTTACACAAAATGCGGAACAAATCCCAGACCTCCGATAACTATCGAGACGACCTATGCTTTTACACCCCACATTCGGCTGATCTCGAATTCCAAACTCTTCTATTTAATGCGTTTCTCTGCCTCCTTGGTAACACGTTTTGGTCGCAAAGTACAGCAACATCGACAAGTAAACACGATTTTTTTCTCCAAATTCCGGATGACTATATCCGGTTTGTTTGCCGCTATCATGCTGTCAATTTGAATTTTTTGGTCGTACAATATCGTATACAATCCAACAGGCGTCACCGGTTTCGGTGAGTGTTTGTACCACTTGGGGCATGTGTTCGGAACTTCGAGGGCGTTACAGATCTGCCAGTGGAGGTAGCTACACACCCTTTATTATTATTATTATTATTATTATTATTATTATTATTGTTATTATTATTATTTTATTAGAATTGTAGAAAGTGTTTTCCTAAATACTACGATTGTCGCTGCTTTCCCAAATATGCACTTTGTAGAGGACACGCGGTATAATCTAATTATCACATGATTTTAAATTGATAAACATGCAACGGACACGATTGTAAAGGTTATGTTATGTATTTTAGTGTGCAACTTTTAATTATCGAGTCATGCTCCGTAAGCAGGCAAATTTTAATTGGTTCCTGGAAACCGTATTCCGTATCGTGCTTTTCAATTGATCGAGCAGGGTATTTTTGCATTAAACATTTTCAGTGGGGAACACGAGTGAGAATTGAAGTCTGAAAATTGAGTAATATCAGTTCTTGAGTCCAAATCGTCGGGAACTTCTAATTAATACTTCATTCACCTACATCACAAAGTACAATAATTGAATCATTTGTTAAAACTTATTAGTGTTTTCAAATATCTTGCATATGGAGGCCTCCATCGGTTGTCATTTTTAGGTGCTCTTCCGATTCATTTAATTTTTCGTTCTTAATAACAGCAATGATTAATACCATGCCAACTTCTGAGCCCATATGGACCATGTACGTATTAGATCGCGTTCATATTGATTTGACATTTCCAAGTTCAATATCCAAATATGTTTCTATACTTTTGATTTCCTTGACTGTACTTCTTCAATAGTCAACAAAAATATACACTGGTGTTTGTGAAAATTGTAACACCCAGAAGGAATTGTCGGAATCGTTTAGAAATAGGTAGATGTGTATAATAGTGTATTCATGAGAAGTTATTAAATTTTCATAGAGATGGTATGCACGTGGGCCTAGCAGTGACGCCTTTGTGTGACAGGTCAGATCAGTATCACGCCACACTCTGAGTAGAGCCGTCAAACGACATGGAAACGTGCAAGCAAGTGCCGGTGAGCCTTGTCGACGCTCAAGGGTGAAGTGTCAGCATCTGAGTGAGTTCGAACGGGGGAGAATGATCGGTCTCCGGGGAGCGGGTTTGTCATACCGTGAGATTGCGGCTCGAACGGCGCTCTCTGCTACGACAGTGATGTGTGAGTGGAACCAGTGGACAGAGGACGGTCGTAAACAGTGACGAACGGGTACCGGACCCAAAATGTGACCAGGGTGCGAGATGACCGCCATCTTGTCCGCATGGCCGCAACCGACAGAACGGCGTCGTCCACAGTGTTGCAACGGATGTAGTCATGTCTGCGTCGACGGTTTGATGTCGTCTACTGACGGCTGGACTGGTGGCACTCATACCACTGCGTCGGATTCCTTTGACCAGAAATCACCAACGCCTCAGGAAGCAATGGGCGAGTGAACGTGTCACTGGTGTGCTGAGTGGCAAAATGTAGTGTTTTCAGACGAGTCCCACTTCAATTTTTGCTAGAGTGAAGGTCGCGTACGTGTTCGACGCTACCGCGGTGATCGCAATTTATAAGTCTGCTTTCTTCCGCGCCATAGCGGACAAATGTCAAATGTGATGGTTTGGGGCGCCATTGGCTACAATGTGATATTCACCTCATACGTATTGAAGGCAATCTAAACAGCAACCGCTACATCAGGAAAGTTTTAGAGCCGAAGGTACTGTCCCTTCTGCAAGTAGCTTCACGTGCGATATATCAGTACAATGCACGACCACATGTGGCGAGGAATGTGCAAACTTTCTGCGAAGAACGACGGGTACGACTGCTTACCTGGTCTGCACATTCACCTTTCATTTCTGGGATATGATCGGTCGGCAACTTGTTCGTTCTGGTCCTCCTGCAGCACTGTTGTTGCTTTGTGGTCACGAATAGAAACTGCGTGGTAGTCTGTTCCCAACAGCATATCCAGGCTCTCTTTGAATCGATGCCACAACGTCTAGAGGCACTGATGGCAACGCGTGGCGCCTTCACACCGTACTAAATACTCAAGATCAAAATGCAGGTATAGTTCGGTAATTCTAATCATTTGTGTATTGTGATATTCCTAGTCTGTGGAATACATTTAATTGTAATAGTGTATCTCTTTCTTGGCGTTGCAATTTTCACAAACACCAGTGTATTTCGCCAGTAATTAAAAAAGATGATAAATAGGGTTTTGGGTTCGCCTTATGTTCATGTTCTGCTGTTTAATGAAATGGCAAGATACGATAGAGCGCAAAACAAATATCGGACGTCATCGACTTAACTGAGACTGCTAGTAAATAGAGGTGTTTGAGAGCGCAGTGGTTGAGGGGAGGGACAAGGTCCCTGCCTCCGCGTGCAAGTGGCAGGTCTCAGCGTGGCGCCCGCGGCCGCGAGTGTTTCGCGCGCGGAGCCGCGATGCGCAGGTGGTTGCGAGGCGCTCGCTGGGGCGCGGGATCGATGTCGCCGCCCGGGGCCGCCCTCGTCGCCCGCGTCTCGCGCGCGCCGCCCGCGCCGCCCTCTGCCTAATGAGCTGCGCTTGTGCCCTTCGCCTCCGCGCCACACAACGCCACGCTACGCTGCGCCGCGCCCCACCCCGCCAGCTTGTCGTCTCGTAGGCTCGCGTGGCCGTCCGCCCCGCCTCGGGGTGGCCGCTCTGCCGCGTTCGCCGACGTGCCCAGTCTCCACTCGGGAGCCGCTGCTGTCGGTTCGGTCGTGGTAAATCGGTTCTCAGCCGGTTCGCTGGTGAAAAAGGAAAATAAACAAAAGGTGCTAAACCAGCTCATTTTTTTCTCGCCTTTATGTAACTTTTGCAATTTTTCTAAAATTCAGTGAGTTCAACAAAAATTGGATTTGCGCCAGTGTTATGAGCATAAAGTGCAACGTTAAAAGATCTAAATCAAAATATTTCAGAAAATCTTGAATGCCGTTGAGATTTAATGTGCAGTATCCGTTATAATTCGAATCAACCAGATGGATTGTGGAATATAAATTTTGATGTAACCTCTCCCTATGTTTTAGCCGCTTGCGTTGTTCTGAGTCAGATGTAGAGATAGTCAGTCACTTCATCGTAAACTACATACTCTTTTAAGGAAATGACAACTATCTTCAGGGACTCGTGTTGAACACAAAAGCATACAAATTCTTATGACGCGAATTCGCTGTTGGACGGACTTATTTTTGATATGATGACAATTAATCAGACCGCTGAACCAATTTTGTGAAAGCTATTTTCGACCACAGAATCAGGATCGTACTGAATAAACTGAAAATGTCACGTAGATGTATAGAAAAGTTAACGCATCTTTCCATTCTGCAGACAAATACTCGACAATTTTGCAAGTTTTAAAACTGGATTATTTCTTATGTACTATGCATACTTTTTGTCGTTAAGTGAGATACGGCCTTGCTATAATAAAGAAAGTTTGTGAAGATCGGCTTAGTTTTCAAAAGCTTAGTGTTTAATTCAACCAATTGTGTGTCAGAAAAGGAAACTCTACTTACTACAATTAACTCAACCCATTCTGCACTCTGTATAAACAAAGAACATGAAATTAACAAATAAAAAGAAATACAGGAGCCCAATTGGGTTAACCTCAAATATAAATATTTGAACAAATGTAGTCATTGGGTTGTTTTCTGAAACCATTACATATAAAGCCTTACCTGAGACCAGGATATAAAAATAAATTTAAAAAATGAAAAGAGAAATTTCCAATTGATATGACTCTCATGAAGATACCATAAAATAATTCCAACCACACATTATATTATTCTAAATTTTGTGCGAGTCATCATATGAATTGGATATTTTTTTATTTGGCGTTTTTAATAACACTTAGAACTCATTTCATTTGTTATTTCTTTAATATTCCACGAGAAAAATAATTGAAGTGCAATAATTGGAGGTACACTATACCGGTTAATTTTATTATCTAACATAATACTATCGTGTTGTTTTAAGGTCTATTATTCTGTGCGAAATACGAAAACTCTGAAGCAGCCTTTGCAAAATATGTGTATTCTCATATATTTCCTTTTTATTAGTTAATACTTTTAAGACGCCCGTGAAAAGAAAGTTTTTCGTCCGGAGAGAAGAGAGAGAGAGAGAGACTCAAAATATGATTTTTACTGCGGACGTGCGATGCAGGAACTTTGCTGAGACAACTTTTCGAGAATATTTAAACAAATGATATTCATACGATGAAATTCCGAGATAAAATGGAATTTAAAGGAATGGATAAAGAGAATAGAAACACAGAGGTACAAGAAACTGTATGGAAGCAAATTTGAATATTAAGGAAAAATAAAACTACCTAGGTAAAAATTGATAAAAAATTGGAATGTGTTTGTTTTTCACTAAAGTTGGAATCCTCATTTTGTTACGAAGAAAATCTGCAAGTCATTATCAAAGTACGCTATTCCAACTTGCAAAATCCAGAGAATATATTGTCGCACTTTTTTATATTTTCGCTGGATATCACATTGAAGCGTGCGAAGCAATCCTAGGGTCTTCATTTGCACAGCAGCCGCTATCAGATAGATGAGCATTTACTATTTATGCTTGGTTACTTAATGTTCGTGTTTATTACTTTCCTGGTGATAATATTAAATTTGTTATTAATTTTACAAGTGTCCCTGACATTTTTAATGAATTAAAGTATTGTTAACATCCTATTTTATAAAATTTTACTTACAATACTAATTTTTGATGACTTTGCATTTGTTTTTCATTTTGTGGACAATTTTAAGAGAATAGTTGTGTTAAACATAGTAACATCTTATTATCTTATAATTTTTATTTTTTGGCATAAGAGTAAACAAGTATACTCTCATTTGTGAAATATTATGTGCACCCTTTTTATTGCGAGTACTTTCTATAATATTCTCATTTTTTTAAATCTCTTCGTCCGGTACTCACCCAGCCTCTTTTTGTGAACCGAAATTCTCTGAGACAGCTAAATGCTATTCTGTGGATGGGATTTGCATGCGTCGGAAGGCATTTCATTACTGCCCGTCGCACACATCCCGCCGCCATCTCCCTGCTCCGCTCGGGCAATGTTCTGCGTTTGCGAAGCTCCGCTTGCAGCGCGAATGCCGGGCGGAGGTAATAAAGAGGACAGGTAAAGCTCCGCTCTCATAAATATGAAGTCAGGACCAACCTGGCCATTGGAACGCTTTGATATACGGTGGGCGTCGAGGGAGCAGGTCTCCTGGTTCGCCGTCTCTGACGAGCACACCGACGCAGTCCTTGGGACGTCTTCTCCTGCACCTTTGCCTACGGGCTTCACCTATGACCTTTGTGATGGTATTTCTGTCGTAGTCATACTCCATTCTTTCTTTCTATTTGTCTTCTCTCTCTCTCTCATTGCATGGCGTTTCTACATGCTTGGTTTCTCAATATTTAATACCATGTCCGTTTCGTTTCTCTCGAATTGATAAATAGCTGTTAATGGAAGCCATCAACTACTACTACTACTACTACATTGTCACTTTTTATAGCTTCATTTCACGTACAGCTATATTCTTTGTATTTTTTACTATATTTGTGTTTTAGTGGATAATTAATAAAACTCTTACATACAGACATGTTATCTGATCTTATCTACATCTCATAATTTCTATCACCAATGCAGTCACATTTAAACGCAATAGCCTTCTGCAGTCGTCATTCCAACGCGACATTGTCAATATTATACACACCCAACTAAACCTTAACCAGAGCCACCGTTTCCCGAATGTTAGTCACGAAAACCTGTGTAATTGTTTTGTAATAGGTGAACAAACAAAGGCGAAGTATATTATTGGTGCTCGATCCATCTCCATTACCACATAATCCTGCCCATATCAGGGAACTCCTGGCTGGCACAGCCATGAATACTCCACGCATGCGTATTCTCTAGAACTGTGTGTTTTTTACGATTTTTCATGTTGGTGTGTCTAATTCGTTCAAAATTGCGTTGTAATATGTTTTTAAATTGGGCGTTTTAATTAAAGCGCAGAGTAAAGGATGTGGCACTGTCTGTATGGGGATACAGATTAAAGTTCCTTGTAGTGGCTAGACACTATCACGGCAATACACGGACTCGTCGAAATTTATCTTTCGTTTCGCAGTAGAGGACTTTAATTCATTCCTCAATTTTTCAAAACGCCTCGTTTGTACAGCTGTGACGTGAAGTAAAAGCCACCCAATGCGGTTACTAATTGCATCCTTCACTATTTGACGCGACCGCGTTATGGAGTCGCAGTCAAGTTGGTGGTGCGTTTATCTGTAGAATCCTTTTATTTCCTTTCCTTTTTATTTCCTTCTCTTTCGTTTTTGGTATAACCTATTTAGTTCTATATTAAAGTTCTCATCAGTGCAATGTTTTCTAAGGAAGTCAATTCAAAACTGTGTAGAAAATGGCCCTAGTTTTTTCCCAAGAAACGTTAAGTGTGTTGGGAACAATTTGTTTTTATTTGAAAATTTCCGTTAACGAACATTTACAACAAAAACAACTTTTCATAATCATATTAATCTTTGAGACTTGTTTATTTCAGTTTATTTTTAACATTATTCTGGGGACAAAAATGTACTTGTTATCAGTACAGTTGCTCGCAAATATATCCTGCCGGAAGTTGTTTATGAGAACGTAGCAATCCGAGATCTGTCCTATAGTTTTATTGTTTTCTTTATTGTAATTGTAAAATTTTTGTTGAGGGAGTTATACTTCTAGCATCTGTGGGATTTGGTCAATTTAAGATGTCTCATTGACTTTTGAAGCAATTCAGCGCAGACGGAAAACTCGTATTGTGAGTTTTCACAACCTCTAAAACTGATTGTTTTCCCAGGTCAGATAAGTTTGTGGTAAACTCAATATGTTGACAGTTTTATAAGCAGAAAAGAAGGAAATTCTTGCGCAACACGTTGCAACGTTGTATTTACGGTGTTAATATTAAATGAAAATCTGCACTTATATATTATGATAAAATTATTGGTTGTTTTAATTTCCATCAAAATAAATGCAAACCAGAAAGATGACTTTTTTGCATGGAAGGAAAATGAACCTTTTCTCATATTTTATAGCATAATAGTGGCTGTTCATTCATTGGCGGAAGAGAAGGCAATTGTGTTATATAAGTTACAAATGGATTGTTAAAGAATGACACGTCAGTTTCCCAGTATTATGAACGCCGGGAAAGTACATAAACGTGTAATATATAACCAAAACCATAAACGTAAGAAATACAAGTGTATTAATCTATTATACTGGTGACAGTAGCATGTGAAGTATTTGTCATCCACTCAAAAAAGATGTAGAGTAACAAGTAATTATAAATTATTTCTTTAACTTAACGTCATGGCTCTTCCGCAAAAGAAAAGTAAGGTAGTTTTGTTTCTACAATTTTTAATATATTGTAGGCAAGGAGGAGAAGAGAATAAACATAATTGTATATTAACGTATATTATAAGAAAATGTGGTGTCTTGTATTCGTGTTAATGCACCTTGCATTAAATTTGTTTCTGCATTGAAAACTTGTTTTTTACTTGATATTTTTCTTTTTTTTATCTACTTGGCCTGACCTTCACAAATTTAAATATGCGATCACCATACCCAGCAATAAAGAAAACACTACTTATTTTATATTTGAGAACATGAGTATATTTCCCGACAAGTATAATTCTCAGTCGTTCTTTTTTCACGTAAAATACCAGATTAGTAATTCGTTTTTCACAATGGAGTGACAATGCGCTATACCTCTTTTGTGAAGGCTCCGTCATCTTCCCTGGCCGAACTGTGGCGAAGAGCCCTAAATCCGGGCGGGCCTTTCGCCGCAGTTTTCGCTCTCCGTCCGCGCGGAGGGGGGGGGTGCCCGGGCTTTCCGCAACAGCTGCGCGCGGCCGGCGGTTGATTGAGGCCTTGCTAATGAAGTTATTTCTGCGCGGCGGCCGCGCTGGCCGCAGCGGGGCGAGCGGGCGGACGGGCGAGCGTGGGGGTGATGGCGGCCGGTGCGAGAGGGTCTTCTTGTGCAAACGGTGAGTCACGGAGAATGGTCGTACCGCTGTGGTCACTGTGATAAGAAAAAAAAGTGCGAGGGTGGAGCGGTAAGGATGATTTCTGATGCTAGCGTGGGCGCGGATGTAGTGATATGTTGGTGACTTGACAGGTGCATTAGCGGCGGGGGCAGTTGCATTGGTAGTAGATCCTAGGATGACGGTGGCTCTTGGAGATGCAACGTCGGCATGGGGGGTGTGGATCGTGAGGGATGTGGAAATGGGAGGGAGGCAATGACCGTTTGTGTTGCGTTTGTGTCTCTTACTAGTAAAATGTAGTGGTGATGAATACAAATTTTCATTCGGTACAGTTGATCACTTAAAGATCCGAAATGACATAATTGAATCGGACATTATAAATACATAAAAAAATAAATTGATAATCTCTTTTAAGAGTCTAAATTTATTAAGCAGAGTTCTGTTTGATTTGATGAGAAATAACTGTTCCTTGTACAACTCAAGAATTCCCTTCTCAACTCGAAAAGAAGTATGTGATTCTATTTCACTGCAGAATGTCAGAGAATTACAGCACGTGGCGGTATTCACCGAACGGTCTTCGAAACCCATCCGGCCAATTCAAAGACCGAAAATCAGCCACAAGCGGCGGGAGCCGATCGAGGGCAGAGCCGGGAACGGCAGGGCCAGTGGGAGGGAAGGGCGGCGAGGAGGCGGGGCCGGGCGAGCCCGGGCCTCGGGTGAGCAGGGTGGCCGAGCGGGGCGGCCGAGCGGGGTGGCCGGCGGCAGGTGGGTGGCCCTGATGGATGGCGTGCGCGCAAGTCGCTCCGAATGCGCCGCCCGTAATCCATCAAACGCTGCTGGCTGCCACCGCCGGCGCCCACGCCGTTGGCCGGACGCCGCGCCGCGCCCGCGCCCGCACCCGCACGGCTGCGCGTGGTTTTGCCGCTTGCCCTCAGGGTCAAGGTCGCGACGTGCGTTACGATGACTCTTATTTGAACAATTTTTTGAAGCAGAAAATGTCGTGTTGAGTTGGAGTAAAATTTGTTCTAGTTGCTGCCGAGGGCAAATTCTTTGTGGGGACTTGCATCTAGGTGCTGTGGAATGTTATCGTGCAATCGAATCACAGTTTTGGTGAGTTATTGGGACAGCTCAAAAGAGGGACTCATAACCCTTAGGCGCCTGCCGCTAGATGTCTGCGGAATGAACTATTGCTTCAAACCAAAATATAATTTTAATTGTGTATGTGAATTCGATAATTAGTAGGCTCCATTATTGCTAGTTAATTCTTTTTATTTAAATTTGAATAACGACGTGAGTACTTTTCCCTGTCATACGTACAGTATTATTTTGCATCTTGATTTTTTTTCATGGAAACAGGAGTAACCTTTATTGAACACTATAGAAAACTGTTTAAATATTATAATTAATCGAATTAGAAAAAGTAACTCTTACTTTAAAATAAAATGTTATCATACCGCAAAATACCATGGTTTTCGAAATACTTTAAACACTTTTATTCGTACAGCCAGTCTATAATTGTGACCTCTCTTTTAGGAGAAGAAATGAGCTTGAGAAACAATTTTGTGGTCCTTCATTCAACATGTATCGAATTAACTTGGAACGTATGTATCACCACCTCTGTACACACCTAATAAATATTTTTACGGGGTCGAAATCAATATATGATAATAAATAATACATGATTTTATGAAAGTGTGAATTCACAATCTAATATTTATTATCAAGATCTGCATGTAACTATGAAGAATTAAGTACACTTGAAAGCATCAAATATTTCGTATATTATTGTAAGATTTATCTCAAGTCAAATAAATTATGAAAAATAAACCTCCATTGCCCGCAAATGTCTTCAATAATCAATCAGGAGACCTAGATATTTACGGAGAAAATATCTTTCTGGTAATCCTCACGAACGATTCTACGAAGAAAAGGAAATCAATTTAATCATCAGATAATATTGCGGCTTTTGCTCTCTGCGCTTTGCTTCGAAATTTTCTGCCTGCTTAGTGATTCGTCTTCCATGTCTTCCAATTAGAAGACACTTCTACTTATTTTTGTTGTGAGTTCGGCATCAAAATTGCCTCTCTGAAAATGAACAATTCGTCCTCAGAACTCTCAGACTACCGAACCTTCATTGTTTCTGGGTTGTCGAGATGTGTTTTTTCAACTCCAATACAAAACAAACCTTCTTTGCTATCATTTACGTTTGTAGGAGAAAGGGCTGTCTTCTTTTGCCTTGTTCACTGATCTGTGTATATTTCATTAGTTTGTGTTTCTACTGGTAGATTTAGTGTTACGGTACGTAAAGAATGAAACTAGAAATAAATCTCTTGTTTGAACTTAACAGGAATTTGTGCACCATATAAAAAAGTGTAAAAATGTTTTGTATATCCTAGTTGCATTGGAATGAATAGCCCACCCCATGAACACACGCACACACACACACACACACACACACACACACACACACACACACACACACACACACACAGAAAGAATGTGTTTTAGAAGCCTAATACATACCGATGTGGTATGTGTGCACGGAATGCACCCCAAAGCAATTTGTCTAGTTGCAGATCGGCGAGTTAGAAAAGCGCCGCGTTCGCCGGAGTGCGCACTTTATCTTTAAGCAATAAAACTTTCCGCGCAAGGATGTCTGGGAACGGACGAGAGCGCCATCTCGCCGTTGCATCGCAGGCGCCGTGGCGGATATGAAGGCATGCGCCGAAGCAGGGGAGGAAATGTAAAACGGGAGTGAAAGATGGCGTCTCTCACTCGAAGCAAAAAGTGAAAATTACTTCGCGGCAAAAAGTTTCAGGTGGAGTTTGAATAATAGCCCGTTGAACGCAAAGAGAAAAATGCGGGGGACACAAGCGGCCGGCAGCTCGTTCCCCGTAGACGAGTTATAGCCCTGCAGGATGCGGTTGCAATCCTGTCCGCCGACGAGCCTCCTGTTGCACTTTTGGTACTGGAAATGAAAGTCGAGAGATAATAGTTATTTACTTTGATATCACAAGACTGAATATTATTCGTATTCAACTTATAATAAACTTATATTGTTTTTTCGTATGTAATTTTTTTTGCAGAAAGTTATTTCAAGATATTATGCTTCTCTGTAAGAATCTTATCGGTATTTTGATTAGATCACTTGAGTTTAGATCACGATTGAAAAGTGGAAAACCATATAGTTATGATCGTATATCTAACCAGTTCTAATGTTTTCAACCTCAATATTATTATATTAAAACTTCCCTCCCTTTGGAATAATAGAAACGTGCTCTCAATGCCATATTATGAATTTTAGAATTTGTAGAATTTGAGTGTTTTAAGAGTCAATTTATGATTATTATGCTTGGATCTTTTTATTTTGCTATTTAAAGTCGCATCAACATCTAGGTCATTAGAGACCACTATTGGGTCTAACCTTGTGGTAACTGAAGATGACATGATATGGTGATGATAGGGGGGTAAAAGGACGAACACAAATA
This sequence comes from Acheta domesticus, assembly GCA_031308135.1. Classification (NCBI taxonomy): domain Eukaryota; kingdom Metazoa; phylum Arthropoda; class Insecta; order Orthoptera; family Gryllidae; genus Acheta; species Acheta domesticus. Next base: position 128,461,148 of record JAHLJT010009436.1, on the reverse strand, counting down.
CAACCATTCCCGAGGCGGGACTCGAACCCGCGACCCTTCGGTCCGAGTTCGCTACGGCACTACTGCTATAGCAATCTCGGCCTCCGGGGATCGGCGCCGGGATCATTGAACATTGCCAAAAAGTGCATATAATTCAGATACGCTCCACCCCGACCTGCTCCGTCCCGCCCAGCCCCGCTCCGCCTCCACTCTTTCCGCCCCGCCTGACTCCACCCCCCTCCGCCTAACCTACTCCGCTCCGACCTTCCCTCTTTCCCCTCCCCGCCCCTGCCCGCGCCACCCGTCCCGTCCCGCTCTGTCCCGCTCCGCCCCGTCCCACTCTGCTCCGCCGCGTCCCGCCCCGTTCCGCTTCGTCCCGGTCCCTCTCCGCTCCGCCCCGTCCCGCCCGTCCCGCTCGTCTGCTCCGTTCCGCTCCGCCCCGACCTGCTGCGTTCCAACCTGCCCCTCCCCCCCCCCAATCTGCTCCTCCTCAATCTGCATTGCCCCCCACCTGCTCCGCACCAACCCGCTCTACCCCGGCACGAGACTCCTCGTCACGTCCTAAGTCGTCCCCGCTCCTCCCTGTCCATCTAACTTCGTTTTGCCCCACCAATCTACCCTGCTTCATCTCGCTGCATACCCCTCCACCTCTCGCTGCCCTATGAAACTCCGTTTCATCCCGTGTGGCTTGTCCTCTCCGGCCCACGCCTCTCCACCTCATGTCTCCCCGCCTCAGGCCTTGCCGACCCCACGCGGAGCATCCCGCCTTCTCGCCTTAGGGGTCCCCGCCACAAGCCACTCGTCCACGCCTTCTTCACTCCGCCCAGTGCGACAGGCAAATGGCCGGAGACGCGGAAGGGGCGCGGCTGCGGCGGCGGCGACTGGGTCGACGGCCTCAGCGGCGATCCCTCTGCAGAGGCGCGTCCTCCTCCCGGGGGAGTGCGGCGAGCCCCCCTGGCGTCGGCATGGCGCCGCGCGGCGCTGCCTCGGAGCCTGGCTTTGTCGCGGCGGTCCGCACGCCTGTCCAGTCGCGGAGCGTAAATCCAGCAGCCTCCGCGAAGTCGACGGGCGGCCCCGACCGGGGGGCGGGGCGGGGGCGGGGCGGCCCGGTCTGGGCCGCCGTTCGTGTGGGAGGCCGCCCCTTCGAGTCTTCGCGACCGCGCTCGACCGCGGCCGCCGCCGCTGTCCGCTGCCCGGCCGCGCGCAAACTCCCACGGACGTAGGCTACTTCGCCTTAAGCTGATTAAACAGCAAGTTCTGATTGGACGTTGGAAGTGCGCGGTAATCTCTCCCGGGCCGTTCGGTGGCGGTGGGAGGGGGGTCGAAGAGAGGTGGGGAAGGTGCTGGTGGGTGGAGAGTCTGGAAGGGCACTGCAACTGTGATTGCCCCCAACATCCGGTGTTGGGTTCAGATGATCAACCTTTCCGTATTGTTGGCTGGGTGTGAAGCCGCTATCCGGTGGGTTCTTCCGCTTGTCAGTCAATGGCGAAGTCGATAAACGCAGGCATTAATTGTCTGAGTCAACGTCTCTACGTCGGGACCAATGACTCCACGTCGCAGTGCCAGTCGAAGGCAAGCGATTCGTCTCGATTACATTGCATGCTCTTTTCCTCCCATGGGCATCACGTTGCAACACTCCTTTTCACTTCCGCTCTACCTCACATTGCTTTTTTCATTCTTTCCTTTTTTAGAATATATGCAAGATTTACATTTGCTTATAGTAGCTCTGCCGCTTTCTAGTCTGTTTTTTCAGTACTGTTAAATGTTTTACACTACTTGTTTGCATATTTTTTGTTATCTTACGCTTGTCAGTCTGTATTAACGGATGTTAAGGATGTATTAACGGATGTTTTCTGGATTTCGAGGTTCTTCTGTGACGTCGCTTTCATTGTTCTCTATTTGTAGTCCACTTTTGTTGTTCTAGTTCTTGTTCGTTTCTCAGTATTAAAACCATTTTTCTTCGTAATTTGATTTAGGCATTCCCTCCATTATCCACAAATTTGCTTGTTTTTCCGATCTATTTATTTTCCTCCTAATGTCACATTGTTTACATACTTTGTTGCTTTCTTTACTTGTATTTTTCTCCGATTTTCACTGGCTTAACATTTGTCCTGAATTAAAGGCACCATCTTCTTAGCTGGCCCCTTTCCGCTTCCCTTGTGCCTTTCCATGCCGTGTCGTCCATCACTCCCGTACCCAGCTCGCACCGGGCTTTCAATTGCAGAGTACGTCCTTCAGCCTTCCTCTAGTCGGCGACATGACGTAATTAAATAAATTTATGGTTGTGTCATTGGGCTTCCTTTGCAAACGCATTGAATATGGAAACTTTAATTGTTGAGCGAATTTTCTTACGACGTTTCTCTCACTGAAGTTGTAACTTTTTATTTCAAGTTATTTTATGTACTAGTTGCGTCGTTCCCGACTACAGATAATGATCGCCAACCGGGGCGGTGCATTCTGCTTTTGAAATCGACGAGCAACCTCCAACTTTAGTGAGTTCTGCTGCTGCTTCTAGTATTTTCTTTTGTAATCAACCGTCTTCTCATTTAATTGCGCCTCTCGCATTTAAGCGAAACATTTTAATGGTAAATACTTTCGGCCCTCGCCCCACTCCAGCTGCATGCTGCCGTGCGGAAAACGGTCCGGAATATTTGCTGCGTATCCTTCCGTCCGACTCGTACATCTTCATTTCCCCGGCGTCTCTCTACTCGTATTCAATATCGAGAGCCGTAAATCGATTGTGTTTGATCGGGCGCGGGCGCGCGGAGAGCGGCCGTGACAAGTGAGGACCGGGCGCCATGTTCGTTTTGATTTACCGTGGAGTCACGCTGAATGGCGGTCGGCAGGTCGGCGTGCAGAATGCAATTAGGAAGGAATTTATGGAGGTTCTGTCATACGAATATGCTTTTGAACGCGCCCTGCCCGCGCCGTCAGCGCGCTTAAATATGGGGAGGATTCAATGGGCGCGTCGGTCTCGCCGCCCGCCAGGGCGCGCCGCGCCGCGCCGCGCCGCGCGGACCCGAGTGGCGACGCGACCGCGGTTCCGGTGCGTGGGCCGCTGGATGCGTCCGGCGAGCCCCGCCCCTCCCCTCCCCTTCCCCCTGGCGGCCCGTGCGTGATGACGGGATTCTCGTCGGCGACCAGCTGCGCGTTCCAGCTTCGCACATACCGGCCACAGTGGGATTTTCCTCGCATTCACCGATGACATTTTCGTGATACCCTCATGATGGCAAATACGGAATGAATGCTTCATGCTCAAATGACAGGACTGGTTTTCAATAGGCGCAATTTCTATATTGTGTCTAGTAGGTGTTATGGAAGTGTTACACATATCTATTCAGTTTGTCATTTTAATGTGTTTTAATAGAGGACTTAATCTTCAGTAAAAAATACGGAAAATAACTCGTGATGTTTTATATTTATTCTTTCCAACTTTATTATGATACTTATTGAGCACGATTGTATTAGTCCATTTACGTTGATGAACATTAGATAATACAATTACGCAAACTGTTTAGCAGAAACGAGATAAATTGATTCTAAAATATGCCTAATTAGACAAGTAAGTACTTGAATCCAGCAAAATTTATGGTATTGCCATTGGCTAATTAGCTTTGGACAATGTGCAAAGTCACTTCCACCCAGTTGAGTGAGGGGAGTGGGAGTCGTGTTTGGCTACGCGGCGTCCATAGTTTGTCCTGTGACCATCAGACCGCGCTCGTTGCTCCCGTTGATGGGCTTCCTCAGAAGCGCAACTGGACGGCGCAGTTTCCGACTGGAAGTTTAAGTTGATGAAACTGCACGAGTTCCGGCGATTATTCATAAAATAATGATTGTTTTCTACCGTGAGGGTCATTGTATATGCAATAAAATAATAAGAACCTACGTGTTACTGTTGTATTACAGTTCTTAAACATTATTTTATGTCTTTTCTAACAATGATTCTAGTTTCCTAATAATTTTATTTAGTAAACGACGCAAACTATATTTGATACTTCCGAAATATCTGTAACGAACTGTAACGAACGAATACAGGCACACGACATTTTACATAGTTTGAGATAGTATTTGAGAAATATATTTTCTGTGCAATTATTGTAGAACTATAAAATGTGCATTTATTATGGTATATAATGTATTTGTTTTTAATACTTCATTTTTTATTTATTTAGTTGTAATTATCCCTTTCACTAGAGAAATACATCCAGTATTTTTACTTTCCATTATACTATACGTACGTATAATGTAGGGAAAGTTATGTAATGCTGCGCGAAAAAACGGTGATAACGAAAAAGTGGATAAATCCAGTTGCTTAATTAAGAAAAACGAATCTCCTAACACGTGGTGCAGCCAGAATCCCTTTTTTTGTGGGACCTTGATACCATTTCAAAGCAAAACATCTCTCCGTCTGTCATCAGTGACGATATAATTTTTGAATGATTAGTGAAATATTAAAATGAAATGAGTAGATGTCTTCACATTCATTCTTCACATTGTCGAAGTCACATTCTTTACATCACAAATCATTCTTCACATGGTCGAAATGATCATTAGTTTATCATCAGTATTATAAAAAAATTGCACACTGTAACCAAACATGGTGGAAATTTTTTTTCCAGCTCTTGCAAAGTGCTACACTGTACATTTGCGTGTAATACGTTCGGGAATCCGAAGATGCATATGTGCTATGCGTTTCGGGCGCGATAACAATTACATACGGCACCTCTGATGAATGATTTCTTTCGAATAATCTCTTATGGCCGATATTGAGTACGTTAACAGCAGTGTGATTAGATTATGAATGTATAAAGAAAACAAGTATAAATTATTAAAATAACACATTAATGTCTGTTTTAATAAGGTCATTATTACTACTACTATAAAAGAAAACTAATGCGAAGAAGAACGAAGCCTTTTAACGCCTACCAAATACACGCACGGTTACGAGAAGCACCTTCGGAAAGCGCAAGATGCAAAAACGCACCTGTGTGTTTCGCGCGCCGCGCTGCGTCCCCGCCGCCGCCGGAACAATTACATACGGCACCCGCGAGACGCTCCGCTTCCGCGCAGCCGTGGCGCGTACGCGGTGCGGAGGCGAGGCGGCGAGCCGGCGCCGCTGCGGCGAGGGGGCGATAATTTGTTTGGATAACTGTTGCTGCTCTGCAAGTGCAAAGGGCGGCGCGCCGCGGGCACAGGTGGCTTTGCGCGTAGTGCGCCTTCTGTATTCCACCGGGCTTTCCACGCGAGAGGGACGCGCTGCGTGGCGGCGATGGGGTGGGCGGCTGGCAAGGAAACGCGATTGTCCAAGACAGTGCTGCTGGACATGGGTGGATGGTGGTTAAGGTGCAGTTTGTGGTAGTGCGGACGTCCCGTTTATGCGGTGTTTTGTTGAAGGAACAGGGAAATGTGTTTGAAATTGTGACGGCGACTGGGACGTCGGATTTTGGAAAGGTGAACTTTTTAAAAAAAAAAGTCCATTCCAGGATTTGTCCCATTTTTAAAGACAGAAATTTTTGTTATTAAAAACAATGCATTAGTTGAAATGCATTTTATTTTCAAACAGATTTGACGATGTCAGTGAGTTTGTGGGTGTCTCGCATAATGAGTGGGAGTTTGCTTTAAGAGACGATGGGGGGGGGCATATTTTCTCAGAATGATGCCACGCGGTTGACGCCATGAAGGTGTAACGCATGAGTGATGGAATAGCTTCTACCACCAATATTGAAGTATTGACATTGCATTGAACGAGAAGGGGATGTTAAAGCTTGTTGAAATTTATGTTATTGGTAGGGCACAGCTGTCAATCAAAATTTTAGGTCATGACAAATAGAATGTTTTCGTTAGCTGTCCTTCTAATTGCGAATTGCTGCAAGAGATTGCGATTCTAGTTAATACACTTCAGATACCCCTATAAAAATAATTTGGAAGCTTACAGAAATAGTGAATAAAGGTAGAAGTATTAATGAATGTCGAATAGAATGATGGAAATGATGAAAAAAAGTGAAATCAACGTACAGATGTTAACTGTAGTAGAAATGACGGCGGTGTGCCTGTACGGGCTGCAGTGGCAATAACTGAAAGTGGGCGTCGGTGGGTGCGGCTGGAAGACGCTTAGCCTGCGCGGGTAGATTGCGCGCCGGGAGGCAGTTTCGGTCGCGGAGGGGTGCGGCAGCGGGGGAGCGGAGGTGCGAACGAGGTTTGCACAGCAGTCGTATACGAGCGACCGTAAACTGGCGCACAGTAACGGCGGCTCTAAGGGAGCCCAACTAGCCGAACCGTGCTTTTCGTTTTCCACGAGATCCCGCCTCTTGGAGGTAGCAGTTTAGCCTCCTTAATCTGAATTGTGAGAATCATTTCGAGGGAAAGCAACATTGCAATAGAAATGCACATTATAGTCATTTAGGAAATGGTTTGCATTTTACAAATTATGTTTTCGCAGAAATGTGGGGAAATATTTATTCATTTGTAATAGTGTTTTTGAATTATTGTTTTGACATCACACTCATTTAACTTCATTCACTACATCGTGAAATTAAAATCTTTTTTCCCCACGTTAATACACTTTTAAATTCAACATTTTTTAATAAATTTTAGTTTTCAAGTCTACGTAAACGTGACATACCAGGAAAGAATGGGTGAAACATCTTAATTACATGAGGGACTCCATTTTTATTTTCTCTTTTAATAAATTTAAAAAAACGTTTCACCTCAATGAAATACTAGCGCGAACATTTTAAATAGAATATGTACTTGTATTTTTAATAATGTATTTATGATAAACTTTTTAAATGTTTTGAAGCAGAATTTTTTCCCAACATCTTCGAGGCATTTTAGTGATTGGTGGTTGGTTGGTTTCCTATGTGATGTGATTGGTTTCCACCTTACGTCGAATGTTAAGCAATCCCGAACTATAGCTCGCTTGGTTTCGAGTTGGTAGAGCACCTCCTGCTTTGCACGTTTCCGAATGCGGGTAGTCGAGACTTTGGCAACGCTATCGTCGCGGAGCGTTTGCAATTGCTCAGATTCCGCCTGGCGTACCTCGTCACCGCTGAAGTGGCGGTGGAGACGGCGGCAGCAGATCCACCGGCAAAGGACAGCTGTGGGGAAGGATGGAAGACGGCGAAGGGTTCGGAGCGTGACAATACGCGTGTAACATCTCCCTCTCCACCCACCTCCCCATCACACACAGAAGGTTTCGCCTTTCACCCTGTCCTCCTCTCGCCACCCGACATCAACTCATCATGCCCCTTCCACGTCGGTCCTTCCACTTCGTCCTCTTCCACCTAGCAATGGCCACTCGCCTCTTCCCGTCATTCACTATCCGCTCCCCCCCACGCCTCTCCCAGTTCTGACCGTCTCTGTCCATTTCCCTAAATTTGCCCTCGTCGTCTAAGTTTCTCTTCTCCCTGCATCCCTCCTAGCATCGTCCCAGCACCCCCCTCCCGCGCCACACTTGGCACCTCACGCTTCTCGCCCTCCCGCATCTCGCTTCTCTCCGCGCCGATCTACCCGGTCCGATCCCATTTGCATTCAGCGCGTGCATCTGCACGGGCAGCGTCGGCGGAGGCGCGTGGGAGCAGGGTCGAGTAGAGGGTGGGGGGAGGGGGGGGGTCGGAAGCGGCCCGCGGGCGCGCGACCATTTGCGAATGCCTCGCCCCCTGCGCGCGGACGCCCGCCGTTGTCTCCGACCCCTGTCGTTCGCCACCCCGACCGCGTCGCTTCCAGACTCGGCGCTGTCGACGCGAGCGACCCGCGCGCCTCAGTGACGGCGATGAGAAACGCCGGAGGAACCCTGCGATTCTCCAGTAATGAGGCAGGTCGCAGGGAGATTTCAGAGGGTTTGTGCGGAAAACATGCTCTTAAACGGAGTAAAATTTATAACTGCTGATACTTTAAGCTCCTGACATTACATTGCAATAGTCCGTCATCGATTTCTCTTCGTGTTTTTATCACTAAAATTACGATGAGACTTTGGTCATTTTTCAAACTTTACGTAAGTAGAGGAGACCATTATAATTGTTGAAGGAATGATTTTACACGGAACTCCCTTATGCTGCTTCGTTATTAAACATCCTCCGAGGGCATTGATAATTTAATTGTCAAATCGAAAAACTTTTGCTAATGGTAAAACCTTTGAACATAGTGAATATATTTGTAGCAAAATGAATTGCACTATTGATAAAATATCAAAATTAAAAATAGAGGCAGCTCTAAATAGTTGCAAGGTTTTAAATTTTAATGTAAAAATATTTTGAATTTAAACGAAAATTAAGATCCCTTTCCTGAATACTGAGAGGACGAATTCTCTTAAGTACTTAAAGAAATGTGTAATACTAAATTTAAATATAAGTGGCATGCTGTAATCAATCTTGCAAAATAAAGGTTATAAATATTTAATTGAGAATAACTGTTAATACTTGCGACTCTCAAATTTGAATTTTTTTCCCGAACTATTTGAGGATTCACGGATTTTAATACTTCTTTCTATAATACGATTTTTTACTTCAGCTTTTTTACCTCCAGCTTGCCTAGTTGCGAGGGTCTTCCTGAAAGCGCGTGGGGATGAGAAATAGGAATTGGCATTCCCTAGAGCCGATGGGTAGAGAGGGAGTGAAATCCAAGCGAACGTCTCAGTTCGAGGAACGCACGGGCGGGCAAGGTATCTCCGAGGCGGGCAACGGCGCCTGCGGGTCGAACGCGGGCCGAGTCCGTCGGCGGGCGGGCGAAAGCGAGTGCGAGCCCATGCGGGCGGGGGGGGAGGGTAGGGCAGGGTACGGCGGGGAAAAGGAGGGGCGGGGCGAGGCGAAGCGAAGAGGGCTAATGGAGAGCGCACGTGCGTCTCTTCCCGGGAAGCGGCGGCGACCGCAGTCTGCGCCATCGCGCATCTGGACGGCGGCTGCTCCACCCTTCCTATCGTCTCCCTTCCTCTCTCCTTCCACGCAACCCGCCTCGCCGCTGCCGCCGCCCTCGGGAGTATATAAACTTTCTGGGTTCTCCCGCGAAAATTTTAGGTCAGCTGGAGTACACACGTGGCAAGTAAGTAATTAAACGGAATTTAGATTATTGATGAATAAGCGTACTTTTGTTATTTGGAGAATTTTACAGCGTTTCCTCCAACGATGCACAATATATGTCGCGTGAGGGGTGTGTGCTAATAATTAAATGTGCATTTGTGTGCGTGGTCGAGAGACGTTTGTTTCGGATTCTAAAAATTATATGACGTGTATCATTTTATGTACTTTTTAGTATCATAACTCAATTCCTGAAATTGTGTCGTAAAATGATAATAAACCCGCAAATATTAGACTATTATTTCCCCCAAATTAAATGCATGTGTGTTTAAATGAATATCTGGTACTAAAATGACACTACGGTGTTAGTACATCTATCATCATTACATTTCAAAATTTCCTAATACTGAAATTTGTTTAGTGTTTGCAAATTTCTAAATATCTTTCCTTTAAACACTTCCAAACAAAATAATAGACAAAGTACCCGAATGTATACAGGATGTAAAATTGCCAATGTGACTAGCATCTCGAAAATAACAGTGGGTGGACAATGTAACCACAAGCAAACATTCTTCTTCAATAAAGCCCGTAACTGCTCTCGCGTACAATGATGTCAGCTCTGCGTTTTATGTGCTATTTCCGTAATTTATGGGTGCGAGTTATTCATAGTTAGGTATTCCGAGGAATTACGCAAGCGATGTGGTTTGGGTCGCACTCATTCAAGTTGTATTCGCTCATGTGATGCTGGTGTGGATTGTGCCCGACTGGATTTACCAGAGGGACGGTTTCGAATACATTGAAGTTTGCCTTATAAAGGTAGTTGCGTGCTTTTCTAGCAAAAGTTTCTCTGCAACGAAATTACTTTACAATATTTAAATTACTGTGTATGTAAACATTCCTCTCGACCTTCTAGCCCTCTTCATTTATTGCTTTGATTCTAGTAACATAAGTATACATTCTTTTACCTGAATTATTAATCTGCTTGATGTATTCAAATCTCGTGTCTGCCACAAATACTCTTGTCATTGCAGTGAATGAGTATGTTATGCTGAAATAAGTACATTTTTAATTTTTCTTTCTTTTAACTTCTTTTAATTTCGATTCATCTTTTGTTAAATTTATTTTATCTCCTTGAATTTTGGTCATAAAACACTTTATTACTCTCGATTCATAAATGATGAGTGAATGTATTATAGTATAAAGCACATCTGACGTGTTTCCTATTTTAATTCAGAAATCTATTATATAAAATGTTCTTGCAATTTTGAAGGAAATGTATCAAAATGTGGGAAAAAAAATTCTTAAAAAATTATCATTGTCAGAGAAATGACATTTTAATCTGAAAATTTATTCTAGGCATTCTTCATTTATCTCATTCTTTCTCATTTCTTATTGAAATGTTAATGCGGTATATTTGACTTAATAATGGAAGAAGCCGTCTTATCAAATTAAAAAAATGGTTGAAAATGATAGTCAATTTGTTCTCAGTTTCTGAAATATGAACTCTCTTTCGAACTCTTCCGTCCTATGGTTTAACTGTCGTGTGCTGTGTCGGCCTCCCTCTCGCATCCCTCTTCACCTGCCTGGCGCCGCGGGGCCCTCCCGCGTGGTACTCCGCATTTCGTGCCTCAGCCCGTCTCTCTCTCCGCCCCCGCCTCTCCCTCCGCCCCCCGCCTCTCCCTCCGCCCCCCGCCTCTCCCTCCCTTCGCCCCGCGCGTGCCGCTACACCTCGGGTGCGGCTCGCGGGCCCTAGACAAACGTCCGTATTTACTGAGCGCCTCATTAATAATGGCGCAGCCGGTCCCAGCCGCCGCGACGCCCGCGGTCAATTTTTGATGACCGCGCGCGTATTTGCTGGCGGCGCCACTACAGTAGACCGCCCACTCCGCTCGCCCACCCACCGACCCACCCGCCGGCCCTCCCACCCACATGTCCGCGTGGCCCGCCTCCAGCCCGCTCGTTCGGCAACGTCCGAGCACCTGCTCGCTGGTCAGCCCGCTTCGCTTTTCCATCCCGATTTGTGGTGCCTTTGGATGTGTATTTACTTTCTCTCCTTCCCACTCATCTCGCTTGCTAGTCTTTTCTTACTTTCTCGACTTCCTTCTGTACCTCTATACAGTAGTTACCACTAACTCCGACGCTGCACACCCGTCCTTTTAGTGCGTGTCTCATTCTCTCTTTCTTCAACTTGCTCTTTTACTCTCCAGTATTAATAGTCAGTTCTCCCTTTTCCTCGCATCCCCCTTTCGCGTGTCTCTCTGTCCGCTCGTTCACTTGCTTTATGACACCGTCCTCTTCACTTACTCACTTTCCCAATTTTCTTGCACAGAACTCTCCGGGAAGGGCGGCGCATAATAGCGTATTGCTCGTGCCGGTTTTACGTGACGTCCCGTGTCAGAATAATTATCCCTAAGTTGCGAAAGTGAGCTGCATCGCTTCAGGCTTTATGAATGCGGAAACTTTTATACCATAAGTGAATTTACAATATAATTAATGGGTGAATGTGATAGAATAAACCCTTTCACGTATCAAGCTTACGTCTTTTCACGTATCAAGCTTACGTCTTTTCACGTATCAAGCCCCGTGTCACTTATCGATCTCTTGTACGGGGTGTTAAAAGTGTAAGAATACACGAGAGTTCACGTTACTTGACAATATGGAAAGCTTACGTGAATAGCTCTGTGTGAATTGTGTGTTTATTGTAGTTGTTAATTTCTCATTTACTTTCTACACAATTGTGTACGTGTTATGGGCCCGCCGTACTTTTTGTGTTTTTTAAAAGGATTTATTAATGTACATACCGACATTCTGGTTGAAATTCTGTTATTTATTTTCAAACCGACGTTATGTTGTTTCGCAAGTACCAATAAGGTTTAGGTACTGGTAAAGCGATCAAAATTATTGTATCATAATACTTTGCTTTTTAAATTTTCTCCTTCGAAACGCACAGTTATGAAAAATATTTTGTGTTTGTTAAACAGTCCTATTTTATTGCTCAAAGATTCGACGTTCACTTATTAAGTACATCCTAATATCGGAGATCAGTTTCGAAAACTTCTCTCAAATGCTGAGTGAGGCATCTTGTCCCATTTCTTTTGTTTCTTGAGAATAATTCATTCATTTTTAATTATACATCTTTGAGATGTAGAGATGTAATCCTCATTATTTCTAAAGAAACTTGACGCTTACCAATACTCTTACGCCTTTTCTCTAGAAGTATTTTGGGCAGAATGAGTCCATTTAGAAGTTCTATTCGTACGGAGCAAATTCGCAGAGCGGCGGGGACGAAAACTTCGAGACATTTGCCGAGCAGTTTGTGACTCCCCGGAATGCCAGAGAATAAATCCCTTCGGGGCAAAAAACTCACTAATTTTCGGGCGGAGGTATGCAGAAGTCGGGCGAATTCCAGCCCGCTCTTAATAAACTGCCGCAATTGTTCGCTGAGCCGAGAGCGTAGCACCAATCGTGAGCGCTGCTCGACCACCATTTCACACCACATCCCCTTGAAAGCACCATTCTCTCTCCGCCATTTCTACTCTTTATTCTTTGCGTCTCTCACTCGCGCGCAAACGCGCTCTAATTTCCAGCGTTCTCAACATGTGTCCGTTCTTTCTCATTAATATTTTCTTTTCGCTTCTTCGCTTAATAGCCATGATTCTTTTCTACTTCACTCGGTCTGGCATGTTATTCTACGTTAGATTTTTTAAAAAAAGATACATGTACCCTTGTACTTTATTGAAGTTCTCTTTATTCCAGTATTTAGTACCTATAAAATCAATCTAATTTTCGGCGGTAATTACTGATATTCCTTTATGAAATGATTTTTCTGTAATTACAAGAATTGTTCAAATGTTTTGAACGAAAATTGTTATTTGGGAATTTACTGTGTTTTGCAGTTGATTCCATTACCCAGGCAGTCGGAATTCAATTCTAAAATAATTTCTGCTCGTAGTCTTAAAGACATTCCTATTAACGAATGTTTCACTTTTTTAAATACGTATGTATCTTTATACGTAAATCTGTTTATACATGTATGTAAATTATTTGTATTAAAACTATTATGTGTATTTTGATATTACACTACGTTTCTTTACATTTAACTGAATGTTTAAAGAAACGGGGAATGTACTCTACCAGTTGAAACTTTGTCCATTGAACGACAGCTTTCCAGTTCGGCTTAATCATGAGAAGATACATATTTTTTATTTCACAAGTCAACGTTTTCAAATACAAATTCTCTTTCTTGTATGCGATCAAACGTAAGGGTGACAAATCTCCAATGCTGATTGATTTATTCGAAAAGGGTTTATACATTCGCTTTCTAAATCAGGGAGTTGTAGAGCTGTGACCGCCTCGCCCTGCCTTATTCTCTTGCAGTCTCTTCCGTGAAAGTGGCTCATTTGAATGGTAAAGGCTGCTCTCTAGGCTTTGAATCCTGTTCGTGCAGCGGAACAATACAATTTTATATTATTATACTTTATATTTAGTATTGAATGACAGTTCAATATTACGGAGGGACTTAAATCACCTGTTTGCCACCGGAGGAACCACAAAGATGAATCTTTGTAAACACATTTATGGTCGATGAATTTTTCTCCAAAAAATTTAAATATCTTTTAAACTTTTTACATTTTTAGAAATAGCATACACTGGTCTTAAAATTATTGCTATTGAATTTTAATTTTGAACGTATTTCCAGCCGTGAATGAGTTCATTACATGTAATTTAATGCAGTGACGGCTTGTGACTTCAAAAGTAGGTATTTTACCGAAAAATGAAGTGGGACTAGTTTACAAAAATGTGTGGCGGAATGGCCAGGACTGAATCATCGAACGGGGCCGTACGCGTGAAATTGCGTACTTTCTGCTGCGTCAACTCGAAAGCAGCGAAGAAGTCCCTTTCGAGTCCACTGGATGGATGGCTTTCTCCTAGTCAAGAAGGATACAAAGACTTAGTTTTTGTCTTTTTGTGTAAGATGAACAATACTTCTATAAGTATTGTAATGTACACGCGTTTTATGAATTCCAATGCGTTTTCATCTTTACGCTTACGCTTGCCACCTTCGTCAAGTCCAGCTCTCTGGGATCGTATCATCGGCTTGTGGGCACCCTGCAAGGGTGAAAACGATCTGAAAGTCATTCAGGTGGTCATTGATCTCTCTCCACCATACTTCTCTTCCAAATCTTTGAGATGTTGACTAATATTGTCGAAATATGTGCCACTGAATGCCCTGTTTCTCTCCTGCAAAACCTACTGTTTGCCACCTCCTGTACATTTATTTAGCTTTATGGCTCACAGGTAGGAACGTGATGTAAACCAGCTGAGATACAATATATACGTACCTTCGGACTACTCTCTCTTTGTGATTTGCAGTTTGTGAAAGAAAATTGTGATACGATTCAAGAGAGTAATTACAGATATAGAACCTGTGTGAAAAGGTGCCAAAATATTTTGATTCGAGCGCAAATACTACTACAACTGGCATGGCACGCCACTGGTTTATTTATAGTAATTCTGATAAAGTTTTAACTTACATTTTTAAATCTATGTGTTATATTTTCGTCTTGAGCAATATGACCTTTAGAATTTCTTTACAAGAATCCATTTTTTAATATTGTCCGTTAGATTTGCACTTCTTTGCAAACATTTTAAAAACGAAAATCAATATGCTGATAATGACAGCTGAATTTCACTTTAGTCGTCTTCACTTTCGTATTAAATAAATCTTTGAGGAGAAATTGAATTAATTGCCTCTCAGTGGATATGTTTATGTTTCTAATCAGCTTTTTACTTTTCTTTACTCTCGCTCTCCCGAAGTAGACGAGCACTTTTTAAAGTGTTTGAACGTCTGTGCTCAAGAAGAATATCATCATTTTAAAAAATGATTTTCTGTGCTCTCTAAGTCACATTCGTACATATGAATATCACTGGTTTTAAAGTTCACCATACACAGTTTTATTCAAAATAATCGGAACTTATATCCTGTTAATGTGCGTAAATACTTACTCGAGTTCTCATGAAAATAACTAATAATTTTCAGTTCAGTTGAATTTCCCGCTCGGAAAGAAATGTAAGTCACCTCTTCGTTCTTTGTAACGCTGTTTTTTCTTCCCGTGAACATTCGTGATTTCAAATTATCAACACAATATGAGTTTAAAAACTCTGTTGGCCTTTGGGATGCTAATTTAACTCGTGACGAAAAATGATAGTTGTGTCCGTCAAGGAAGACGTCATCGGGGATCAACCGCTCGTTTTCCACTGGGAAGAGCCCTCCGCCCAGCAGCCCGTCGCGTCGCGTCGGCGCCAGTGCCTCGCCAGCGCCGCTGCCGGGAGCAGCAGCAGGTGCGCGCAGCACTCCAGCTCTCATAAACCGGGGAGCAAATAAAAC
Organism: Acheta domesticus; assembly: GCA_031308135.1. NCBI lineage: Eukaryota > Metazoa > Arthropoda > Insecta > Orthoptera > Gryllidae > Acheta > Acheta domesticus. The sequence continues at coordinate 128,445,770 of JAHLJT010009436.1, read as the reverse complement.
TTGAAATATACACTTCCGTGTTTCATTCCAGCTGTCTCCTTCTTCCGTCTCATTTGTTTGGAAGTTAATTAGGCAACTTTTTTTCTTTCTCCCCGCTCCCACTCGCCCGCCTGCCCGCCCTGCTCGCAGTCTTGTAATGGCAGGAAATAAAAACCCAGGACAAAGGTGGGTACTGCTCTTTCATAAAGCAGGCGGACGGGACAAAGGCGCCCGCCCCTTCGGGAGAAGCAGGCCGCGCAATTGTGACAAGCGCGTACAAATGATCTGAGGCACTCGAACGCGGAATTGTGCTGCTGTGCCGACTGTCGCGGTCTACAGTTGCTGCGGCGTTTGCGTCATCACGGTCTAGGAAATGCGTCTGGTAGAGGCGAGAAATGCTTTGATTTGTTATTTCACTGATGGTGTTTCACCCAGATGAAGTCGTTGCCCTAACAAGCTTTAACACTAATGTGTATTCTTTTCTTAAATGGAAGGAAGAAGCTTTTCAGACTTTACGAAATAAGAACAGATCGTTCTATTTATTAAGAGAAGTCTTGAATATCTTGATTGTGTAATACCAATCTAGTATTTTATTTGTGCAGGACCGAAAGCGCTGATATTTTAGATATCAAAATAAAACAATCATAAGTCCAGAAATATTGAAAGTGCTACTCATCAATTACAGAAGGTAGTGGGAAAATGAGTGGACTAGTTATTAGAGAGAAGTTATTAGATCGTCTAATTAATCCAGTGTGTAATTGAAATTGAATGCCCTATGCACTGACATAATTGGAGGTTCTGGAAGCTCACAGGTCATGACCCCATCAAAAGGGGTGAGGTCTATATTGCTTCCCTTCCCCAGCAATATTATTAGTGATGCAGATGCATGTGTACTATGATGTTCGAAATTAACTAATATACATGCTGCATAACATCTGTTAATACGTCCATCTTATTTATTATCATTGTCTTGTGATATAGAAAAACCTAAATAAGTTTCATCCCATTTTAATGTAGGCTCATATTTGAAAGAAAACAAAAATAAAATAGTCGCCTTCAGACCAGATTGCTTCTTTGCTAGCAGTATTTTTTCAGTCATTTTATCCTAGCAGCTGCCTTTACAATAAAAGAAAGACAAACAAAATTAAATGTAGTAATAAAACGGGGAAAAATAAAAAATAAGAGTCAACGAAAATGAAAAAAAAACTCAAAATTCGTATAAATAAATTTGAGAAGTTTGAAAAAGTTGTTTGCTTAACCTTCTTAAAACGTTATATTGTCTTCTTCTAATGATATGTAGAATTTAATTCGACCAGGGATCCGTCCTGTTGCACATTTTCTCTACTTCCCTCTGAGAACGAATAACTTCTAGAGGAGTTCGGGGCATTTCCCCTGCCTGGAGATCCCACCACCCTCTACGCACACCCTCCCATCATCTTTTGTCAATACGGATATTTTGGACGTTTCGTTTTGTGCTAGTTTTTTCGCGTTTTCCATTGTGTGCCTCCGATCCTCGACGGGGTTCTCTGAAGATTTGTGGTCCCTTGAGACCACCCGCAAGGCTGAGAACAGTGATTGAAGGATTTGCTGTGCTCCAAAAACACAGCGTTCTCGGCTCTCTTTCCAATAGGTTTGTACGCTACAGGAAACTTTTTCATCGTGATTTCAAAATCCATCAGTGCGAAGCTACTGAGTTTTTTTCATTTGTGTTAGCTATTTTCTTAGAAATATTAATACTTTTAATCGAAGTGAATTAAATTATAGAATTATATTTTAACTTTTTCGTATATTATTTTTATGAATGTGTATTTATAGATTAAACTATAACAAGTGATTTTGAATCTATTTTGAAATATTTCATCTACTAATATTGCTTTACTTAAAATTATGAGTGATGTGCTCTAATTAAAGTGATAAACTGTGGTTCATTCTCCTCACAGCCTTGTGTGCCAAAACGAGAGGAGGAGGATAGCATTGACATACTGAGCTAAAACTGCATCTCTTTCAATAACTCTGACTACATACTTTAATGTGAACCGATATGCTCTACTCTTGCTGACTTTTCATCCCTTTAAAATTATTTTAGTAAAAAGTTCAGAAAATAGATACTTCCTGAAAACTTGTTGTTTGCGAATGGATTGTACGTATACAATACTTAAAATGTACATGTCTTAGTTTTTTATTTCAATTTATCTCTGCTTGATGTGCGAGTTTAAACTTGCACAAAAATTCAACCGAGGGAATTTGAATATATTAAATTAAATTTTTATTTCCTTTTAATATTGTACAATTGCAAAAAATATACTTCAACTCAAATTGACCGTTTCGCTTTGTAATTAACATTATATTTATATTTTGTAATATGAAAATACATGAAGTATCGGTTTTGAGGAAATAAATATTTATATAATAAGGTATAAAATATAGTATTATAAATCTTGTGTTATTAGAGATATTTTGTTTATGTACTAATTTTTCGTAATGTTCGTAACAATTTGGATGAAAAACATGAAAGAGTATAGCTCTAATAGTTGCTATCACTGTGCTAATCGTATTGTAGACTCTCGATGTATTCCTGGAGTCTATTTGAAACTCCTAATTATTGCAATAATAAAATAATACTTAATTATGATAAATATATTAATAAATTTATTCATTTTTTTCTGAAATGTTGCTTATATCAGGTTATATGCTTGACTTTGTGATTCAGCAGTAAGGCTTTCAAGTTGATCTATTTCAATATAATATGTTCCGGCCACAACTTTCGATTGTGTCAACATTTCGACATCTTAAAATTAAAATTAGAGAAGGGCATCATAAAAATTCTGATAACTCTATAGTGAAGATGTTTAATTTTTAAATATATTAATGGACTTCAATTCTAAGAAGATTAAAAAAATTAATTCTCCAAGAAACGAATGTTTTACTTTAACAGTTTAGGTGAGCAGTGCCCCCTTTTAGCAAAATAATAGTATTGTAACATCTGAAAAATGTTGGAAACCTCTGCACTTTAGCATTCATCACCATCTGCCTTCGTGAACCGCCTACCCGGCAGAGGCCCTCCGCGCAGGCGGCGCGGGCCGGCGCGGGCCGACGCGGGCCGGCGGGCGCAGTGCGAGCGGCTTCGCAGGTGCCGCCGTGCCGTAACGAGATATTTATGCCCCGCGAAAGGCTGCGTCGCGTCGCCGCCTCGGCGCCGCCTTCTCCATACGGTCTCCGCGAGGCAGGGCGAGGAGGCGCCGCCGCACCGTATCGAGTGACAGGCGCCCCCTTCTGCGGGAGCGGCCCGTCAGCCAAGCGCGCTGACAGCTTTTTTTTTCTTCTTCCTGGAAGCGCGGAACGAGGGTGGGATTCTGTGACGTTTCTTCGCTGGCACACCCGCTTCGATTTGGTCTACTTTGTCCTTGTTTCTTTGTTTTGACCTGCGCGTCTCAAGAGTCGCCGTGTTGTATGCTGCTGAGAAATGGGGATGGTGAGGTGAATTTTAAACTTTGTGATGGCTCATGTTTTTTAAGTTACTGTCGGTTTGTTATGAAAAGGTCTAAAAATAGTTTTCTTATCTGAGACGTACAGCACACATTTCCGTTTGTAATCTTCCACATATGACTTAATGCAATGCGGAATATATTAATCAATTTTGTCAACATTTTTCTTGTTTAAAATTAAAAATTATAACTAAGAATCCTTTTATTCTTTGAAATTATAATTAATCAGTTAACCATCAAATGTAAGTAAAATACATTTTATTTGAAACTGAAACTAATTACTGATTGTGTGTATGATTTACGAGAATCGATGTGTGAGCGTAATGAGAATCAATCATTTAACAACCATGTCGAATTCAAAATGCTTCGATATTTTTATATATTTTTTGCTGTATTATTGGGCGCATTCCTATTAAAAGTATTTTTTAAAATATGTAACCAGATTGAATAAAACAAACACATAATGTTAACACATTTTTACTCTCTTAGGAAGTCATTAGAAATTCTGATCAACTGTCACAGTCGGAGGCTCTTACGTTTTAACGAATCACAAGGGAAATGAAGTAGCATGACACTAAGTTCGAACATGCGTTACAGTATTCTAAGCAGTTATTTTACATCGCAAGTCTTGGTGTAGGATATGAAGGAGGCTACAGTCAAACAGTTAAATCGCTAAAGGATATTAAAAAATAATTAGTACACGTACTTTTCACCTGTACACAGATACTTCTTTACTTCTGTCTTTTGCTCATGTAATTACGGTACGTAGAAAGTATCAAACTATTTCATTACAATATTAAAGAAGTTAGTCTTTCGAATCTAAGAATCCGTGTTTAACGAATTGACAGACAGACGACCAGACAAGTGAATGCGAGTCAAAGAGCAAATGCTGCTGGTAGGCAACGTGCAATATATTTTGGAAATTTCTCTAAAATTAAATTATTTTCGAAATTAGAAGTGGTATCATATGGTAAAAGTTACTCACGGGACATTACGGATCGATTCTGACTTAACCTGGTCAGAAACGGTCAAGTATCTTGAGGGTTGGGTGAATGCGAACAAAGATACGCGGTCCAAACCAACCACAACATCCTTTGTGTCTGACTTTTCTTTAAGGATTGTAACTAGGTTTTACATATTTGGGTTCTTCTAACACGAACTTCTTTGCGTGCAATTTTGTACCTTCAGAGCCTACATTTTTTGTAGTTTATTAAAACCTGAACAAAATTGCCTATTTTAAAGGACTCCAGAATTGCAGTGTTAATTAGTCGCAATCCGTTTGGTGTAACTTTTTTGTTTGGATTATTGGTCGAGGGTGTGTAAGAGAGCTGTCACCAACCATCTCCAAATACCCTCTCGTTAGGGCTGCTTCTGGCGGTGTATCTTCGCCCCTCGCTCGCCTTCTCTTCCCGACGCGACGCGACGCGACGCGACGTGCCACCACGGCGGACGGGCAGCTTTCCGCGCGCGGGGATCGGAGCGGCCGATGCGATCCCTGAACGCGGCTCTGCCCTCCATCACCTCCTGTGCCACCGGCTCCGCCCTCCATCACCTCCTGTGCCACCGGCTCCGCTATCGCCTCCCGCTCGGCATCATCCCACTGCACCTTTTCCCACCCTGATTCTTCGCGCGCCATCCTAGTTTGTCCTGACCCCACCCCCCATACCCTCATTTACCCCACTCCACTTCATCTCATCCAACCCTCCACCGCTCCACTCCGTATCATACACCACTCCCCTTTCCCATCCACCCCCAGAAAGCCACCCCACTCCTCACCTCTCCATCTCACCACACTTTACATCGCTTTCTGCTTGTTACATCTTCCCATCACGTCACATCCCACGAAAAGTTCGGTATTCCTTATCTTGGTTTGTCAACGTGCCAACCTTGTCAATTTGGCAATAAATGACTCCTCACAGAGCAAGAAGGTAACGCGAGGCTGACTAGTCACCAAAGGGAATGGTTGGAAATACTAGCATGGAACTGTAAACAAAGATTTCTTGCACCCAACACTTGGTCCCCAGATTGCAACAACACCTGATTAAATTAGTACTGTATAAAGGTAAAACAACAATCAGTTTCACTGACCACTAGCTTCTATATTTATAACAAGAACATAAAGAAACTGGTATTTATCCAGAAAATACCTCACTTGGCAATGCAAAAGATTTTGTTGGAAATGCCTAAGCAGCAATCAAATAAATTCAGAACTGACTTATAAATGGTGCTTTCAAAATAACATGAAACTTTAAATAAGGAAACCTACGCCACTGGACTCAAACCATTTGAGAGCTTATTTTGCAGTCATGAAACGTATCAATTGAGGTAAGATCATCAAAATTACAATAAATAGTTTATCGTTTACAGAATGCAAGTTTTGAAATATCGTCAATTGAAGTATCGAACAATTACAACTATTTCAATACTGTTGCGATAATCAAATAATGTTCATTGGCAGCCAATACAAGAACGCGAAATGTATGCGCTCATTTGTGTGGGAAAATTGGTTATACGCTGGGGAGGCCGCGAAACACCTCGTAGGTTGCGTTCAAAGTTTTTTTTCTTTGAGTCGGTCAGGCAAGGAGTGGGGTTCATTTCAGTGCGCTGATTTCGGAGGTGGAGAAACCATGCAATGAATCATGGGTAACACAGCAGCCCTCTTCCCCAAGTGAGCTAATATTACCTGGTGGCGAATTTGTATAACAAACCATTAGCAGAGTTAAGGAATTTATCTGAAAAAAAAAAAAAAAGAAAATTCCACCCCCGGTCTCGCAATGCACCGCCCTGCCCTAACTTAGGCATGATCTGCTACTCAAATATCTTCCTCCCTCGATCACTGACTCCTTCTGCTTCTCCCTACTTCGGGAAAACAGTCTACCTGTTGCAGTTCGTAAACGTGGTTCCAATGATCTCGTAATTTCATTCTCACATACTTGCTTCAACCCTAAAACGCTTCATATTAAGAACAGCACATACTTATTGAACCTATACTTGTTACCTCACGCAATTTTCTAAAATTCGAAGTATTTCCGAAATAGGACCTGCAGCGTGATTTGTTCTGTATGGGAAAAAATTAAGAAAAAATTTGGAGCCTTTTGTGAGACAATAATTGCCCACAATTTAAGGCAAATTTACTCATATTTTCGAAAAATTGTACACGACCTTAAAGACCGTTTTAGAACAGATTTCATTAAGGAAAAATATCTGTAATATTGTAGTTGCAGGAAGGCGCCGAAAAAATGTCAACTTTGCAATTTTCAAAAATTCAGATTGTTCAACGAAAATGTTTCCTGCTCTACTTTTTAAGTGTCCTTTACTTTATCCGAGGAAAAATATTAAACCAAAAGTTAGAAACTATTTTTAGAGAAGTTTGAAAACGGTGAGTCTTCATGAAAAGTTCCTCCAAAAATCCTAATATTCGTTTCAAAATTCGCGGGGCCTCCAGTTGTGTCAGATTAATCCGGGAATATCAATTTTGGCGAAAATCATCTGAACAGTTTAAATGTTGACAAGAGATGATGTGACGTACGGACTTTAATTTCGCCAAAAAACAAGTTTTCGATATCAAGGAGCCAGGAAACGTGGATTCTGACAATTTTCTGCAAGCTTCATAAAATAGCATACACTTCCCATTTAAAGACATGGTAACTAAGTTATTGCTAGCCTCTGGCTTCCTACATTCCCCAGGAGGCCAAGAAGTTCCATTTATATGTTTACTACCAGCAGTATTAAATTGCTCCGTCGTAATTTACAAATTGTGTGTAGAGCTTAATAGAGCTTCTGAGAGCATTTAACGAGATAGTAGATCGCCTCGAAACGTGATCCTCATCTTAAAAGCACTGACAGTGGACCTTGGCTTTGACACAGAGGTTCCAACCACCACTGGCAGGATTCTGGGTTTGGGCACTCAATGAATTTGGGTTACCAAGGGAATGATTGATTGATATTTTACCACCGTTTCCTCCCCTGCTTTCAACAGGCTAGACGCATCCTCGTGGCAGCCAGTCACATGGACGACGTGGACTCCTCTTATTAGTAAGTCAGGTTTGAGTCTAACTCCTTCGGCAACGGAGAAAGTGGCTTCCATGGACACCACGGTGTCCGATTTTCAAAACATCTTCCCCTCTATGAAGTTTTTGATCACGTCTTGGCGCTTTATTCTTGCTGGCTTAGTAAAAATGCTTTGACCCAGGATGTGATTCGTGATGTCTATTCTGTGTTGCATTTCCTACAGTATACATCCTCTCTGAGCCTTCCTTTACTGAGAGTAGATTTATTGACAGCGGTATTTGATCTCAGTTGTAGTGCAGTGATAAAAAGACCAGGTTTCAGATGATTATAATCTTTCAAATAATCAAATTTCCAGTCGGATCGTTTATAAGCGCGTCCCGTGGTATCCCAGCTTCATCCAGGCGGCTACCGCGTCATCGGCGCATTTCTTCTAATAAGCCCTTAAATTTTGTTCAGTATAAGGCCGGTTGAGTCTCAATGTATTGGCAGTCTTTAATGTCCATTGGTAGAAACTCAGACAGGAGCTCAGACATCTGCAAATACTATCTGCATATTTTTCTTATCGTAATCCTAGGTTCAGCGCTGCCCTAGAAACGTGTTTGGCGGGCCACAGCAATCCCAGTCCTCCATCTCTCGTGGCCAGGTAGAATAAGCTATCTGCAGTACTCATATGCAGATGTAAGACTGCCACTCTGATTTGACTACCACTCTTGACTTGACCATTCGCTTCCCTGAGCATTGACTTATATGGCATCGATAAAATCAATTGGTAGAGGTTATGAGGCTTTATGTAGGTATGAAGTAATGCCAACTTCTTATTGGGCTTTAAATGCTCCTTCTAAAACCTCGTCACTACGTCCATCAAATTCAATATGAGATTCGATTCGAGATAAATTGATCCTGACACTCTTTTAATCATACGAATTAATGTAATCATTTGAAAGTGTGCTTGGCGACATACCTTAATATTCTGTTAAATGTACTTTTTAAAATTATTATGTCTAACCGTCTCGTTATTTTTTTAGTAAAGATGCGAAATTCTAGGATAGTCAGAGGATAAGATTGTTTGTTTACATAACTATTTTCTTGATGAAATGAAATGAAATGAAAACTTTGTTTTTAAATACATTTTTTGCCTCCGCAAAACGTTTATTATTCGTATAGGTGAGCTTAGCTTTTTGTAACTTTGATATTACGGGAATTTCTTCATTATTTTAGAAAAAACATGGAATATGTTTATTTTTTTGGAAATTACTAATTTGTATGGGGTTATTGACTAAAGGTAAACTCGCGTATAATATCTGTTGCACATCACTTCGTAAATGGTGAGTTAATATGACAAATATTCTATTTTGTCAATATGTTTAAATTGTATATCTCAGTATTCGCAAATCATCACTAATTATTCAGTTTGATGTCCAGAAACTTTTCGGACCGCTCCATTTAGGCGTCACTTGGTGAAGCGATTGGGATTCGAAGGGGAAAGAGGCGGCATTGTGGAAAAAAGAGCAAACATATTATGTTCCTTTGATGTCACAGTTATTGAACAAACGATTTTAAATTAATTATTAATAATATATCACTAAAACATTTCACTACATTTTTAACTAATTACTTCATTTTTGGAGTTTATAAATTATGTATTTGTCCTCTATAATTTCAGTCAATTCGTAACAAATTGCAGTAACAAATTGTGACATTTCCCCAAACCCCTCGTTTACGTTATCTGCTTCGGTACCCAATTCCCATTTTGTCTTTCATCGCCTCTCAAGAGAAATCTCTACTCGCAACAAATTCCATTTTATTTTGGCTAATCTTGCGAATATTCCCTGCGAGGATCCAAATTTTGTAAATACTTGAACTTCTAAAACCTTCATCGTTTATGCAGTAGCAATTTATATTTTTTGTACACTCTCTTTTAAAGAAGATCAATACTCCGATTAATTTCTCTCAAAATGAAGGAAAAATAAATCGTTTTTACAATAAGAAAATCAATACGATGTGTCTTGTATACATGTTTTTCAAAAGCGCATTGTAATTTGCGATTAATACAAACAGTTGACTCCATGAAAACGTGCATCATTTTATAAATGATTGTTTTAAAAGAAAATATTTCCATACCAGAACCCAAATTCAAACGCTCAGCCGGGTAATTGTGCGTTACAGCATGATGGGCAAGATATTGGGCGTAATCAAACATTTTAATATCGTCCCCGTGGCCGAGATTGCTAAGGCAGACGTGGCGTAGGGATCTTGGACCCTGGGGTCCCGGGTACGAGTCCCACCTCTGGCATGGTTGTATGTGTTCGTCCTTTCACCCCCTATCATCACTATATCGTTTCATCCTCATACCATAACGTTACATCCAATAGTGGTCGCTAATGACCTAGTAGTTGATGCGACCTTAAATAACAAAAAAAAACTCTGAGTGTTAAACAGAAATACATAAATCCCTGAGGTTAAACGGCATAGAATATCAAATGCATACAAATTTTGGAGTTAGATGTATGTCTACGTTCTGTTTGTTTGTGACCTCCTATGCTACAGAGGGCTATTTGGAAGCGCTGAACCTCCAAAAATGTGTTGGAATACTCCAAACGAGTGGTGCTACAACATGGAATAGACAGTTTCGATTATTTGTGAAGGCTGTTTCAAATCTGTTGTAAATTATGGTTTCCTCCCTTGTGGTATTCTGTTAGCCACACTTTAATTAAACTTTTAAGTCACCGCAAATTGTAGAAAATGTGAAAAGTGTACGTGCTCTGTGATAAAAACGAATCATCAGTGAAATTCTTTCGTAAACGAAAAAATATACCAACGTATGAATCAATATCTTTAAATATTGTATTCTAAAATATTGTAAGTAACGTCAGTTACTTTTAAGAAATTTGTAAATTAATGAATGCAATTATTAATGTTAAGCTAACAAAACAAAATTATCAAGATGAAACTTCCGAACATTGCTCTTATGCAACGAATGCTGTTGAATGTCTTTCAGATGAAAAGATTCCGCTTTGTTGAGCACACTATTGTTCATGTATGCAACAACGGATTAATTATTCTAAGTGAGTTTTAGAGAATCACGAAAATAGACATTCTCTACAGTCTTTCAAGCTGTTCATTGACGGGAGATTTGCAGACGTTAGGGTGAATATTTGAAGTACTTATTTTGCAGTATTTTGTAATATTATTGTATTATTTTACTTAACAATTACAGTTCATTCTAGGACGCCTGTACTGTGGTGTAGTATCAGTAGTTCATTACCAAACCCATTCCTTAACCTTAAGGCAGCAAAAAGAGCAGTTGTTCTCCTGTCGGGTAAACAGGTATTTCTGAATAGCTAGAATGACAAGAAGAGAGGAATCCCCGAGGAACGTAGGACTCCAAAGGTCGCATTTTGAAGACTATGACTTGAAGACAGCTTCGAACCTCAACAGGATAAGGGTAAAAAACGTCTGGAGGGTCTAGATGGCGCGCCGTTTTCGTGTTAGGTACGATGGTAGCGTGTATTGCGTCCCATCTGCTGTTAGGTATTTCATTTGTGCTTATTGAAAGTTCATTTTATTAAATTAAGAGTATAATGGAGTGTTAAATCATTAAATTTGTCACACACCTTGTATTTTTGCAACACCAAAGTATGTTTATTTATTCCACCATGTAATTTATTTAATACATAGTAAAAAAATTAATTCAGAACCGTTAGTTGATTAATAGTGAGATGATTTAAATTATCTGATCACAATTTATTCATTTTACCAAGACAATTAAACATATACACATTCCTGAAATGTCAACTGTACGTCTGTGAACTTAACTACCCATTCTAACGTAGGCTTCAACATCTTTCATGAAGAATATGTTCAGCTGAACTTATTAAAAAACTGCAGAATGTGTGGTCTAGTATGCAGTAGACAAAATATCTTGACTACACAATGCAAAGGCTTTGCAGCTCATCTTGCCACGTTATCTACATTTTACAACTGCATTCACTTCCACCATTCCAGCGGCTCTCATGTTCCACGTTCGTAGCCCTTTCGGCAGACAGGCCGTAGAGTCGTTAGATACAGACAGTAGCGCAAACCTCCGCCATTTAATATCCTCTCACCCGATAGGCCCCATCAAGCAGAATTCAGGAGTTGAACGCAAATGATAACAATTGGTGACTTAGTGGAGATTTTAAAGAATATTTATATTTGTTTGGGATAGATTCATGATTCTCAACATAAACAATATCTCACAGTTCTAATTCTCCTGACAACCGGATATAAAATGGCGGGATCGGTGGAACAATGGAATGCGCTACTCTCTTTATCTAGGGACTCTAACAGGCCGTGACGCGCAGCGCAGCGCAGCGTCGCGGCAGCCGCCGCAGGTCTCTCGCCGCCGCGCCGCTCCGCGCAGGGCTGGGCCTAGCTGGGCCGGGCCGCGTCGTCCGCTCGCGTGGTTTATTCAGTCCTCGGGGCTCACGCTAGAAAGCACCTTGAATACAAAATCCGCGAGTGTTCCATTCAGAAATCCCCAGCCCGCGGGCCACGGACAGATCAAAGCCCGGCTGACGCGGCGCGTCCCAGCCCCTCTCCGCCACGGAGCCCTCCCTCCCGCACGTCGCCCTGCCGTCTTGCTGCACGCGCGCCCTCGGCCCCGCCCCCGGCCCCTGGATCTGTCCTGCCCTGGACGTCGCGTCGCGTCGCTTCGCAGCCGCCGCCAAGGGATGCTTCGCACCTCCACCCCCGCACCCTCCACTCTTTCTACCCGTGATCCGCCGTCTTTTTCTCCGCGCATTTACGGCTGCTCGTCTTCTCCCATCATCGTCCTTTCCCCGACGGCTCCCCGACTCTTCGTCTCACCCGGGCCCCACACCTCCGCCCCCGGCTTTCTTCCCGCTCCTCCCATCCCCCGCTCCTCGCCTCCCACGTCCTTCATCTCCCCCGCTCCTCGCATCCCTGGCTCCTAGCCTTCCCTGCTCCTCGTTTCCCCGTCCTCTCTCCTCATTGGCCTCTCCCCCGGCCCCTCCCCTTTCTGCCCCTCCTTTTCATCCCCTCTCCTTCCCGGCTCCAACACTCCCCGCCCCCACCAATTCTCTTCCTCACGTCCTTGCTATTTGATCTGCCGTGACCACTCGTCCTGAGTCTCTTCAGTGTTTCGACACCACCTCTCCTCTCGGTCCCTTCTTACTTCCCAGCGCCCTCGCATGATTGGTCTCGTCTACGCACTCACCACATGCCCTCAGAACATGGCCCCTCTAGGGTTCCTCCCACCTGCATATTTGCGCGTCAATTTCACCCTTTTCGTCTCTCTTCCAATTGTACTCTACGCAGTTGTTCGAATTGTAATAATTTTCATCTGTATTCTCGTTGCTCTCCTCATTCTATTCTGCATTATATGCCGTTAACAAGCTATCCTCTCACAAAATGGCATTCTTTCCTTCTTTATTTTTAGTTTTTTGTCGTATTTTCATTACCTTTTTGTTACATAGAACGTTCATATTATCGGATCGTTTTGTATTTCGCTATCTCAATACTTCATTACGTCATTATCTCTTACTCCCATATTTCGTGTGTGTTAATATTCCCATATTATACAATTATTTACAGCTCCTTTCTCTTCTTGTACTTCCATTTATTCCAGAATAGCTCCTGAATTACTGTCATCTGTTTCTTTGCGTAAGTCTCACGCGCGATTTTCGCTCAGTGCCTCTTGTTAATTTCATTTTGTGCCATCTTCCTGGCTCATACACTGTATACCGCTGTGTCCAACTACCTTTAATATTGATCTCCTACTTATTTTCTCCAACACGTCACCTTTCGCTGTCAACTCACCCTACGCCACGTCACATTCCGTTTCTCTCCCTCCCCCGTCTCGCTCAACAATTGGCCCTCGGAAGGTGCAGTGGACCTAGTGACACTCCGCTGCCTTTACTATTCCTAACTCTCGTCTGCCTTTTTTTTTGGCGACTGACTTTTTCGAGGCTCGACTCCACAGGAGGTCGAGGACGAATACCGGCAAGTATACGGACGGCCAGAATGTTTTGCGCCAAACACGATTCCGAGATGTTCGCAATGACAGCTCTTCCAAAGTCTTTGTTCATGTTCACTCGTTGAAACTTGTTTGTGAAAAAGCTGGGGAAGTTAAAAAATTCAGATTCGTCGTTGTAAATGGAACATGGATTTGTTGGATGTTATTTTCAATCATGTTATTGAAGATATTTGTTGTTGGAAAAATAACTAATGAGGAAGTGTTGTAGTGTGTATCACTTAGAGTTTTAAAAAATACAGTAAGCAAGCGTTGCTTTTTAGCTAAAGAGCTTCCTCCAAAGTGTTTTTCCAAGTGAAAAGAAGAAAGACCAGATGTACTGAGAAACTCTCCAACGAAACAAGACGGTTACTATAAATTATTTGGCACAAGTGTTCTATATTGTTCACTTGTGCCACAAGCGTACCAACAGTGTACTATGCAACTATGCACTCAATTGTCATATGATTGACCGCTTCGTGTTTTATGATCTGTATTTATTTGAATGCTTTTCCCCTTTTGAATGTTCCCGAAGAAGTGAATTGCTCAGAGCACTTGCACGAGAAAACATATTTTACGGGAATCTACTGTGTATTTTTGTAACTATATTACATTTGTTTTATCTTTTCACTTTCATGTGTGATAGTTGAAACGTTTACCGAACATTCGCTAAAAATATTTTGGGGAACAGAAAATAAGCTTGAATTCTATTTAGCACTGGAATTGATGTTGCTCACGACTGACATATGAATATATATTTTAAAATGCACAGTTTGATGACGTACCTTGTGTCCTTTCCGTTGTTTTGATTGCTGGGGATATAAAACTGTTACGTGACCTTTACGAAAGTGTGGTGTTGAGATTTCATACGTGAAGCTGTTTGTTCTCAGGTCTCTGTCTAAACCTTCTGGCTCTTTGTCACTACATTGCCTTTGTGTGTTCTGAAGGGCGCGGGGCTCTTTCAGCCCCGCTACAACTTTCCTTCGGGGGTGAGGAGGTGTGCTCTCTTTCTACAAAGGAGAGACAAGTGGCAGGGAGTGTTTAAAAAACCGTCAGCAAATCAAACATTTTTAACACTGGCTGCAGTGGAAGAATAACTAAGCTTTCTTGGTCATTCATCGAAACAGAACCATTAAATAAAAAAATCAACATCTCGAAAGAATAGTTTCGAATGTTAGAAAATGCGTGTTAGTATTATTGCTTCCTTCGATATCCCGATTGATCCTGATCTATTGTTTCGTTTATTTAGGTGTCGATTAATTCATTATCCAAGAATTAAATACTTCAATGAGTTGTTAAAGTAAGGTGATATCCTACAGTCGGGTGTGTGGGCATGTCATTTATACACAAAACGAAGAAATAAGCGGCATACCAATATTTTCCTCGTATTAACTTTCCCATTTGCATAAAATGAACAATTTGGATGTATCATGATTTGGAAGAAGTGTAACAATTTATTAAAAACTAATTATTTAGTTTTAATTTAATAATAGTTATTGTTAAAAACTAATTATTTCAAAGGTTTCACAAAAGTAATATAATTGGGGTATTCATGAACCATTGCGTTACAAGATTCAGAGGTATCCTGGACGGGTGTGCACATTGTTACCTCCCCAATTGTCCCCTGTTCCGAAGGGTAGATAATACAACGATTTTTGGCATTTTTCAATTAAAAACTGAGCAATTTTTATCCTCGTCTATTCCATACAAGTACGTTTAACTCGCTGTCATCAGCGAGTTAAACTGAAGGATTTTACAATTCTTGGCACATGTAATGTCGAAAGTAATTATTTATTCTGCTGTTGTCCTGTTGTATCTTATATACCGGGGAATGTATTTATGGGGAGTCTTGGAACAGAGGGTTCGCCATTACGCTTTATTCCATTTTCCCACCTTCCATTCTTCAGTATAGAGGGTCGGAACTTCTACGACTTTTACCTGTTTTGTGGTGCAAAACTGCGTTTAACTTCTCAACAAATGCACCTATCTTAATCGTTTTTGGAACAATATTAAAAATACCTTACTCCCTCTGTGTGAACCAAGTTGCAGGTAAAGAGCTCATTATCTGATTGATGTGAGCGTAACACATCCACACATCAACACGTCCATCCAAAGAGACGTCATGGCAATACACATTTTAGTCGTCGTATGAACCCTCAAAGGGACTTTATCTCCTAAATCACTACTTCAAATTTTTGGACAGAATCTATTCTTTTCCTCTACTCTAGTAAAATATTATAACTTGATACAACTATTACAAAAGTATATTAATTCTGTTGTTTAATGGCATTAAAGAATGCTTTTAAACTCATTTTCACCTAACTATAATGAACTCTTTTATGTAATTATTAGTCATCAAATTACGCGACTTCATGATTCATGTGTGTGATGTATTTACTCGTCTTCTTCCTCCTTGGTACAAAAATCAGCACGAAGTACCAACTTTTTAAAATTATTTTCAGTCACCTTCGCACATAAGAAACTAAACAAAACGTGTTCCTCTAAACAAACGTGAGAATTAAAAAAAAAATTCAACATAAGAACTGTCTTCCAGGATAATGCATGTAATTGTAAACGAGCTATTAAGTTGTTAACACATCCCATTCGTAGCTGAAAAATCCTGATGTAACTGAAACTCCCTTGTGAGCGAGGTGATCGCCCGCTTTCTAGAGAGCGCCGGAGGCCAGAAGACCTCGCATGTGGAGCACGTGCGCGCCTTCGGGGGCAGGCAGCTCGCTCGCCCCGCGATTCCGGGGCACGCCGCCAGCGAGGACGCGTCCTCGCCTCTCAATGCCTGCTCTCCTCAGCACAAGAGGGCGCCGCGGCAACACTGGGGCTTGTGAATACCTGTCAAGGTCGCCGCTCCCTTTGATTCGGTTTGCTGACAGTGCCGAAGGCGAAGCAGCGGGAGAGGACGGTCGGGCGCTCGCGATCACCCGGCACCGCGCTTGACGCTCGGTGTTTTATGGATTCACTGTACCGTTGAAAATGCCTATGGTGTAATTTTGAAGTGCTTTACACTTTTAGAAGGAACGCTGTGAACGGAAGTACTAAATTTACCAAGGTTATTTGCTAGTACTGGGCGGGGATTTAGGATGGCTTGACTTGGCAGCGCACTGACACAGCCAGTGCACTACGCGTGCGTTTATCATACGAGCATTATAACCACATCCGTTTCTTCTCCTAATGCTATACAGCTTTCCTACCGGTGAGATGATTTTATGATCCGAGAGCACGCTCAGCTTCGGAACCCGCGGCGACCAGAATTCGATCGAGAAAATGGCCTTCAAACGGCCGGCATTGCTGAATTTACTAGATATTTCGTAGTTTTCTAATTGTCGAAGACACTTAAAGATTTTAATATGTATGTTTTTGATGATTCTCTACGGGATAAATCTAATGAAGGTCTGAACTTCCGATAGTGTGTGTCGTTTGTCTGTGTGTGTATGCGTGTGTGTGTGTGTGAGAGAGAGAGAGAGAGAGAGAGGGGGGGGGAGAGCGATGATGCCTGTGATACTCGCTGAAATGCGTTACATGAAAGCATGAGGAGTTATTTCGAAGACCAAACGGCCGGTGAGGCAAATGCAATAGTATGAGCATTATGGGAAATAGTATGAAGTTTGATGTTGTATATCAATATACGGATATCATTCAATCTGCTGACAATGTACAGTACGACGCTTTTATTGACGTGATTGTCAATGCTGGGAGCAGCGGGAATTGTTTCGAAGGACAGACAACAGCTGAAGGAACAGGGGAATGTTCGGACGCTTCGGGAATTAGTAATGTTGAATGTCAGTGAGCTGATCGAAACTGCTGACATGGGAGTACAGATGTAAAAATATCAAATGGACAGATGTAGTCTCGCGCCTGGAGTGACATTTCATGTTTTGAACGTTGTCAGTATGACAGCAAAGGCATCGACGGCGGAATGGAGGCTACGATTATACCGGCTGAAGTTAAACATTCTCTTTGACAAGCACGGTCTTCATTCTTCTGACTATCCATCCTTCCATGCACAGTTTGATTGCCTGTTTTTGTAGTAAATAATAAAGGAATTTTCTCTTTAGCAGCATTGGGAAAATGCATTGTGGGGAAGAGTAAATTACCACATTGTGAGAATACAGTTATCAAATGTAATGAAGTTATCGCAGAAAAACAATCATACTCCAAAAAAAGAAATGTTCAAGGTGAAAAGATAAAACGCAGTTGGCACAAGAACGACACTGACAAAAGCCGTAGTATGGCAATCCGACTACAGTAAAGATGTAAATAATAGCAGGTAGGGTAGATGCGGCTTAAAATATAATGGGAATGAAGAGTTTCTGTGAAAATACTGCTGAATTATGGTCATTCAGCTGTAAAAGTAAGAATAAATGCAACACATTAGTACTGAATATGTTCAAAATATTACGAATAGAATGCGCTACTTTTCTCATACAAATGAAATATCAGTTGTCTTTCAAGAAAATTAAATTAATTATTTTTTAATTACTTTATTTTTAGTCCCATCAACAGCTAAGGTTATTAGCGACTACAATTATACAATTATACTTTTATTAATAATTATATTAACAAAAATGTCATAACATATATAGAATTATTATTTTCTTTAAAGGGGACAGAAAAGAACACGCGGGCACAACAAACGAATCACTTCACCTTGCTCTTAAGCTGTTTTGACTTTGTTGACCACATATTCCCGAAGACCTAATTTCATCCATTGACGGTCCACTTGATATGTTTGCGTCGTATCGACGCGTCGCGATGCTACCCTCGGAGCGAAACCGGAAGTGACGGAGGTGCCGGGAGGTGACAGTCGATAGAAGAGGGTCGCGGCCCACCCCATGCAACGCTGCGCGCGGCCGCTGCGTGCAGCGGGGTGCGTTACCGCAGCCGTCGTTCTCGATCAATACCCGCCGAGGGCTGCGCTTACAGTCCGCCGCCGCCACCTCTCTCGGGCACTCGCCCTCCAGCCCCACCCCCACCCCCACCCCCACCTCCACCCCCACCTGCACCCCCACGTTCACGCCTACGCTCTCCCCCTGCCCGTGCCCCGCTCCGCCGCTTGACTCCGCCATCTCTTGCTTCCGGGCGGCCCCACAAACACGCCGTTCGCATCGTTCTGCCCGCTGCGACTCGCTGCCCCTCGACCTACTACCTGTCTCGCTCCATTTAACTTCGCCCACTCTTCTGCCATATTTCTTTTTCACTCCCCATTATACACAAACACGCACGTCACACGCGTCATGACACGGCTTGCTACTTCACTATTCTCCAGTTCAAGTCAGTTTCCTCCCACACTCTTCCACTCACAGACACTTTCCTTCTACACACTTCCTTCACGCTCTTCCACTCACAGATAAAACAGGCCGACACTTAAAGTTAGACAGGAAAAGGAGAAGCAGGCCACTAGAGAAATGTTAACATTATTGTTATTAATTGTTCTATGCGATATATTCCATTGCAGCTCATTCCATTCCCGTTTTCGTCGCTTCCTGTGGTCTCACATCCATCCGTTTCCCCTCAAACATCTCATTCCATGCTCCATTTTCCCTCGCCCCATTTAGTATTGCTTGCATTGCTTTTCCATCACTATCTATTTCTAGCTCCATTTCATTGTAAGCTACTTCTACCCACTGTGCGGTAACACTCCTCTCACACTTCACACATTTCGCGTCTGTCCCAGCCTTCGTGATCACATTCTTTCTAGTTTCTCTCTGCCTCTCCTCTGCATCCTGGACCGCCTCAGTTTCCCTCCTTCACGCCCGCCGTTTCAGGAAGGAGCTCGCCTTCACCCCGCGCCGCTCTACGACCTCGCCGCCGCGCCGCGCCGTAGCACTCTGCCGCCATGTCGCCCCACCCTGACCCTCGCGCTCCATTTAACTCCACCCACTTGCCCCTCCCCATCAGCGCCCCACCCACGGCTCCAGCTCTCCCCGCGCCGCCAGAACGCGCTCTCGCGGACGTTCAGCGCGCCTCCGCCGCACCGCATGACGTATGCTAATTGCCAACATGCGCGCAAGACATACGACACCGCGAGGCGCTCGCGACACCGTGCCGTGCGCCCTCCTGCCCCTCCCCCTCCCTTGTTCAATGCCCTCCCCACCCGTCCCTCCCCGCCCCTTCCCGGGCCCGTCGGCCCCTCTGCCCCATTACGTCGCTGCCAGGCATTTATATTGTAACGCCCCGTCTCGTTTCCGCCTCTCCGACGAACAGTCGGTTAGAGGTAGCGCCCGGCAAAAAGCATCCTCGTAAACAATAGGTGGGAGGCGCGTAGGCTGAAATATTAATTCTAATTTTTCTGCGTTGTCTCTGGCGCAAAACGCAGTCCGCCGGGCTATTATCATTCCCGCGAAATACGCGCCTGTTTTTTCTCCTGTGTTTTTCCGACGCTCGCTAAGCTGCTTTTTTATTTTAATTTAGTCCCGTAACTTCACTAATCTAGACATCTATTAGTAACCGTAATTTTCTAAAGAAGAAAGTTACGAAGAACGGTCGTTGAGATAGTAACTGCCCACTAAAGCATGGCTACAAGTCGTTTCGAATCGTTTTCCAACGCGTTCAAGCTAGAGAATTGAAAACAGCAAAATTTATATACGCATGTATAAATTTTAGACTTCATTATGGGGGATCATAAGTATCGAGCTATAACAGTGAATGCGACAAGGCATGCTTTACTATTACTCGAGAATAATTTACTGAACCAAATCTACGAATTTTTTCATCAAAATAGAAAATACGTTAATTTTACACATCACTTCCATGTGCCCTTGTACTCAATTATTTCCTGATTACTTCTTGTAAAATGCTTAACTCTTTTAAAAATCGATACTCTAATCTCTAAGGTCTCAAGAAGAGAATTTTAACGCATCGAATTTTCGTAATGAAAACTGGAAAGAATCTTCTTATGAATGTAACAAAGACATTAAGAAGGGACGAACGTTAACGTCGGTTGCCGATACTTTCACACAAATATTCTAGTATTCAATTATGATTATTTTAATCTTGTTTTTAGATATCGAATTTTCCCATGTTGATCGAACTTTTAAGGCTGCAACAGTGGCATTGAAATGCATTGCTTATTTTATGGCCACTATTGGTACGGGTGCAGAAGTACCCAGTCAAATATTATTATTCTACTTATGCTTTGCATTATTCATCTTTCGTGTTTTGGATGGACGCAATAGCTCTCGGAAACAAAACGAAAAACTTAAAAAATATATGCACGAATTTTCCTCATGTGATATGAGCAAATTATTTTTCTAAGCGCTTACATTCGAGTCCCCTGTAACCCAAGTGAATATACCACCATTACGCACAATTCATATGCATACAAGACCCAAACTCGCATGCATTGTTTGAATGCTGAGGCATCCACAGATCATCCTTGTTACGAATATACTCGAACGTTCGCGATAACGAACTTGATCCCCGGTTGTTAGGTGGAGCGGTTCGTATTTTTCTTTTGAGGGCAATTAAAACCAGCCGGCGCTCGCGCCATGCGCATCGTCGGCGCAACGGGATGGGGTGCAGAGGAGTGGAGGGAAGGGGTGTGGTGAGGGGGAGTGGGGAGGAAAGGAAGGCAGGAACGAGGCAGAGTAGGGAGGCAGGGAGGAGTGGGAGGGAAGGGGCGGAGCGTGGTGTGATGAGGGGGAGCAGGGGTAGAGGAACGCAGGAACAGGGAAGAGACGGGTGAGGCGGGGGTGGAGTGGGAGAGAAGGGGCGGGGCGGGGCGGGGTGGGGTGTGTGAGGTGATACAGAACGTAGAGGAAAGGGGGAGAGCGGGGTGTGGCGGAGTGGGTGGGATGGTGCAGAGGGTAGCGGGGCGGTGAGGAACGGGGCAGAGCGGGGTGAGTCGGAGTAGGGCAGGGAGGAGTGGGAGGGTTGGAGCTGAGGGTGCGGGGTGCGTGAAGGGTAGCGGGGCAGCGCGGGGTGAGGAGGAGTGGGGCGGGGAGGAGTGGGAGCGGGGAACGCGGCCGGCGCAGCGCGCGTGGCTCTGCTGGCGCTGCCCTCATTACGAGGGGGCTGGTCAAAGCGAAGCGAGCCGTTAACCCACAGCGCTATTGATTGCTTTATCGATGCCCTAAAGTGTAGTATTCATCTCGTTATCTCCGCGTGCAACTCGGTTGCTAGCCAACTGGTTTACGTGATTTCTTTGTTTCCTGAAGCTGTGCTGTGATGGTTGTTGAGGATGTTTGTTTCGATGTGGAGTGAGTGAACAAAAGCGTATTTCTTTTGCCGTTAGAAAATTTTTTCATTGACAGCAACTTCCAATGGCTTACTGCTCTTATATTTTTACACAGAATTCAGCGCAAAAAAATCAATTTTAATATACTGAATGGCGTCCTACTCTCACCGTTGGTATTTTTCCCTCAGCGAGCCGTCCTGTCGTCAGCACGTGCACAGTACGAAGTTTATCCCCCCTAAACGTTACATATAATAATTCTGTTATACATCAATTAAAAGTATAGAATGTTTCTGGAAAAATATTATTTTAAAAAAGATTTAAGAAATATTTAGGTCATATCTTTTCCTTATCACACTTTAGGTCAGTAATGTCAGCCTTTTGGGAATTTTTACATTGGTTACAATTTTTGAATATACTTTAAGCAAGAAATAGAGAATTCAGAATTTTCCTATCTCAAGAACGACGCAAATGTATGTTGAAGACGGGTTGAAAATAAGATTTCCGTGCGCTCGTAAGTTGTCGAGGGAAAAGATTAAACACGCGGACGCCGCGCGTATCAGGCGTGGGATTTATGCGTCGTACTCGTTTTAGGAAGCAGTCGGAAAATTCAGTTTGGGAAGATACACCATAAATATATCCATTTCACACGAGAGTAAAACGCCACATCACGTATAGGATGGCCCAGAAGTGCTATTACATCCGAAGAAACTCGTATTTCGAGAGAAAATGCGTCTTACGAGGAAATGAAGGTACGTGGAATGAAGGAAACATTGTAACATAGAGCAATGCATGCATATTTTCAACAAGCTTTTAACGATAAGATAATAAATAAAACATGAACTTTTCTATTGTCAAAAACAGATATTGTAAGCACAAAATACAATAACATTAATTTCTCTTATTCGAATTCTCCAATAATATTCACGGAATGATAAGTTTTTCTTCTCCGAATACTTTGGGTACTGTTCTACACGCCATTAATATTTTCTAATTGTCTTCATGACAGTAAAAATAATTTATTTTCTAATCAATTTATCGAAGAAAAATATTTGTTGTGTGTCGAAAAATATGATTAAATCGTATGGGAAATATAACTGTGTTTACCAGGAAATTAATTACTTCTTCACTTTAAATAGTTATTTGATCACTTTCAAGAAGAAGGTTTAAAATGACGATAAGATAACCTCGCAAAAATGGCACTAATTTCCCCTTATATTTAAAAGAAGTTATCGCCTCCCTAAACTGCTCAAGTGAAATTGGTTATCTGTATGTTTCTTTTAGAAAGAAAGTAAAACATATATTGGCTTGAAAATCTAAACCAATATTTATCAGTTGTCTTTACATGTTTCTACACTTTTTAGTTTTTAGTTCTTAAATTCATTTAATTTTATTAGCTCTCAAATATTTGACTCACTTTTGTGGTTAATTTGTATTGATTTCAACAAATAATCTTAAATTATTGCTTCGATTAGTTTTTAGATAATTGAGCATACGGCCCTGATAATGTGTTTTCGGAGGGAAGTTAGTTAAAATAATTTCAAATAATGTCTTGTCAGACAAGTGATTTCACATTGCTCTTTGTGCTAATAGACACACTCTCATAGCTAACTGTTGTGGTATTTTGTATCCGTGAACTCTGACATTGCCACTAAGTCTTTGTATCCTGCGCTGTATCTCCAGAAATCACAATTGGGAGTATCTTTCAGACATCGACGTTGGTAGAAGATTCATTTTTAGAATTCATGTTAGTTCCTAGTTTTTCATATCACCGAAAGTTTCTTTGGTTTTTGCCAACAAAGTATCATGGATTTGTCTCCTCTCAACCACGAGACTGGGCTTGTTTGCTTTCGCTGGTTGTATAATTTGATTCATTTTAGCACCAAAATAAAATAAGTCTTCTTTCGCTATTTAAATGACGTACGAGTAGAAAGATTTTTCAACCGAGTTTTTCGTGAATTTCTTGTGGTTACATGGCAATTCATTACCTTTCCCTTTGTTCATTTGTGCCTGTCCCTGTCGCAAGGCAACTGGCTCTTCCCTGTAAACAGAAATTTAAGTATAGTGTAATCATAAGTGCCTTTGCCTAGGAAATACGCGAGTACTGTCAACATCAAGCGATTTTTGTTTCGATCCGACCAGTCCTTTCACCTAACCATGCCTTTCACTGAGATGAAGCAGTTCATCACATTGCAGAAACAAGACAGACATTTTGATTGCCTTCCCTGGAAGAACTTTCTAAAGATTTTTATGACCTGAATCAGGCGAGATGCTTATTACATTTGCACATTTTTCCATGCAGAGCTGACTACAGCCTTGCACTATGTAGCGAGTGTTCTTCTAACTACAGCTACGCAAACTTACAATCTCTTACATTGCAACACCTCTGTGCTTCCATTTCCTTGTAAGCTGTGAAAAAAATATTTTTTTTGGTAATAAAGTAACTAATAAACACCAAAAATATAGTAAACCATGCACAATAATAAAAACATCTTTACATCAATACAACAGGACAGACAACATTTAAAAATGAGGAAAATGTAAGGGGATAGCGAACCCAAAATATTGCTCCATGATTTTGTTATGCCTCAAAAACTAGGTAGTAATGTTGCAACACAGCCATGCATCTTGGCGGGCCAGACCGAGCGGGCGATTTTAGTTCCGTTTGTGGAGATGACTTGTTAACTGAGGTTGCCTTTTCAAGAGATTTCACTGTAAATGCTAAATGGTTGCGATGGTATTCCTATTTCATTATTGGCAAAATATGAATTTCAAATTATGAGAAAAACTAGTTTCCTTATGATACAGGATGGTTTTCAGACTTCAAAAATCATTTTGTTTATTGTATTTACTTACGGCTCCGTTCAAGATAGATCAGAGATGGGCGATGCAATTAAATGCGAAATTTGTGAGTTGAAACCGTCAAGTCTCAAAAAGTTATTCTTAGTACAGTGAATGATTCCTGGTTAATATTCATTGTGGAGATTGTCTTTACTACCAGCAACGCGGTGTCCAGTGAAGTACAACTTCACCTGGGTTCCTTATTTTTCGTAAAGGCACGCGCAGAAATCGGCGCCGGTGGAGCACTTTGGAGTGACGTCGGAGCGAGAGAGTGAAGAAGAGTTGCCCTCTCCACTGTGGGAGGTTTCTCGTGAAGACGCGAAGGGGCGTGTCCTCGCAGCTTGCCCTTGCTTTCGTCCCTTATCCGGGCCCGCCCTCCACCTCCGCATGCCGATTCCCACAGTTCGTCCAAGTCACCCCATCCGCCTCATCACCCCGCCTCCCACCGCTGCCTCTTCGCCCTCACCAACTCACTATCCCTACTGTCCGTACCGCTCCTGACACCGCCGTTTTCTTCTTATTCCCGCCGCCTCCTTAACCCTCGCTTTCCAGCGTCATCTCCTCCCGCCGCCCTGCCGCATCACCATCCCACCGTCTCCATCATCCCCACCGGCCCCTCCCGCCACCCGAACGCCCTCGCCACCTCACCATCCCCACTGTTCCCATCTCGCCCATCACCGCCGCTTTCTCCGTCATCCCCGTCGCCTCCTCCCCCTCCCCCGCCGCCGGCTATGTCTCGCCGGTCTGTCGCACCCGAAAACCCTTACTTCTACCTCGCCACCTTCCACTACCCTCCATCGCTATACTGCGATTTTCGTAACTTTGTCCCTGACAGAAGTCAGCTGTTCAGGGTTTTATCCAATTGGGAGCGTAAACGTCACCAAAGTGACGTCACTGCCGCGATATATAAGCTCCTGATTGGATTCTAGCAAAACAGCTGATTCCAGTCAGGGACAAAGTTACGAAAATCGCAGTATAACTGCCGCCCTCTAAGTCCTGCCTTCATCAACACCAGAAGCAGCAGCAGCACTGCCACCATCGCCGCCTAAGCCGTAGCCGCCGCCCCAGCCGCTAGCGCAGCGGCACCGAGTTATGTGCGGGCTTTACTGCAGGCCGATCGTAAAACACAGCGCTGCGGGGGCCGGCGACCGCGCGCGGGGGTCGGGAAATTGACACGTCCCGATACCCAGAGCGGCTGACCTGCCCTCGCACCGCGTCCCGCCCGCAGCTCCACCTGTTGTTGTGTGTGCGAGAAGACCCTGGGATGCCATGAATCGAGTGCCACTTTGTGATGAGCAAGCTTAATTTGTTTTGCATTTGGTTTGATGTGCGCGGACGAACGCGAAACAAAATGGACGCGATCTTGTCGATATCGGTTACTTTTTCTGTAGTGACAATAAGGTATTGGATTAGTTGTCAGATATAGGCGAAAACATATCAATGCAATACATAAACAATGTATTAGACGTACGGGTACTTATCAATTTCTAACACTTAAGATAATCAGGAATGTGACCTGTTACATGAGTCGTGTCGTTAAAGCAAAATTTGAGTGATTTAATTGAGGCGTCCAGTGAGAGAGGAAACTAACCCCCAAAATCAAAGAAATCGACTTTTTCACATGTACTGTGTCCTCTTTCCGTCTTTTATTTATTCCGTAAATTTCATATTTCTGTCATAAACCATTCTGCTATTACATGGATCTTTCAGAATTAGTGCCGCGCCCATTTTCTACAATTTCCGTGAGAGGGAGCTAAGCTACTTTCACGTGTCTCATTGGTAATGCCTACACTAACACCAGAATATCAGATGTTTTGTTACATCTAGTATTCAATTCACCAAAAGAGTTGTATTACTGATATTCTAAGTAAAGTTTTTGGAATATAATTTTAGGAATATTAGACATTTGATGTTCAATATCGATTTGATGTGTCAATTTCACAGGCTCCTTCTATCGCTTGTTTGGCAAGAGTACCGATTGGTAACACAATGGAGAATGAAGACTACTCTTTAGGAAGCCAGAATCCCCATGCGCGGATGAGATGACTCAGAGCAACAACTATTCCCATTGCAGTGCCTCTGACAAGAAGGTTCTAAGGTTCGCGACTCGACGGATTTTCGACACTAGCTAGATAACTTGGTCATTTTCAACAGCTGACTGAAGGAGAATTTTAGCAGCCGGCTACTCTGACCATTGGTTTTCCGTTGTTTTTCCGAACAGTACCAGCTGAATGCCGGATTGTCATAACAAACGGGCCACGGACCGCGCACGATCTTTTCTTTCTCTCCCTCGTCCGATCCTCTTCCGATCCTCTACAATGTCCGTGAGAGAGGGAGCCAAGCTACATTCACGTGTGTCGTTGGTAATACCTACACTAGCACCAGAATCTTCCTTTACACACACATACACTAGCACACACACGCTCGCGCGCGCACACACACACACACACACACACACGCTCGCACACACACACACATGCTCGCACACACACACATGCTCGCACACACACACACATGCTCGCACACACACACACACACACATGCTCACATACACACACACACACTCACACACACATTTAAAGCACATTTATTTATAACGGGAGATGAGTCAGCAGTGTGGAACTTGTCCCGGCTCGGTCGTTGCTCCGCTGGCTAAGATACGTGAAAGGGGAAAGGTGGCATGTAGATCAGCGCCGGGTTTCACGTTCTAGCGGGAAAACACAACCTAGACTATGACGTGCACTACACTTATGGGACTAATGACTATTGTAGTTGTCGCTTCCGAAACAAAATAAACAATGGATCTGTGTGTGTCAAAGAGCTCGGAGAAAAGTGGCAAGATCGCATTCATGATCCAACGAGATGGACAAGGCAAGAAAGTAGTAGGAAGAGAAACTATGAAGAAGATTGTAAGTGACATGACAGTGAAAACGGTACCCAAGAACGAACTACACTCTGTATGTGAGTGCGCTTTACGTCTTTGTATGTCTAACCTCAATTGCAAACACCACACGATAAAGGACGATGAAAAACATGCAATATTTATTGATTTTGCAACTTCCAAAACGGATATCTTGGTGTTGTCACTACAAGAAAATAATGCAGTCAAACTTAAAGAATATTGGGGTAATCACAAAACTTATCACTCGATAGATTGTTGAAAAAATCGTACTTTGAGGGGTGTGTATCATCTGCAAAATACTTCTAGAATTGCTAAATCATATTTTTCCAAATAAACACATTTGTTATCTTGAAAATATCAAGGACGCAACATCGCCTTATTTACACAAATAATTGATAAAAAAAACCGAACGCAAAAGTCAATTTATCTCAGTTCCATACCCTTGTGGGTTAGCTCCCTCTCTCACTAGACATCTCAATTATGAGAATTTATTAGTTTTTGAGATATTGAGATATTATTATTTTTTGATAAACACTCTAACTTATTTAGATACTTTTGGGGGTTGGCCTCAATTATGAGAATAATAATGCTTTCAAATTCTCCTAGATTTGGAGAGGCAAAAATATTTTTCCGTAGAATCGAACAGTCTTTGAAAATCCCAAAGTATTTTCCTTAATTAGAAAAGTAGAGCGAAATTACAGTACATTGAATCAAACGCGTAATGGTTTACTTCACGTGCTTCTTTTACCCATTTTGGAGAAACCGAACGTCTACGCTCGACAAGCAGGAATGCAATCCTCCACGAAGAGATGTAGTTGCGTCTTGCGAGCTCCTGCTTTCGTGGATCGTGTTTCCAGCAGCGGAACACGCGCTGCGACGAAGTAGGTCAGTGGGGAAGACTGGCACTGTGGGCTACAAACGCTGTCAGCCACACGCGCTCTCGGATGGCGCAGAAGTCATTACGTCTTATTTCTGCAGTTTACGACCTTGGCACCTCCGTCTACTCTGAGCGTGAGGGAACTCGAAATTTCCTCCCCCGCATTCCCTCTCTCTGGATCGTGAAAGCAACTTCCTCTGTTCTTCCCGCTCTGGCACCGAGAGATACGTACTTCCGGATGTTGTTTTGCCTATTTCCTTTGTTTCTTCTTTGTTCGTTGAGCTAAGCTTGCGGCTCTGTAACATTCATTGCGTATTAAATAATTGAGCTGAAACTGCTAAGTTTTACCTTTTACAAGTAGACATCGAACACATTTTTTACCTTTTGTGTATCTTTATTTTAGAATATAAGGGAACACAGCGTAATATCGATCTGATTCTCAATTACCAGAAAGGAATATATTTCAAAATCTTCATTTAATTATTTTGTTCCATTAAAAAATAGTAAGAGTTAATTCTGATCTGAATGTTTCAAAATAAAAATACAAGGAAACTAGTATTAGCTATTGCTTTTTTCAATTCCCCAGTAATATTTACTCAGTTTTTTTCAGATACATTATTGGGAGTAGAAGTCCAGGTTCCAAAGACCTTTGCACACATTGTTTCCATGATTATTTCAGTCGTGAAACACTTTTTCACTGACAATTTGAACAACCAATGTACATTTCCATTGCATCAGTAATACAATCATAAAACATATTGAGGGGTAGAATGAATCTAGTTACGTAGCTACCAATCGTCGAGGCGTCTTTTCTTCACTTAACTTCATATGACAGCTTTAATCAGATGCAGTGATGTTTTATGTAGTTAACCAGTCACTTTTTTCTGTGCGTTACATTTATATTAACTGTTTTTATAAATCACGCATATTTATTAAACGATGTATTCATATAGAAAACATAAATCTCATTTTAGTCGTTCCATTTTAGATACAGGTTTTTTCAGTTAAAAATAATCAAATGTAGCTGCTCTTACACAGCGGGTAATAATTTAGAATCGACACACACAAACCAGATAGTATTTTCTTAAGCATCATTTCAAATACGTTAATGAGCTATTTCAGTTGCAACGTCGTTTACAAGTTATGTATCATTTTGCAAGCAATGGCTGGGAAGAAATACGAGTATTATAAGTTTAGAAATGCTTTTCTAATATGACTTTTAAGGAGTTTTAAATAAGCGTGGTTGCGTAACGGAAACAAAGCAGACAAAATTATTTGAAAGTGTGAGTTCGTGGGGGTAGCCGTTTTGAAGAAAATGCGTTATTAAAGCCCCTTGACGCTGAGTTGCGTCCTCGTAACAACTTTGTGCTCTTTCGAGATGAAAACTCTTTAGCCAAGCGCTTTATCGTTTAATGGCAAACAAAGTGGCTCATTCCCTATTTCCTTATCGCCGTCTATATTTTCTTACAACGCGTATTCTAAACATCAATATATTGAAATAATGCTTCCATTTTTGAGGGTGCCATCCGGTTAGAAACTACTGAAAGTAAATATTAACGTGTAACCCAAACACGTTCAAGGACACTGAAACACTTCACTTGAAGGACATTGAAATGGAATTTCAAGAAAGTTACGGAAAATGTGTTGGAGAATATTACTGAAAATTAATTTTGGGCAGATCATCGGTAGTAAACACTGAATTTTATTTATTAGATGAATATGGTGTGTATATATATATATATTTATATATATATATATATATATATATATATATAGTGTTATTTTGATGCTATTGGAAACAAAATGATAGACAAAAGATGAGTGACTTTTATTGAAGTTAAATGCAGTAAATGTATACAAGGGCCTGCATTTTTTAATATTAAAGTTTCCAATTTTGTTTATCTTGGTTTGCAGGAAGTGTTAGCTCTTGTTCTTTTCCGATTACAAGCACTGTCAATAATGTAACCTATGTAACCTATGAACATATAATGCACTTCGAGAAGAACTTGTACATATTTTTAGTCTTCAGATCCCTTGTTACAAACTTGAATGAGTGGAGACTATTTATAAAGTGTTTGTTCAGAGTTTTGAGGAAATAACTGCGTCAGAATAAAATAACGTTGTGGTTGTGTAGCCCATGGGCTAGCAACGACGAAGTATGGATATCAATAAAGATTCATTTTCACCATGTCCTACTACATTTCTTCCCAGAGAACTGTGTATGTGACTACGGTGATGGATTTCACGAAGACGTTGTTGTCAAAGAGAAAAGGTATGAAGGGAAAAAGTCCGGCCATGTTAGGACGTTACTGCTAATCTACCAAGAATGCCGCTCCCTAGATTCGACACACTTGCTAGATCACGATGAACTCACCTTGAAATTTATATATATGTAGTTAATCAGTTTATTTTTTAAGTAATTAGATTATTAATGATAGTTTGTCAGGAATATTACCAGTAAACATGTCGAATATTTTGCTATCAATTTATTGTAAGTGAGAAATCGATAATATCGATCGATATATAATCATTTGCGTTGTCAGTCATCTATTTTAAATGCTAGAGCTACTTATATAGGGATAAGGCAATATTCTGTTTCTTCATGGTCATAGACTTAAATATTATTAGTTGACTTAGTTATGAAGATTTTTTTAAAATTTATTGAACCATGTATTGAGCTATTCAAAAAATTGTATCACTTAATTTTAAATATGGGTATAGTAACAATATTTATGACAAAAGAAACCTTTCATTTCAAGTTAGAAAAGCACATAAAACTTATATTCTGATAACTATTTACCATTTTGTCGCATAATACTGATTTCTTAAAGATCTTCCATTATATGTGAGCATGTCACTTGATCTTTACGAAACTTTGTGCGCTATGACACTATTTTGGCAGCATTATTTTGATCTCTGAATTAAGTGAGAATGCATATTTTTTGTGAGTGCAAGAATACATCAGTGGATGAGGAACTTGAGAGGGATTGCGAGAAAAAAGATCGCTCTTCACCACAACTGTCAACTTTTGCTTTACTTACATGTAGGTGTACTCCGCCCTTTTGCTCAAGTGACTTGGACAACAAGTGAGCAAAAGCTAGTTATTTGGAGAAACTTCCTTTGTGGTCCATGTAATCAGCCTACGGTTTCATAGCCCTCCCTCGTTTGTTGACAAAGCTCGCTTCGAAACTCCCCGTGCTTTGAGAGCCAGACGCGTGGCGCTGCGTCGCGAGGTCATTAGCTTAAGTCGAGTCTATCCGAATAATGTGCCTTTGCTTTGGGTAACGAGTTTCTCCAGTTTAGATAAACATGGATTAAGTAGCCGCGTTATAGCGAGAACCTGCTTAATAGCGGTAATGAACAAGTTGGCCTGCCTGCTTACTGAAAGAATTTCTTGGACTCCTGAGTTGCGGGATGCGAGAGCCTAACTACAGTTTACGTTTCTCTGCCATGACGTCTAACCACGGGCGTCCGAAATGTTCCCATTCGCGAGGAAGTACTGCGCAAAGGACTTATGGCTTTCTCTGTAAATTTCGCACTGGGATACTTTGGGTAACCCAACAGCAGTTTCCTCTGGCATATATAATAAATGTTTATGATTATACTATTGTAAAATTTCTAGTTACCCACTGACCCATGTAGCGTGATTTATGTAGTCCATTTTGCTGATTTTCGCTGTGTATAATTTTAATTTTAATCATTTTGGGCTATTTATAAATGATTTATATTTCGCGGAATAGTAAATTCACCGTTTAGTGAACATACAGTTACTCGTATAATACCCCTGAGTACAATTCTGATGGCAAAATGAATTACTAGTTGTGGCATGTGATAGATGTAACTACAATGTAAAACAGAGGGAGATGATAGTGAGAAGTGAATTACTCTTTCAACGAAAATGCTGCTGGTGTCTGTGTGAAATATTATTAAGCATTTTGATTGTTACACTAGAATTCGTTTAAATATGTTTCCCTTGGTCATATCCTTAAAATATTTTCTTATTTTTGTTTCAGGTGAGTAACGTTATCGATTCATGGTGTGGAGTATCAACATGCGTAAGTCCAATTGAAATAGTTTACTTTACTATGACGTGAAATGCGATAGTGTTCTTTTGAAAAAAGTCTCATCCAAAAGTACAAATATTTGCATTTCATTAACATTCTAGTTTATTTATCAGTGTACACATGGACAAAATGAAATTAACATGTAAACAGCGTCGTGAAAACAAAAATGTTCATACATACTGATATGAAAATTATTTGATCTTATTATTTTCCTATTTCGTAATTTGTTGCCAATTTTCTACATTTTATTTTTTAAATTACTTTTACTGAAGGTTATGAATATTTTAGCGTGTAAGAAATTATCTTACAATACGTAAATTATGATGCAAACAATTACTTACACGTATGTACAAATTTATTACATTCAAGATTTTTCGAAATGAGTGTTAAGAGTAGAGAAATTATTTTATGTCATTAAAGATCAAGTCATTTTGTTCATTTTATTAAAATCCTCAAGAGTTTTCTACGACAAATATACATTTCTTCATGCTTAACTCAAATGTGCATAGCTTGGCTCATATAAGAAGCGATTTCACCCCGTTTCTATTACGAACCAAAGGCATAGAACGTACATGTTGCTATTTGAAATTCCCTCTACTTTACCTTCACATGAAAACCCCCAATATATTATTTTTGTATTCAATATGACTGTATAAAGACAGTGATTCCTCAACGTTTACTTAAAACAGGCAAAAATCTATAACTTTCATCAGCGATAAACGGGATTCAGGCGCCAGGCACCGGGAGACCCCAACGCATTCCTGCCTCGCGTTCCAGACCTCTTCATACTACGATGTAGGGAAGGTCAGCAATTTAGCTCTCCCCTTTTGTGCCTGGATTGATGAATCTGCTTCCGCCGTGTCTTCTTCCATTCTACTTCTTTCACCCGTTTTCTCGTTGCTTCCGCCGTCGCTCCATCTTTTCTCATCTCAGCGTAGCGCGTGGCCTGCGGAGCGAACCGGATGGAGCGAGTTCCAATTGCAGGAAGGCGCTTCGCGAAACTATTTTCACGACCCGAGTTTCTCTGTAGGTTGCTTTAAAGGCTGCGCAAGAAATTCAGAGTGGTGACGCACGGCGCTTGCTTGTTCACGGTGTTACTGTTCGGAACTATGCTCGTCAATATATTTTGTCAATGGTTTTTCACCTTCCATTTCCATTTTACTTTGTTGAAACTTGCTCGTTACTTGCTTCTCGTGCGTTATTTCAAGCAATAATATTGCGATAACTTACATTTTATCAAAATAGTACTTGCTGTTGGTAGAATTTTAAACAGTAAGTTGTATTTTCAACATTAGAATAAGAGTTTGTCCCTACATTTATTTAATACGTATATGGTCTCATTGTATGAAATATAAAATTTTCATATTATTATTATTATTATTATTATTATTATTATTATTATTATTATTATTATTTACCATGTTTTAAATAATTTTATACATAGCTGCGTAATGTTGAGTCAGTATTTAATAATATTGGAGTTCTATTTGACAATGAAAGTGTGCACTGACTACACAGAATTCTTTATCCAGAATCGACAGGTTTGTTCCAATTTCTCTTTGGCACATGACATTTTAGATCTCATCAAATGTGTCATATGCTCCAGTTGTGAGTTCCAAAGTTTGTAATTGTAATATATTCTTTGTGTTACGGACGATTGATATAAAGTATATGAGACTAAAGGAAACAATTTCTTGTATATCTCATTCTTTCTAAAGTTTGCAAAGTTTCTACACAGTCACACCACTGAATTTCAAGAAAAAATTACATATTTGATAAGTATTCAGGAGTTATTTGTCTTCGTCTTTCTATTTCTCGAGGGGAAAAAACTCTTAATTTGACTTGCTATTTTGAATAGTCTGTATCTCAGATGAGTTCTCATCGATTATTCAGAAATATATGAACCATTAAGAAAGTGCTTTTACGTCTTGTAAAAAGTCCAGAGGTCTCATTTTCTTCCCGTTAAAATCAGCCAAACCGCGGTGCTGTAGAGGGCCTGGCACCGCGTCGCACGAACCACCTCTCGCTCTCTCATAAAAACGATTGTCGCGTTCCGATAATGAGTTGGCACGGAGCGTGCACAGGGGTCTTTCCTGAGCTCCTCTAAACACAAAAAACTACTTAAACTTTCGTCCGTTTATGGCTTAAGAGGCCCTCGGTTCGCTGCAAACCTTTCGGCGTTAAGTTGAGTGGTACACCTCAACACTTTGGGCCGCTTTTACCTTTCCTCTGTCGCTTGGCGCCTGAGAACGGAGGGAGAAGAAGGGGGTGGCGTCTGCTGTGAGGTCTGCCCCCGGTGGAAGTGCGTGGAAGGCCCAGTAGCGCGCTCTCGGGCTTTGAAAGAAAATTAATTACCCGACTAAAGCGCGGCGATCCTTTTTTTCGATCGATACAAAGTGCTCTTTGTGAGACCTAGGTTATTTGTCTCCGCCCGGTTCGCTCTTGTGTTTTCAATTACATGTCTCGTTACTCATACACTGAGTTGCCACTGATAAAAAAGTAACAAATTTTTTTCAGTAGCAGCAGTTTTGACTGCTGCATAAATAATATGCCGCAAAGTGACGTGGTTGTTTAATGCATCTTCCTTTGAATCATTTTACTGTGCCACAAATGTGAAAGCATTTGTTTCGAGATGGAAACTTCTATTTAGTCTTTTGGTGCAATAATTTATTGTAGGAATAAAAGAAGTATCAAAAAGAAAAAGTAATTTGTGTAGAACCTTTTTACCGGTTTGACTTTATGTAAGTAAAAATACGAAGCATTATTTACGCGCACGTTATCTAGGCTGATCATTTAATTTTTGTAATAGTATCTTTTTTCATTACGTCAAAGTTGGTCGGGTACATAGTGACTTCGAGAACTTTTGTGTATAACATATTTTTTGAAAAAGTGTGTCGTAAAGAGAAATGCATTTCTTTCATATAAAAAAGTGCTTTGTATATTATTCCTTAAATCATCAACGACTTTTCAATTTGTTTGATTTGGCTTGTAATGAATTCGCATTGCTTTGTCTGGTGTGTGCGTCGACTTTCTACGCATTTGGTTTCGCCTGTTGAGTAGTGATTTCACCAGAGAATTCACCACTGAGATGCCTCCCAACGGAAGCAGATAACGATTACCTCAGGCGATGTGCAGCTCTTCTGAAGAAGTCGGCGCCTTCGTTGGCATCGTAAGAGCAATTCCTCGTCACTGCGGCAGCTTACCGTTCCCGGCGCTGCACGGCGGGCTAATAGCGCGGTTCGGTCATTCTGCTGCAAGGCACTGTAAGAGGCTGCGAGGGGCGGCGTTTGGGCGTCAGAGGTTGGTGTGATGGCGACGCTCTGTTTTACGTCTGTGCCCTGCCTGGTCCTTTATGACTGCAGTCCGACACACAGTAGCAGTGGCGGGAGGAGGGAGTGTTGGTTGTTCGGTCTTCACGGTGAGAAAGGAATGAGACCGAGAGGACGCGTAGTTGCTGGTGTGGTGTTGACTTTGTAGAAGTAATAAAAGAATAAAGTATGATGTATAAACAAAGAAAACACGAAAAATTACATGTTGCACCGAAAGAATGAAAGTTTGTGCAATGTTTCTTGTAATTTTTTTTCATTATTTGACCAATTTTCGAATTAGACAATTTCCATCAATTCAGAAAGTTTGTAAAAATTGCATAATAAAGAAAAAGGGGTAAACGAGTTTAAATTGCAGTATTTTGCGGGGATGTGGTAAAGTACAGGCAGTGATTCTGGTGAATCTTAGAAATATATAATTAGTGATGACATAAGTTTTTGAGACGTACAACAATCATCTTTCTAGTTATGTAGTCAAAGAATATAGAGGAAAAGAAATAGGTAAATAAATCCGAACATATCAGGATGAAATCTATAAAGAAGGGTCACAGCGGCGAAGAATACAGGAAGTAAGACGAGAAAGACGCAGTTGAAATGTTTTAGGCGACAATGTGTTGGCGAAGGAACCCGAGGTGACGCTTGTCCCCGACAGACCCAGCAGTTGGAGCAGAATGTCAGCATTAGCGACGCGCAAGGCAGGACAGGAGGCGGGGGTTCTCATAACACGCGAAGGGTGACGGCAGCGGCGGCGGCGGCGGCGGCGGCGGCGGCGGCGGCGGCGGTGAGGGCGTGAGAGACCGCACAGTGCTGTTTACTGTTTATGACACTGCCGGGATGCCTCGCGAACCTCGTCTCTTCCCGCGTCGTCACCCTCTCTTCCCGCTTTGCCGCGCCCGGCCCCGCTCCACTCTGCTCCGCACCCTCCCCTCAAAACTCTACCCCTCAACGTCCCCCTCATCACCCCTTCCCCTTCTCGGTCCTCCCACGCTGTGACTTCCTGGCAGGGCCGCCAACCCCTCAGAGCGGCCTGGGCCCTCCACCGCACGGTGACATCATCACGATGATATCCTCCACAGCCTTCCTCTGACATCCACAAGTGCTTTGATTTGCACTGCTACCTTTGATTTGCCTTTGATTCTTCTGAATCTTTGTAACTGCAAAGTGATTAAAAAGGAAGTAGAGAGAAAAATATTAAGCGTCAGTGATTCGTTTTGACTTCATTTAACGGAATAATGCCTTGATTTGCAAGTAGTAATATTAATATTGAGTAGTAATTTTAAGCAGCACGTAGTAATTGAATAGTAATATTTGTACTTGAGAGATGTAGTGTGTGTGTTTGTATGTAGTCAGGTATGTGGGTTCAAGATGTTTGGTATGACTTAGGTACAGGTATGAGGTATGTAGGAGGTATGGAGTGAGGTATGTGTTTCCAGTGTATTATTTGAATAGCACTAAACTTGTTTTCACCTTGGCGAATCAACCTATAAATTTTCCGAAACGCACTAAAGTAAGATACTTAATGAAAAAAATAATTTTAAAAGAATGCCAGAAGTTTTAAAGGGAAATGGATCGATTTTGCGGACAAAAATATTTTTTGGTATTTTATTTTTCATAAATCTCCATCATTTTTTCTATAAGGTGGCGTCTAAAATATATTGATATCATACAAATATTTTTTTAAATTATTTATATGTGAAGTCCTTTCATTGAGCTTAGGGGCTGGCACCAATACTTTTACTAGATACTGTTACATAATGCGGCACATAAATTCTTAAAGGTACTTAGACATGCAGAATGTAAATTGAAAACTTTAATGTGAAGTTAATCAACATTTTTAAAAAAATGTGCCAAAAGGAAGAAGTTTTTGGAAAATGATTATTCTGATTATGCAAGTTAGCGAGCTAGCGTGTTTTGAGAGCTGCATCTTTAAAGCCCGTTTCCCGAAAGTTCATATTTTTTGTACTAAATTGACCTTTTCTCGACTTGCGTTTGTAGTAGGAAACTGAAATTTTCAGATGTTGTTAATAAAGGTCTCCTACAATTAGTTAAACAATTTATTTCTGATTACCATAGAAATTATCCTTTTTACTTAACTTTATTTACTAGAAAACGTGGTAAAAAATTGCGTGATGAGAAAATGTTTTTTCTACCACTTTTGTAATTTAAAAAAAATCGTTGTTTCAGTGTTATTATGAGTGACATCTGCAACCTGTAAAAATTTCATCAGCCAACTTTGGTAGATTATGAGAATTTTACTCAAACATTTAACATTGCCAGGATATGGGATTTCATATCCCCTCAATAGAAATGGAAGGATATTTCGATCTACAAATGGCTGGCCGACTGTATACATTTTATGCTAATAACAAGTTAATTTCCTACTTTTCCATTTCTAAAATTTTCATCACCACCTACCAGAAAATCCATTATGATGTTTTATTATTTTCACATCATTGTATAGTCCTTACATCAATAACAACAATATTAAATAGTCTTCCTTTCTTTTCGCTAACAGTACTTATGAAAACTAATTTCCGAAGTCATTCTCTCGTGAACTTCTCTACACTTCTTTTCCCTCCGCGCCTGACTACATCGCTTTCAATGTTCTTGCCCGTCTGCGTTGTGGACACCCTCGGTTATCTCTGACCGCTGCCGCTTCAATTCTCGACGATCCTTCAATAAAGAGCAAGTTTGGAGTGTTGCGGTCAGCGCCCCCTACAGTGAGGTCAGATGTGCAGTCTTTCGGTAAGTTTTCTCAAGGTCTGTAGGCAAAGTTTAATCGCTTTCGTCGACGATGCTTCATGTGATACATTGCAGAAGGCGCGCCGGAGTTTTTCGGGAAAATAAAAACAACAACAAACAATATTTTTTAAGATGTCAGATTGCCCAGGCAGCGTGTTAAACTTGTGTAAAACCATTCTTTCCTTTACGTGTGTTATATCGCCAGGTTTTTTTCTTGGTGCTGAAATGAGGGAGAAGTAATGCAAGATACGTCAATATCAGAATGCTGTTTGCACTAAAAAATATGCATCTTTTTAAATATATCAGATTCTAATTGAGATTTTATATCCTAATTAATTACTTGTGTGTATTAACATATGAGTAACATAAGAAACAGTGCTGTTAAATATTATAAGTGTAAGAAATGAGACTAGCTATTTCGAACATAATAATAACTAATACAACTAATACAACTCATAACATTGTATAAAAATCGACTTGGGTAAATTCCATGTATATAAAGGCCTTGGGGCAATAACATGTTATCACACTAGGCCTATAGATAAGTTGTGAGAGAAAGGGAAGTAAAGGTTTAGACATTTCATTCTACATATTGGGATAAAGAGCATTTATTTATGAATTACACTGCCATTTTGCGGCGAATCATTAAAAAAAACTCAACATCTAGGTACATTTATGGGCCATCTAAATACATTTGTAGCGCAATTTCATCAGAAATGTGGCATAGAATGTTATTCCTCCAAGGTCTTCATATATACGTGAAGATTATGGGCTTTTGTAATATTGTTTTTACTGAACAACATTGCATGTTGTCAAGAAACTTCACCTACGATATTGTAAAAAGTTCTTGCTTTTAGTTTTTTTAATGAAATGCGCCAAAATGCCTAAAAACTGGCACTTCTTCAACGTCATTTCTTATATCCGGTGCCATGTCCACAATTTAATATCAAAGATTTTTTATTTGAATTTTGTCACAAGACACTTGTCCATTTCTATAACCTCGGATTTGTGTCCAGCTTCATCACGTGAACCAAAAGGCGGTATCTCACGATTATTTCCAAATGCGATCTCGTTCTTCACTTCTTTTTCACAATTTTGTAGCTTATTCGCGGTCTGCACTCGACTCCGCCATTCACCACCAAGTCTCGCTGTCACTCGTCACCCAGTTGCTCGACTGGTATTCCCTTATGTCCGCCTCTGCTCCTCTCGTCGGCTGCCACTGCATCGTAGACGCAGCTCCAAACACCGCCGCCTCGCCCGCCTCGCGCTTTCTCAGCGTCTGTCTCTCGATTCGTTCTCGAGATTGCTTTTCCCGGAACGTTAGGACATAACTACGTGCTTCGCCCGAGACATCCCCAGACGGCCTTTCCCCCCGCACCTGCGGATGCCGCTCGATCCAACTGTTGCTCAAGACGCGCCTCCCAACGTCTTACTGTTCACATGCCGGAGGAAGCGAAACGCACTTGTTGACTCCAGGATTGGTTTTAACTTTGTGCATAGCTTGTGTTATATTCTCTTTTGGTTTTCGTGCTTCTGAGACGAATACACTTCAGTTTTTGTTTCTTGCGGCCTATTTATATGGAGAGTGATTAGATCGTGTCTGTATACTACCTGATATGAATTAGTGTTCATTGGTTTTCACAATATTTTCTTGCGGGATCCTCATAGTGAGAAAACAATTTGTTGTGAAATGTATCCTATGTTGTTAAATTCAAAAAACAAGTCACGAAGTACATAATACGAGAGAAAAACACCATGCTTCGTGAAAGATCTGAACATTAGAATGTGAATTATTTTAAATAGATATATTTAATTTGTTTGTCAAATAACACTTGTTGGAGACGATGACTGAAGGGTATACTTTTCGATTTTTTTATTTGAATGGCGGAAAAGTGACATAATTTTTTATTTTAATGTAATTTATGTCTCTGGTGTTGGCTCAGCTTCCTTTCCATATTGTATATGACTTTATTTAAGTATCTATTTTTTAGAATAGATATCATTAAGGAAAAATCTCTATCAGTGTTGCAGTTTTGCGATGTTAATGTTTTGTAGTTTCTACAAAATGACATCTTTAAGTCATGTACGTTTTTTAGAAAAAAGCCAAATGTTTTCGTGTAATATCTGCGTGAAGTTAATGATTAAAAAATCTTTAAAATTGTTCCAATTTTTTTCTTAATTTGCAGTTCCTTGGATAAAGTAAATGACACTGAATATATGACACAAGTCTCATTTCCTTTCCTTTCTGAATTTACCTTTCTGAATTTACAAATATTGCGAAAGTTAGGGATAATGCAAGAAAGTATGTGCTGTTGTGGTACCACTAGTTCTGTATTTCGTTTGTTAACAAAACTTCGCCGCCAATGGCTACTACTGCCAATAAGGTCTCCTTTGCCGCCAACGCCAATGACCATGGCTATTAGAGTTTTAAAACGCACTGTCAAGGGAACTTCACAACACAGTTACCGAGTTCAAGACTACCTTCTGTCAAAGTTTTAACTTAACGAATTGGTTCTAAGGCGATGCCGGGCCAAGATGACCTTCAGAATGTAGCAGAAATTAGGCAGGGTAAACTAGTTCGGGTCAAGGAACAACTTCCAGCTCTCCACACGGCAGGTGTTTATTCATGCAGCTGCGGTTGCCATCAAATCGGTGTGAGTGGGAGAACAGTGGAAGAAGGAATTCGGGAGCACATTTCAAACACAGTAATGTACAATACTCTGCTGTAGCTTTACATACATGGGAATCCGGTGAGGACTTCCATTTTTAAGATACCAAGACTCGCCAGAGATTACCGGTGGTGACCCAGGCGAATCAAGAAAGCCATGGAAATTGACAAACATCCCTACAACATCAACGGCGGCGCGGTGTTGCGGTTCTATGATACTTGACAGTGTTGTGGAGAATGGAGAGTCGGGAAACCGCCCCACAGGACTGTTCTTATCCGTCCGATTCCGCGTCATGCCCGGTTCCGCCTGATTGTCCTGCTAACCAGCCAACTAAATTCAGGTTCCTGGGCAGCTGCACATTATAAAATCCCGAGCGCTTGCCCTACTGGCGCACTCGAGCCCTGAAGAAGTCCACGATATGGTCGAAACATCATAACTGCCCTCTATGCGGTGTCACCCGGACAGCCGAGGGATTTCACACCTTCTAACAGATTAATTTTTCGCGTCCTGCAAGCTATCACCAGGTCACAGACACATTTCGCCGGTGACATTTCGAAAAGTTTTTAGCAGGGTTGTCAACATAAATATTGAAATAACCACATTGCTTGACTGATATATTGTAGTTTCCATGACTTTCTGAATGACTCTCGTACTCGTATATTACATATCTTCTTCACTTATTTCTTCAATGTTTACTTAATTTCTTTTTTCTGCTAATCAAAGATTAACGGAAAGTCAGTACAAGTAAATGAACGAAGAAAAATACGTTTACTTGATCGTATCTTCTATTCTGTACAGTTTTACAGTCACACAAACAAATGTCCACCATTTGAGTTCTAATTAGCTAACACTCATGGCACACCCGCTTAAGCTCTTTAGGTAGAAAAACGACTTATTTGATGTAAGAAGAGCTGAGAGCATAATAGTGAAAGCTAAG
This sequence comes from Acheta domesticus, assembly GCA_031308135.1. Lineage (NCBI taxonomy): Eukaryota > Metazoa > Arthropoda > Insecta > Orthoptera > Gryllidae > Acheta > Acheta domesticus. The sequence goes on along the minus strand of JAHLJT010009436.1, from coordinate 128,403,736 downwards.
AGTGCATTAAGATGTTTTTAGTATCTTTATTTCCCTAAGGTCTATTATCATACGTGATTATCCCTTTTACTGAATGAATAGCCCCCAAAATTTGAAATTCAAGCGTTTGGAATTCCAATCCGAATCAAACATAGATTCTCTCAGCCCTTCATTAATCAGAATCTAATTTTAGCACATTAAACATCTATATTACATTCATGAATGAAATTTATTTTCTCGCATGAAGCCATTTTGCTGTGGTTAGGGTGTTCCTTCTACGAGACTGCAGTGCGCTTGACGGTCAATTCGTACGGAGTTTGAGAAAGATAGAGCGAGTTAATTGCATTTGCACGGAATTATACATTGCTGTTATGACTCTGGCAATATCTTTCATGGACTATCAGCTTTCCATTTATATTGTACATACATTATGAATTGTTAATTGTTACAAGGCCGAATCGGAGACCGGAGACGAATGGGAGTTACGAGACCGTAGACAAGCAAACATACGAATATATTTTCAAAAATACTTTCTGAATCACTGTTCTATGAATTACACTCCAGTGGTGAGTATTTGCAGAGCAATACATGTATTTTGAGTAAATCATATGATTTAAAACATATTTCGTTATTCTAGTCCCACATACGTTTTGTGTCAGTTTATTGTTTTATAGTTTCCATGCTTTGTGAATTTTAATCCTTGAATCTGTAAGTAGGAATGTCTCTAACAAGAACTTCTGAAATGTGTGATTTGTTAGAGTTTTTTGTGGTGCTTCGAGAATATTTTTAGAAATTATAGTGGTTATTTCCTTGAAATACTGAATTGAATCACAGAATATTTGTTGTTTGAATAAAGGAGAATAAATACATATAATGGTGTCACTTCTCAGTTGTAAACGTTCTAAAGAATCTATTAGCCAGTATATGTTCAACAACACGTAAGCTTATTGATAATGCAATTTGCATAGGCTTTAGCTTCATAAGTTGACATCCGCAGCGAAACGAACAACTGTTCCGGAAAAACGATTGCCTGGTTATACGCGTTACATATGCGTCGTCACGTCAAACTCTTTCATAATCACTGAACCACTTTATCCAGCAGCAAGTTGCAAACTTGTTGCCATGCACGCCCCAACTCCTCCGTTGCTGTGACATACGAGGTGTGCAGGCGCTGCTGAACACCCCGGTGCACGTTGTCTCGTTCTCCACGCTGTTTAAATTTAATCCGACCTCCTAAAGGATACATTTTCCGCCGCCTCATTGTAACAACTTCCTGTAAATCAGCCTTCACAAATACACTTCAGTTGCCCAAGGCGAGGTACAGAATAGTTCGGAGCTGTCGTACTCAGTGTCGCTTTTGAGGAAACAATGCAAAGTCGGAATTGTGCGAATGGAGAGTGTCGGTAATATGACAGGAGTTAACACGTGTGTTTGCGGGATTCACTGGTAGGATTTAGGAAATTGTGAATGAGAGCCTGATACAAAACATTGAGCTTCCCTGGATGCGTGGGGATGCCTTATGACTGCAAATTTATTGTGAAATTTTACTTTTGTACCTTACTATTGTAACCAAGGTAAACGTGGTCATGAACGTCGTCCGGCCGAGTCTGCAAACGTCAGAAAAACATTAAAATGAATAAGTTTTGAAATCATTTTGATATAATTTTTGTTATTAAGTACTTATCAATGGTGTTTCTAATTTTTTAAAACCTTTCATCAAAATTTATCGTCAAATATGAAATATGAACCTTGGCAGTAGAAAATAATTTGGTTCAGTAAAAGAAGAATAGAAAGGATGTTAGTATAACTCTAAAAAAATATTTAGTTATCTAGTAATATTGTCCTACGTTCCTGATTAATGCCACGCGCATAAATATCTAGTGTTATCCAATGACTATAGTTCAAAAGAAATAACCAGTACAGGATTGCAACTTTGAAAAATCCGAATAAACTCGAAGTGAATATTCCTCTACGAACGTCTTTCATTATCTTGTACTTAAACTTCAACGAAAGATTGGTTGTCTTAACAAACTGAAAATGAAAGTTTTTAATTTTGAGATGTCTTTAGCAGAGGCCAGACAACAAATATTATCTTGTTAACACATTTTTTATATAAAGTAAAACATGATCAATGCGGAACGTGTATAATGCGGAAATCGCTCCAATGTAAACACGAACCGCAGTCCTTACAAACGTAAAGTCTACAGTATTACATTGCATAATGCGGAATCTTATCTAATATGGAAGAACTTTTGGTCACTTGAGGTTCCGCATTGAGCAGGTTTTACTGTACTTATACTATATTCCGTGCTAGTTAGCTGGCGTCATTTTGATTTCACATCGATCAATTCCCACGGGGCTTCCCTCGTGTAATTGGCACCGGCCCGTAACGATGTCCACCGCCCTGCGAGGGATCGGTGACGCAGCTCTCTCGTGTATTAGCTAGTCGTTTCCAAGAAGCCGGCCGATTGATGTGATCGCGCCACAGTGCCGCGACAGTGTGTGAGCGCCCGACACGGGACTGCGCGTGGCTCTCGACGTGTGCACTTTTTTGCGTTGCACGTTCAGACCACCTTTTAATCGGATATTTATTCGACCAGAATGCTAGAATGCCCGACTTAGCATCTGTAGTTTATCGAGCTGTTTGTGACATTTACATTAGTATGCACTCTGATTTACTAGGCGAAATGGATTGTATGTGATTAATAATTATATTACGATTATTGTGGCATAATTTTTGTCATTATTAACTCTTAGTATTATTGTATTATTTTTATCTTTACTATTTAGAAAATTTTGAAAGAAATGATTACTCTTGAAAAATTGTTTCACTCTTGATTTTATTGGGGATATAGTTATTTATCAGAACTATTAGAAATTCTAATGTCATTTATTGATCACTGTAGTCTAAAATGTCACCTTTTCTGGATAGAGAAGATCTGAAATTGTTTTCTATTTCAGTGTCTGAAAGTTGTTGCGGCATCGTAACACTACCATCCTCATCTACGTACCGTTTACCTCTAATAATGTAGATTAATTGTTCTGAGTTTCTGAGTATGTCTGAAAATTCTCGAGGACAGAATTTGACAGGGTAATGAGCGTCATTAACAATGTGCAAGTTCAAAATTGCATTCGTTCTGCTCAAGGTGTGAAATAAATTTTAGTAATATGAACGCTGATGTAATGAATCTCTGCTTTTCAAAAAACAGCATTTCTACTGTAAATGGCATGTGAAATCATGACTAGGAGTGTTAATATATCCGAACACCTCAATTAAAATTGCAGCACTGTAAATGCAATTGTATTTAAGTTGTTAGAAGAACGAGGAGGCTTAATGACCTTTGTCCCAAATTATTATTATTATTGTTGAAATTGTTATTATTACTTCCTGTTGATCCTGGTATTATGTTGTAGATACATAGGTAGTAAGCTTGAAATATGTTTGGACCATATAGGATCAATCTAGGTTGATTTCAGGAATTAAAACTTTTGTGTTTTGTACATTTATTGTGAGCTCGACGTTTCGCAAATTCAGCATGTTCCTTGTCAAGACCAATACAGATATTGAAACTCCACATATCGCTTATTCGTTTTCCACGTATCACAAGTGAAACTCACCTAGTCCAAGAACCAGATTTTGAGATAAATGTAATTTAAGATTCTGTTATATTTATTTCCTCAATTATCTGCATGATAGCAAATAAAATCTGGGTTTTTAACATTTTATAAGTAAAATTACTTTTAAGGGTCAAAAAAGCATATTAATAAATGATTTTTTCCTGAGCATCTTCATTGCTCAGTTATATAGGAAATAATCAATGATTCAGTACAAACTACAACACTTTGGCGATTTCGCTAGTCAAAAATAAAAGAAAAAATCTGACAACGGTGTATTGAATTCAAATACATTGAAAATGAACTTGGTGAGTTTCACTTCTTTACCGACAATATTCTCTTGGGAAATCAAATAATTTTGGGGTCGGCGCCCTGAAACTATTGTTCCGAAAGAACGTGGTGTCGTTTTAGTAACTAATAGCCTTTCAGCTGCAATATATTTCGAGGTTATGAAGAGATTAAGAAGATAATTTATTTTTACTTGTATCTGAAATTTGCTTATAAATTTAGAATTTGCAATAGGGCGGAGTAATATTTATCTCTAGAAGCGAACAGCAAGCACCATTTAATTTATACTTTAAAACCAATGATCTAGGAAATGGGTAGCTTATCACCGGGTGGCATTACCTTCCAATATCTGTCGAAGGTTGAAAGTACCACAAAGGCTTAAAAATTCGATTATGGGACCACAATTGATTTGCCTCAATTTTGGTGAGAAAACTGTTTTGACGCCAGAATATAAGAATATTTATAAGCGCATTACCTTGTCATACAAAATTCATGGTACACTTTCTGCATTCAGCTCGCAAAAAGTTGTGCAAATGAAAGCTCGTTCAACCTTTTTTGAAGTTTTCCTTGCATTTGATGTGTGATGTTTTTATTTTCTCTGCGTCCACCGTCTCCCTCAGCCAGAGACTGCCAAACTAAAACTTTTATTCTGGGAAACAATTGAAATATGCCGCGCGTTCACAAAGGAGATCGTGGTTGGGGTCCTCGCGTCTGCCGTGAGTAGACGGCGACGATGCTGGGGTCTCTCCCGTCTCCGTTGCCATAACAACGTTATTTGCAACGCAGTGGGGCACGGTTCACGTTTGGCATGCAAATGAAAGGGTTTTGCAACCCAGGCACGTACCACGGGCTCTGACTTGATTTCTGTCGAAAAGCAACGAAAACAACCGTAATTGTGAGGTAAGTCCATGTTTCACACACGGGGCCTTTATTGCGTGAACTGCGTTAATTCAAATTTGCCAAATTCGTTTGTTATGAAGTGGCTTCTATTTGCAAAAATGATCTTTTAATAATTTTATTTGATTGTCTATATTTGGTGTTGAACTAAAACCCAATGTTTTGATAAATGTTTTACAGAAATAAAATACCTTAAAATAAAAGTAGAATAATTGCCATTTTCTGAAAAATAACTGAAGTGATTGGAACAGTATTCTAATACAATTATGTTTTGACATAGACATGAATGTAACATATTCTAACTTGTATTTTTAATATTTTACTTTGATATATGTTATACTTGTTGAATGTGGCGTCGCCGACGCTGTAAACTGTTTTAAAACTATATTCTTGAGTATCTGTCACTAGACTTACTATGAATATTAGTAGCTGTTAATGTTATACTTCGGTTCAAAAATTCCCAACACTCAATGGCCTTCTATATTAACTCCAAACGGGATGTGAGCTGGTAATACTACAATTTCAAAATTATAATCACTGTCAATACTTACAGGTATTTGCATGATGCGACAGCACAGCTATATTTTTTACGTGTTGTTTTCTGATATGAACATAAATGATCACTTATAAGCTGTTGTTCTGCGTTATTCTCTAATTCTAATATAAGATCATTCTCAATTAGTTCGGAAAATTCTGACGCAAAAACTTCTACAACTACATTTGATTCCCCTGAGTTACTTAGCACTTCCATATTTTTGGCCCCTATTTTAAGATTTTAAAACTCCACAAACGCAGTCTCATTTTTGTTCTGAAGCCTATATATATATATATATATATATATATATATATATATATATATATAGAGAGAGAGAGAGAGAGAGAGAGAGAGAGAGAGAGAGACGAGTCGTGGATAGACTCTGCACAAAATTAAGAAGAGAGAAATAGAGATATAAGGGACAGGGATTCTTGTCCGGGAATGGGCTCCGGCTTTAATCATGCGTACACTGGAAATTGTGATTAATAGAATTTTCCTTTTATTACACAAATAATTATTTTACAAATGGATGGCCTTTAACGTTTACGTTAGCATTCATTCTGTTCCCTATCCTATGCTTAACTATATTTGGAAAAAAAACCTCGATACAAAATCAACGCTCTCCAAGGGCTAACTATTTTTCCCTCCCTACCCTTCCCGCCGTTCTACCCGTGACACTCCAACCTGAATAACGTCTCCATCCGCTCACTCCTCCGCTGGCGAGCCGGCGCCGCACTGCTGCGTTCTGGCCTCTTCTTACCGCCGGGGAGCCGGAGAAGGGGAAGGGAGTCCGGTGCTGCCGCCCTGGTCGCTTGTTTCATCCGCTGCCTGTCGACGCGTCGTCCGCCGCCGGGCCCTTCGGGGATATTCGTTGCCTTCGGCCGCGTTCGGGAGACCGGAGGCCCCTCCGCCACCGTGGCCTGCTCTCACCCCACTCTCGGCCGTTGTCGTGCTTCTAACGTTTCTAAACGTTGCTACTGCATTCGCCTGCGGATTTTAACTTCGGCAGTAATTATCGTCGACTGTTCACCTAATTTACCATTAGTCAGGTCGATTGCGGATATGTACTGTTCCGTTTCTTCTCCTAATTCCATTCACATCACGTGGATATCATTCACTGCAGGCTATACTCCACTACGATCTTATGGCCGCTTCGTCTTGTTTCACTCCTTAAACTGCACTTCCACATTCGTCACTCAATTTCCTTAACCAACACCTTCCCAGTTCTGTGGCGCGACACTTACGTGCACTCCTCTCTCCGATTAACAGTCCGCATCGCTTCACCCGTCTTCATCCGCTGATTAACTTGCCGCCACCATTCGCACGTCCGTACTCTATGAACTTTTCTCCGCCACTGTCGCGCCTCGTGGCCGCTGTGGTGCCTCTCGCGAACCGACTCCGGTTCCTCGCACCCGACTCCGTGGTGTGTTGGCCGTTGCCGCGCATTTCAGATTGTTAACATGTGCCAGAACGCATTCTTATCACGTGAGTGATAACAATTCGTTTCAATATATATATATATATATATATATATATATATATATATATATATATGAGTGTGTGTGTGTGTGTGTGTGTGTAAACTACACATATAACAGACTATATATAAACATTAAAAGATTACTATTTCATGAAACACATCACACTTCACTACAACTAAAAATACTTCAAAATTTACCACACATTCTGCCGGGCGATATTCATTTAGTTTTTTCTCGTTTGACAAAAATCAGTGTTGCCATCCTCTTGGATCAAAATTATGGTGTCGTGGACTGAAAATAATCACGGAATAATGGGATTTAATTTACGCCACCTGCACAGATCTATTTAGGTGGCGTTGGTTTAAGTCCAGTCAAACACACAAGGATCGTAGATCCAAAACACGAAAAAACAAGTTTTTGACAATTTCTTGGAATGTTATGGTCGGATCGCAAAACAAATTATCAGTTCCCCAACAGGGGACCGAGACGCGTTCAATGTCACCTCATATGTCTCGATTGGTGCACGGGAAGTGGTCTAGCCGTGAGACACGGAAATTTCCACACACGCACGGTATAGTAGTATACTCAAATACTATATAGGGATGTAACTATCTATGCAAAATAGCAGGTGCATATTTTTTTCTATATATCGTTTAACTAGTGGTGCCACAGAATGGCACAGACTTTTCCCTATTAGTTTTCTATTTCCTTGGGTCTGCGCTAGCTATTCGGAATTGCCACATACTCTTGCTACCATCTATCGCCGACCCAGTACACTTTTTTAACATTTTCTTAATTTTTCGGTTTCCTAATCATAGAATGAAAATATTAATTTTAGAATATTAAATAACACAAAAAATTCTTAAATGGCAATTTTCTTTTAAAAATGTGTAGTCGTTTTTAAGAAACGGGCGTTGAAGCGCTACTAAAAATGCAAAATTTGAAGTTCTTTTTCACAGAAAAAAAAGAGTTTTCGAAAAACTTCATTTGAAGTTATTTCAAGCACTTACACTCACAAATACAATGGTGTTTAGACATTGCTGGTAATGTGAATATTAAAGATATGAGAGATCTTTCAAACAAATTACATTTATGTAATTTTTAAAAGAAGAAAAGAAGCCTCAAAATAAACTTTACGTCATATTAAAGAGTGAAGTGAGCACTATCCGTTCCAAAAGTTTGAAAACAAATTGGAGCCATTTTTGTTAAAATGGCGTTTGAGTGTTTCTGAAAATGCGAAATTTTGGGCTAGTTTTCACAGAAAACGTTTGAGTTATCGAGAAACGTTACTTGACATTATTGAAAGCACATATACTCTTTAATATAATAATGTCAACAAATAGCCACTAATGTAAATATTAACGACGTAAGAGACAAGACAAAAAATTACATTTTTACAATTTTTTTTTAAAAAGAATAGAGCAATATGGTGTTCATGTCATCTCATGGAGTACATTAGGCACTATACCTATCATGAAAAAATTTGGAGCCGGGGTTTTTGAGAAAATCTTGTTTTTTAATTTTTTAAATTAGCACATATTGCACGCAATATTGCGCGAAAACCACTAAAATTTTCAAAAAAATGTACATGGCCTTAAAGAAAGGACTCACTATGAAGAACAAATCACTATGAAGAACAAAAGACGCCGAATAAAATTCAAACTTTTGCAATTTTCGAAAATTCAGAGTTACCCGTGAAAATCGGACGTATGCTGTCTTAATAAGTGTCACTCTATTCTCACAAAACATTTAAAGAAAATATCTGGAGCTGTTTTTAAGGAAATTTTGAAAATGTCCGATGGGCTTCATGTAAAGTTCCCCAAAAAATTAATGAATGTTTTTCAAAATCTCATATCTTCGACTCAGGTCAGCTGGACAGTAGTCTCTTCAATTTGGAAAAAAATTACTCATAGTTTGGGCAATAGTGTTGTTCACATACGTCGGACGGGCTGGCAAACGGACCGACGGACGTTTTGCTTTAAATTGGTTTTTCGGTATCAAGGACTTACAAAACAGGGATTCTGGCTACATCACGTGGTAGGGGAAATTTTCTTAATTTAGCAACTGAATTTATTAACTTTTTCGTTGTCACGGCCCAGCAACGAATTTGTTTCTGCCGAAAATTCGCCATTTTTTTAACGCAGCATTACATAACTTTCCCTGTTCTACGTATATTAGTCCCAATATACGTACGTATACGGGAAAGTAAATATGTTGACTTTTTTTATAAGCAGCATCTGAACGATTAAGTGGGAAAGTCTTATTATTTAAAAATAGTTCTTAATGAAACTAGTTTGATGTAAACATAATGATGACGTCAGAGCCCAAGTGGTGTAACTTCCATTTTTCCTGTTTTGAGATGTTTAATATTTTTCTAGAGTCGTTGTATAAAATTCAGGAATACATTATTTACTATTTTTTACCGTCGTGTGCTTAGAAAGTTTTTTAGTTCTGTAGTAATGACACTTCTAAATAATTTTGTCCAGACTTCGTATCAGGACGGAAATGGAGCACTTATGATATGAGCAGGAAAAGCATACTAGCAAATATGAAATGCATTTAACAACACTGTATTTAGATAGTTTTTGTTACTTATCATCGACATCATCATTGCTATTTGCATTCAGATGCCCAGTATCTTCAACATCAGACTTATTGATGGACTGATGATTTTGTCCAGTCAGAGGCTTTATATAAGGGCGTAAAGAGAGGTACACCACTTATGATACAAAATTGTAAACAAAGTTGATAACATAAAATATAAAGCACTTACCAACACTGTGTTTACGATTGTTTTTTTACAAAAAATCTTGAATTAAATGGTCACGAAAGTGGAGAATGTAAGAAGTAAGAAAAATTAAATGGAGTCACACCTATATATATTTTAAACGTGTATCATTCGACCTCATTCTGACTTCTGTCTACGCAGATGCGATAAAGTTCTGTTCGCGCATTCATGGGGATGCTATAAAAAGGTTCTTAATGCTATTAGCGCTCTAATGGATTTATTGCGGGAAAAGCTAACTTCATTGTAACACTCATTTTACGATCTACCTTTAACATACGGTCTGTCTTTCCGCACTGACTTTGGAACCAATCTTTAATTATAAAGACATTGGCACTGTAATGTGTGGTTCCTCTAAAGGATATTAACTAATATAAATATATCTATGGAAGAAAATTGAGCCATTACGCGTTTACCACGGTGTTTTGATGTGATATTGCCCAATGGCCATCACTCCTAGCTTCCGGCCTATGCCTGCGTCTGAACCGAGCTTCGACTCCATCGGGTCTTCTCGAGCAGGGGGGGGGAGGTGGCGGCGGGGGGCGGTGAGGCGCAGGACAGTGGGGCTCGGGACGGTGAGACGCGGGGCGGTGAGGCGCGGGGCGGTGAGGCGCGGGGCGGTGAGGCGCGGGGCGGTGAGGCGCGGGGCGGTGAGGCGCGGGGCGGTGAGGCGCGGGGCGGTGAGGCGCGGGGCGGTGAGGCGCGGGGCGGTGAGGCGCGGGGCGGTGAGGCGCGGGGCGGTGAGGCGCGGGGCGGTGAGGCGCGGGGCGGTGAGGCGCGGGGCGGTGAGGCGCGGGGCGGTGAGGCGCGGGGCGGTGAGGCGCGGGGCGGTGAGGCGCGGGGCGGTGAGGCGCGGGGCGGTGAGGCGCGGGGCGGTGAGGCGCGGGGCGGTGAGGCGCGGGGCGGTGAGGCGCGGGGCGGTGAGGCGCGGGGCGGTGAGGCGCGGGGCGGTGAGGCGCGGGGCGGTGAGGCGCGGGGCGGTGAGGCGCGGGGCGGTGAGGCGCGGGGCGGTGAGGCGCGGGGCGGTGAGGCGCGGGGCGGTGAGGCGCGGGGCGGTGTGGCGCGGGGCGGTGTGGCGCGGGGCGGTGTGGCGCGGGGCGGTGAGGCGCGGGGCGGTGAGGCGCGGGGCGGTGAGGCGCGGGGCGGTGAGGCGCGGGGCGGTGAGGCGCGATGCGGGGCGTCGCGGGGCGGCTAGGGGCAGCATAGAGGGGAGGGGCGGGGCTGCGTGGGTGGCGGCGCGGGGCGTCCCGGCGACACGGGGCGAATCTGCGCGGGGCGTTGAGATGACGCTTGGGTGGGGCCGGGGGCGGGAAGGGGCTGCCGCCGGGAGCGGGCTGCCCGTGCAGGGTGGATGATCGGCCCGCTTTGTTCGAGGGCGAGGCCGAGACTTCCTTCCATCCTCATAGGAGGCGGAGTTCCCCGAAGCCTGCAACCGCCTCTTCCCGCCGCCATACACTTACCAAGCTGTAACTCAAGAAGCATTGTTCCAGCGTGAATGTGATCCGACAATGGCGCGTGCGTTCCGGGTGGAAGTATCAATAACTGTTGGCGGATGCCGGTGTGCCTAACTTACGAGCAACGAACCACCAAAGGGGGAGAATAGCGGGTGAAGTCATGTTCTAGAGGAACAGGAGGAAGTTTGTTATGTGAAAGTCATATGCAGTATGCTTTCGGTAAAACTGCTTTAGAACGTTTTTCGTAAGCAACTAGAATGTCTGTTGAAACTTGTATCTAAAAATCTTCAGTGTTTGTAAGAACACATTGATATTGCGTATGTCACATGTCACATATGTTCTCAGTAAAGGTGTTTAAAAAAATACAAAAATAATTGTAATTCAATAAGAAAAACATTTTGTTATAGATGTGAGTTAATTACAATACACACACTTTACACTTAACAAGGTCGACGTTTTCTGACTATAAACCTGTCAGTTTCTTTCGATTACAATCTCTTCACAAAATGTTCCTGAAGGGAACAAAACATAATTAGGGTAAATGAAAGAATCTCCCATCTCCAACTTCGTCACACACAGGAGATTTTATTGAAAATGCTGCTATTTCACTTTTTGCCTTTGAGACAAAAGGGAGACGTGTAGTGGAGCGCTTCATCTGACGGTCACTGGTACGAACAGAGGCAAAAACTCTTAACATAGCAGAAACTCTTTCCGTATCAGAGCTTCCAAAACGCCGCAGGGAAACGTCAAAGGGAACTGGTGGCAGCGCTCTCGACCTGTAAATATTTGGGTTGCGATCCAAAGTTGAAAGACGGGATGACCCTCACCGCTCCCTCTGGCGCTGGCGGTAGGAGGGCTAGGACGAACCCGAGGCTCTCCGGGACGTTGAATCCGCAGAAAGGACGCTTGAATGCAGGAGGATGAATGAGAGAAAACAGTTCCAAAATGTAATACAATAACAGGTTTCTAATTATAACAACGTAAGTAATTGTTGCAATGTTAGTGAACAATTTATGTGTTCTTTTGAAGTTAGGATGGATGCACTTTGTGCGTTTGATTCACCAAAAGATTACGAGCATGTTTAAAATTTCTCACGATCTCGATATACCTCACGATCACCAGTTATTGAAAGTGATACCTGATGGAACTGCTAATGCATTCAGGTAGCTGCGTACTGCAATAATGCTTACATTATTTTTATGTATTAAGGATATGTTGATGTGGTCTCTTACAAAGTTTGTATTTTTGGCGAACACCTAGTTAGTGAACTACTCTGCTTAGGAATAATTGCATTTAACAATTGTGAACGTGTGATTACGAATGTCAAGTATTTTCAAAAATTTGTTTGTGAATTTTTCTTGTATGAAGAATACAGTAAACGATGTATATATTACAAGGAGTGAGTGTGATCGAAGAGTATAGCTCTGAATTTCGTTTCAGAGAGAGCAGTGACTTGTAATATAAATTATATTTTTGCAAATGGGAAATTCTCAATGATAGATGAGAAGAATACGAGGCGCAGACATCATAGGAGGTATGCCGATGATGTTTATTTTAATTGGATATATTTAATAAGGAGAAATTGAGTAAAATCGTAAGCACACGTGGAAATTTGTTGTTCGTGGAAATTTATTGTTAAAAAAGACGTGTTTCAGACGCATAAATGAAGTCCATGTTGTACTGCCCTCAAAGGAAAACGACAACAATCCGAAAGAGAAACTTGGCAGTGGAGAGTAGAGAGGTAGATAATACTAGATCAAATTTGGGGATCGCTATGGATGGACGTAGAGTTTTAGAGTGGTAAAGCTGCGAAGATAAACGGGAATGTGCGGAATAGTATAGAAAATTGTGTGAAGCACAAAGGGAGAGGCACATAGAAATTGTAGGTAGTGGTGGTGATGGTGGTGGTTGGAGGGGATGCAGAGGCAAGAATAGACAAAAATAGACGTGTCAGAAGCTGGGACAAGAAGAAGCGAAGTGGCAGCTAGCAGGCGAGGGTAGACGCGGCAGGGTCAAGCGCAGTGTCGGGTCCGGTGGCTGCGCCAGCAAGGCGAGCCGGGGCGAAGAGGGGCGGGGCGGGGCGGGGAGAGGACGCGGGCGTGGGCGGAGCGCTGTTATTGCTGCTGCCAGAGCGCCATTGTGGCGCGTGTTGACCTGCGACCCCCGCGCGTTTTCATCTCGACGTCTCTCTAGGCGCCTTTGTTTACCTGGCGACCGACCGGACAATGGCGGCGGGCGGCGCCGGCGCCTCCGCGCTGCCATCCGCTGCCCTCGCCGCCCGCACCGCCACACACCCGCCCGAACGCGTCTGTCTCGGCGCTCAGCGCACTTAATTGCGTTTGCGCGGTTGTTGCGCTCTCTCTCGCTCCCTCCCTCCCCCCTCTCACTGTCAGCTCTTTGAGTTCTTTATTCCTTGTTTGTTTTTTGTCTATTTAATTTAGTTTACTTAGCCTTCGATTTTTACGTTTGTCAACTTCTGCAGATTTTATGTGAGTTCTTTATCGTTATTAAGTAACTACTTTCAGAGGTTTTCATTGCAGATATCACTAGCCTTTTAAATCAATTACACGGAATCAAACACGTTTACAATGAATTACTTTTACAATGAATATCACAATGAATAAACTGAAATGTCGTTTACGCCGAAAATCCGTTTTCGAGGCCTACTGTGCACAGTTTCTAAGCTATGCATGATGCATAACTTGTTGCGGATTACTAATGCACTTGCTGAGTACTTTATAGCCGACTGTACTAAATACTGCATCTTTCGTATTAATCTGATTGACGCATCCGTGAAGGGTAATTCTTGGTAGGTAGAAACAGTAACACATTTTTGACGTTTTGTGTTATTACTTTGGTAAATCGCACGAAACCATTTCCTTTTCTTAAATAATGGAGATGAATATTAAATTTATGTTATGAAAAATGTCATTTTACTGACATTTTCAAATATTTTTTTGAAAATTTTTAACTATTTGCGAGATAATCGAATATTTCACTTAATCCTTGTTACCAAAATTTAATACTGAACAAATGATGTAGGTATAAGTACCAATCCATATATTTCTGAGAAGTCATTAGTAAACTTTGTGGGTTTACATTTGCTTATTGCAGCATAATGTACGACTAAATTCCGACATTAAGTTAAATAGTGGTTTGACTGCAACTTTAGTCGTATCTTCAGTCAGCCTTGATGCAACATTATCCAAATTAACTGTTATCCTTATATTTTAAGTTTTACTAGAGAATACATTCATATCCGTTCCACCTTGCACGTGCACGCTGTGTTGCAGGAATATTTAATGTCCTCAATATTTATAAAATTCTTTCTGTCGGGAGGCAGTTGTTCGCATTCGTTATATTAATCGACAGTGCCGATCAACCGCCCTTGGATACACATCTTGCTGCATCTGCGAAGTGTGCTCAAGACGATGGCTATTACTCCGAGACGCACTTCGATGCTTTTAACTCCAACTTGATACAAAGTTTGGGGCATCATGGAACCAGAATTACCTTTAGTGATGAACTTGACAGATATTGGTTATAAACTTCTTGTTTTTTGACGATAAGGCGTCTCGAATACAAACTGACTGCAAGGAACTGATGTTTGATCTAGATTCGACATTGCACCGTACGTATTATCAATTTCCTACACTTTACACACATTACTATCTTGCCAGTTTTATCCCAGTTTTATCACGCAGAAACTACCACAAACATCATGTTATCTTATCCTAATAGTCAGTGTCATCGTCATTGGTTCTCTAAACTTTTAAGTACCAATGATCGGTCCAGAAACAAATGGCACTCACTCTTCACACTTAGTAAATTTATTAGTCGTTGCATTGATTCTCGGTTTCTCCATGTCACTTATCTCACATCTCCATCTGTATTCAGAGAGTTGCATTACTAATCCAGTATTCTACGGTTTCTGTCTTTCGAAATTGAGACCATTTACAATGTTGATTTGTCACATGACCCAAACCTTAAGGTCTAAATCCCGATCGCTTTCTCTGCTCCGTAACTCTCTGCAGTTTCGTAACCCCCAAATTCCGCAACCGGCCTCACCTTCAGCCGCCACGGGCGGAGGACAGCCCTTCCTTTTCCCCGCGCGCGGCCACGAGCGGGCCGCGCCCTCCCACGCAGCCGCCCGCGCTCGCTCGCCCTCCGGCGCGCCGCCCCGATGTAGGTCAGTGGGGGCGCGTCGCCCGCACCGCGCCGCCAACAATGCGTCCACGCACACACAGGCACGGCTGCTGCGCGCGGCGCCGGCGCGGGCGGGCCGCGCGGTCCCCTCCCCCGCCCCCGGCCCTGGCCCCGGCTCCAGCCCTGGCCCCGGCCCCGCCACCCGCGGCCGGCGTGCGCGCGACGGCTCCATGTGGCCGGGACTGCGCCGGCGAGGTGGCGCGGGGGGCGGAGCGGCGTGGCGGGGAGGGCCGGGCGGTGCGGGGCGGGCGCGGGGGTGGCGGCGCGCCTGTCGCCTGGCAACGGGCTGCTGCATGCGCGGCGTCTCCCGCTCGCTCTCAGTCCTGGCCGGGGAAGGGAGCGCGCAGCACCGCGTCGCGACGCGCCGGCGCCCGCCTGGTCCGCTCAGCCGCTCCGCTCGCCGCTCGCTCAGTGCCGCTCCCGCTCCCGCTCCGCTCCCCGGCGCCTTCACCCAGTGCCCTCGCCTGCCCGCGTGCGCGCGCGTCCCTAGGCAGGCAGGCAGCTCCCCGTGCTTCGGCGTCCGCGGAGGTGCCCGGCGGCGCGCGGCGCGGTCCGCCCGCCCGCCCGCGAGCGCCCCCTGCAGCGCGACGCGTCGCGACGACGCGCGCCGGCCGCCGCCGCGGCGGGGATCGCCACGCGACGCGCCTTTAACGTGTTCCGCTGGGTACCGGCGCGCCGTCTCCCGGCTGGGGCGGGCCGGGGGAGCTGTTCGAGTGCCGCGGCCAGTGCTTCAGTGAGTGGCAGAAGGAGGTGGAGAAGCAGCTGCGAGTGCGCGCACGCGTGTGTGTGCTCCCCCCCGCCACGGAGGGCGTGCGTGCGGGCGTGCGTGCTTGCGCGCGCGTGCGTGCCGGCGGGCAGTGCCCCGCCCTGCCCTGCGTGCGCGCCGCGCCGCGCCGCGGCACCGCCGCTGCCGCAGTCACAGCCGTCGCCGCAGCCCCGCCGCTCGTTCCCGGTTACACGATCTTGCTCCGTAGTAGGCCTACCGGTGTTCCGAGTGCTAATCAGTGTTCCAGGCTCGTGTTCCGTGCATTTTGTAACGAACGAGACACGAACTAGTTCCTCCTATTCATCTCGATGCCCTTACGTGTCCTTACACCCCGCACGTGGTTGCTGTGGACGTGACGTGCGATGGCAGCGGACTCAAATCTGGCCACAAATTTAAAGAAATTTCTTGAATAAAATTAAATTCCCCACGTTTGTCTTCAATAGGATGCTAAATTGAAAATGTGTGTTTCAAAATTTGCCTTTAGATAGGTGCTCAAGCTCATTCCTAGCAACTTCCTTTGGATGAATTTCTAATTGTTTGTAATAGTTAAAATAATTGGGAAATTTTTGAGACCACTACAATGTTAGTTCCTAACAAACGATCTTCATGTTCAAGTTTTTAGATGTGCGTTATCATTCTAAGTGAATTTGTATTTCAGCTACCAGTGATATATTTTATGAATCAATAACTGTAAGCTTATAATAATTATTTCGGAGTATTTCCTTGTTTATTCATTTTTATTCAAAAGATGAACAGCGAGTGTCCAGAAAGGAGTGATTTGGACACGAATTTGCCATTATTTTAGCCATTATTTCAAAAGATGTTTGTAACCATTATTTCAGAAGATATCAATTTTTCTCTACTTACTTTAAATTTCATGTGCAATGTACTCGTTTATTTCCACTCGTATATTTGCCTTGTTTTTGAATGTAATTTCAAATTCAACTCATAAGTCATCACAAACTGTATATGCTGTCATATTGTTCTTAGCACTAATATATTATCTCGTGCATGACGCATGTAAATAAACATTGAGAATCATTTACGAATAAATGAGATAATGGGGTACACGTGGATTTCTCAGAGAATTGGAACCGTCGAAGTTTGATTCAAATTAAGGTCATAGGGGCAGGGCAGCAACCGTGTCGTACATAACAGCGCTTCGTGTTGTATAAAGCGCCTGGACTGAGGGCCGTATTAATCTTAAACTAACCACGCCAAGCTAGTCCATCTTAAGTTCTGAATCACCTCTAAAGGAGTGTGAAGTATGCTCTTTCACCATGAAGTCATTTTAAATGTATAAATTGTTTGTACCAATCATCATAATCCATGTATTATTGGAGCATCGTGAATTTGTGTAAATAAGAGTATTTAGAGACTAAAACTCTGCAGAATGAGATAAATGTTTATTGCATTCAGTGATTCCTCACATCACTCTGCAGCGCACTATTCATTACGTGGGAAGTTTTTATTTAACTTTCTTTCAAAAAATATTTTCATTGTTTGTACTCTTATAGAGATCACGCCGAAGTACTTTAACTTAGTTTTACTACCCTGCGCGCATAGAGTTGAAGTGAGTGAAATTCACACATTTTAATAGCTATGCTTGATTTTTAAATCATGTTAAAGGAATACAGTCGTAGTTATAGTCACAAACGCTACTTATTCACAAGTATATTTTTCCACTGCTTTTTCAAAAGCCACTTCTGAGAGGTGAGCAAATTCACCGACCAAGAAGTTCATCCTCTATTTGCCACGCAAGTGCTCGTGATTAAAGTCTGAACCCTCACGATGTCCTCATACAGGCAATATAATATTTGTGGTGGTTTGCTCGGCTTGTCTAGGTCCCTAATTAAAACAGTGGGACGTCGATTATCCGAACGTCAATTATCCGAAACGTCAAATATTGGAACTCAGATTTTCTCTCAATAATTATTCTTTTAATTAGGAACCGTATACTACGCGTATTCACTTTCTTGTAATACTGAATATTGAGAATGATTCCCGATATAATTGATAGTGAAAAAATATAAACGAGATACTGTACTATAGTCAATCACCTGACTTCAGTGAACTTCGACAAAAAGTACAACAAAAGCTTAAGAACTCGGAATGTTTATTATTAAAACGCTTTTCATCACCTTTAAGTGAAAGAGAATTAACGGCACATTGTCAAACAACAGATCGTAAATGCTTAACAGCTGTCGCTCACTCTCAATGTTCGTTGTTGACAAAAAACGCTCCGCCTTTTAGTGCAACGGTAATCTACATAGACAAGCAGTACGACCATTTTACTGAGTCACCACGAACTGTTTCATTTTCATTTTATAGAAATTTGTTCAAGTGGTTGGTTCTCTTGTAATTTGCGATCTCAACGTACACACTATAGGTATGGCATCTTCAAATATACAACGAAAACGTAATGTGTTGACAATAGAAACAAAATTAAAAATCTTAAATCGTTTAGAAAATGGAGAAAGTGCATCTTCCCTGGCACGTGAATATAACATAGGTAAATCCACTATCTCTGATATAAAACGAAATACAGACAGCATTTTACAATTTGCGGCGAAGCTTCACTCAGATTATGGTTCAAAGAAAAGAAAAACTATGAGGGATGCAAATGATTCTGTTCTTGAACAGGCTGTTTACACGTGGTTTGTACAAAGGCGTGCAAAAGGAGATCAGATATCAGGTCTATTGTTATGTGAAAAGGCATTAGAGCTTGATCAGAAATTAGGTGGCTCCTCCCATTTCAAAGCCAGTACAGGCTGGTTGAAAAATTTCAAGTCACGGCATGGAATACGGGAGTTGCATATAGAAGGGAAATCTTTATCCAATGACGCCACATCTGCCAACCAAATGAAACGAAAATTCCAAGACTTAGTGAAAAGTGAGGGGTATTCGAGAGATGATATCTATAATGCGGATGAAACGGGATTGAACTGGAAATCATTGCCGCGGAAATCTCTTGCTTCAGAAAGAGAAGTTGCAGCTCCAGGATTTAAAGTCAATAAAGAGCAAATCACTGTTATGGTGTGTGCAAATGCTAGTGGGACGCATAGGTTACCATTGCTTGTGATTGGAAAATCAAAGAAACCACGCTGCATGGAAAACATCAGCATTCCAACTGTGTACAAAGCACAAAAAGATTCCTGGATGAATTCTGATCTTTTCTGTGAATGGTACGCCAATGATTTTGTACCGAATGTTAAAAAATATCGTGAATCGGATGGTAAAAGTGGTAAGGTTTTGCTACTCCTCGATAATGCACCATGCCATCCATCAGTTGAAATCTTGAATGCAATTGACAACGATTTCAACGTTATGTGCGTCCCATCAAACGTCACTGCTTTGATTCAACCTATGGATCAAGGTGTAATTGAGAAACTGAAAATAATGTACAAGAAACAAGTTCTCAGACGTTTACTACTGACAGAAAGTGACCAAGAGAGTGTTGTTGCTTTTTCAAAAACGTTAAACCTTAAGGATTGTTGATATATGTTAGCTGATTCGTGGGAATCGATGACGGAAGAAAACTTAAAAAAATGCATGGAATAAACTCTGGTTAGTAAGTGCAGATGAAAATAAAGGAAACGGATCTGAAAAGGAGACAAGAGAGCTTATGAACTTACTTCTAACAATCTCTGGCTTTGAGAATTGCGATAAAGAAGATGTAAATGAGTGGCTTGAAAGGGATAGTGATCCAGGTTTTCAAACATTAATAGAAGATGAAATTATAAAATGTGACCAGGAACCAGTCGATTCTACGGACAATGAAACGGACGAAGACGGAATTGATGGTGACGAAAGAGGTCCAACGCATGCAGAAGGGTTTGCTGCCTTGGAAACGGCGATGATGTGGTATGAAAGACAGGAGGGATGTTGTTCAACTAAACTACTTATGCTGAAGGGACTGAGGGACCTCGCCGCTCTAAAACAAAGATCTTCATATCAGCCACGGAAAATCAGCTATTTCTTCAAGAAATAAGGTACTATGCGCCTTTTGTATGTACAGTGCAGTATTTAATTGGTACGTTCTCTTAAAGAAAATACAGCATTTATTTACACTTGCCATTTTTATGTTCGTTTATCCAAATGATTGATTATCCGAACTATACCTGCTCCCAATTAGTTCGGATAATTGACGTCCCACCGTAGTTAATGATGCTATCGATATTAGAGGAGTCGACCCGGTGCAGCCCGCGCACTGTCGATCCCTCTCTCGCTCGCCGTCTCGTCGGTCCGCCCGCCCCTGCCGCCGAACTGGGTTAACTCCTCTATAAAGATTTACGGGAGTTGGTTGAAATTTGAATAATGTCCCTGCGCTAACCGCCATATAGTCCTACCTAGGTTAGAACAAAACTCGTCAACGTTCCTTTATGAAAATATTTTAAATTCAAATTACCAAGGGGTGATAATGTAGTGATCAGGATGTATTCACTGTTTCCGCATGTCCCATAACTGTAGAAAAATGTAAGAGTTTAAATAACAATTGAATAAATTTTTTTCAAAGGTACGAAATTATTTCTAATAGCAAAGGAGATCCGTTGTTCACTTTTTCAATTTTCACTTCTTAATAAATCCTGTGCTCAAAATTGACACTTTCGGCAGAATTATCTAATCTTGCGTTTTTTTTATTTCTAGGATTGTCGTAACGTTGAAATCGCTGCGACTGCAAATATTTCCATGAGTAGTAAACATGTGCATGTTGTAAACATGTACTATTATTGTACGTTTGTGAGTTGGCAAATGATGGGTAAAAGAAGTTGTTGATTTTATATCGCCAGTCACATACAGTGTACAGATGAGTTTTTAACTCGTCTGCACAAGTGTGATCACGAACAGTTATGTAAATTCAAATGCATTGGACACTTCGGGGTAGTTTTCACGGTAATGAATCAGTGCATCACCCTTAAGGTTTGTTGAGAAAAATGCTTGGTAAGAGGCTTATCCATACCTTTGTTTCAAGGAGTGGTATACGTATTCGTACTTGAAAATGTTTTCAGACGAGCAATTACATATTTTGGATGTTGATATAATTCTTAATTGTCTCTTAACTTCTTAAATCATATGATAAACTAACTACTACCGACTATTGTTTGGATGTATTTATGAAAAAATGCAATAAAAGACACAATTTGTGAACTGATAATACAATTAAGACGAATATGTGGAAAGAATAGTTATCTTAAATACTATTCTACAAGTTTTGAGAACTTTCATTCAGTTTTCGACAATATGTGCAGTTAGAAATGTCTTTCTAATACCTTTTCACGTTTGAATGGCGCCAGAAACATTCTTAGAAATGTAAGAGGCCTACTCATAACATATTACTGAACCTCAAATTCGAGTTGAATTTACTTAGAATAAACTACATTTGCGAAAAGGAATTAAATTAATTACACAAAACACTTTTACAAGCCGAAATAACTGACAAATAGAATAAAATGACATAGAATTCCTATCTTGCATTGAGACACGGCTCTGGCTTCGTGTTAAAATTCTGTGTGAACCGCGGGAGTATTTCATATTCAGAAGATAGATTTATGCGCGGCGCAGTTCGGTACGACCTCTTTTCCAGCGCGTGTTGTGGACAGATTTATGAGCCCGGGCAAATAGGACAGAAGATATCAATTACATAAATTTGACGAAATCTACTTCAGGCGGTAGAGGAACATTGAGGAGGTATCGGATAAGTTTGATATCGTAACTGCCAACGAAAACCGTGTTATTCTATGTTCCTCCATACCTGGAAATGAGTTTTTAAATGATGTGTGATGCACTGAAGTAGCCTGCATTAAAACCATTCCATTGAATTAATATTTTATGCCGTAATGTGTTAGCTACATGTGACAACTAACTGTTATCGATTCCTCTTGCGTTTTTGCACATAGCTAATTTTGTACTTTTGCCTAAAAATACCTGTTCGTTACACACTAATTTTGTAAACATGAGTGTTAAAAGAGGTATTTAAACATTCCATTACCTACATTATTTAAATGATGGAATTGTTACAAAAAGAAATTTTCAGATCTCTCTGGTGTTAAAACGTTCTATTATTTAATTTTGTAAATATATTTTAAGAAAAAAAATGTAATAATCTACACAAATGTTCGTTTCGTTTATGAAACGTATATTCTATTCATTTATTAAATTCATCAAAAGCCTTTGATGTCTTTTAAAGGTATTTTAAGAAAATATCATCTATATTGCAGGGCACTATGATATCTAGTTGCACTGGGAGTGCAGAAAAACATGACATTCATTCCTACCACTCCGCTCTCGTATCGTGTTTCTCTTCATTGACACTCGTTATTTGGTCACTGTGTTTGCTTCCATGAATAGGTTCATTGCGCCGTGCATGGTGACCTTTAACGTTTTCCTCCCCTCCTAAAAAGCGCAGAAAG
Source organism: Acheta domesticus (assembly GCA_031308135.1). Classification (NCBI taxonomy): domain Eukaryota; kingdom Metazoa; phylum Arthropoda; class Insecta; order Orthoptera; family Gryllidae; genus Acheta; species Acheta domesticus. The sequence continues at coordinate 128,381,320 of JAHLJT010009436.1, read as the reverse complement.
TTTCTATTGAACCAATGAGATACAGAGTATTCTCAAGTGAAATCTTCGAAACGATTCTATTTATCGTTTATTGCAAATAATAGTTTCAGTTATGCTAGCTATTGAATCCGTTAAATTTAATTTTTAATCGATTTTTGTTTAATTGAATTGCAAATAACTGTGTATTTAAATGTTCAGAATGATTTAATTTAAGTGAACAATTTATGTATGAATTAGAATAAAAAACAATACTAACGATACTAGATATTTTATATCACATCTCTTTTCATAAGGCAAATTTAACGTTTTTTTGTTCTTTTACGAAGTTTGATTTTTTCGTTTGAAGTCTGAAAAATTACAGCACAGTGAGGTGTTTTGCTGCTTTATTTTTCTGTCGCGATGGAAAGGTGACTGAGAGATTGATTTAAAAACAATATTGACACATATTCTCTAGGATGATAAATAAACATTATAAAATATTTTATTGATATTCAACAAATGAACTTTAACTCTACATTTGTGAACGTCACTCATGTTAAAATGGTCTTTTCACGTGATTCTCCGAGCTCGGACACATTGTAATGTGGCGTAATTCGGAAGCTGTAATGAGTCGACTGAACGCTACTGAACCGAAAATTTAAATCGGAAATGTATGAGAGTCGGTTCAATCAGAGAATTTCCCCCGTGAGAACTTTGGAATTAAATATCCCATTCGACGAGTGGAAACAGTTGCACGTGCTCGCTCCGCAACCCGCGCAACCTGGCGGGGCCCGGGCGAAGCGAGCCGCTGTGCCGCAACGCGCCGCAACCGTCGCGTGAACGAGGCCGCGTGAGCGCTGAATATTTCAAACTCTCTGCCGATGCGGTGCCTTGCTTCTGCACCCGCGGTCACTAGGTCGCTCGTAAACATTTGGCCTCGCGATTTTTCTTCTTATTACCTCACTCATTACTAAGACTGCTCCCTAGCTTGCTCATGTATTGATGCAAGGTACGTTCTAATTTTGCTTACCAACAGAATTCCAATTACGTAGTACATGGCGTGTAAAAATTATTATTTGAGATGATAATTATTTTTTTAAACTTTCTTCAAAGAGAATTAAAAATACTTTAAAATTGAAAATGATAATTTCAGTCATAGATTTAATCTGCTGATCTGGTAGTTACTTTGCATGATATACACAAACATATATTATTTTCAAAATATGAAAATAATCCACATGATTAATGTTATGTTCTGAAATTAAATTTTTAGTTTTCATAAAAGTTTAGAAAACCGGTGTGAAACTCGAGCTAACGGGTATTCCACTTGTATGGAATTTAGACGTGGAGGAGGATACTTCATACTCGTGTATTAATATCCTTCATTACATAGGATCATTACATAATATACTACTATTAAATTAAAATATATAAACAAGTTCAGAACTAGTTTCTCACTGTAGACTCGCGATCGGCTTGTCTGCTATCATGATAGATTTAGCCGAAGTGTAATGCTTTTTCATATTGAATATAAAAGACATGATAATTAATCAACTTCATTTGCGTAAATCTGTTTATTTTCTGTGAAATGTGATACAGAGTATTTTGAATTAGTAATGAGTAAACTGCTTGGCAAAATCAAAACTGGCTTATAACTGAGCATATTCAGTTCAGTGTTTCATATTATTTTTCACTCAGGTTGTGCTGAATAACTTTATTTTAGCAATTGTTCTTGCAATTGAGATTATTTACAAAGTTTTAAGAGAGCAAGACATGCAATTCTGTCCGCTAAATCCAAGCCGAGAGCTTTCGTTTCTCTTTGGAGGTTATTTCCTTTGTCCGAGGTTCATAAACTGCGTTGAAAGACCTCACGCTCGATGTAACTTGGAAGAACTTTTTCTTGAAAGTAACACGCCCCGCTCGCTGCTTTGTAAATTACGAGAGGTCCTCATTTCTATTGTTCCTCGAAAAGTTTGTTTAACGGCTACCGTGCCTCTTCTTCGCGCAGACGTGTGAGCGTAGTTCCTTTAATCAGCGGTTCGCGTTTGCTGATCGCGAGTTTTCGAAATGTGCAAACATCGTTGCATTGAACGATAAGAAACAAACAAACCGTTACCAACTTGAAACTTCTACGGTTCCTTCTCTAGTGAAATAACCTTTTGAACGCCCAAAAATGCGTGGAGAAGAAAACGTTACTTCTTTATCTCTTCTTTCGCAGCGTTTTGTATTTCCCCTTTAAAATGTGTCAAATGGTGATCGAACTTCTTTCTTTTTTCAAATAATCATCAATGGAATTGTGATACGCATTATTCCTTATAATGTGTATTTTTAGTAGTAAAACTCTATATGTTCATAAGAATTTATTAAATATTCACTGAAGAAAATTTTGTTTTTGAACTTAAAATTTACGCAATTTTTAGTGGGCTTCTTAGTTTCTGAAGAACAAATTTTCCCATGGATAAAAAATACATTAAGTTGTAAACTTGTTTACTTGGCGTTAATATTAATTACTTTTTCTGACCTGATGACATGATTACGTATGTTGCATGGAAAATGAGGTTTGTTGATGACCGGGAAGTTGTTTCGCACGGCGTTTAAACATACTGGGCACTATAGTTTTTACGTCCCCCAAAGCCCGTGGAGTATGTGGTCTCAGCAGTAAATCAAAAGGACTGTAAACCTGCCATGTGCAACAAACGCTCCACAGCGCCCGCATTGCCATCAAAATTCTTCCCGCGCTTTCCCACCACTAACCGTAACTCTTGCGTCTTGAGAACATGCGACATGATTTGTCTTGCATTGTTTATCCTCTTCGAAACACTTTACTGCCTCAATAGGCTCATTTCTTTTTTCTGGAGAGATGAAAACGATTAGTTCTCTAATTCCCCATCATTATTTTCTTTGTCTGTGTTTGTCTGTGTATGAATCCTTGCTTTTTTTAATTTTTTGTTGAAACATTTTTCCTATCATTCCCAGGCCCCGATTTTTCTACCAGATTATTTCATTTCGTTCGGGCTACTTCTACCAATTTTTGACATTAACGTCACGGATTTGTATCTCACTCTGCTATTCCGTACTTCATGTGACTCGTTATATAATTACTTTTGAAGTTTTTTACGTTTCCCACATTTCGTCTGTAGTTAACGTCTATGAGTATTTTTAAATAGTTCTCCGAATTTCGTTGTCAAGCTCGTCTCAGGCGACTTGAAGCTCCTTTCTCCGAGCTTCGGCATTGCCCGCTCAGTGAATCCGTGTGAATGCTGGCGTCCGCACCGCACCGCGCCGCGCCGTGTCGCGTGTGAGTGGTTGGGCGGTGGGGCGGCGGCGACGTTGGCGGCAGCGGCGCTCTGGACGGCCCGGGGGCGAGCCAGCAGCGCGCGCCGCATTCTTGGGCGGCGGTGGCGCGGAAGGGCGACGGCGGTGGCGGCGGCGGCGGCGGCGGCACGCGCGCGGGCGACGCCCCTCGCTCTGCATCCGACGCCCCGCGCCTCTCGCCCCGCGCCCCGCCTGCCGTGTCGCTCGTGTTTGCGGTCTGTTTGAAGCGCGGCGGCGGCTGACGCGCGCTCATCCGTGTCTGCCTGTGCCTGACTGCCTGTGTCGGTGTCTGTGTCTCGGTGTGGCGCATGTGTACGATGGCGAGTAGGATATGTGTGCGTGTGTGTGTATGTGTGTGTGTGTTGTGCGGTCGCGGCGACGTCGTGTGCATGGCTTGAGCATGGTCGTTGATGCTGCAGTGCTGCACCTAGTTCGGCACGTCGTTATGTCCGTTGGTACGTGAGGAACGGGTCAGGTGTACATGTAATTAACTGCAGGTCGAGGGAATTACAGATTTACGCGTGGTGGAATATAAACAGCTATTTTAGTACGTAAGGAGGGTGGGAAGGTTGAAAAGCAGAGTTCAACTTTAAAGAAACGTCGGAAATGAGGCTACAAGTTGCAAGCTGCGAGCGTATTTATTTGCCACTGAAAGATCTTTCTGGGGAGGTTTCTAGGAACTGATTTTCCCCTCAAATGAGTTTATATCCGTACTCTCGTGCTTCCAAAAACATTGCGCTGTTGCTCGCCTCTCAGTCTCAAGGTCGATTGTCCGCTTCATGTAACCTTTAATCTTTCCTCCTGGCGGCATTCTGTTAGTAATTTCCCAAACATGGAGTGCATTCACCCGCCGAAAGCGTCCGGCGAAAGCGGTAGTTTATTTCAATTCGTCTTCATTCAAGGGAGCGGCAATTACACACGAGCGAACAGCTTACCAACGGAGCCCTTTTCCACTCGGTTTGTTTGTTGGTCGCTGCTCCCACGCAAGCTTTGCCACGCGTCCTTGCCTTGTGGACTCCTCGTTCGCTCCACGTTCATAGATCTTGGAGAAGCTTGCCGGCATGAGCTGTGAAAGGAGAAACTGCAATGAACGTAAGGCATTTTGCGGTCGTCTCTTCCACTTCTAAGGAAGTGGTAGGATGAAAGAAATGTTACATTTTTCGTTGTATTATTGCAAAACGTTTTAATGAAGTTAGCAGTATAAATAATTAACGTTTGAAAACAACGTTCATGAAAGGGTAATTTGTATTCATTGTAACTTTTTTGGAATGTGTTTAATTATTCAGGTCATTAAGCCTACTTAATACTGATTTTGTATAAACAAATTTGTGCGAAATATTACTGAGCAACATCGTCGGTAGTGACACTGGCATTTCTACACCACATTACATGCACTTATTTTGAAAAATATTTTAAGTCAATATGTTTCATAACAACGTAACAATATGTTCTACAATAACATATTATATTATGCCATAATTTTCTACCTTTTCGAATTGTATAATTGTCGCCACCAAAATTTATAATTGTTAAGTCCATTATGTCAGGAACGCGAGTTTTAATTCTTAATTTAATTACATTTAATTAATAAATAAGAGATAAAATTCCCATTTGCCAAATAATTCTGAACCGTCCATACTATTATTACAAATATTATACTTCGATATAACTTATTATTGTAAATTAGATGCCATGTTGTGTCCGAGAAGAGTTTTACCCACATAGACGCGTTCCATTGGGTCACAGAGTTTTAACGTGACCCACGCCATTAAGCTACACCTGGAGATCAGAGGGCGTCGCGCTTCGTCACTCCGACGCGGGGCGGGTAGATCGGACCGCCGCCGTCCCTGGTGTCGCTAGCACACTCACGCGCGCACACACACATACACACACACACACACAAGCGTGCGCGCACTCGTGGCTCGCGGCACTTTAGCGCGATTGGCGGGGCTGAGAGGCGTGGCAACGCCGCTCAGCCGCGCCCGGGGCTTCTGGTGACGCCGCGCCGAACGAGGCCGTTGCAGCGCCGCCCGGAGCACCTGGCGCTGATGTAAAGTCGGTCGTATTCTCCTCAGGATGGGTATCCCTTTTCATGGGGCACTGCGCGCTTTTCTCCTCGCGTTTGTTCGCCAGCTGAGCTCTGAGGTTTTTGTGGCGTTCTGTTGTTCGCTCGAGAAAGAGAAATGAAATTTAGAAGATGAAAATGTGTAAATCGGGATTGGAACTTTGGGGATTCGTAGACGGGTAGGTGCTATTCAAGGAGAACGTACGTCATCTCGGATCGAAAGAATTCGAAGCGCGTCGTGGTGTGCGTTTAAAGTAAAAATTCAGAAGAACTGTATATGTTTTCCTTAGTGGTACTTTCGAGCGCATGTTGAGTATACGGTGTGTCAGGACCGGGATGTTTCCACAAAGCTTTCACCATGTCACTCATACTCGGTGTCTGTCCTGACATACTGGTAATGGTAGGAGATGAATTATGCCGTTGGGAGATGACAAATGACTTATTAGTTGTCAGAATGGAAATCAAGCAGAAGGGCGATAAGAAGAAAAGGTGAGAGGTCGGATTCCTTTTTGCCCGTCATAACTTCCAGAACAGAATTACATACCCATTCAGTCGTATTTTAGATCATGAATTGAACATTTTTCTATTAATTTTCTATAATATCATTATTTTAAGTGTTGTTCAGTTTACTTTCTCAGTCAATTACATGAAAATTGTATCCTATTTCGAAAAAAAAAATTAATGAAAATAACGAAGATATGCTAACCTCTTAAAGTGAAGTCACCAGGAAATGATCAAATCCACTTCTAATAATGAGAGCACAGCATTCAGAACGCGCGCATATATGTAACCCTCGAAGTAAGTAGAGCATTCAAATCTTAGCGCGAGTGCTGCAGGCAAAAGCCATAAAACACGGGCGTCGGGCGCGTATTGTTCCCGTCAGAGCGCGGCGCGCACATTGAGGGTGGGCGCCAGCGGGGCATCTGCGGCCAGCCGTCGCTTCCTCGAGACAAATGAACGCGGCGGCGCCTCCATTTTCTTGCTCGTTGCGGCGCTCGATTGTTTCTCGGCTGTTGCTAGCGGCGGCTGCTGCCTCTGGTCGCTGTGCTGCGCTGGCCGTCGACCGCTCGCAGGGCCGCAGACCTCGGCGCCAAGGCGGCACGTGTGCCAACGCTGGGTCCCTTGCTCGCTTCTGTTGTGCCTCTCGAGACCTTTCAGCAGCTTACTCTGGATATGTCTAATCACCCCATCTCCTGGAGACGTCCTGTTTTGATTCCTGTTAGCATCACATTCGCATATTCTTATCTCCATATCTCCTTCTGCCTCGTGCTTTTGTCCATTCCGACTCCTGCCGTTCACGTAACGGGCCACATGATGGTCACCACTTCTATATACCACTTGTGGCTTCTACTTTGTTTTGAGACCTAACTAGTGTCTGTCACGCCGGTCTCCCACTTCTGCCAACATTTTTCTACCACCTTTTTTGTACCATTTACCTCAATCTCTCCTAGCTACCACTTTGTCTACGCTCATTTTCTCTTCTTCTATCTTATTTCCTTTTGATGTACGTCTCTTTTGCCTATTTCAGCCATCTCTTTCTTCCTCTCTATCTTCAAGCTCTCCATCTTGCACCGTCAGTTGTTCGTCTCTTCTGAGTTGTACATCTCTCCATTTGGCGCTTCGTTTGTTCTCTTCCCGTTCGAGCTATGTTTACTCGTATATTGTAAAACGTTTTTAAAAATACAGTACGTAATGTAAAGTATATATTTGCCTAATGGAGATTGACTAGTATATTAAAAAAACTATTTTGGCCAAAATTATATATTACTTACAAAAAAAGAAAAATCCCCTGTTATTTTTGATAACGTATTCCACAACGTTTATCTGAGAGACGTGGAATCTTTTAATGCTTCTGTTTCGGTGTAATAAAATTGAAGAAATGTAATAAATATAATAAAATATAATTTTTAGGAGCACATTGGCACTAGTATATATTTTTTTCTATATTTGTTTTTTCAGTCAGATTTAATCGCCCCAAAAATTTGATGTTGCGGTTTTTGTAGTTTCTTTATTTTTGAATGAAATTATTAATAAAAATAAGAATTCACTAATACTCTCTGTGTACCGACATTCCGGTCTGTGTATGCTTATGACGCTTTAACTTTCGTTATCTTCTTAGCCGCAGCTACAATGTACATTAGTACCGCTCTATTACCTTCCTCGGTTATACCTGTAGATCCATTTTCTTCTCATCCTCCTACTTCACCTTCCACTGTCCGGCGGCAGCGGCACTGAAGATACTACTCACGATAAAACAATAATATGCATGGGCAGTCAGCGGCAACCATTAATGCGCGCACCTCCCACAACTCTGCGGAGGCCCCCGCGCTGGGACTGCGAGGCCCGGCGTTGCGCGCTGGCGTAGGCCCGTAAACGCCGCCCGGGGCGCATTGTGCGCGCGCGTGTTGTGCGCGGTGTTGGTGGGGGCGAGGGGCAGTAGGCTTTAGTGGAAATCCTCCCGCGAACGAGCGAGCGAGCGCGCGCGGCGCCGGCGGCCGCTGGCCGGTCGTTCGCCCCCGGCCGCTTTGTGCTCCGTCTAACGTGTGCCGCTTTACGGGGCGTCCCCGGGTACGAAAACTGTCTGCGCTTGGGGTCACCGGAGAGGGAATGCGGATCGGCTTCCTCCCTCATCACGGCCGCGTGCCACGCGTAAACCCAATTCCCTGCGCCTCTGCCTTAGCCTCATTCCGGCGGCTGCACAAGTACTCCTACTCACTCCCATTACCCCTTCGCTGTATACCACTCATTTCGCTCCTATCTTTTATATTATCTTTTGATTTCCATAAATGATTGTTCTCTATAGTTTCCTGTTTTTCTCCAAATATTTAGTTTTACTTATTTCTACCTTTTCCTTAGTATTCAACATTCCTTCTGTCCCATCTTCTGTTTTACCTACGAGAAAGCGACTTGTCATGTTTATGTTTTTTTACATTTTCTTACTTGTAATTTCTCGACCGACCTATATTTTCGCATCTTTTTCTACCTTTACGATTCTTTAGTGTAAGCTGATTAGCAGCGTCCTCTGAATATGATCCTCTTCCTCAAGTATCAGTCTCCTTTTCCTCTTTCACTTGTTCACTTCTCCGTTGCCCTTCCCCCTCCCTGCTGTTCCTCATTTCGGTACTTGAATGCCTGTCAGCGCACCTCTAGCCACCGCCCCCGCCATTCGCGTCCACCTCTCCTGGGCGCCACTCAAGCGGCGTTAAGTCGCATTAGCGTGCCAAGCGCCCGTCCCTCTGTACGAACGCTATAGCGTTCCGCCCCTCCTCCGCCCCTTCGTGCCCCCGAGGCCAGGCTCGTGATTAGGGACACTGACATACCGTCTACCGTTCGTCGTCGCCCCTTCCCCGCGAATTACGCGCATAACCGGCATAAACCGGCTAATAATAATTTGCCGTCGAGCGGTAAACGGCAATTCCGAGATGTCTTAAACCCTGATTACGCCGAGGGCGGAGGGGGGGATGAGAGGTTGGCGGGGTGTCCGGGGCGCCCGGGGCGCGCGGGGGGCGCCCGCGGGCGCGCGCTGCAGCCATGAGGCGCCCGGCGCGTGCGAGTCTAATTAAACGGCAGCAGGTGCGAAACTCGCTGGAACAGTCGCGCTAACGGGCTACAACCCGTTTACTCGGCGGGGGCGGAGGCGCCGGCTTCGCGGGTGATGGTGCCGCAGGGACGATGGGGATGGTGATCCCAGGGATGGCGTCGGCATTAACGGAAGTGGCGAGGGAGAAAGATGAATGATGGCTTTGGACTGCGAGAGGGGATGAGGTTGATGAGTAGTGGCGGTGACGAGGACGGGAATGGATGCACGACGTTGGGTGCATTCGGAAATGGATGGGTAGTCATCTTATCATTGGATGTTCATGGAAATGCTCGGGTACATGAAATGGTGAGAGGTGGGGAAACCAGAAAGTGAGACTGTACTCTCAAGAATTACCAATTCGATTGTTGTATGATAATATGAAACTTAATTGTTAGTTCGCATGAAACTGAGCCAGATTGAGGTAGAGAAAGAAGATAGAATAAGGTTGAGAATTTTCTGAATTGATAGCTACAATGTTTCCCCCATAAACGATAAAAGACCACACGGAGGAAGAAAAGTTAATTGGTGGCAATGAAGATTGGAGGCCAAGATATCCTTGTTTCCTCTGTCAATTTCCAATTGAGTCATTTTCATAGAAAGCCTTCGCCTCGCGGTGCGAGGCTGGTGGCATTTAAGGTGTAGGAGGCAAAGGCATGCAATGGAAAATTTGTAAAACTTGTCAAAGTGAAAATATCGGGAGTGTCGTGAACATGGCGATTGTGACGTACCTCTGGCAGTGGAGCAATGGTAACCTGTAGACGCCACGAGAATAATACAGGAGTGAGAGCATGGGGTCCCCAGAGGACACGCGATGGACGCTGAATAGTACAGAGACGGTGTCACTTTATAGGGCGGAAAAGAACCTGTTGCCATTAGAGTGACACCCAGTAAGTGCGGTGAAACAAGGATTCGTTGAAAGATGCTGAGGCAGCTTAGAGAACGCTGAGGGACGATAGCGGCTGCGGACCATGGAAATTTCGTTAGCGAGATTGGATCTGTGTAGGGTTGTTTGTATCTCGCGTTCGCCCGCACACATTGGACCTGAAGCTGGAGCAATGTACGGAATGACGGAGCGATAGAGGCATCATCAGTATGTTAGGGAAATGGAAACTTTGTGGAGAAGATGGAACGCTAAAGACTGCCTCGTAGGTAATAGGGATTACATTGGAATGATGGAGATGGAGGCAGAGTGATAGAAGCGACGCCTGGGCGATGGAGGCGGCATTGGGCGAAGGAGGCGGCATTAGGGCGAAGGAGGCGGTATCGGGGGCGAAGGAGGCGGCATCGGGGCGATAGAGGTGACATGGGGGCGTTAGAGGTGGCATCGTGGCGATAGAGGTGTATCGGGCAATAGTGGTGGCATGGGGGCGATAGAGATGGCATGGGGTGATAGAGGTGGCATCGGGGCGATAGAGGTGCATCGGGGCGATAGATGTGCATCGGGGCGATAGAGGTGCATCGGGGCGATATTTATTTATTCATTTGTCATAAAAACAGTAAAAACTGTATATGACGTGTGGGGAAAAAATTATCTGCGCACATTTTCTTGAGGGCCAGAATTTAAAAAAAAATAGAGGTGGCATGAGGGCGATAGAGGTGGCATGAGGGCGATAGAGGTGCATCGGGGCGATAGAGGTGCATCGGGGCGATAGAGGTGCATCGGGGCGATAGAGGTGCATCGGGGCGATAGAGGTGCATCGGGGCGATAGAGGTGCATCGGGGCGATAGAGGTGCATCGGGGCGATAGAGGTGCATCGGGGCGATAGAGGTGCATCGGGGCGATAGAGGTGCATCGGGGCGATAGAGGTGCATCGGGGCGATAGAGGTGCATCGGGGCGATAGAGGTGCATCGGGGCGATAGAGGTGCATCGGGGCGATAGAGGTGCATCGGGGCGATAAACGTGACATCGGGGTGATAGAGGTGGCATGAGGGCGATAGAGGTAGCATCTGGGCGAAGGAGGCGGCATCGGGGCGATGGAGGCGGCATCGGTGCGAAGTAGGCGACAGCGTGGCGAAGGAGGCGGCATCGGGGCGATAGAGGTGGCATCGGGGCGACGGAGGCGGCTTAGCGTCGAGGAGCGGGCATCGAGGCAATGGAGGTGGTATCGGAGCGAAGGAGGCGACCTCAGGGCAATGGATGCAATGTCAGGGCCAATAGAGACAGCGTCGTCGGGATGATGTAGGCGGTGCAAGAGACCGGAGGCGGAACGGGGCCTCTGGAAGTGATGCGGGGGCGGCGCGTGCCGGCGGGGCGGGGCCGCGGGGCGTCGTCGAGCCCTGACGCGGGGCCCTCGGGCCGTCGCAGCGTAATGCGCTTTAGTTTGTCGTAAACAGCGCTCCAGTTGCCCCCGGGCGGCGCGGCACTCGGAGGCGAGGCGAGGCGAAGCGAAGCGAGGCAAGCCGCGCTGCCAGTGCTGCAGTGGAGTTGCCGCCGCCCGGCGTCTCGATCGGCCTGCACGCGGAGAGCTCGTAAGACCTCGCGAGAGGGATTCACTGGAAAATAATGCGCGTGCAGTCTCTAGAACGTTGTTGAGATGCGCCGTCTTCCCGTGCAGTGTTGTCGAAAGCAAGAGTGTGGAAGTAGTCCTTGTGAGAAAGAGCTTAGGGAGAGATCTTGGAAGGTGCTTGAGATCGTGAAGAATGAAAATGTCGGTGACCCCTTTTATAGTTTTACCATTGCAATAAAATTAATTGTATAACTTCATTTATTATTTCAACAGAGAGGATATTTTTCAAGTATTGCTAAGTTTTTACGGTTGTTTTTATCCTTAGCTATGCGTGTTTGACGGTCTTTAGTTTTATGAGAAACAATTTCCTTTGTTTACATTTTGGAAAAATACACAATTTCAGTGTGCACGGTACTTTCATAAAATTTTATGAGAAAGATGCAGTGGCAAATAATACACACGCAAATGCTCGTTGAAGACACGAAGAGGAGGCTGCTATTTTTGTGTCTGAAACATGTTGAAAATACATCAAAAGTTATGAAATTCAGATTTTATTCGGGAAGTGATTGTTTCCCAGTATCAATTTTTAGTACCATAAATCAACATTGCGACAATTCACAAGTTTTACAAATAATATTACCGTACATTGTAATTTGTATTTAGATGTTCTGAACCGTCTCTCTTCAAATAATTATTTACTTTTAATTATAATTTTTAATACACGCGTAAAATGTTATTTTGAGGTACTTGAAGAAAATAATGTTAGAAACTTAGACGCCAAATATTTCTTACATTTATTTGCACAACATTTTCTGTTTGCTTAGAATATACGTTTATTTTATTACTTTTTCGTATTTTAAGTGTTCTCTGAACTTAGACGATAGTTATGTCGACAAATAATAGATAGTATTTTTTTAAATAACTTTTTGACGTAAAGTCTTGTAATACGTCTGTGAATTCGTATATCACAATACGTCTGTGAATACGTCTTGTAATACGTCTGTGAATTCGTTACAAATATCGCTTCAAAACATTTATAGATAAGTATGTCTGTATATGGATATTATATGGAGAATGATGTTTCTATATTCAGAGTATTTTTTTCTCTCAAATTCTCGTAAGAAAAAATTTCAAGAGGAAAAATGTGAATTTTATGTTTAGTGTTTGTATAATGAAATGTCATGAGAATTCATTTCTAGTTTCTTTTACGTTGGGAAATTGCTCCTCCTTTACCCACCGCACACACCAACAATAAAACAGGAGGAATAACAATTCGCTTCAACGCCTCCTCGGAGAGTAATACTACATGCGAGTGACCTACCTCGGTGCCCTAACGTCATTGCGATCTTCGTTCCAGCACCTCTGCACCCGCGAGTGCATCCGTCATCTCCACCTCCTCCCCGGTCCTCTCGACCACTCGCTTCGGTTCACCCCCCCCCCGCCCATCCCCCCCCCCCCCGCGCACCCGAACCGTCCGTCGCTCCCGGCGGTGCGGTAGCGACGCTTTAGTACCTGGCGCGGGTTGCCCGAGCGTTTTATGTCCCCGCATGCGGCCGCTGCCGCCGCCTCGCCCCTCCTTCCCCGCTTTCCCCTCCCCCGTCGGTGCCACAGCCTTCGATATTGAATCGGCTCTCCTTCAGCGCGCGACGCAAATCTGCAGTTGTTGGAAGGTCGTAACGACGCTTATTCTCTCTCTCACCTAGCGGGGGCGGCGTGACGTTCGTAAAAGTACTTCTGCTAATATCGGGCGGGAGATTGAAATTTTGCTCTCGCACGGCCGTAAGGGTATATTTTATTACGGAGAGAGTCGTAAATTTTATTGCCCTTCTTGCATTAATCTTACAGAAAATGTTGACAAAACAAGAAGTCGTATTTTGTGTTAAAATTACATTTTATGGGTTTCCTTTATGTGTTACGAAATGAACTCGGAGGGAATATTTTTTGTTCTTTCTTTGAAGACTGTTATCGTGAAAATCTGCTTTCTAAATCCTTTGCGTACTGTGAGGATTAAAGAACCATACATCATAAAAATGAAACTATAAATTTCACTACAGTATTACGATAAACGTGCAAAAAATGAAGACCGTTTGCCAAAATGGGTTTGAATGATGAATTGGATGCTGTAAAATAATTGATACCTGTAGTTCGACTTGTATGAGTCAATATTTATGAAACGAAATGAAATGAAAAATTCACTTTGACTACTCAAAAAAATATTTTAGTGGTCGTTCTCTTTAAATAAAAATTTACTCCCTTTTTATTATTATTACGTCCTTTTGTATTTCATAAATTATTTCTCGTTTCGGTAGTAACACGTGTGGCGGATGTTCGTGTGAGTCTCATCGTCGATCGTGAGCATGTCGCGTGGTGCAGCGTGCTTCTCAGTGTGGCTTGGCGTGTGCGTGAAGGTAGCACTAGCGATGGACTTGTACCGTAGTTTTAGCGTTAGCATCTTGCGTTGCATATCGTTGTGTTAGCGTAGCGTTAGCGACTAGCCGTGTATCGTTGTGTTAGCGTAGCGTTTAGCGTTAGCCAAAGTAGCGTAGCGAGCGGTTGCGGGGCTCCCCTTAGCTCGGCGCGCGGCCGCCTGCTGCGGCCATGGCGCGCCGCTCGCTAGCGCCGTGAGCGCGCCGGCCAGCGCCGCGTGCAGCGGCAGCGACAGCGCCAGCAGCGCTAGCAGCAGCCTCGGCAGCGCCCTGGAGCAGTTCGGCGCCAGCGGCGGCATCGGCGGAGGCGGCGGTGGCCCCGCCCACGGCCCCGGCGGCGGCGGAGGCGGCTGGGGCCCGCCCACGCCCGTCTCGCGCCCGCGATGGACGCCCATCCACCAACCGGGCCCCTCCAGCGGCCCGCCCTCCCTCGCCGGCTCCGTCGCCGGCGGCTTAGGAGGCGCAGGTGGCGGTGGTGGCGGCTCCTCGGGACCGCCCATCTTGGACAGCCCCTACCGCATCACGTGCCCCATTCACAGCCCCTACCGCTTCCGCTTCGCCAACGGCGGACCGGACTTCTACGCACACCAGCAGGTACGGCACGCGGTCGGGCTTGCGGAGCACTGGAGATGATGTACCTCAAGTACTGCATTCGTGTCGTTATTTTTCAAATGAACATACGCAATCAAGCAGTTGCTGTTGACAATGGCAATTTATGATGTCAAGCTATTAATTTTTTGTTGTATTTACGATAGTGGATTATTATATCGTAAAATAATTCACTGATTCGCATCCTGGAAACTGTAGGGGATGTAACATTATAAATGTCGTTTTGTATATTTTTTAAATCTGACGTCAACACTTTCAACAAGATGTAACATATTACACTTATTTGCTTTGTGAGTAATTTACTCGCGTGTTCTCCTATATGATTTGCAAGTTTTGATGAGTGTTTATTTCCACTTGTCTATATAGTTTTCTAGAACAGCTTTCCCTGCTGTTTCATTGTTCTCTTCTTTCAGAAAAATGAAGCCAAAAATATAAAATATAAATGCCATCGTTGTTAGTTTCATTTGTCTCATCTTCTATTTACACAAACACACGAAATTTTATTTAAAACATGATGTTTCATGGTTGTCTTTCGCAGAAAAGGAAACGTTTATAGACTGGACCCAGAATCAAAATATATATTATATCCTGTTGTCGATGATAGGCCTTTTAAATAAATGTGAAATTCCAATAACTGTAGATGTCGTAATGCAGCATGTTTTCACTATGTCAAGTGGCCCAGCACTATGAATTGTATCGAGGCTTATTTATTTTTCATTTAGTTTAGAATATTGAAAGTGCTCCATAAATGTTCGGATCTCTACGACACATGATCTTGGGCGTCACTGGTTGGTTTATATACCATTGTGGTGTTTCTATTTTTTCATGATATTGTAACGATATTTTTTTCTCGAATTTTATGACGCTGTCTTAATTTCGTTCTTCAATAAAGGAGTATTCTTAAAGATAAGAAAAATAAAGAATAATGACAAAAACGAAACATTTTACGACCAATTCGTAACATCGCATCAATCTTCAGCGTTCTAGAAGTATCAGTTTATGGATGTCATTCTATTAGTTTTTCCTCTTCATAACGAAGCAATAGCATTGTGCCGGATCTCCACTGTCGATGGCCCCAGAGCATTATAAATATTTGGAGCCAGCAAAAGTTTGAGCGTTCGACTTGCGAAAGGTGGAAAGTTGGGCGAGAAAACTTAACTTTCAGCTAAGGGGGGTACAAGCTCGGGAAGAAAAAAAAATATCCAAACGTAATACGCTCTATTTTCTAAACTGCACACCATGAGAGGCGGCGAGGGGTTTCAGGCGGTATGTGTGTGGCGACATAATGGGGTCCCGCTATTGATTGCAAAGTCGCAAAGGTCGTCCCTCATTCTGGAGCGAGCGCGGGCGCGCGCGCCCCCTGGAGAACACTGCGATAAATGCTGGCATTCTTCAGGAGAAGCTTTCAGCGATATTGGAACAGAGTGGCGGTGGCGAGCCCGCGCGCCGATCGCAGTGCTTCGCTCCGCCTACGCGTCCTCCCGCGCGCACTGGTCGCTCCTCTCGCCGCCACGCAAATGCCCTTCTCTTAGTCCTCCTCCTGCGTTTTGTCTTTTCGTGTTTCGCCCTCTTCGTGTTTGCTGCTCGTTTTTGCTGTTCGTTTTTGAGCACAGCTGTGTTTCAGATATTTCTTGTGTGTTTCAAAAGATTGTTTACTGGCGTACTGTGACGCCTCTGGAACGTATTTTCATGGTAAATATTTTTATTTGTGTTATGAAAGTTCTAAATATAATTGCCTTTCTCGTGCATTTTCGGCTACACTAAGTTGTGTAATAGTATCGATAGAAATATTTTTAAGTTAACTTTTATGTTTCATTTTAAAATAAATCATCATTTAATATCATCAGTTTGATTATTCTTGTAACCGATTCGTGTTACCGTAACCGAACTCTATGCTATAACTGGGAAAGATAGGAACAATAATTCACTGAAAGTCGATACCTTGATCTTCACCAAAAACAAGTCTTTTTTTAAATTCTTCCCGAATAGTCCATGAGGACTAGGTTAAGATTATTGCCAATCTAGAGGAATCAAATGAAGTATTGAACACCTCTCAACTTAACCTTTGTGCGTAATCCACGTTCCTCCGCCCGTCAATGACATCAAGCTGTTTCGAGAATTCTTTTAGAATGCGCTAGAAGAATCTATATACAAATAAAAGGGAATGTACGTATGTGTGTCGCACATAGACGCAAAAAACTACTCGACCGACCTCTCAGACATTTTCACACTCTTCTTATTAGTAATTGGAGTATTTAAAGAGTAGTTTGAATAAATTCGGACATGAGGGGATGTTGTTTGAAGAATTATTCGTTTATGACGAATCAAGCACCCCTGAAATCTATGCGACGCGCCGCACAATCTATGATTAGACGCGTCTTCACTGCGTGCAAGTATTCTGCTCCTGCGATTATGAAATATCGGCTGGAATTATTACTTGAACCTCAGACAAGTAAATCAAATTTGGGCATGCATTCGCTATGGTAAACGTTTTAACAATAGAATACATGACAGTAATGTCCAAACCAGGACATACAACAAACCATTCCTGCGACAAAGTTTTTCATCTACTAGAATTTTGCAGAGCATAGCGAAAAACGTGATTAACATTCACGTGACCAGTAGTAGTGATACACTGAAATAGAAAAGCAATGCCTGATCCATTAGTTCCGAATACAACTCTCAGTTCTTCCCCAGTAGAACGACACGTTCAAATGACACTTCACTTGCCAACACCAGATGCTATCCCGGACAGACACTGATTTCCCGCTATCTATTAGTTTTCCTCATTTCTCTCATTGTGCTTTTTCGTTGTTCTCTTTGCAGTAATTCCATTGTTATTTCTATTTTCAATAGGGTTTTATTAAATGTATGGGTTTTTGTCTTTTGTATTTAACTTAACTTTGCAATTTGGATTTACTTTTTTGGTACAAATGCACTTCTTTGCCTAGATTTTAAAAACTGTATTTTCATCTTTGGTTTCCTCACCTGGGTGCCGATCCATTATTCATTCACGTTACTAAGTACATTTTAATTCTCTTTTTTCGAGTCTTTATTAATTTACTTTTTTAAACAATTAATGATACATTTTTGTGGTTTGATTTCTACAGTTACTTGAAGATATTGTTTGTTTTGTTTTATTATATTTGAAAGTGTAAATTTAAATGGATTCTTCTATTCTCTCCTTGTCTATAATTATTCAGCCATAAACTTTCCCCGTATTTTAGGAATAAAATGATTTCTTCAACATGTCTATTTGTTTGTCCCTTCATTTCGTTTTATAACTCTTCCTATTTCAAAAACTACTCTTTTCAGACAAAATAATACAATGACGTGTCAACCTATTTCTTGTGTTTTGGTCATCATTCCACCTTCTGCATGTTTATCATTTTGTCCAGAAACTTACATCATACAAATAAATTCATCATATTCAGAGGCATCAATGTAGTTGCCATGAACCTTCTTGTCCGCGTGAGTGACTTGTGCATGTGCTGCCCTCCAGACACCGCGCCGCGCGCGTATCTGCCGGAGACGCGTTGGCCCCTCTTCCGCAATGCGGAAACGCGTCGCTGGTGCGCGCGCGGAGTGTCGGGATGCTGCGGGGGCAGGCCCCACGTCCAGGGCGCTTGTATATACTTATCTCGAAATCTGAACAAGTTCCAAACCGCTGCGGCAGTGGGGAGTGCTGCCATGTGGAATGTCTATCGGAGATAAAACAACGCGGAGCGCGGCGCTCCGCGCGGACGTTCCGCTTTCATCAGCGGCGGCTACTCGCCCGATATCCGCCCTCCCCGCTGGCGTGTCTCTTCTGTGCCCGCTACGCTCCACATGCCCTCGCCTGCAAGCCGTAAAAAGTGCGCGTATGTGTGTTCCAAGTATAATGCGCTGCTTTCTGAAAGAAGCACCATTAACATTAATGTTTTGGATACAGCAAAGTTATCTGCGTTATGGTAGTATCATGCCATGAATGAGGTTTTGTTGTCTTATATTGATGGTTATTATCTCCTGAGTGAGGTTCTTACCGTCTCTTTTCCTTATTTAAAAGATTGTGTATGATATAATAATCTTAAATAGATTGTGCCGTGTAGTTGATATCACATCATATACTGTTGCAGAGTTTTAATATTTTAAGATTACTGAATGGCCAACTGTGCAAATTTGACAAAGTAAAATGGTTTAATTGTAATTCCCATTTAGAACAAACAGTTGGGCAGTTTTCCAAGAAAGTTTCAGTTATGAATGTTGTAGAACTACATGACTACATACTAGTTCAGAGGAATAACTTTTATATTTTAATAATTTGACTTTCACGTTGTGAAGTTTTATAACAGATTAAAGAAAATAAATATTTATCAAATTATTGAAAAAATCTTACTTTTCGGTATGCATTGTTTTTGAGGCGCGGTCATTTACGTTTTCTTCCCACAGCTTCTATATTCTCTTTGCATCTGTTGCTCTTTTAAACAGCGAAGCATGTACAGTGCTACGAACTGGGACGAATTTTTTAGTTCCTCTCGGGAACTTTTTTCATCTCGGACTGGTCGGCCTAATTAATCTGTCGATACAATGTGACGCTTACCTTAACCGATAATAAATTATCAAGGCTTAGTTAGCAAAACATAAATGGTTATAAATTACTCGATATGAGGGTAGTGACGGCTGCTTGCTCTCCTTCATAATGTATACTGAGCTGATCACAGCTGGCGTTCTTTATCGACGTTGTACGGAGGTCCCCAATAATACATCATGATATATGAGGTCAATATAAAATTTAATTATGAATCTATGTCATTTTAGTGTGTTATTAAATATAGTAAATCCTGTGGTATTGGTAATCGTTTTTAATCTTTTTCCAATTAATGATTGACCATATTTTTGTTTGCCTACTTCATTCCTTTTAAGTAATGGTTATCGTTACGCGGACAAACTTTTCCTGGTCGTTTAGGTAATCCTGTTAAATGTATTTCCTTATAAAAGCACATTTTTCACAATGGGTATCTAATTATCCTAAATAATATTTTATAATTTCATTTTAGGTCTGTTACTGCAGCTAGGTAATAAACTTACGTTAGGGTTCTTTGGTGGTTTTGATATCCTTCATTCGAAACAAAGCTTCATGCAGAGGATTGTATTTATTAATCGTGAAATATCATGGAATTTGTTATGTTTTTCTCAACATCATTTTCATGCTTTTAAAAATGCTTCAATTAAAAAAATATTTTTAATTTCAATCTTTCAACAATTGACAGTCTGTGTTCCTTCTTTTTGGACTCATAGAGGTCCTAAGTTGGATCTCAAAAGAAAATCACACGTGACAAACACAAGGGTGTTAATCGAAAATAACATCAATGTAACATACCCAGACGATATAAAAGTCATAAAGTTGATTTCATCGAATGAAATTAGTGTTCTTGAAAAAATAACAATGAAAATCCCATTTTACTTAATTATTTTCACCCCTCATTCTGTTTCAGATAATACCAAGAAGACATAATTTCAATATATGTAACTTGTCTGTCAAAGTTAAAATCTTCTAAATTAGTGCAATGAGTTCGCAGTACTACGTAACTGAATTACATAGTATTTCTCTTTTCGATAACAACTTTATAAGAGACCATTTCAAGTAAATTAATTCTCGTCTTGCGAAAAATAGTGTTTTATAATACATATGTTCTCGAAATATTGTATTAAAGTCTGAAATTTACGAAATTCACGTGTATCATTATGTAACAAAAGGTACATGTACATATATCTGTGAATTTGTAAACATTCATGACACCTGTAAATTGTTCTGAATTCCAAATTCCTGACTATACCAAATTCCCTGACCCAAACCACACTGAAAAACCCTGAATATCGAAGGAAGAAACCCTAACTCCATCGAGAGGTGAGCGATGACTTGCGAGCGGAAATAATGAAGTATATGAGAAAATACGCACTGAAAGAGAGACAATTTTCTCTTTAAAGACCGGGAGAGATGGCTCAGTGCATCAACCTGATGTCACTGCAGTCCCTCTGACCGGGAGGGTCCTAGGTTCGAGTCCCGACGGCGGCAGGATTTTCGAAACTAGCTTGTCAGCTAGGTCGTATTCAGTCGCTGTCTGGAGGAGAATTCTAGCGTCCGGCTGCTCTGATCGGTAGTTTTCCGTGGTTTCTCCGATCAACACCAGGCAAATGCCGGAGCAGTACCCTAACAAACGGGCCACGGACCGCGCGCGATCTTTCCTTCCTCATCCTTGTCCTATCCTCTCCCTCTTACACACACACTTACACTAACATGCACTACACTACCACACATGCCGGGTGTGGCGTCATACGGATGTATTAAAACACAGACGAGGGTGGGTAGAATAACAGTTGGTTTATTAATGAAAAAACACAGACCGAAGTCGTAAAACACCATAACACTGCCTTCTACTAAGTAAATAAATACAGCCCACCACAAGAAGTGAAATTACAGTGCGGCTACCACACCGCCCAAACGACAAACGTTTCCCCTCGGTGTGATGCACCGCTCTGCCGAGACAACCTACATGTCCTCATGACTGACGACAAACTAATGCCGGCTTCCCCTCCGCGTGCTAGACGCACAGCCTCCTACTCACACAGCTCGAACTACAGAAAAAAAGAATGGGGCGTTCGTCACCCGGCTTTTAAAGGCGCCATGGCGCCGCCCGCCGCCACCGTTGCCCGTCCCTGCACCTGAGACGACGCTTCGCTCGCTCGGAAAAAACCGATGCGTCATTGCGCGTCACCACGCCAGATGTCCAGCCCTTTGTTCCACATCCGGTGAAATTACCGTCTGCTCGTTTGAGCGTGCATGACGCTACAAACTCCTATTACCCCCCCAGGAATTTTTTCGCAGTTGCCACAACACAGAACAAAAATTCCCCGAAATTTACTGCCCTAGGCCTGCTGGCTCACATTCTACGCAACTGCTCCTAACCTGGCTAAATACATGCAACATACCTGAAAATAAAATCCCTACTAACCTATACTTAATTTTTTTTACTCTCTGTTATTATAAACAATTTCGTATACACACATTACATGAACTCGATGTGGTAGCCAAAAAATTTCTTATACCCCTTCACAATACACATAAACACATTCACGTATACTTTATCAAAAAAAAAATTTGACATAAATAATTGCACTGTATGCCCTAGTAACAACATAAAGACATAACCAAGTTGCAATAACTTTCCAAACGTGACATAATAAATACACCTTATATCGCTTTACCAAAATTATGCAATCCCTTTCAAAACATGACATAATAAATACACAGTATAACCCTTTACCAAAAATATACACTTTTTCCAAACATGCGTAGTTTTAACAATTCCATTTTTCTCTTTCTCTTTCACAATATATACTTTTCTTGATCATGAGTCTGAATATAATGCACAAAAGTTCAAAAGAAATCTTTAATTGTTTTTTCTGCCCTGCAAGTCCATCTTGCTTCAATTCGTTGCCCACACGCATTATTTCACGATGCACTTGTGTGTCTGTTGACAACTGCTTTACACTGGTCGTTTTGCACTCTGACACAATGTCGGCACTGTCTTGATGCGCACTCACATCACGCACATTGCTGAGGGACGTACGTCTCTCTGCAAGTTCAGGCACTGCCTGGAGCTCATTCTCGTACACTCTACTCAATATATCCGCATTAATATTCAAGTTACCTTTCCTATGCTTAATTTTTATATTCAGATGCTGGATCGCCAAAGACCATCGCATCAATCTGGGTTGTTTCCGGAACATTGTTGTAACCAGACCAGAGGATTATGATCGGTTTCCACTTTCAGGCAAACATTCCCATCAATATAATGTTTTAATTTCTGTAATCCCCATATAATACTAGCACATTCTTTCTCAGTAACACAATATTTGATCTCAGAAGGAGAAAACTTTTTGCTTAGAAATAACACAGGATTCTCATTTCCATCATCATCTACCTGGGAAAGTACTATCCCCACCCCTGTATCTGACGCGTCGCATTGCATCAAGAATTCTCTGTTGAAATCAGGCGCATGAATAACTGGTTCACTGCACAGAGCATCACGCAATTCAATAAACGCCTTCTCGCACTCTTGCGACCACGCTACCTTCCCTTGTCTCATAGTTCCCTTTAATAGATCTGTGAGAGGTGCCGCCTTTTCTGAAAACCTGGGCACGAAACGCCTATAATATGAAATAAAGCCAAGAAATTTCCTGATTTCCTTTTTCGTGGTCGGTCTCGGGTACTCACGAATCGCACGAACTTTGATCTCATTCGGCTTCAATAGGCCACTACCAATTTCATATCCTAGAAACATCACCTTCCCGCGAGCAAACTTACACTTTGCCGGCTGAATATGCAATTTCGCCTCTCTAAGAATATTAAACACAATGCGTAAGTGACGCAGATGATCTGTCCAGTCATTGCTAAATATGGCTATGTCATCCATATATGGTATTGCAAAATCAGAGCAATCTTTAAGCAAAGCCGCCATTAACTTGCTACACACATACGGTGCGTTTTTGATACCAAACGGCATGCGTAAAGGTTTATAGCTACCAAATTTAGTGCAGAAAGTGGCATACCGCTGCGCTCTTTCTGTCATTTTAACCTGCCAGAACCCTTTGCTTAAATCACACGTGGAAATTATTTTCGCCGCCGCTACAGTTTCGATACGCTCATCTAAACTCGGCAATGGAAAATACTCCGTCTTTATCACCTGGTTTAATTTCCTATAATCAACACAAGCTCGAGGTCTTTTGTTTGGCGTCTCGACCAGTATCATTGGTGACGCGAAATCAGAGTCAGAACTTTCAATAATCCCGTCCCTTAACATTTGGCAATTTCCTCCTGCAAAATTTTACTTTGCCTCATAGACATGCGATAAGGCGCACTTCTAACTTTCGCCGTGTTGTCGACCAATTCGATGTCCATCTCAACCTTATCCGTTAAACCTGGTTTGTCTGAGAAAATGTCACTAAATTCAACAATTAAAGCTTTCAATTTATTGTACATTTCAGGTGTAGCATCGGTGCCGATGAGCATCGATTCCGCGTCGAAGTCGCCAGCTTCTAACCGAAGCGCATACCTATCGATCACGTCATCGTTAGCTTCATCTTCAGTCCTACACTCTGCTACAAAATTAACATACTCAGTCCTCTGATGGTACGCTTTCATCATGTTGACGTGGTACACTTTTCCTGCGCTTTTGTTAGGCAATTGTACAAGATAATTCACATCAGAAACTTTTTCCATAACCTCTCCCGGTCCTATCCACTGTACAGATAATTTCTTTGTTCTATTGGGAGCAAATATTAATACCTTATCCCCAACATTAAAATTCCTAACTACAGCCTTCTTATCATAAGCAACCTTCCTTTTGCGTTGCTCACCCTCTAACCTGAGGTGTGCAGTTTCCCTAATATATTTTAACCTATTAATCAATTCAAAAACATATTCTGTTACCGTGTTGCTTTCTGATTCATTCCCTACAATGTTCTCATACAACAATGTTACCGGTGTTCTCAAGTTCTTCCCAAATACAAGCTCCGCTGGAGTATAGCCTAAAGATTCATGAACCGTTGTTCTCATGGCAAATAAAATTGCCGGTAGATTCATTTCCAATCACCTCCTGCCTCTAAGCATAACACCTTCAATAGCCTATTCATAGTTCGGTGAATCCGTTCAACTGAATTACTTTGAGGATGGTATGAAGAGCTGTGAACAATTCGAATACCGAATTTTTCCGCAAACTCAACCATCAAATTACTGGTGAAACACGTGCCTTGGTCTGTCTGCATTTCACGAGGAAATCCCGTTCTACTAAACAATTCCATTAAGGCCTCAATAATAGTAGTAGTTTGTAAATCTCTGATGGGTATGGCCTCGGGATACCGTGAAGATACACATATTGCTGTAAGAATATGTTTTGCCCCCGTACTACTTGGTGCAAACGGGCCTACCGTATCTATATTTAATTTAGAGAATACCTCGCTAATAGTCGGCACAATAATCAAAGGTGCTTTTTTCTTGTCACCACCGTGTCCTACTAACTGGCAACTATTACACGTTTTCACGAATTTTTCCATCTCCTGAAAACCGTTCGGCCAATAAAATACCGCGACATACAAGACTTTGATTTAGAACAACCTAAATGACTGGAAGCAGTTTCGTGACATACTCTCAAAATGTCCCCGCGATATATCTTCGGCACTACCAGCATTTCAAAATTCTCACCTTTCTTGCTCCGCCTATTCTTGAAGAGAATATCGTTCTTAATGAAATACATATCTTTCCCTGGCTCACTATTTACAGTCTTACATTCATCATAGATTGCTTTAACTTCTCCATCAGCTTGCTGGGCCCTGCGAAACTGATTCGTGTCTACACGTAATAAATCTCTAATTTCACTGGCAAGTTCTACTACACTATCACATTCAGCACTTATAGCCTCTGTATTTTCCTCCTCCTCCACATCATTTTCAGACCTATTAATTTCAATATTTTGTACTACATTTTCAACAGAGTTTCCTAAACTAAACTGTTCCTTAGCTGCACTGGCTCGCGTAACTACCACATTGATTTCCTGTGGTTCGACAAAACCTTGCTTAACTTCTTCTAACAATAACATAGTTCGATTACTTAAAATATAATACGCTAATTCACACTCTTTTGGTACAACTGCCGCCCTTGTAATAACACGACCGCTAGGTATTTCTAATTCAATCTGCGCGACACACAAATTCTTCGGCGCCCTTTCTAACGGCTGGCTAATCCAGATAGATTCGCCCGTGTAATCTGATGCATTTACTAAACTCTCACTCACTAGATCAAACGATGCGCCCGAATCGCGTAAAATCAAAGATTCTTTCTGATTGATTTTGCCAACTAAGGTATAAGGCTTCAAAATTTCACTGGCTTCAGGCTCGCACGCATGGTGATAGGCTCCACTCTTTTGTTAGGGCACTGCCTAGCTAAGTGTTGCGTCGACTTACACACAAAACATTTCTTCACGAATCTTTATCAAATTCAGGATTCGTAGCTACCTTGCCCGTATCACTAACATTAAAGGTTGCCTTCGTCTGCCCAGTTACGACCTTAGATTCAGGCTCCTTCTGCTTACCCTGAAAAGGACCTGATTTCTTCCACCCTTGCCGGTGATTCTCATACGCGTCGAGTTTTTTAGCGAATTCAATGGGATTGCTGAATTCCGACCAAGAATCAATAAAATGGTCCCGCATTTCCCACGAAACTTTTCGTTTCATCTGGTCAGTTACAATTAGGTTCAATAATTCTTCAAACGTATGTACATTGAGTCCTGACACCCATTCTCTAGCATAATTCAAAAGTTCCCTGGCAAAAATACCCCAAGTTGAATTATTACTCTTGTTGTGTTTTACAAATAACTGGCGGAATTTTTCCGCATCGAATCGATATAATTCTAACAATTTAGCCTTCAACGCGTCGTATGTCCATTCCTCTTCCTGCTCATCTAAAGTGATCCAGTTATTTACATTATAAGGCAACAATCCTATCAAATGCATGGCCCAATCGCCTTCTGGAACTTTCAACTGCCTACATTGACTCTCGTACGCGTTTAAATAGGTTGTGATGTCGTCCTGCTCGCCTCTAAAACGACCTATAATTTGCCCAATCTTAATTACATCACGATGCGTTTCGCCGCGTGCCTCGCCACGTGGTTCCGCGTCCGCAACATTTCGCGCCCTTTGAACTTCGGCTTCTATGCGAAATCGCTCTAACTCCCTATCTCTTTCCTCCCGTTCCCTACGTTCTTCCCTCTCCTTCTCCTCTCGTTCTCTCTCTTTCTCCTCTCGTTCTCTACGTTCTTCCCTATCCTTCTCCTCTTCAATATCTTTGCGATGTTGTTCGCCTAGCCCTTCAATGAAATCCGGATCATAATCCTCGTGTCCGGTTATTAAACCTTTTAATTTTATCACGGTTTCTGTCCCGTCTAACTGAATACCCAGATCATTGGCGATCCCCTCTTTCCCCTCTTTCCCTCTTTCTTAAACCGCGTGAGGTACGCCATAGCTCCAGATAATGCCGTCACTTACAAGAAAGACGCACTTACCCTTATGCTGTCTGCTATCTGCTGTCCTCGTTCGGGATGTCCTCTTCTTCGGCTGCCGGTCCGTCTGCGCCGCCACTCCGTCTGCGCCGCTCCGTCCGCGTCGCTCCGTCTGCGCCGTTTGATCGCTCCTTCGTCGCTACCGGTCGCGTTTTACTGACTCACGGCCTAACGACTCGATCAACTATGCGTATGATTCCGCAACTTGTATCACGTGACGCTAGGTAAAGCATACACGCTAACAATACTCGGCCCGAACACTTACTCGGAGCCTACCCAGTTATTTTTACTGACGATTTAATTATTCAGGCCTAAATCAATGCCTACAGTTCCAAAATACTGCACATAAACTGCTGCTATAATTTACTCACAAATTAACAGATGAAATCGCGTGGGTTATGATTATTGCTGCCACACTCACTATAAATGGCCTTACCACAATAATGCCCTTACCGTAACTACCATCAGATCACACAGCAAATGATAGCCCGTACCCGCGTGAATTTCAGTAACCGCTGCTACATTTGATCATTTTCAAACAATAGCACACACCGCGCGTGGAATTCGATAACTGCTGCTTCTATTTGTTCTTATATCAAACAAAAGCCCTCTCCCCGCCGGTGGATTCGATAACCGCTGCCACCATTTGATCGCTCCTTCGTCTGTGGCGTCATACGGATGTATTAAAACACAGACGAGGGTGGGTAGAATAAACAGTTGGTTTATTAATGAAAAAACACAGACCGAAGTCGTAAAACACCATAACACTGCCTTCTACTAAGTAAATAAATACAGCCCACCACAAGAAGTGAAATTACAGTGCGGCTACCACACCGCCCAAACGACAAACGTTTCCCCTCGGTGTGATGCACCGCTCTGCCGAGACAAACCTACATGTCTCATGACTGACGACAAACTAATGCCGGCTTCCCCTCCGCGTGCTAGACGCACAGCCTCCTACTCACACAGCTCGAACTACAGAAAAAAAGAATGGGGCGTTCGTCACCCGGCTTTTAAAGGCGCCATGGCGCCGCCCGCCGCCACCGTTGCCCGTCCCTGCACCTGAGACGACGCTTCGCTCGCTCGGAAAAACCGATGCGTCATTGCGCGTCACCACGCCAGATGTCCAGGCCCTTTGTTCCACATCCGGTGAAATTACCGTCTGCTCGTTTGAGCGTGCATGACGCTACACGGGAGACCGGTCGGGAGCTTACAACTTGTCTCGGCTGCGGCGGTGCCCCGCTGGTGGGAGATACTTGGTTAGGGGAAAACCCCGCTAGTCGACGGTAGGTCGGCGCCAGATCTCGCCATCCAGCGGGGAAAATATCATCGCCTCCTTCCCCGGGAAACACTCACTACACTTACGGGACTAATGACCTGAGCAGTTGACGCGTCCGGAAACACAAATCAATCAATCAATCAATCTCTTTAAAGCCCTTCATGGAAATGCACTGGACCCCTGTGTACTCAACTTCTGGAACAAACTTAGGGAGACGGTTAGTGTGGTGCACTTCATATTGGACATTGCAGTTGGACATTATTGTTAGTGATTTTCTAACAAAGGCTTATATTGCTTTTTAAAGAAATAAAAAAATATTAAAATCGTACATATCTTAGTGCCATCGCACCTGTTACTTCGTAAATAAGAGGAAAATAATCCCAAAGAGCATTCGTAAGATGTGTTAATATTTAAATATTATAAATACTAATATAAAATATGTAATATTAATATAAAACAATATTAGAGCATCATTCAGCTATACGAAATGACGTCCTTCACAGTCACAACGAAGTGAACAACTGTACACTATGGTTTACATCACCCGCTCACTCTCTCAATGGCCACGGTGCATCGAAGCTTGAGAAGAGGTAACCATTATTGAATGTTCGTCGGTCAAATGACTTCGCATGTTTGGACACATGGTCATTAAATTTATCTGCATTTTCCCACTCATGTGTCATCTGTGAAGGTTTTCAATAAACGGAAATTTAAAAAAAGCTTAATTGTGAGATATTAATATTAGAAAACTATGTTATGCCGCTGGCTTGTAATCTGTCATCGTATGTTTGCAGTTCACTTAGCCTCCCTGGTTATTGTAGACCACATCCCTGGTCTCGTGTGCATTATAACACGAGTTCTAAATTAGAATTTCAGGAGCATCCCTCGTAAGTAATTCTGTCAGCGCACGTGAATATATGAACCTATTTCCGTTTGCGCCTGATTCGAGTGGGTGGGAACGCCCTCGTGGGCTGTAACCAAAGGTGCGAGTACGCGTTTCCCTTTAAGACGCGCGTGCCTGCCGGCGGCGGTGGGGGCGGGGGTGGGGAGCGTAGACAACACTAAGCGGCGACCTCTCCCCTCGCGGGCCTGCCATAAATCCCGATCCCGTTGGTGCACCCCGGCGGCGGCAGCGGCAACGGCGGCGAAGGCGAAGGCACGATGGCGAAACCCGAGAAACGACGACGGCGCTGTGATGGCAACAACCTGAGCGTGGGCGGGGCGCGGCGCGGCGCGACGCACAGTGTGGCGGGCGCGCAAAGCGGTTGCCGAGTCGGAGAACCGTTACTGGGGACAATTTCGACGCCGAGTTTGGTAGAGAAATGCGTGGTGCGTGTTTGTGAAAGCACAACTGCCAATATTTGTGTATGCTGTGCACCTCGGACAGTGTTATTCAGTTGAATGTTAAGTACGCGCGACTTAGAAGGAATAGCAATGCTATTGCCCAAGAATTAGTAGACTAAGACTGTTTTTGTGATTTTTTAAAAATAATTTAAGTCCTTTCAGTAAGTACTTTACAGGAAGTTTATATGAACTTCATGAAGATCTTGCTATTTCGATTTGGAAATAAAAATATAGATCACATTTCAATTGACTCATAGGTTATGTACTCACTCAGAAACTCAGAGGTTATGTACTCAGATGTTAACTTCGTGTATCTCCTGATTGTGGAAACTAGTTTTTCTCTTAATAAATTATTTCTCAAAGAAAACACGAATTACTTTGAGATCGCAAATCAGTTACTATTTTAAGAACCTGTATTATTCGAAGTATGCTGCTGCTGTAGTGCCAAATGGAGTGGAAAGGCAGGCAAGGTCAGGCCAGGTGAGGCAATGAAGGATGCAGGTCGTAAGATTGGTGACGCCAGTGAAATACGGTGATGGCTAGATTCATAGGAATGGAATGAGCGCAAGAATAGAAATGGCTGTTGCTGTGTGGCTGGAATACAGCGATCACTGGTAATAACGCAACTAGTACAGACTGTGTTTGAGATAAAAGGGAGATCATGAATTCCTACCCTTGATGTAATGGAGTTTTAGAATTGTATTATTTTTTTAAGCGGCGTTAGAGGGCTCAGTGAAAACTCCTTCTCCTAGTCGCAATAATTGTTCATTAAATTATACTCATGATTTACGACATACCCGTCAAATAGTTTTGAAAAATGTGTGAAACGTAATCTAGAATAGACAAAAATAATATTCATCCAAATTAATCGAGGCCCCTCCTGACTTCTACAAGAGACCTTCATTGTCCTTCATATTAAAATGTTCTCTTTTAAATCATCGTCTAGATTAATATCTGTGTTAATTATTGCTCACAGGTGAGGTTTGAAGCTAATTCTGGAATATTTACTTTGTGAAATATTAACTATTTGAAACAGGATCTGTAGGTGAAGTTACTTTAACAAAGAACTCGTTACAAGTTTCGGTTACACATGTCACATGTTCACAGTGTCTGTAAAAAGAATTCACTCTCAGTTGAACATAATTGAGCGCAGAGTACAAGTTCCTTTTCCATAAAAGTTAAAAAAGAAGGGAAAAGGGAAGCTAGCGGGGCAGGTGGCGCGACGCTCTATAATTCGCGAGAGCCAGCGCGGAAAAAAACGCCAAAAAGGTTGCGCAGTTTCGAGGGCTATTAAGCGCGAGTGGGAAGGGAGCTGTGACGTCGGTGACCACCGATCATCGGCGATGCGCTCCGGTAGTTGCTAATGCGTTACTTAATGCACCCGGCGGCCCGCCGACTGTTTCCAAATGGGTTCAATTCGCGGGACGTTGGTTAGTTCCTCGCGACCACTGTTGCGTGAAGATTGAACGCGGAAATATTGGATTCAGATGCATTGTTTTTATTTACATTTTTAGTATTTGCTTGTTTCGAACAATAGAGGTTCCAATGCGAAGAAGTCTTTGTGAATTTTTTGCTGGAAATTTAGTACTTGTTCATGTATGTTCAGTGCAGCCCTAAATGTAATGCCCAACTTAACTATGCATTGAATGTGTTTGTTTCCTGGTTGACTGAATAAAAAAATATTAAGTTTTTATATCAACACTTTTTGTTGAAAAAAATTAATATTTGTTTTCGCTTTTTTCTTTTCCTTGTGATTTCTATTTGGGTTCAATTTAAGACATTGTAACAACATTTTCTAATCAGTAATAATCATTTATTTCAATAATTATCTAGTTGATGTTAATTTTGATTATTGTGTGAATACTTGTCTTTCAAAGGAATTTTTATTCAGATTTTCTCGAATACAATTTCTAATACACGGGTTATAGTTAAATAGTTAATTGTTAAAGAAAAATTTTAAAAAAGTTAACAAGAAGTTAAAGGTTCAAGAAAAGAGAAAAATGAGTTAATAGCTAAAGAAAAAGTTTAAGAGTTAAGAAAGAAAAAAAAGGAAAAAGTAAGAAGAAAAAAAGGAGGCATTTAATTTGGACCTGCAGTGTTCTGCTCCGTGAGGGACGAGTGTGGCGCCAGTCAAGCGAGTGTTGCTCCGGTACTGCTGCTGCTGCCGTTGGTGCGGTGAGGATGGGGGGCACAGATCTTGTCAACAATCTCTCCGTACTCGCGCGGGGCGAGGTAGGGCCTGGCCGTGTGGGCGAAGTAGCACGCCGCGCTCCCGGTGATGGTTTGAGCTATGATAGCCATTCGAGACATTAGAGCGCAGCGTCGCTTCCGGGGTACTATTCGCCCAGGGCACCCACCACCATCGGTATCATTTCGGCGCAGACGTAACCGGCGCTGAGGAGAGCTGCGCGGGAAGCACTGTATTTACTCTTCTTTTCCTCGTATCTCTCCTGCAGCTTACCGGCGCGCGCCGCCACTACCGTTGCATCCACGATGATGGAGTGTAGGCCCCGCGAGAGAACGAAATCCGGGCGCTCGCTATCCACCACTACCAAGGTTTCTTTAAGGACCATGGATTGGGTTCCTTAAGGACCATACTCTTGGATTCGTATTATATTAAGAAACTATTGGCCTTTTATTAACATTTAAGGAAATTATGTAATCATATTTCGTACATTTTCGTTAAAGAATGTAGTTTGGTGCTGCTTGCGATAGCCATACTTTTTTCCTAATTTATGTATGTTATTTAGCAGTACAAATTATCAAAAATTATTTTTGGATTATCACAGGCGCGCACGTGTGTATGATACACTTTGTTTCATTGTTTGTCTTTATTGTCTATATTTTAATTACGTAAGGACATAATACACAAGGACTCTGTGATGCCCTGTTGTTGTTACCTCTGGACTTCAAACTTTACTATCAAATAAGTTATAATTTAATCCCATTGAACAGATTCTCGTCAACTAATTATTTAGATGGTATAAACCATTACTTAGAAGAGAGTTACAATGTCGACAATCCTTGTCGGTAAGAAGTCGTTATTGGGAAGCGATGATGCAAGATGTTTACCGAACGAGTCATTATCGACGTACTACAAAGAATACATTAAATGTTCAGTAATTTCAACTACTTATTTCTATATCTATGTCTCACCTCCAGTGAATACGCGGAGAAGACTGATTGATTGAGAAGACTGATTGATTGATTTATTGATGTTTCTGGTCTCATCATTGCTATGATCATTAGTTCTGTAAGTGCTGTGAATTTTTTATACCTCGAGATTGCGGAGTCTCTTCCACGTTGGATGGTGAAAACCGTGCTATCTACGCGTCGCGTCAGCATGCCGGGGAATACTCATTCCAGGTCCCATCTGGGCACCGCCACAGCCGGGTCGATTTCTAAGCTCTCACCTCGTCTCCTTAGATATGTGGTAGTGATACACGCAAGTATAAATGTAAGGGAAGAGGATAAGACAAGGAGGAGGAAGTACAGAAAGCGTGCTTTCGGGTATTACTCCGGCATTTGCTTTGTGTTGACCGGAGAAACGATAGAAATATACAAATAAGAGCAGCCGGCTAAAATTTTCCCCTGATTCCGGCTGATTTCAATCAATCTAGGTAGATCCGAAAGTTCTCCACTGTCGGGACTCGAACCCTAGGACCTCCCAGTCAGAGTGGCCATCGAGACAGCGAAGGCGTCGAAGTGGTTGTACAGTTTGTGTGTAGTATACAGGGACCTAGAGAGCAAAGAAACAAGAAACGATATTTAATGTTTTTTCTTAATAATAAAACTTATCCAATTTTATTTATGACAATCCTTTATTGTTCATATTTACATACAGAACACGTTTCGCTACTTGTTTTAGTTACATCATCAGGCTCCTTAATAAAGGGAACTATTGTCCCATTTTTAACCGTCAACACTCGAGGACATATAGTGAGCTCAACGGCAACCTCTCCAATGGGCTCAAGAATATTCACCCAAGAATATAACAAAAATATAAAGAGTTTATATTCTTGAAGTCTATATTCTTGAGTCCACTGGAGAGGTTGCCGTTGAGCTCAATATACGTCCTCGAGTGTTTGACGGTTAAAAATGGGACAATAGTTCCCTTTATTGAGGAGCCTGATGATGTAACTAAAACAAGTTACGAAACATTGTGTTCTGTGTGTAAATATGAACAATAAAGGATTGTCATAAATAAAATTGGATTAGTTTTATTATTAAGAAAAAATATACACTGACAATCAGGAACAATTTTACAATTTTTCAATTGGTCTACAAGCTTTACTGATATTTAACGTTAATGACAGAGTCGAGAGCCAATCCCCGAACGAAAAGTGAATGCAGGAGAACTATTGCACGCTTTCGTGGCGCTTGGAGGCGCCGCGAGAATGATTGGACGCCTCGCGGCGTAGCGGCGCCCCCTCCCTCCTTGGGAGCTAAGTGCAGGCGCTGGCCTGTTAACGCTCGTTGCGTGCACGGTCTCGCACGTGCCCTTGTTTACCTGGCGTCGGATCAGCCTTTGCGAGCTTAATGCGTTCATTTCCCAATTTCCATAATACAAACGCTATTTGCATTTATACGTCGTCCTCGGCTTTCCTAGACGGCTTCATGCTAAAATTCTGTACCGGACGCTTCTGCATGGATAAGTTACTTCGGTGGAGTCGAAAACCTGCCACGTCGTATAACAAGCAGTAATATTTTGATGGGACGGCAGTAAAGTTTTCTTCTATGTATAATTATCATTTAACAATGTGCACAAAGTTGCTTCTTTTATTATTTTGGTGATTAAAAATTAAAATTTAAAGAATAAAACCTCGCTTTTTTATTAATCCAACATTCAATAATGATGTAGAAATATATAAAATAATAACTTCGTATTTAAACCATATCCGTAAAGCTAATACTTTTTAGAATTTTAAAGAACAGAAATGCGCCCGGGTATGATGGAATATACAACACGTGTGTGAAGTGATTCGACAAACAATTGCGGCGTCAGCTCTAATTTTCAGACATGTTCGATACATTCGGAACACTTACGGAAAAGAAACAGGATCGTACTTTCTTTATGGAAACTCAGAAAGATGTACTGGTTTACAGTTAAAAAATGTAGGCGAACATCGGGACAAACGTCAACTTAAGCAAAACTGACAGTTGAACATATAGATTTCGACCTGATCTACCGAGTCTCGTGGTATATTAAATTAAAACCTGGCTAAATATTGCTCGATTTAGGTAAACGAGCGTGTTTGGTCTCTAGTGATACAACGGGACACGTGTAATATAATAAACAGTATATTAGTCTTGCTTTTCTCCCTTACCCTGCACGTTTGCCCGTGTAAATAAACTTGTAATTTGTAACGAACTGTAATGACTTTTTAAAATAAATATTACTATTTGTACTCTTGCAAAATTTTGCACATTTTAAATAGTAATTGTTTGAAAGTGGAAAATAGCTTTGTACTTCAACTTCGAACGTTTCTGACAACCCGTACTTCAGAATAGGTGTACCCCCCAAAAAAGAAATACAAGGTCCAATAATGTATCATTTTCTGGATTGTGTTATACGAAGCCTAACAGGACCCTGGGCAGGCATGACCAACAGTTTATGCTCCCTTACCAGGTTAGAAAGAAACCTTGTTCACAGGACGGACAAAATGATTTGTTTAAGTAAACAAAATTGTATAATGTAATTTGTAAATAAATAATTTAGTACACCAACTTTAAAAAATATTGTGGGTCTCATAAATTCATTACGCAGGTCGTATATTTTCTACGCCTGACCTAGAACGCCCTATTTATGCCTGAAGCCAAAGTAGTATATATTGTGATTGAAGCTTAATGTAGGTTGCGGGTTGCAGGTGCACATTTGTTCCTTGCTCCTTATATTCTAAATGCATCCTTTTAATTCTCTTTGATGCACTACTGGGAAAACTGTGTAATTCCCCCACCTATCAATAGCACTCTTACTAGGTTTTGGTCAATAGTATCTCACAAATCGTACAAAATCTTTATTGGTACATTGTGTTGTGTCATTTGTGACAAACGAGATGTCAGATTATTACTATAATCTTCCTGGTGGTTCTAAGAAACACGTACCCATTTGGTTTCATGCAGTCAATTGGATTTAGAATTATTTGATTTTTTTTCATTGCTTCGCCTGTTTGATTTGGTTATTGACGTTTGTCCGGTTATTTCAAGTTTCAATTATCGCTCTTAAGCTTGCTACCACAATTGTCTAATCGTATTCGAGAAATTAAATACAACTGGAAAATATTATCTTTAAGAAACCATTTAGTATTATAATTAAGACTCACTGGCCGCCTTTTTATTAGCACAAATGTCATACTATCAAATTTTCAGTATGGGTTCAGATCAAAGTATTAAACAAATTCAAAAAAAGTATTCAACATCATTACATTGTAGTAAGTATTTAAATCGAACAAAACGGTAATTGTTGACGAATTGTGTCGAAAGATGGTAGAATTCATTAAGATTGTAGGGTTATCAAACGAGACTATTAGGCCAAGTTTGATAACCAATCAAGAATTTTAATACAATACTTACAAGCAATTATAAAACTTGATAACCAATCATGTATTATAATGAGATGTGACGATACGAATATTGCACTTCGTTTTATGAACATGATAAAGATTCCAATGAACTATATTCGTTTAAATTTGCCTATTCATCCTGTGAAGGTGACAGACAACGATCATAATAATGGTTAAGAAGCCACACAAATGATCCAATAATGCTTAATGCGAAAGTGATTATACCCTGGATTATTTAAACGCTTATTTTCTGATATCTCTTATTGCGAAACTGATTTCCGTGTCGTAAAGATCGGATTTAGTTCATCGAATTGGGTAAATAAATCTACAACCTAAAAATTATTGTTTAAATTGTTGGATAATTAATTAATTCCATGTCGACCATTATAATAGAATATTACTGTTTTGCGTGTATTTATATGATGTTTTCTTCTAAATGTCAACGCTTTCTTAACGAGCAAATATGACGTACACTATTCAGTAGTCATCTCTTTGAAATACCTAGTATGTTCATTACATCAAATTTTATTGGAATTGCTGTAATCAACAAATTCAGTATTTCGGTTCAATAAATTTGCAAAGCGAGGGCATTATCATACGAGTACGAGTAATTGAAACTAATGGATATGTTGGAATGGACGCATTTTCATTTAGCTTCATAATCCATTGGAAAAATGTTAAATTTCATGAACGACCATGTGAATCGCATCAGTCTTCGACTTATTTTTCTGTTTATCAGAGAATTGTGTATATGCATTTTAGTGCAGATAAATATGTCACTCATATTTAGGTTAAAATTATGTAACGTTGGATTGGAACTATGATTTACTACGACCACGAGAAGTTTTTATTTGGAAAGTGTCCATCGATACTATTGGGCCTTAAGAAAATGTACTTTGATACTGACAAGAGTTTTATTTTTAACCCTTGAAGGAATTTGATAGAATGCTTTATGAACGTGATTTAGTACGAACACATGTGATGATATGACTGGAATGAGGAACAAATAAAGTTGAATAGTTTGGAACTCCGTTACTAAAAGCAAGATAAATCAAAGATCATCGCTTTCGGGTGGACGGACAGGGACAATTAACATTCACTTTGACCAAAAGTTACAAGTTTTCACGTTATCCAAATATTATATATATTTAGAAATATTGTATCCTAGAATAAGAAAAATTGTAAGTAAGATCGTCAATAACAAAATATTCACGAGTATTTTCTCTTAGTGCAAGTGCAAAGAAGAAAGTACGAAGATGCATTTTTGCAGATGTTACTAGTACATAATCATAATATTTATTATACTGAGGACGTATTACTATAAAAGAGAATATGAATTGTCAGAATACATTTTTATGTACCTCATGACAATAATTCAGGTCTGCTTTATAAAATTTGAGTCATTAAATGAGTCATTTTCATTCTGTAGGTTGAGATTACTCTCCAAGAACAGGCTTTCTCAATTCTAGCGCCCCAGGAAGTATCACGTGACACGACCTCTTGCGGTCTGCGCGAAAACCGACCCCGATACTTGCGAGAAACGTCGTTTTTGCCGCTAATGGAATTCGGCGCTTATCCCGAGGCGACGCTGCGCCCAGCTAAAGAACGTGCCACTTGGCAACGCTATGCGGGCGCGGAGCGAGCGAGCGAGTGAACAAGCGGACCGGCGAACGGCCTTAGAGGCGAAGTGGCGCGAGCGGGGAGAGGTCGCCCGCGGACGACTAATGGGCAAATGGGCGGTGCTAACGTCCCAGCGGCCCTCCCTGGTAATTGGCCCGCTTGAGGCGGCACCGACGCCGACGCTGATGCCGACGCCGGCGTCTTCTACTAGAGGAGGATGGAGAAGACACAGAAGGGGTGATGGCGACCCGCAATACGACGCGGTGGGCACTCTCTGAGCAGACGCTCCGGATATCCGAGATCATGTGCGAGTCGCACTTCTCGTCTTTTATTTTTCTCTGTTTCTACCCATCTCCGTTGCTCGTTCCATCTCCGTCTCTATTCTCTCCACTCTCCCCCTCCATCTCCCTTTTCTATCTCCTCTCTGAATCACCCTTTTCCCTCTCTCCTCCTTTGACTCTCTCTCTCTCTCTCTCTCTCTCTCTCTCTCTCTCTCTCTCTGCTTGCACAAAAACACACATGAACACGTACATACTCTTTCTGTCAAGAAATGATGATTGGTTATGCATATGTACATCTTAAATATCACATGTTTATGTTTGTAGTTCTTAACTTTGCATTGAGGATGGTTGAAATTTATTTATTATAGTAATTTATTTATTATAGTAATTCTAAATTTTGTACATTTTGTAATTCTGAACATTGTCATATTGGACATATGCGAAAATTCAAATAAGGTTTTTTAAAAAAACTTTTTATTATTTATTATGTTTTCTATTGCAATATTAAAAACTTTCAAAATTGTTAAAAGAGAAACGTAGGATATCTTCACGGATTTCACAGAAAAATAACTGTTCTGTGGTAGCTGTGTTTCAAGTGCATGCTTCATAGGAAGGCTGTTTGTTTTGAGTCATCTGCAAAGTATACGCTATTTTTTTTATTTTCTCGCCCAACCACGTAAATACGGTATAAAGAAAGAAGTATTTTAATGGGGGCAAAAATCTGAGTTTTTTCATCATAAAAACTAATTGCGGGAATCTGATTCCGAAAAAGTTAATAAATAATGTTTTATAGCGTCTAGAAACTTAAAGGGTTGAAAATGTTTGAAAAATGTAACAAAGATCTATGGTACCCAGGCTATAGTATGGGGAGAAATTAGAGTTGTTTGTATTTTCGAAGCCCCCAAAAAATCTACCTTTTACTCGTACTAGAATTCAAAAGTGTTGAAACTGTAGAATTCAATACTAATTAATCCATTTAGAAAACAAAAAAAGAAGAATGCATCATCATTTATTTATTTATTTAAAAAAATTCATTAAAGGTTTGATGGAGTAAATTTAATTTGTTGAACAATATTAACTTTTTATACTTGATATTTTCTTTACGATTTGTTGTGCTTTCACATTTTCCAAATGTATGCTCTCTCCTAGAAAGAAATGTTTTCGTTTCCGCATCGGGCAGACGGTACTTTTTGTAAATGTAGATTCCTTCCGTTTTTGGAGAGTGAGTGATAGCACAAGTCTTCCCTCGGACTCCTTTCTCATCCTTGATTTCGGTCAGTTCTTTTGTGCATTTTGCTTGTATTCTGGTGTGGGCGGGGTGAATGCTGACATCTCAAGAAACCTCACAAAGGGAAAAGAAATCTGTTCTCTGCATTCCCCGAGCGGATTCCACCCGCAGCTTCACCGGACACAAAGCGCTCGCGATGGTACCATTCGGAGTAACATGCTTTCAATGTATAACATCAAGATATTATACTGTCTTGTTCTTTCATTAGATTTATGACCATTGCGTTTGATGAGTTTGGCATTTTTTCACTGAATTATACTCACGAATTTGCATTTCAGCTTTAAATTGAACTGGTTATTAAACATATTTTTAGAAATTGAATTGGTTGTTTTCACCCCGCTTAATGACCTACACGAATTCTTTTATTTCATGAAATATTGTAGTAACAACTTTCAGTAACATTGTTTTTCATGATGTAATCGACTCGATGTTGCAATATGTCATCTTGTAATATTTATATATCAGCATATTTCGTCTTAAGCGTATCCACAATATCTTTTGAGGTATTTACGTATTATAATTGATGTAGCTCTAATATTTACGTATCATAACTATGAATATTTCATCAGTCGATGTAATTATAGTTATTACACCTGTGTTATTTTGATGGACAAGGAAATACGGTACCGTAATGTGAAGTTACTTTATTACGGATTTTGAGTTTTTCTACTCTGTCCTGTCAGCTTTTATTTTAAGATCAATAGACTTGTAAAATGTGTCATTGCCTTTTCTTTACAGTGATGTACCCGAATATTTAATAATTTTAGAGATATTTAATATAAAAGTTGTCTCACAATTTGTGTATCCTTGTGGAGTTACTTTGGACACACACGTATCCCGGCGTGAATACACAGGAAAAAATAGTGTGTCAATTTTATGTGTATAACATTTAGTTACAAACAGCGTATAATGTTGTTTCGCCATGTCGCAATCCTTTTTTCTTAAACTAAATACTCAAAATCGTCGAGTCGTATTTGTAAGCGTATCTATTTTCCATTTCGGCAGGGACACGTCGTTTGTTTTCAATATTTGGGCAGCTTCACATAGATTCCACAATCCAGCGGTGAAGGAGTCACCACCACCTCCTGGGATAAAACATTCACTGCACTAACGGGACTAATTAGCATTGCAGTCAACGTGTCCGGAAACATCGAACAAAAATCAATCAATCCAATGCAATATCTGTAGCTTCATTACCCTCACCATGAATATAATAGGTTTCAGGTCGGTCACTTTAGGGATGCCGCCTCAAGGAAAAGCGAACCCTCAAACTAGACACTCCAAAATCATCCATTCTGCACCCGGAATGTTGGTGTCGTTGTGACATGTGAGAGTCT
Source organism: Acheta domesticus (assembly GCA_031308135.1). Taxonomy (NCBI): domain Eukaryota; kingdom Metazoa; phylum Arthropoda; class Insecta; order Orthoptera; family Gryllidae; genus Acheta; species Acheta domesticus. The sequence continues at coordinate 128,341,112 of JAHLJT010009436.1, read as the reverse complement.
CTATGAGGTTGGAGAAGCATGAGTCTTTGGACCGTTCGAAAGCACATCAAACGATTAAGTTAATGCTATTGTCGGAATCGCGAAAGGAAAGCGGACTTACCGTACACAGTTGCTGGACAACAGCGTCAGGTCAGCATTTCAGAAAAGCAGAAGCGTTGTTTGTTGGCTTTCCCGGCCTCAAGTATGAGACCCGGAATTCGAAATACGAAAGAATCATCTGTCACAAAGTAACTCCTGGAACCACAAAATAACCCTACACCACTCTTTGTACTGACAACATTTAAGAGAAAATAAATCTTAGAAAAAAATTCTCATACAGAACTACATGGTTGCTGTTTCAACATAGGCAGACCATTTTGCGATGAGGTAGCGGTTAGCGTAACGAACTGCTGTACCCGAGTTCGCGGGTTCAAAGCCGATCGAAGCCGTGGATTTTTAAGGGCGAAAAATTCCTTCGTACGCCTTCCTTCGGAGGGGAAGTAAAGCCGGCTGTGCCATGTTAGTAGATTTACTTGCATGTAAAAGATCCTAAATGAAGCCTCTGTGCTAAATTCTAATCGCCTGTTTCGTCGCCCGAGATAATGCCTTCTTTCTCCGCTAGTTGATGAAAGGAGTGTAGCGAAATTTACGTGGTCAGACGGAAGAGCAGGTCTCATGACCTGAGTCTCGCCACGTAAATAAAGCAATTCAATTCATTTCAATTTAAACACAACATTGTTCCGTATGCCAATTGTTTCTCCAGCACATAATTCCTTCTTAAGGATTTAGGTACTTGGAAAATATAACGAACTCTTTTTCAAAGGCCATATATCGACTCCAAGACACTGAAAAGAGGCGCTGTTATAATTTACATAATTTCTTTTCTTTTGATTAATAGCGACTGCTGAGTTTGCGATCAGATTTGCGTAAAACTTCGCGCTTATTACGTTCTGTTAATATTCTATATTAGAAAGTGAAGCAAAAGTTTCTCTTCTGCCTTTTGTTAACTGATATTATCGCATCTTCTACATTCAAGAAAGTATTAAAAATGTAAAAAGAAAGTTAGGAGATATTCCTCGGAGGGCTCGGACGCTAAATAAACTCTCGAGCGTCTTCTCAGGCAAATGGAGGGAGAGCCCTCATCGGGCAGAGCCTCCAGTGCTAACGGTGCCGGCAGCTAATGGAGGAGCTGCTCCGACAGCGGCGCGGCGACCTCTCGCAGCTCTTGCGAGTAAATTGCGTTCCGCGGCCGCCGGAAATCCAATCGCTGCCCTGTCCCCACCCATCATCTGCGTCCTCTTTCACGCGTCGATGTTTTTGCGGGAGCGCTGGGCGGGCGGCCGTGTGCGTGCTCTCCGCGTGTCTTGTCGCCATCGCCCGCTGCGCGCGCGTTACGCACGCGCCGGTTAAGGCGTAATCACGTTACGCTCGGATTTCATTTTACGGCCGTGAGCAGGGAACAGGGGCGGTATTTTCGGAACGCGTCCATATGCACGTGATTACGTCTAATCTAGTTTATCACCAAATTTACGCGTGTAATCGTCTGAAACTCGCGAGCGGCGGAGCTTGTTTGTGGCGGGCTGCGGTTCGTCCGCGTCACCGCGCCCGCTGTCCCCGGCCTCCTCCGCCGTCCTCGCTGCGGCGTGTGCGCCAGCCACGCGCTTCACTTCTCGTGATGCACCCACCTCAAAATTCCATAAACCAGCAACAACCTATTGCCGGCCTCACCATGTTATTTATTTTCGGTCTGTTCTCTGTGGACCCATTGTTTTTATCGTGTCCCACATCACTCTTGCAAGTATTTCCAATCCGAATCTGTTTTCATCGTCGTGGTTGGATGCTGCGATTATGTATGATATACACGTGCGATGTATTTCTTGTAGGCTGTCGAATGGTTTGCACTACGACGCGATGCTACTGCCCCCGCCCCTTGTGCTTTCTGTGCCAATACTCTCAACACTCTCACATGCCTATTACAGGGAACGTTCATGCTAGAGATGATCATTGGGCGAATTCTGGGGGGTATACAGCCTCTCAACTTCTCAGACGTTGGTTGAGAATGTTGTTTTGTAATAGTTAACTATGAAAGAACCAGATCCTTATCCTTCGTACAGCGCTGCCAGAAAGTGCAGAAACCTGGGACTTAGAATTCGGCTGTTGTTCATTTTTCGTGTCGGCGACGGTACACTTTTTTAACCCATCTTTCCATAAATATTTTTTCTCACTACATATTACATTCTTCTAATAATTTCATATGTGCCTACATTCATATATATCCCATATTACATTCTTCTAATAATTTCATAAATTTTGAAATAGTGTAGTCAACGCAGCCTTCTTGTACCTTGATAAAAATAATCACCACTAAACTTGTGAGTATCCTCGCCACCTTTCCTGTCAAAGCGGTAGCGGTCGCTCTTCTAATTATTCAGTTTGCCTATTCGTGCTCCGCATATGCTCTCTCTCGTTTGTCATTTTATACCGTTTTCGCCATCCTTTCACATAATCCGCTTACTCCTCTTTGCCATCTCGTTTCATTTTGAATTTCCAACACACTGCTAGCGACGTGCTCCGGCTATCCCCGCTCCTCTCCCCTTTCCGCTGCCCAGCTTCGTGTGTCGCGTCTCTGGGGACGCGGCCGCCAACGCCACGCGTCACATTGACGCTGCAGGTAAATGGAGAACGTTGAGCGAGCCAATGGTGCGCGTGCCAGTGATGCGCCCTGACACGCAGCCATGTCCGAATGCTCACTCACGCACTAGGGATCATATGTTACATTACTGTTGTTCCGGAATAATGCATGGTTTTTATTCGGGTTAGCAGAGGACCACCGTATGCATTTTTTTATTCATGCAGCTGTAACATTGCTTCATTGGATTATTATTTATTTGTGGCGGGATATGGTTTGTGTCTGCACGTGGAGATGCATTGTGCTTAGTGATGTTGTTGGTGATGCTGATGCAGATGGAATTGTGCTTTAATTCCTCTTGTATAACATTAATGAAAATGAAGTACTCGTCGTTATTTCATGGAACCACGTGAAACTACTTTACAATCATCTGAATTATTAAAACGTAGAATTCATTGATCTGTTCGCAAATTTGCAAAATTATTTTGCTTTATTTAATTATAAACAAGTTTTCTCATACAAGTAATTTGAATTTAATATTATGCTGTTTGTCAGTAATTTTAGGAAAATCTTTTCAAAATATCCAAGAATTTTGTTTTCCTTCCTGCAATTTTATTAGTACTTTTATTTTCTTATCCTTCCTTTCAAGTCCTAAAATCATTACATTTTAAAGTTACAAAAATTAATCGTGGTATACTTCACAAGTATTTAACATTTCCACCGTATCATTTCGTGATATTCCACTTATTTTATCTGGTTTCTCAGCATCGTCATGCTTCTACAACCATAATCGAACGAACATAGAGTTGTAGTGAGATATTCTCACATATCCAAATAGAGCATCAATTAGACTATGAATCATTGATTCATTCCCAGAGACGAAACTTAATAATTAAGTCGATCGCAAAAGCACTAACTAAAGTTTTAACGATCTCAACTTTCCAGGTCTACTCATACTCGGGTATTTCATTGGTATCAATCGATATATGTATTGTCTTTTGGAGACTGGAGACTACAGCGGCACAGCCGTAGAAAGGAAAATAGAATTTCAATTAAAACGCGATTTATAACATGGTGTATATTTGCCATCAGTGAAAGCTTATCTCACAACAGCAAAGCATGTCCCCAGGTCATGAGCCTTCCTCTATTAATCATGAATTTCAATGAACCAATGAACAGCAACAGTTTCGTTTCGATAGATTCTGATTATTACGCTCCGCACATTGTTTTCTTCATTGCTTACTTCTGACCCATTTTATTTTTCAATTATTGTATTGTCTTTTATCTTGGTTGCGATTGTTTGGCAACCTCCTGTCCTCCTTTCCAGCACACCACAGTATTTGACTTATTGCTGCGATCCGAGGACGAGATATATTCTCATGCTTCGCGACGCCTTGCTCCCGACATCAGCGTTTCCTAAACGTAGACCTTTTATTCCACGGCTGCGCCACCGCCTCACGCAGTTTCGTGAATCGCGATGGCATCCACGAGGGCTTTGTGTTCCGTTCGAGCGGCAGCTTCCATGAATCTTCCGCGTTCGGTGGAGATGAAGGCATTGTTTTCGATCGCGCTCTGGCTGATGGGCGGAGTATGCAAATAAGGCGGAAGCTGGCGGTGGCAGTGGCGGAGGCAGTGGCAGTGGCGGAAGCGATGGCGGAGGTGGAGTTGCAGGCGGAGGTACAGGCGGAGGGGTTTACAGTGACGGTGGGAGCGACGGTGGTGGGTGGCGGTGGTGGCGGGGTGACGGCGGGGGCGGGGGCGGCGGCGGCGGCGTCTGAGCGGCGTGCTGCCGAAGGTTAATTTCGCGGCGGAACATTCGCGACGCGACGCGGCGCCCGCGCGACCTAATGACGCGCGTGGAGCGGCAGAAGGGGGAGGGGTCTTCGTCGCCGGCGCCGGGAGGTGAGAGGTGGCGCCGCGAAGGTGTGCGGTGGTAGGGGAGAGGGGCAGAAGGGCGACGAGGGCGCCAGGTCGCAGCCGCTCTGTCGCTATTTATCACGTCATTGAGCCCCTGTCGTCCCGCCGCCCCCGCCGAGACTGTTCCCGCGTCGTGTTCGCTGTGCGACAAGATCAATGGTGGGCTTTATCAGACGGCGCTGCGACGTCGGGGCGCTATTATGCGCCGCGGGCGCGGCTCCGCCGTTTGGAGGCGCCTCCTTCACTCGGAGTCGTCTCGCGCGCCTACCCCCCCTCCCGCTGCCTGCTCGGTCGATCTTCGGGGACTACTTCGGTTCTTGGTTCGATTTCAGACTTCGTTTTGTTTTCGTACATGCTTTCCGTTTGTTTTATTCAATATTTCACTCCTACATGCTTTTATCGTAAAGGAGCGTGTGGACGTGAGATCTAGGAAGATTACGTCACGTGTTTGGTTTCTAGGAATAGCTGGTATTAATCAAGTTATATGGACGTACTTAAATCAATTCCGCAATATTAAAATCTTCCTAAATTACGCGCTTCAGACATTCGGATACTACTAATTTTAATGAATAACCTTTCCATTATAAACTATTTTTTTTCATTTTACATGATCTTTTTGTAAAGTTATTCATTATACTCGTAGTAGAATGCGGTGGTGTAAATAATGTGTTTAACCTGTGAAATTAGAAAATACTACAAAGAAAAGGACATCAGTAATAAATTCTGATATTGAAACCTTCAACATTGAATTTTGGAGTTCCTAAAAAAGTTAGGTAATCTATTTAACCTGAATATTTTTTGTACTTTCTTAGGAGCGTTTTTTTCACAGCCCCTCATTTCCGTTCCAGTTGGTTTCAAAGAAATTATTTTATTCGTTCATCATTTTGAGAATAACGTAATTAAGTCACGTAAAGTTTTGTGAAACGCATATGAGAAAACTAGACTTCAAGAAACATTTCTTTAGTGGCAGACATTTTCACGAAACCTTTCTGTTCTTTTCTGTATGCTGACCAACCTTTCATTACACGGTGTTTTCCCTTATCTTCCTCTCTCATTACAGAATTCAGGATCCAACCAATTAGTGAAAAATGGAAAAGTTTTCATAAGTTTCATTAAAATGTTAGATACTTAACGAGCTCTTAAATATGGGCTCTTAATATACACCATCTTTATTTTCTTCTATTTCAAATCTTGAATGTCAAACTACCAATAAAAGTATATTGAAAACTTGATAAGTTATCGTATTACGCTCACTGAATACAAAAGGAAACTTAAAATTATGATGCGTTAGTATGACAGTACATTTTAGTAGTTCTCATTTCCTTTGTTCTAGGAATAAAAATTTTGAAAGGAATATTTTTATTGCCAGTAAATTGTGTTTTACTTGTCTTCTTTCACAATCTTGCGAAATGTGAGAAAATTCGCCATTTCTTTGTCACTTGCTTAAATGTCAAATGCACGGCCATGTATATTATACAGCAACACTGTCACATAATGTTTTTCTGTCGCTTACGATTGTAAAAATAACTCATTAATTTATGTTAGTTTAATTTTTACAGGCTTTTGAAACAAATACTAGTTTATAATTTTTCTTCCGTGTAATATATGTTCCAGTACTTCCCGCATTTTACGAGATAGTACCACGTTAAAGATCAGAAATCCGAATAAATTGCGTTGTACAATATTCTCTATCTCCGTTCCCATTTGACCTAAATTTTCGTTTACGTTGGCGCCCAATCACGAAGCCGATCGTGCGGCTGTGCTGGCGCCAGCAGTTCATGCAGCCAATGGGAGCTGTAAACACGGGTTGACGCGGTGGCGGGTGCGCCGCGCGGCGCCGTTTGCAAGGAAATCTTTGGTGGCGGCGTCCCCGAAGAGCCGTTCGGCGGCGGGAGGCGCCCCCCTGCACTTCACCCACGGCCATCTCGGCGCTCGCCCTCCCTCATCGATTCGCTCTTTCGGTCCCTGTCGCGCTGGGCCCCGCGCTGTGCTGCCCTTCAGAGGACCGTGTTTACACTTCCTGGATCTGTTTGTTGCTTATTGGAGTATCACATAATTTTGATAATTGTGCTTAAAACTTCTATGCATGAATTCCGACTTATTGTCTCTTTCAACTACCTGTGGATACTAATCTTGCTTCTTCTGCACACCCGCGTACCTCTTGGAAGGAGTTACGCGATGAGATAAAATACTTATTTTAATAATATTTGTTTGGTTAATACTTTCTGTCATTCAGCACAATATATACTTGCATTTTTTGGCTTTATTTCTTCTCGTTCGATATTTTTGTTTCTTGTAGAGATTAATTATACATTTTATTTTCTTACATTTTGGATTTGGCCATCCATAGTGAAAAAAATATTATGTTTTCTACTCGTGAGCATGGACTAAGGCTGAAAGATTGGTTGGACAATCAAGGTTTAATCTGAAGTGTAGTAATGTAAATTATGGTTGCGCGCGGAAAGGTCTAAATAGAAGTTACTGCGCTCAATGTGTATCTTTGTGAAACCTTCAGTTAATAAGGGGGCCGTTAAGCTCAACCACTCAGATTGAAGTTTGTTAAAAATGGTGAAGAATGAAGATTTTGGTAATAGTTTTGAAAAAGATACTCCCTAATACTTTCGTCACGACCCTTGCTTATTGATAATCCTTTGCTTCTTTCTCTCATGTTGTCGGCTTATCACAAGAATATCCTCATGCTTGTATCGCCTTATCCTCAAATATATTTTCTTCTAAATCATAAGCCACAGCAAATCTAATAGGAGTAGAAAAATTGCCATCAGAGCATCCGTATGCACGATTTCATAATGGGTTAACTCTTAATTACCATTTCTCACTAGTATCATACCTTCTCTATTCATTATCTTTGTTCCATCCTTAGTTTTTTTCAACTCATTTCTTCTTACACTTCCCTTCCTGATCCTCTTCTTTCTCTTGCCTCTTTCTTCGTCTTCTTACATCATGTAGCACGTTTGCTACAAAATCATCCTATCCTCATGTCCGATGCTCTCGCCCGCTCTGGCGTTGGTACTGCGGCTCGCCCGTCAGTTGGCCCGCGCCGTTGCCCATCGCCTGCCTGCCGCCGTCCTCGTCCCCAGCGACGACGGCGGCGGCGGTGGCATCGAAACCGCTGAATCCGCTGATCGGTGAGCGCCTCGCCTCGCCGCGCCGCGCCGCGCCGGCAGCTGCCTGTTAGGCCGCGCTCGGTCCCCCACTGCCGCCGCGGTCGCCTCGCTCCACCTTCAGGCCGCTTTCCTTCGTCCTGCCCCGTCGCCGGTCGATTCCGGTCCATCTCGCTCCGTCTCCTCGCCGCGATACGGTCGTCCCTTTCCCAAACCTGCATTGCCACACCCTGCTACTCGGCCCTTGCTACTAGTTATAATCACCGCAGTTATTGTCATGAAGCCATTTTCACGAATCCCCATCTCTTTTCGAAGGCCTGTTACAAGTTTGGATGATGGGCCATTTCAGACACGCTACAAGTGACTCCCAGAACCTAAAGAGAATGTTTGTCAATGGATGGGAGGTTAATTTACAGTCATTATTAAAGATACAATTGTATCTACTTTAACGGCTTAGTTAAGCGTGGTTTGATTGTTTACGATCGAAAAGAATGTAGAGGATGTTTCTCAGATAGTTATCTAAGCAATTCACCATGTCGTCTCGTCTGTACACATTTACTCGGAAACCGCCTCCGGATTGTTTTTTGTGCAGTTGTTTTCTCTCGCCATCCCTTCCCAGCTCCTTCGCCGTTACTCTCCCGCCCTGCCATCGACTGTGGGTTGCCCTATCGACGTTCTATCATACCTCCGGTGGATATACGATGTACTCTTGCCGTTCCCTCTGCGCCGTGGCATCAGCGTTCGCTGTCTACGCTCTGTCACCTCGTCCTCCACATCTGTCTCCTCGTCCTCCATCCTCGTCCTGCCGTATCTGCCGCCTCCTCAGCTTCGCTTCGACGCCCCAGCACGGTGCAGCACGGCACGGCACGGCACGGCACGGCACGGCACGGCACGGCAGGGCGAAGCGACCACCGGAGGGAGGCGAGCGGTCTATCTCGCTGGAACGCCCGCCGCGCCGGACGGCAGTCCGCTTGACGAAGCCCCGCCCGGGCCGTCGTTGCCGCGCGCGCTGAAGTAGCACTGGCGGACGGGAATCGGCTTTCTCTGAGCGCCGGGGCGGGGCGGGAAGGGGCGGGGCGAGACGAGGCGGGACGGTCGTCCGGGCGGCTAGACTGGGGTAATGCGGCTCCCGATGGACGACCAATGCGGGGCGGGGCAGGATGGAGCCGCGCGGGACGGGGCCGGGGGGATAGTCGCCCGGGCGGCTACACTGGAGTAATGCGGCTCCCAGTGGACGACCGATGCGATGCGGCGGCGATGGAGATCGAAATGAGGAAGGAACCCTTTCGGCCTTTTTTTCACTTATTGAAGTTTGTTTTCAATCAATTGTATTTCTGTGCGCTGTTCCCAGTTTCTGTACTCACATTTGACTCTGTCTACCGAAATGGCTTCCTCGGTATTACTAAACAGGTGTTAAAGATCCCTAATATTTCTTATACTCTAGATTAAATTTGACATGTTATTAATTATAGTTTCTTTTTTGTCAATATCTAAAATGCAGATTTTTAACATCATTTGCATGTAACTCATCAGAGATTGTACGTAGAACTGTACGTAAATAATAATAATAATAATAATAATAATAATAATAATAATAATAATAATAATAATCTCGGCTAAACTTCCAGGTAATTGAAAAGATTGGGAAGTGCGATAATTTGCTTTATTTGGAACAGCCCACATTTTGCGCAAACTATTGTAGAGGCACCGACAGTCCCTAGATCTGCTCTTCGAGTAACTGATTGCAATCTGAAGTAGATTTTATATTCAGCCGACTCATAACATCTTTAGTTGTGATGTAGTGCAATAATAATAATAATAATAATAATAATAATAATAATAATAATAAGATGATTAATAATATAAATTGATCATATTGTCTCAGCTTGTCCAATTCTAGCAAAGACGGAATACCTGAAAAGACATGACAGGGTGTGTAGCTACCTCCACTGGCAGATCTGTACCGCCCTCGAAGTTCTAAACACATGCCCCAAGTGGTACGAACACTCACCAAAACCGGTGACGTCTGTTGGAATGTGTACGATATTGTACGACCAACAAATTCAAACTGATCGCACGATAGCGGCAAACAAACCGGATATAGTTATCCGGGATTTGTCGAAAAAATCGTGTTTACTTATCGATGTTGCTGTACCTTGCGATCAAAACGTCGTTACCAAGGAGGCAGAGAAACGTCTTAAATACAAGAGTTTGGAAATCGAGATCAGCCGAATGTGGGGCGTAAAAGCACAGGTCGTCCCGATAGTTATCGGAGCTCTGGGATTTGTTCCGCAAAATTTGAGTAAGAACTTGTCTAAACTCCCAGGTAATTCAAAAGACTGGGAAGTGCAAGAAATAGCTTTATTTGGAACAGCCCACATTTTGCGTAAAGTATTGTAGAGGCACTGATAGTCACCGGATCTGCTCCTTAGGTAGCTGGTTGCAACCTGGAGTAGATTTTATATTCAGCCGACTCATAACATCTTTAGTCGTGATGTAATGGAATAATAATAATAATAATAATAATAATAATAATAATAATAATAATAATATGAAGAAGAATAAGAATAAGAAGAAGAACATAGCATTATGTACGACATATGAAGTAACCATTTGAGCTAAATTAATGGGCGACAATTTCATTGACAGAGATTCTTTTAAACGACATTACATCTGTTGTTTGCAGGCACTTTGATTAAAATTATTCTGTGTCGGTCTATTGCCTCTGTTCTTTGGGAACTAGCATGCACGATTAATTTATAATTTCATCTCGACATAATTATCTTTACTAATAAATAATAATAGAAACGAGTTGAATCCCTAGACAGAAATATTGTTCATTCCATATTTTGCCCCCAGATATTTATCATGCCAAATTTATCGTTTATTCAACAAATTCTATTAATCAGGCAAGGAGGAAGGGCCATCATTCAATTACAAGGATCGCATTTCCCTCTATTGTATTACGTTTCTATCATAGGAGAATCAGTCGCTGGGTCTCCACCCGATGTTGCTGTTTGGAGTGCGGTGCACAATGGATAAATAATTTCTGGGCGGCCGTGAGGGCATGCGAGGCTATAAAGTGCGTCGGAGGCTGCGGCGTGGAGGGCCGGCGGAGGCACTTTGTGCATAGGCAATGAGGCGGGCAGCAGGGCAGCGCAGCACCAAGGGGAGCTGCAGCTGGCGCGCTTCCAGCGGTGACAAACGATATCACGGCTGGCAGTCATCGTACACATGTACGTTTCCCACAAACAAGACGTACATCCGTTCCGTGTTTCCTTATTTAATTGGAGTGTTACTTTTCCGATTCTCTGCAAGTAAGTTTTCTTGTGTTGGGCGCACCTACATAATAAAATGAGAGTCATCATCACTAAAATAATTGCGTAATTAAATATTATGGGATTTATACTGGAGGTGTTTGTGATTATTATTAAATTATATCGTGATTTATACTGATAAATCTTTCTGAAAGCTTATAAATACTGTGTGACAATAAGTTGCATCGTTAGTATTAGAGGAAGCAATCTGATAGTAAATAAACCAGTCAAAATATGGAGCAAGAAGCAGTTCAAAACAGCCAGGGAAAGGTAAATGTAAGGCAAGAATAAATTGTATTGAAAGAAAGAGCTGAATGGTCAATTCTGTAATGCGAGAAGCTTTCTCCCAGCCTACCTCCGCCCACGGCTTCTCAGCGTCCCCGTCCCCGCTACTTCCTGCCCCTTCTCGTCCTTCCGCAGCGGGGCTCTCGCGCGGGCAGCAGGGCAGCAGGCCAGTGGCCGCAGAAGCCAACTGCGGAAGCGCCGCCCAGCGCAGCCCTGCCTCGCAATAAATCACCCGGGGGCGGAAGCCGTCGCGGCACCACTACAAAAGCGCGCGGCGGCGGCGGCGGTGGAAGCAGCGGTGGGGCGGGGTGGCGGGGGCGGTGGTGGCGGCGCACGTTGAGACGGGGCGGGGTTGGCGGCGGAGGTAGCGACGACGACGAGGACGTTGAAGGCGGGAACTAGGCCGGCGGTGACCCGCGGCGTTCACCGTGGTGGTTGCGGCTCTGACGTTTCTGGGGGGTGGGGGACTAACGAATTCAACGTGGAGGTACGAGACAGTTGCAAATAGCGGTGAAGGGAAAGCGTTGCAGGCTTATGAAAAGAATAGTTTAAGCGGGACTCTGGTGGCGGTTGTAATAATGGGTATGGTGTTAGAAGAACTGCGAAGTAGAAATATGATCGTGGCCTCACTACACTAGCTATAAAGGATGAAACACGAAAAGTTTACAAGTTAAAATAGAATGCATTGCAGGGAATAACAAAATTGGAAAGTACATGCGAATTGGACGATCCGTACGGAGAACAAAAAGTACGAGTAAATAGTGAATTTGATAATCAGCAACGAAGTGGTCGTTTGGTGCAATCGCTTTAGTAGAAACTATGAAAAGAAAAGGCTGGAGAATGAAGTTGATCGTACGGATTCTTATGCGATGTGACAAGGAGAGCGTTGTTTTGCTATTGTTTTGCATGTGCTAACTGCTTTGTCAGCACCTGTTTTCCTTAGCAGCTCAGAGATGCCGTCACAATGATTATCTAGTGATGTTCTTTGGGGATTCTTGGTAACATGAATAATGATGTTGGTGATGCGAACTGAGTAATAGTGGAAAACTAAGCGGTGAATGAAACCTGTCGAAATCATGCTTCGTAGGTTTTCCAAGATGTTAGTTTAATAGCTATTATTAGTTCATCTCCTCGCTCTGAAGTTAAAAAGAGAGAATATGGAAAGATCGCCCGAAAGAAAGAGAACAGAAGAAAGGAACGGTAGTGTCACACTGTTAATGTTCATGATGAAAATTGAAACGTTCCAAGAATAGGTAAGAAACGGAGAGGAACAAATTGGTTGAATGGATGTATTCAGAGTCGATTTCTTCTGTACTGATGATGGTGGTGGCTTCTGAACTCACGGAGTTCTTCCCTGAAGACAGGAAGCCCAACCGAGTCAGACTGCAAGGTAAAAGAAGTAGGCTTGGAACGTCCCCAGAATAATTAATGGCTATTTCGGAGCTTTAATGCTCAGTTTCTTGTATTTCTCGTATTCCTTTTTCTCATAATTGTTTCTTCCCAGGTGTATTTTTGTTGTGTGAATTCTAGTGTTTTTGGCCGGGTGAACCTTTTTTCTGCGGCAGGCGGCTGGGGTGGTAGCAGGTGCAGATTAACGTGTCTTCCGGGAATTTCGGTGGCATTCTGGGGTGGGCTAATGGAGCCGTGGGTAGGCGCTGAGGATGCTCGATGCCCGTTCGTGAATGTTAGTGGAGGTGAGTGTGGGCGTGGCAGTAGGTAGAGGTTGCGAGCTTTCGTAAACAAACACCGAAACAAGTGTTCTTTCGTGTGCTTTTTTTGCTGGCGCCTGTAGCTAACTTTCTTCACGCCGTTTAGGACTGCCCGATTTTATAAGAGTGGTAAAGCGTTAAAAATACATTAGAGGATTCCCACATTGCACTTCGCGGACCGCAAAAATCGCGAAACTTACGACAGGGGGAAGCGGGTAATGCTAGCTATTTACTCGGAACATATCTCCCCTTGGAAGCAACGCGAAGCGATATGGTCCCATCCGCTGGTGTTGTGGTTTATCTTCCGAGTCCTAATGTTGTTTCGTTTATGGTTCTGCGACTGTATCACAAAGATAAAAGCAGAGTCCAATAACCACATTACTATTCTCGGGTACCCACACGGTTGTTAAGGTATTCAGAGATTGTCATAAACGGGTTCGTTGATACGGCGTCCCAACTGTAGCCTACGGTCACTGACCTGACTGTATTTTGCCTAAACATATGTATTAGGGTATGCTAGAAGACGAATTCCAAACTGAATGTTTCCTTCTACTGAATGTTCCTTTTTCTCGTTTAAATGAATATACGTTCTACTGTTGCTGTCTCTGCCTACCCCACACTTTTGTTAGTAGCACAACGAAACAACTCCTAGCATTTAGTTATTTTAAAGCTGAATGACTGGTACATACTTTGGTCACTCATTCTGTAACACATAATAGATTAGTTTCGGTTGCTAGTTTCGTTACATGACACACACACAGTAAACCACTGAAATATATTTCAAAGGATGTTTGCGCTGAAGAGTCTGTGGTGCAAAAGTAAATTCTCAAAGTACAATTAAAAGGCTCACTACTAATCTGCATCGTGTTTGTTACATGTTACATAATAGCAATATGCGATTGTCTTTCTAATTTTTCTCATGTTTTGAAATGTACTGTCAATCACGAGTTGTGTGTACGGAATGTGTACAGAAACATTTATATTCATTGTCTTGTATTCTTTAAACAGTACTAATTTTTGTATTTAATAGTTTATATTGATGAAATATCTTATACTTTGTCATCTGTGGGGTTTCTTTCGTCCCTATTGAAATTTGTTTTAAATTACATCTGTATATTCACTTCTTAAAGGTAAGTGATAAAAATTGCTCATATCTTCACGACTGAACTGAAGGGTGGCACACGGCCAACTTAGAGACAAGGATCCGAGTTCGAGTCCGCCATTAAATTGATTGTTTTTATCGAATTGCATGGTAAATTCCGATCGAATTTTCTGTTTTAGAACATTTGTTTCGAAAGAAATGTTTCTTCGAATAATTATTTCATTAATGAATCCTTCTCGACGTTAAAACAAAACTTCAAAATCTGAAAGCGTTTCCTCAGCTTAAAACTTATGGGCTAACTCTATTATTTGTTAGGTCATGTTATCTGAACATGGATAATTTCCCAAAATTGACCGACAAAGTACAGCGTTGCGTTACCCTCTCATCGCCATGTCGCGGTGTGCGTAATCTAAAACTACAAACACCTAATTCCATGTTGGTATTTTTTCTCTGCCGCCGGTCGCATGTTACGCCGGAAGCAGAGGGACGGAAAACGAGGATTTACTGCCGTCAAATTAACATCGACGCGTGCGGTCGGATGACGTGGAGGGGGTAGGCGGTGTGGGAGGGAGGGCGAGGGGAGGGCCGGGAAGCAGGCGCAGCCGGTGTGCGGGAGTTGCGATTTGTGCAGTAAATATTTGTACAAATTCCGACATCACTCGTTACGAAACGCGAGTGTGAGTGTGGGTGTAAGCGGAAGCGTTCGAGGAAATCAAAATCGATGCCTTGTACACATTTGTGTATTTTTGTAAGGTTCACAAAAAAAGGCTACTCAGAAGTTATGTGCCGGGGGCAGGGCATAAAAGAGGCATACAAGTTGAATTTTAGTTCTGTAAACTAAAGAAACTTTTTGCCTGTTTTTATTGAATTGATTACTGGATAGACATCTGTTCATCTTTTGGGAGGGAAAATTGCTAATTGCTGCCTAGATCTACAACATGCCTTCAAAATCTCATTGTTCATTGCTTCAGAGTCTTATTGCTTCCTTCCTTTGGAATCTGTCAATACTGATTGTATGCAGTTTATATTATTGCACTGAAAAGAATATGATGAAACAACGATATTGCAAGTTATTTGTTATTTATTGTTTCCTGAATGTCATGTAATTAAATCAACTCGCCCCAAAATACCTTACAGTCGTGTTCCTTTTTGGTAAACATCTTTCAAAGTGGAACTGATACAAATTGTGATCAGCGTCAATAATTATATGTAAATTCATCTCTCCGGAGCAAATGTGCTTTGAGACATCTGTTACGGCTCTGAGTTGGACGGTAACCTATTGTTTTGTGAACTTGAACCCTGGCTGCTCTGAAGCACTCAGGGCGAAGTTGCAAGTCTCTGGTTCACCTGCAGAGCGAGGATGGGGCCATTGCCCTAACGACTTGCCAGGAGCATGAAGTTGTCGCCGCTGATGTCCGTCGTCGTCAAGTTGCCCCTCCCGGAGCCGAGGCGATTACACAAGTTGGTCAATACGAAAGGGGGGTTGGAGGACGACGCGGAAATTAGCGGAGCAGGCGAGAAGTGGGCGAAAAAGTTATTAACTCTTCCACTCTAAATGCAAATCAGATGATGCATTTGTTATCGAGGTCCTCGATGGTTATTAATTATTTATAAAGTTCAATGATATCATATAGGTAATTCGCATTAAATTGATAAATTATTTTTCTGATGTTTGTTCATTCTTTTTAAGGTATATAAATTATTACTTTAGTTATTTTTTGCCAATACTGATTGTAGTTATTTTTTTTACTGTGTATCACCGAATTTTTCTGTTTTCCATCAAAACGGTGGCAACGTATCTGAATTTGTATTGTACTGGTCAATTTATCTCTCTTTGAAAGAAATTGTATTTAAAAAAATCATTGATGATGGTAGCGGAAGACGTTAGAGATTAAATTTATATCCTAGAAAGTTTTAACCGAGAATAAAACACTTCAATGCAATAAAACAATAAAATTAATTGATACGTAGCTACATTGAAGCTACATTAGTCGCATTCAGGCACAATGGATCGCAAACGTTCAACAAATATGCGTGTGCAGAAAATGTTAGAGGGAAACGCACCCATATATAAGCGTGCTCTCTGAACGAGAACACGCGGCTATTTTCGGTGGCCGACCGCGGTAAGTGAATTTTTATGCTTTTTGCGGTCCGCGCCACGGCAGCGGCGGGCGAGCGTGGCCGTCCCCGCGACATCACGCCGCAGTGGCCACATTGAGAGCAGGGAAATGGAGAAGTTCGCCCTTTTCCTGTCGTCGGGAAAATAGAATCGCACCGTCTTCACGGCGGCTGCCCTTCGAGGGTTTTTGTGAGCGCGGTGCCAGCCCCGCCGCCGCTGCTGCCCCCCTCGGTTCTTTTGCGAACTCCGGAGGTCGCCGTCGAGGCGCCACCGCCCCTGCCTCCGTCACGACCCCCGTCACCGCGTTGTATCTGCCGCCCTCGCCATCGTTGCTCTCGCGCCATAGCGTCACCGTCACAATCCCCGCCACTGCACTATCGTCGCCACTGCCCATCCAAGTCTTTGCAACTGACGCCGTCACCCGATCTACCTCCGTCTCCATTGCCGCCGCTCATGCCTCTACTGCTACTACTATTGCTGCTGCTGCATTTACTTTCACCGTTACGGACATCGCCATCGTTACCTTACGGTAACGATGTCTTTACCAGCCATCATCGCATCCGTTGTCCTCACCAGCACTGCCGTTACCATCACCAGTGCCATCGTCGTTACCAGCCATCGCTAGCACCGTCACCGTCTCAGCTATCTTCATCGGTACCACCATTTCCGTCACCATCGCCACCCGTCACCGGTATCGTCGCCTTCGTCGCTATTTCTGTTTTGTTGGCTTCCTCTGTCCTTGCCAAAGCCGTTGCCGACGCCGTCGACCGCGCGGTGCTCGTCCTTTGGCCTCTCTCCTGGCGTTGACTGACGTCCACTAACGTCCACGACTATGAGACTCCGCTATGGTCTTTGTTCGCCTTGTCCCTGTCTTATCCGGGTCTTCTCTCTTTTTGTCCATGGTCCAGTGTTGCCATCACTTTTCAACATTCCAGTGACTCTCAATGCATCACACAATGATGAATTATTCGTCATACATGTATGAGCTCCGTTCGACTCATTGCGTCACATATGTATGAGCTTCGTTCTTTTCTCGCTGTCGTGTAACCGCATCCACCTAATGTCTCTTCACGTATTTTTGGTGGTCGCTCTTCATTTTTACAAATTTATATGTTTCGCAATTTTAAAATTTATTATTTTAAGTTTCGTTCTGAACTTTTTTATCCTTTTTGTTCATTAAGTTATTTATTTTAATCTTAATTTTTCTAAAAGTCCTTACACACCACTGTTGCTATCAAAGTGTCTAAAAACCATTCTTTCAATTTAAGGATACATTATCAAATTATTTTTGCTCTTTTTCGTTCTGCTACAGTTTAACTGCTGTCACTTCGAGCAATTACCAATGAGACTTTCTGTCACTGACTGGTGCTTTTTATGCGTTTTTATTATTTGTCAGTGAAGCATACATTGGTAAAGTAAACTGATATTCAATTTTTTCAAGAAGATGAGACATGTGTGCCACGTGTTTTTAATATAGTGGTGTTCTGGTGATTCTTTGGAAAAGAGCACCACGAGATCTCTCCTTGCCGTAAGACGCAAATAATCGGAGCAGCTGTCTGCTGTCCCCACCTTTATAAATTATTCCATCTTTCACTGTTTGTTCGCAGAAACACCCCAGCACCCCTACTCTTATCCTGAATATTTCACTTATTTAATTCCCTGATAAATTTTCTCTCTATTCCCAAATCAAAATTTCTCCCCCTCCCCCGCACCACCACTTACCTCCGAGAGTCTATGGGTGGACTGAGCACTTCATTGGCTACCGACACCTATTCCTCACCTTTTCCTCCCCTCCCCTCCCCTTCCTTTCACATTCAATAAAACTAGAAGAGACTCAACAGGCGAGCGCAGAGAACCCATCTCTTCTAAGGGAATCAACCTGATACAAATTCTGCAAACCGCAGGCTGTGAAGTTGGAAGTTCCAGCCGCTTTGCCCTGCACAGCGCCCGTAATATGGCAACGGGGGCGCCTCTTAACTTTTGCGAATTACAAGCTATTAAAAGAGCTAATATTAATTACGTTCTGTCTAGTCAAAATATTATTATTTATCTTGTTAAATATTCTTGTTTATAATATTTGCGCGATGATTCTTCTGTCAGCAAAATCAGAGTTTTCCTGATTTGTTGCAGTTGAGAAAATTTCTATTATTTAAAGGTTTTGCATAGTCAGGGCTAACATACCGCAAGTTACTTCTTGGTAATGCCTGGACGAATCTCAAAATTATTGATAATTTAAAGTGTTTGCAATTAATAAAGTAGCATATTTTTTTCCTCAAAACGTCCCATGAATATCAAAAGCTCTCCGGCGCGGTCAGAGGGGCGTGGATCCCCAGCGAAAACTTACAAGTTCCAATGCTCCCACGCTCTCTCTGCGCGCCACATGCATGCTTTACCACAGACACTAATGTTCGTAATTAATTCGCAAATGAATGCATATAGTGCCGCGTATTTCACCCGTAACTCCCCCATTATAACTCCCTGGAGGTTCATACGCTCTGCACGAACATTCTGTTTTCGCAGCACCGCAATATTAGGGTTCTCGAATCGCAGTGCGTTTGAAAAGTCCTGAACTCCAAAGCCTCTTCTCATCCACCAGCTCGCTCCCAACGGGGATTTTCCATCAAATATTAGTCGGTGATATTGTCGGGCAGCGGAGCGTCTCCTGCGCACGCCCGGAGATACTAGCTGCGTCAAGCTGCCTAAATTGCGTAGCGCGTCATTGAAGCTCTGTGCCTAAACCCGGCCAATCCTCCCTTTCTTTGCCTATTTGTATTCTCGACACGCCGAATACTTCCAGGGATTGTGCGCATTTAAAGCTGCTAAAACAAACACGACCGCGCGATTAATTATCAAAAATATGTAACGAAAACAGTGCGGAATTGAAAATGCTTTGTGTTTGTTCGTACTTCAGCTACACGCTGTGAGTGGGCACAACTGATTTCAGATAAAACGAAATTTAACTGCGAGGTTTGAAATTGGATACACTGTAATATATGTTCGGTAAAAATACGACTGTCACTGATGTATTGTTTGCGTTGGAGGAGGGAAGTTGGATTTCGTGATTCAATGTATGTTCTGTTTTCTCAGTGTTGAAAAAGGATGTGCGTCCCCGAAGTCTGAAAATGTATCTGGCTGCTCTCTTTTAATGAGATAGACTGTACGCCGCGTGTGTGGATGTGGCGTTTTGCCAGTGTCTGAAGAAGTGTTGCTATCGGACCGTGATTTGTGGCCTTTTCTGGGTCGGGCGTTAGCAGACTATTGGGGCATTGCGTCCGTCTTAACGTGTCTACTTTTGCAGTCTTTTAGGAATTATTTAGCTAAAATGCACATTTTTGTCCTCTTAAAGAGTAAATGGCAGATGATGACACAGTATTTTGGTTCATTTGCGCGTGAGCCAAATGGAGTATAAAGACGTAATATTTTTGGCAAAATTTCTGTTTGGTTCTAGATTTCCCACATACATTATTGTGGTAATTATCATAGACCCCAAATGATTTATAAATTCATATTCTCTTCCTAAAATTATATTGTAGATCATTGTTATAGATGCCTGTGTTATATTTACGTTAATATTAATATTGATAACATACTTTCTTAAGCTTGTTTATCGCATATTGTCTTAATTTTTTTTGTAACTACAATTGGCTGAAATGTTATTCTTGTTGGTATTGATTTAATAATTACAATGTAGTAAATAACATTAATACAGTACATAAAAACCTATTCGCAGCATTCAACCCTTTATAATTGTGCACTTGTTATTCAGTGAATTCTTATCTCCCTTCTATCCCTAAAATACTGATTTGGTAGTACGCGCATGCTTCATTCTAAACCGTTCTAGACGTTTAGGAAATAAAATGGTTTCCAAAATTTTAATTTATCTTTTGACTACTTGATGTAACAAAGCGTTTCTCGAATATCTATCACAGTCATCAATTTCCCAATTCTTAGTAATATAACATGGAAGTAATTTGTCTTCTCCCCTCTCCCTGATTCGCCCCTCTCACTCTTCTCACGCTTCTCATACACTTATCTCGTCACACTGCCCCGCATAAACCGCCCCACCCGGACTCGCCCCGCGCCGCTCCGCTCCGCCCCGTATCGCCCCGCCCGGCTTCACCCCTCCCCACCCCCGCTACGCTCATCACCGCCCACACCCGCCCTCCCCCGCCCTCCCCCGCCCTCCCCCGCCCTCCCCCGCCCTCCCCACCCTTCCTCTCCCTTTCCCCTGCCAAACCGCCTCCCCCCGCTCCGTCCCTTTTCGCAACGACGCCGCACCCCTTTGCTCTGCCCCACCCTGCCCCACCCTACCCCACCCTGCCCCACCCTGCCCCGCCCTGTCCTACCCTACTCTACCCTGCCCTACCCTACCCTGCCCTGCCCCTGCCCTGCCCTGCCCTGCCCCACCACGCCCCCACTCTGTCCTGCCCCACCACTGCCCCACTCTGTCCTGCTCCACCACGCCCCACTCTGCCCTGCCCCACCACGCCCCACTCTGCCCTGCCCCACCACGCCCCACTCTGCCCTGCCCCACCACGCCCCACTCTGCCCTGCCCCTCTCTCCCCGCCACGTTTAACCCCCTCTACCTCGACCTTTCCCACTATGCCCTAACCGGCCGTTCCTCATCTCGTTCTTTTCTTTTTCATTCGTTTCCGTTGTGTTTCTTTCCGTGTAAAGGCAGTAAAGCTCGCTCAGTACCTCTCTCCCCATGTTGAGGCTAGAGCGCTTCTTAGGATGATACGTGTAATGCTCAACTTATACAAAAGTTCCTCAAAACTTTATTAGAGGTTTAAAAATTTCATTTGCTTTTTTGAATATTTAATTAATATCAAGTATTACATGTTATTTTATATTCTATTACGACCATTTTCTGCACCTGAAGATGGATCCAAAATTTGGTTGCTCTAAATTAGTGCCAAATTACGGAATAAGTAAGGTTCATACATGTTGATAAACTTTTATAAAATATAAATAGTACATTATAGAAATATTTTATGATACTTTTTGTTGTTTCTTTGATTTTTCGAAATGTTAACATACCTTTTTTGCCGATGTTGATATATTTTGAATACGAGTAATTGTAGGAATTGACGCTACCCAGAATTAACTTAGGATGTAGGCTGTAATTCATAAGTAGTATTCAGATGCTATTGTCTAAATCTCTATTTTATCTATATATCCAAGCAAGTGATTAAAAGAATTCTCGAAACCATATCAAGTTTATTCAACTATTCATTTAAGTGAATTACCGGGAGATTATCTTTTAAAGCGTTTTGTACTTTTGATGAAATTGAATGGATATTATTCCGAATTTTTCTTCAATAAAGCAGAATTGTAAGTGTGTATTATTTAAGTACCTATTATGCTGTAGTAGTCGATACTTCTATTGCTACGAGTAGATACTAAAAATACTGACGATTCTTTGCATAGTAACTGTAAACCTTGTACAAGAACGTCATTATTGTCCCGGGTAACTGTCATTGTCTATGGAGAACATTTGAATGGACTACGATTTTCCAATGACGAGAAATCGATGTTTCTCGGAACAGTAGACCCTGGATTTTTTTATGTTGAATTGTTTTGAAATACAACAGTGCGTGGGCAGCGCGCACAAATAACATGTCACATATTTACGCGAGGCGTGTCGTACCCAGCAAATGGCAATTAATAGATCCTGATGCATTGTGTTTCTGCTGGGAGGAGCACTGAATAGAATAGAGTCGTGTTCGGTGTTGCTCGTCGTTCGCATTGACACCGGTAGATGCACACTTCCACATTTGACCACTCCACCAAATGCAGAGGTGATAAAATGTTACGGAACCGATGTCTCTCTGCATTTTAAAGAAAACACCAATCGTTCCCTCTTTCTTTACGTGTTAAAGTATGTGTGTAAACTTGAGAGTTATTAATTATTGAGACCTATAGAGATCTTACCGCAGGCATTATATTATACAATACCGCATTTTTAGTGTACCGTGTGGTAGCAGACTGGCGGACTATAACATCACATACTTTCTCGCTTTAATAACGGTTACGTTACAATATAATACTCCATTTTCTGTCCATTTTCCTCAGCAATCGATTGTAAAACTCAATACCAGTTGTGGCGCATGAGATGCGAAATCTAATTCTTTTAATCTAATTAGTACTTCAGCTCAAATTCAGCAATTCAAAACTGCGTTCCATACAGCGAGAAACGTTGATCCCTAACAATGAGAAGTCAATTCTATTAATTTCAAACTGCCGTGTCGCAGCGTTACCATTCCCGAATTGCGACCTGATATTAGCTCAGCCGCGGTCACTGTTACAAGAAAACTACTAATTGGTATATTCTTTAAAAATTCGCAGCAGCATATACTTTCTCGTTTCATCCGTAATGGATTCATAATGTTTGTATTATAATATTCAAGATATATTTTAATATTTGTATTACAATAATAACCTTTCAGCTATCTCAGAAAGACTCCCAGCAAAAGAAGCCTGAGAAGTTCCAATTTGCAATTTTCGAAGAGTCCATGCATGTGAGCGTAATTTGTTCTACTCGATAGTTGGACATGTTTCTTCGTACACAACGGAAAAAATATTTTGAAATTTCTCCAGAAATTATTGAAAAAGGTAACAACGCTACAAATAGTTTGTTTCCTGTAAGATCTCAAGAAATAATTGTAAACGAGAACACTGTATTTGAGAGTTGCATGAAAAATAGCAGTGTTATTTGTGTAAATGACACGGTACATTAGGTTTATTGCATCTACTGCCCGGAAGCTATTTAGACGATACTATTACATAAAAATAATATTTCGAGGATGTTAGCGATGTGCCTTCTACATGTATTACTACTAGTAATACTACTCGAGGAGCATCTATGTCTACAAAAGAAAACATAATTCGTAACAGTGATATAAAAGAGACTGGTACGAATTTTAATGGGAACGTTCCAAAATTACTATTTTTATATTAATCCAACAAAATAATATTTAAAACAAATTATTTTTCTTATTTTACCATTTAATATATTCTACCATTTTTTTATTGTATTTTCTGATTTCTTAAGTTAATTAAATCGAATTCATAAAATAATTGTGTTATACTTTGAGTTAATAACGGTGTGGGCATGAAGTATTCAAAAGGGCTGGGCGGACATAATAATTCCCAAAGGCCCGCTAGGGTATTAAGTATACCATTATATGTTTTATTTAGGTCCATAAACAAACCGTAATGAACTAGTAAACCATAAATAAATTATTCCTTTTTGTGTTCCCGCTGTTGTGAGGTCCCCACCTCTGCGTCGGTCATGTTAACCAGGCCTTAAGACAGGGTCTGACCTAGGTGCAAACGGCGAGCTAGGGCAACAGATGAGCGAAGCGGCAGCTTCGAAGCCAAGCGGCCGGCCTGACGTGCGGCATCAGCGACAAGAAACACGATGCGATTGGCGCAAATTTCCGAATTTGCATAAAATAAGTTAATATATTTGCATGAAAGCTTTTCACTTTCTGAAGCTGATGTCATTAGAAGCGAGTTCTCGTTTACAGGATTTGAAAATGCTAGAGATAGAATTTGATAAATTCGCTACTCTTTATTCATTACACATGAGATGGGATAATTCCCAATTAGAATTAATTATTGACCTGTGTGACAGCTGAAATATCAATTCTTTTGTACAACAGATTTAATGTTTCAAGAAATTTTCTTCTGACCGATCTTTCCTGGTTTTTTCTGAAAACCACGCATCTTACGTTTACGAACAACTGTTTTCTTCTCTGCCGAGAGTTAATATTAATTCACAGAAGTGGCGTTTGATCACAATTTGAGATGAACCTTCCTTCGCAATACTCAAAATATTTTTCAAATACACACGAACTCACAATAAATGTTCAATAAACACTTCTGTATATTATTGCGCTATAATTTATTATACATTTACTACATTCTATTGTTCTTTCAATTAGAGTATGTTTTCACTGTTTAGGCGTAGGTCTATGCTGCACCTAAACCATGTTCATTTAACCAATATAGAATAAAAATTATTCTGCATTTTGTCCACTGACCGTGCTGCCAGCGACTTCTCCGCTCACGAATTCCCTTCTTGCCCGCTGCAACTGAGATATCTGAGTGGCCTATCCGCCTCTTATTAGAACACGTTATATTCTAATAAAAAAGTAAACGCTACACATAGCAATTAATGACATTCGACGGATAAGCTTACGGTTGATAATTTTTTGACGTTTTTTTTACACATTGAAGAATAAAAAATTCTAAACCTTTAAAAATAGTATTAAAACTTTACAATTTAAAATAAGTGTTAAATTTTTAAGTTAAAATGTATTGTAATTGGATGGCCATATGTGAAAACATAGAAGGCCTCAATTCTTCTTGGTTACTTGGTGTCCTTGGCATCACTAGCCTCGTGACGGAGCTTGTTAACCTGGGATTAATTTAGGAGACCTAGCGGGGTTCCAGGAATCACTGTCTGCGGCTGAATGGGGAGCTGGACGCGAGGGGAGAGGGCGGTGCCCCATGACCTGTGGAGCCGGGGAGGCGAAGTCACTTCCGGTTCGAATTACCGGCGCGGCTTCGCGTATCCGCCCTACGGGACCAGCGCATTATGTCGGTGCCCTCAAGGCCAAGGGGGAGGAACTGCGGTCCCTTCCCTGCCCCCGCGTCCGCTCCGCTCCCTTGCCACAGGGGTCGCCAGCGGATTGCGCGAGGCGGGATGGTGCCTGGCTCACAGGAGATCGTTCTAGCCTAGGTGTTGATTCACAGCAATCTTGTATTAAGTTGAATCATTATTTTATTATATTAATAGTAAAAGAAATGTTCTGACGCATTTGATACATTGAAACAATATTATGAGTTGGTCAGTGAAAAACTAAAATTGACTGAAAGATGAAATTGGCATTCTATTGAAGTATATTGACTACTGAAATTACTGTAATGGTTTCTGTTGCAATGAACAATAGATTTTAATGCAAAATATGTTCATCACTATGTGTATAGTCATTTAATTAGTAGAGACTACGTTTCAGAGTTAATTTGTTTTATTTGATAACTGTATAAAGTATATCGCTTTGAGTGAGAAGATATCAAGATGAATTTTTCCGAAACTACATTAAAAAATTTTGAATAGGAGAAGCAAAAAGAAATTAAATTAGGTGTGGTTTGTGGATTTCAAACGAATTAATTAGGTTTGCGATGGATAACCCTAGTTCCGATTTACACGCTTCCATTTTGGGAGTTTCGAAATACGCGCACATGCGCACAGTGCGGGACGATAGAGCCACTTTGCGCATCTCGCCATCCAGCGGGGGAACATCATCGCTACCTCCCCGCAATAAAATATGCGCTACACATACCGGACTAACGATCTTGGTAGTTACCCGACCAGAAACACTTATCAATCAATGAAAATGTGAGTGAACGAAGAACAAAAATCTTCGTTTAGTGAACCAAAGTGCCAAATGTTCCACACACCAAGTTACCATAATATTTCATTACTTCCAAAAATGAAGTAAGAAAACGCTAATTACTATTATCTCTGAAATATAGTGTAAAGTATCTTCATTTTTCTCCACTTGAGTAGACAGTGAAACATTTTTCTTGAAAAAATCTACACAACTGGGATCAGCACAACTTTTTTCACGTACTATATTTCGTAGCGGAATCTGGAGCTACGTATATTATGCACACTTGGGTACAAAAGACCAGGGATGATAATTGTTTCTAATTAGTTTACTTTCCAAAATCGAATAATGGAAAAAAATGAGACATAGAGGTGGTCGCTCGTCCGAGAAGGCTGTTGTCAACCCCTGACGGCTACCAACTCCGCCTGTGTTCCGACCTGCGGACCGGAGCCGCGCTAATAAGCTTACCCTACCGCACTGCCGCCCTCCGCGCAGCTAACTTCGAATTAGTTCGTAGCTGGAAATAATTATGAAGCGAAAGTGAGTTCCCGCTGTGTTTTTATTGCAGGTGGAAGTTACTGTAGCGTGATTTCTGGATGTGCCCGGCCCGTTAGCAAACAGCTTGATGAGCACAGTGTGTGTGGTGATAGATTTAATGAGGCCATGTAATGCGAACTTGAGAATATGTGACTTCATTCATTGGGCCTGAGGTAATATATTAATTGTTCGCTTACGTTTTTGTTCTTAAATTCCAAGTTTGTTCAAAATCATTGTTAGAGAAGTTTTAACACGCACAAGTATATCATGAATACATAAATGAATAAGGTACGGGAGCATATTTGTGGCGTTGAGATAAAGTTCTCTTTGCCCACTTTCCGCTCTTTGGACTAAAGAGAAAATATTACTACATTAGTACTAAACATGTAACAAGATTCCCTTCTGTTCAAAATACATTTAGAGATAAATATGTGTGAAAGTAATTTTACTTACAAGAGCAAAAATTCAATATACGTAAAACATTATTCAAATTTCAATAAATTTACTAACTACCTCTCAATTTCAATAGTTTTGTTTAACGATAAGTTACTATTTTTTAAACGGCAGCTCTAATCAGTGCGTTACGCAATCAACGCCCTGTACTTCCACCCGCAGACGGCATGACCTCAACCCGGCACACAAGCCCTGTTCTCCCGGGGGGCGGTATAGCTGGCTGCAATTCACACGCATCACCATTATCGACATCTTGATTAGTATTCACCGACAAGACAAACCACCTGCCCTTTCCTTCCCGCGAGTACATCCGCACGGTTCGCGCCGCCATTACGGCCGCGAATAGACGCCGCAAGCGCGCTACGCAGCGCCACCTTTACGCGCGCTCGAGGCGTAAAACTGCGCCGCGCCCTCTGCAGAGTCGAGCAGGTGACGAGCGACACCCCCCACCCCGCCCCGCGCCTTCCATGAAACCTGGTGCGGAAGGGCGCGCGCCGCACCCGCTGTTCGCTGCGCCACCGTCGCGTCGCCGTAATTTCGCGCCGACGAGGGCGTGCTTATGAAGGAAATGTCTTTATGTTTCAGCTGTAAAATCTGAATCGCTTCAATCGTGGAGGAGACGCTCGTTTTCTATTTGTTCTGAACCTATTAGACCTGGCTTTACACCTCGTTTTGCGATGGGAGTTGACGACTGGAACATGGCACGCGAGTGTGTTCCTATGTAGTCCTGCGAAATAAAGCTTAGATTGAGTAAAATGAAAACGTTAGTTTCTCTTCTCTTATCCCGACTTTTATCTTAAAGCATAATGCCTCCCAGAGAAGCTTTGGTTATAGCGGATTCTCATTTACTTAACTTTCATTAGCCTTTTACGGCTTTTTCAGAGTTAAATGTTTAGAATTTACGACTTGCATAGTATTAACTGATACTTTCCGTGCTTACTAGAAAGTTAAATTTTCTGAGAAGATAGGGATATTTTTCTGTATAAATAAAATATTCTTGCTAATATATAGACGTTTATAATCTGATTCATTATTTCTACAGTCAAAATATATTGCATTTAGTTTGCGTATATCGCATGACCGTTTCAGATAGAAATTGAAAAATCCTTCGTCAGTGTTTCTTGAAAATGTCGGTACACAGTTTCTGACACCCCTAAATGTGGTAAATAAAATAAATAATGTTTTTATAATCATCTTTATTCTTCCCTGCGAAGTTAATTTTTGAAAGTGGAGAGAGATTTTAAAATAATTTGTTCAAAAATTCATTAATTTTTTGTGCTCGGCATCACGCTTTTGATGGAAATATGTAAGATATTGATGTGTAATGTGTTACTACGTATACTTTAATATAGAAAAATCAAATAAAGTCTATTGTTTTAGTGCAATGCTTATTAAAATTATAATTTGTATTGAGGTCTTTTCGTAGTACGTAATTATAATTCATTGGATTTCATTGTACATATCTGCTTGCCCACATTAGATGCTGCATGATAGGAACATAAGTCGAACTGTTAGGTGGAATTCAAATGCTTCTTTTACTATCCATTTTATAAATGTTAGTAAGTCCTTCAGAACATTTATTACAAGTAAGTTGTATCTCTTTTATTATACCTTATTGATGAGCGGGCGTACACATCCAGATGTTAAAAGCAGGGTATTTTCAGAATTAAACTTCTATCAACTTTCCTCAGTTGTTTCCGTAACGTCCTAAAGCCCTTATGTAGGTGTTTAGTTGAACCAAAACGCAGTTTACCCACTACCCGTTGTGGTATCCACCCAACAAAATCCGGCAAGCGGATGTAATTTCAGTGGAGGGGGAAAGACCAGCTTCGGCCGTGCTGCCGGAAGGGACTTCAACCGCGGCCGTCGATGGCTCAGGCCTAGAGCAACGAGCTACGGCGCTTCTCGGGGGTGTTTCTGATTATTATTAAGCCAGATTTGCTGAAGGAAGTAGCTACACCCAGGAATAGATTTTGCTTTAGTTTCTTTTATATATTTAAGAGAGTACTGGTTATTGGCCAATACCTCCGAGTGTCCACTGTGGGGCTGCCATCATTCGGCCTGGACACTGGCCTAGCTCGTTTAGATTACTTATGAGCACTAGCGTGGGCATTTCCTCCCGTTGCTAATCATCTGTGAATATGGTTATCTCGTCAATACCCGGTCGCCATTTCCTCATTTGTGTTAACAGGGCCCGCCCCAAGAAAGTGAGGTTGGCATTTGGTTGTGAGAGGCTTTAACTTGCGCATCAACAATCCTTAGGCCCCCAGGAATAGATAGGTATCAAAACATTCCATTGAAGTCTAGCAGGAGAATCATGTTATTTAAGAGAAATTATTTTTAGAATCCAAATTACTATGAAAAGAATCAAAATAAGCCACTAACCTAATATAATTGCATGTGTTGTTGTTATTATTATTATTATTATTATTATTATTATTATTATTATTATTATTATTAAAAGTCATGTTTAAATCATTTTGGAGTTTTATTAGCTTAAATAATTTCAAATTAATTCATTCTCACTTAACTAACGAGATGTGAACTGTTTCTCTTGATTGAGGTCACTGAAAAAAACAATTAATGTGGGAACGAAATAGTCTATTTTCTGCCAGGTATTCCGATAAGAACGAATTATGGACAAGTGAAGGTATGTTGTAAAACAGACACTAAATGAATGATTAATAAAGTTATGAACAAATTTATGATTGAAACTGGAGATGTTTTCAGTAATTCTGTCTCAATATTAATACACAAGGTCCAAATGGCGTAGACAAGGATCACATTGCGCGACAATGGAACCGAATGTCGCAAGAGGTGTAAATAAGTTTGAATTCGTTGATTTTTACATGGAATGCAAAGAAAAAAATACCGTGTACCCCTATAATTAATATGAAACTCTATATATAAAGATAAATTCCGACACTGTGAGACAAATCTCCATGAAAGTTGGCACTTCTATGAGTTTTTTCTCCGAGAAGGTTTATGTGCTGTTAAACCTGTTGTAACTCCACTACATGGCGCTTTAGAACGAAACTAAATATTTACGCCAAATGCAACCCGCAACTCATTCGGCGGGATTTTTAATCTATATCGGCAGAACCCGGCAGAACAACGTCTGCCTGGCAGAACAACGGTTGCCGGGTTTTCCTAGTATTAACTAATTTATAATGAGCATGTAAACCAGCTGTGTTATCTTGGCCTCCATCGCCCTGACGTAGACGCGGCCTTCAGGAAATAGGAAACGCGCTTGCTGGGGCTCCGTGGTCCAGAAGCAGAACAGTTCGGGGCCTTTCGCGGAGCTAGCGTTGTGCTCGGGCGTGTTGGGTTGGCGGCTGCGGCCGCCGGAAGATCCACCGCGCGACCGCGCCGCCCGCGCGAGGAGAAGCCGGCGCCAAGTCAAACACGCCCGCACGCGCGTTGGGCGGCAGGAGCGGCTGCGCTGACCGCTCGCCCGCGAACGCCCTTCCGCCCTTCGCCCCTGTTTGCCCAGCGGCGGCGCGCGCGTTCAGCGGAAGGGCCCTCGCCGGTCGCGTCTTTCGCCTGCCATTCGCTAGTACACGCAGCGCATCTTGGCGATATTACTTTCATTTCAATCTTCTTGCGTGAGATTTCTCTTTTTTGGTGCTCCCAAGGTATTCGATCTCTCTGATTGTTTGCCAATGTTTTTTCTTCCTTGGAAAGTACTCCTGCCTTTGCGGCATTGTCCCAGCCAAATCGCTTCTGATTCTTTGCTGGCTTCGATTCCGTCGTTTCTTCCTTTTTCTGTTACCTTTTTCCTAGACTACTTCATGTACATCTCTTTTCCCCTTGCACGAACCCATCAGGCTCATGAATATTATTGTCGTTGTCAAATATTCGAAGTTTCTCTCATATTTGTTTCTACCTACTTCTTTATTCTATCCTGATACCCTCCGGTTATTCTTCACCTTATTTCTTCTTGTTGTAATTTATATCCGTAAAATCTCGTTTCCATTATACTTCGCGTCTAATGAATAACTAGTGAGATCCCGTGCAATTAAATCGCACGGTTAGTCAAATAACCAAAATGTTTTCTGCTTAAATTCTTTTTTTGTATTCCAGCATTATAAACAACCTAACCTCAATAAGATCACTAACCTCTCATATTTCAAGATTTCTATTCAATGTAGAAAATCACGTTCACGTGCTTACACAACCTACACTAAATTGAAACAAAAATACTTGAGATTGCATTTCCCGCCACCGTCCGAGTGTAATTTTCTTCCGATAGATCGCGCGGCAATCAGATATTACAGATCCCGAATTACTACTTTTTTTAATATTTAGGTATTTTTAACGCCCTTTTTCAATACGAATGTCACATGTGCAGGTGAAAGGAAACACGATTTTTCAATCCATTGCTTCTTTATACAGATCGGTTTCGTATGTCGCCCAATTTATTGAAAAGACCAAACATCCCTTTGAGAAATAATATATAAGATAGTTTCATCAGTATATTCCTGACTTTTCGTTCTCATTCATTCGTTTTCCCTTTAAGGCATTGATCAATCTATATTGTGATGTACACTTTCCTTTTTCCCTTGTTTTCTTATGATCATTCGCCTTCATCGTTATTATTATTATTATTATTATTATTATTATTATTATTATTATTATTATTATAAAAGATATTTACAAAATATGTGTGCTGTTGCAAATCTCTTGAAGCATTTTCCTCTCCATTTGTGTTCCCCTCTACGTAGTCATACATATGTTTTCATCAATTCCCGTTCTTCTTCCGTTTCCCCCTTCGCCTCAGTGTGATATTCTGCTGACCAGTCGTGTGTCGCTACCGAAGCCACGCTCCGACACCTCCCTCGGTAGAAGAGGCGGAAATTAGCGGCGAGGGCCGGCTGCTCTTTGTCGGCAGCGCAGCTCTCCTGCCCTAGCCGGAGCCGCTGGCTGGGTTCTCGTTAACGCCCTGGAGTACGAGTCTATTACCGCACCCTCACTCCGGCGAGGACCGAGGATTGCACCCATAAACCAACGCTGAATGAGAGATGAATGCGTGCTTTGAATTTGAATGACGTGCTGTAGAGAATTGAGAGTCAGAGAGAGGGAGGAACAGATATGGTTTTAGAAAAGTGCAAAAATATAACCATCTTCCTAGTGACAAAAACTGTCAATACATATTTTGTGTTCATCAGGTACTGTTTTTATCGCATCTTTCAATGTTCTCTAGTACTACCTTTTTATCATTACTTTAAAAAGGGAATTTGGAACTTGTCTTGGGCATCATAACACATTTTATTTTGATTTTATATTGTTCAAAATTCTAGAGAATATAACCTATTTTTTTCTTTTCAGGTGAGTGTCTGTACAATTCTGCAAGTGCGATGCATTTCCTGATTCTCTTGGTGAGTGTTCACGTTGCATTAGTCATGGATTCTGTGGTCAAAGAAAAATATAAATGTGTAACGTCGTCTTTTATCACCCAACTGGTGGTCACTCTGCTGCCCCGCTAATCCAGCCCGCTTCATCCTCTCCTTCCCTCGCCGTCCGGCAACGCCAGAAACATTTTGTGGTGTAATCAAAATTGAGCTAACATTCTAGGATATACCTGTTGTTTTCCTCGCGGCTTCTCAAAAGTCTCCAAGCTAAATTTGAGAGTAATGGCTCTAGTTTTTCAAACGTTATAAGGAACAAACTTGTTCATTTGTGCATTCAATTTTTACTTTCTCGCTACGGTGTTGAGAGAAAGTTATGTAATGCTGCGCGAAAAACGGCGTATTTTCGGACAAAAAACTGTTATTACAGGGCACTGGTAATGAAAAAGTGTATAAATCCTGCTGCTAAATTTAGAATAATTATCCTCTATCGCGCGAAATAACCACAATTCCTGTTTTGTGGGTTCTTGATACCTAAAAATCGAATGACCGCAAAACTTCTGTCCGTCTGTCGATCTGTCTGTGAACAACGCTACCGCTTAAACCGTTCAGCCGATTTTCTCAAAAATTGATATTCCCCAATCGAGCTGATGTCGCGGCCCCTTCAATTTGAAACCGATAATTTTAATTTTGGGTGGTACTTTACATGACGGTCCTGGGACATTTTCAAAATTTTCAAAAAAATGGCGCCAACTGTTTACATTAAATGTTTGTTGTTGTATAGTCTGAAGGACTTTTAAAATAATGGTGCTGGTCCCATGTTCATTAAAATCCTGATTTTCCAAAAATTGCAAAAGTTCAAAATTGTTTCGGAGTCTTCCTGCAACTAAAATATTAAAGATAGATTTTTTCCTTTAATGTAATCTGTTCCGTAAATATAGGTCTTGAAATAAGATCATGTACAGTTTTTCGAAAATTTGAGCACTTTTCGCGTAATTTTGCGTGAAATTACGGACGAGGAAGTACGTGCTGTTTTAGAACCACTAGTTGCTTTGTCGTTTCATACCTTGTAATACAGCTAAAGTATGATAATAGTAAAAGAAAAGTGACAATTTTTCGATAGAAAAACTATTTTCGTGGATCTCTGGAATTGAAAACGTGTGTTTTTCTTGCTTCTTTGTGTAGTAAATTTCTTCTTGTCATACGTACTGTAGTCAGAATCCTTTGGGTTATCGAAACTGAAAATTTGTTTTTGGCAAAACATCTGTCAGTGGATATCAGTAGTACCTAACTTGTCCAGAGGATTTTCTACCAAATAAATTTTATCCTATTGATTGATTTGTCTAATGTCGCTGCCCTTCGAACTTGTCTACGGCTGTTTTAATTTTTGGGAATAGTTTATATGTAGTCCCAATATATTTTCGAAGTTTTCTCAAAAAAGGCCCCACTTTTTTAAACAAAATTGTTGTAAGAATAAAGCAACGCATGTTTATAAATATGGTAGAGGTCCGATTTTCACTGAAACGTCCGAGTGGTCAGCAGTAGGAAAAGGTAAAGAACAGTCTTTGATTGTGCCCTTATGACACAAACCGTGGTTACTTGTCAGTTGGACAGAGAAAATTGAAGCCAATGACGCATATTGATCTAATTTAATAACAGTAACAGAATACATCCATAATATACAGTTTGTTTGCTTGAACTTGGCGCGTCAGCCTGAGTACGGGCCATGGTCTAACCAGCAGCGTTCCCGCGTCGCGGCGATGGGTTATGGGGGTACGTGTGGTTAACACGAAGACATCCCCACGCTGTATTCTGGTCTTCTCAATCTGAGAAGTGAATTTTCTCATCATCACACAGCTACGTATACTGGGACATTGCAAGGAAAACGCACACTGTAATCTTGCCGACCGCCAGGGCATAATATACAATACTTATGAAAATGCGTGAAAGATTGAGATACTTCTATTTCTAAACATTGATTAATAATACTTTGAAAACACTAATTAACGATTTTGGAATAAAAAGGAGTGTAAAACTTCGAGAAAGTTTTGCATTCGAAAATTAGCTTGAAATTACTATTTTAATACCTCCGTAGGAGCTTTTTACTTTACGGGTTCAAAAATGCACTATAAGTGAAAAACGATACGAGTTAGAAAAAAGGGAGTAGAGAAATTTCTTAAAGAGCACGTTATTATCTTTAATTTAAAATACAAATCAAAAAGGTAGGACAATGAGCTCCAGAGATAATGGTGTCAAAATTATGTTCTCCATCATCTTCAGTGGCGTCTCAAGATTAAACCGACCACATTTTTTACGACAGAACTTTTACATACACTAATAAGTCATAATTAAGAATCAAAAGAGAAAACGCGTCCGTAAGGTTTTGCATGCTCGAGCGCTTCTACGGCCTGCTCTTCAACTGGAGATTAGCTTGTGAGTCACATGACGGCCCAGAACTACACACTGACTGTTTTAAGCTTCAAGAGAATTCATTAATACGACAGCGAGTCCTCATGTGGTGTGTTGTCGAAGGCTCAGACAGGGTGCCTCCAAAGAACTAGGAAGGAGAAGGTGAATCCACTCCAAGCATGAGAACTTGGAAAGGAAGAACATTCCCTCTCTCCAACACTGAATTTTCAACGGGAGGAAAATTTAAGGGTGAAAGTTAAAGTGAAAAAATATTGGACCCATTCCTACAACAACAGTTTTTTTTAATGTAATTTATTCTCTAGAACGGGATCTTTAATTACTGTCATACCCTTTTCCCTAGAATCAGTACTGCGTACACTGCTTCCATTGTATTTAAAAAGAAATCCCTAACTTGAAAATTGAAAGAGTAGGGCAGAATTGAAAAACATGAACTTTTCAACATATAACTCAGATTTACTGGAAACTTCTAATATTTGTAAAAGAGTGTGCTAGAAATATTTTCAAGGAACAATATTGAAAAAAATTGCTTTAAGCAAGAAATAACTGACTTTAATATGGAAAGTGTAAGGTGGATTAAAAAATGAACTGTTGCAATTTTTGAAATTTCAGATATTTTAATGAATAACGTATCTATGCCATATAATTAAGTAAACATTGCCCATTTACAGCAAACAAAGTAAAGAAAAAAATTGGAGTCATTTTTGAAAAAGCTTTAATAATGTTTTTAATGGACACGATTTCCTTCAAAGTAATTCAAAACTTAAAATAAAATTTAAAATAAACTTTAAAAGTCTTTGAATAATTGACTTTTTGCTGCAACATTATAATACTTTTTACTGTTCTTTATTACGTAGTTGTTTATGACAACATAAGCAAAATAGTTATACTAGGTATTATTGGTATTATAGTTATACTTGGTATTATTTACTGATATTTTGTATTACTTATAGGATATTTTGTGACATTCACATTAACTATTCATGCTAACAATATATGCCCTGTGTGAAATGTGTTGCATTGTTTTTATCTTATGTGTGAATCGTTAACTTTTCCCTTCTTTTTTTTTCATTTTTTGTAAAGCAACACATTTCACAAACTCCCAAGCTTCATCTTTATCTACTTTGAAAGGATTCGCTCCTTCATCAACGAGAATTTTCATGACTTCCGCATGAGAGCTGAAAAAATTCTTTCTTGCAGTCTTTAATACATCATTTTTTAGCTCATCTGTCATACCGTGTTCTAGAAATGCAGATACAACCTTAACGTGTCCTCGTCTGACAGCTCCATATAGGGCTGCGGTATCATTATCCTTTACGCCTGCTTGTAGCAAGATAGCAACACAGTCGGCTTTGTTTTCTTCGGAGGCCAACTGGAGAGCTTTGACACTGGTTTTGCTCAACACATTGACTCCCAGGCCAAGCACCGCCTGCAAAACCTCTGCTTTTCCTTCCTCTGCTAGTAAAGGGAGAGAAATTTCAGCGACTTGTAGAAATTGTTCTGGCGCGACGTCTGCCAGAGCCCATATCACATCGGCATTGCTAGCATGCTTGAGAGCAGCCTCAACTACCTGAGAATTGATACATGCACCACTTTTTGCCAGCGCTTTCACCACAATCGAACTGCCACCTGTAGCTGCTGCAACTAGCGACATCATTTTGGGATCGATCCTTTCGGGACCTGCTATGGCATCGATTGAAGCACCTTTAGCAAGAAGTGTCACAACTGCCTCTGCATGCCCACCAAGAGCAGCTAGGAGAAGAGGGGTTTCACCGCCTTTGGAGGTGGCGGCAGCGTTAATCTTCGCTCCTTTTTCCACCAGCAACTCTATCACCTCCACATTTCCCTTTTGCGCGGCCGCGTGAAGCGCAGTGAGTCCATTGTTGGTTCTCATGTCCACGTCCAGCCCCATCTCCAAAAGAAACTGGACGGTTTCTCTGTGACCCGCCATGGCGGCGAGATGGAGTGCAGTACTTCCTTCTGCGTCGCGACGCTGGGGATCGGCGCCCTTCTCCAACAGCAGCCGTACGAGGGAACCTCTGCCGGCCTGAGCAGCAATGGAGAGCGGCGTGAATCCGTCTTTGTTGACGGCGTCAGCAGTCGCGCCCTCCGCCAAAAGGAGCGCCGCAACGGCGCAATGACCCTCATGAGCCGCCCGGTGCAGTGGGGTGTCACCATTGGCGTCGACGGCGTCCAGGTTCGCCCCGGCCGCTAGTAGCGAGCAGGCGGCGTCGGTATGACCGCCTTCCGCGGCGCGGTGCAAAGGCGTGCGGAGTTTCGGTCCGCGCGCGTTCGCCGCGCACGCCACCCACTCTGCCGTGCTCACCCCGACCGGTCTGGTGGAGTCCGTTGCCTCCAGCAGCGCGTCCAGGGCCGCCACGTGGCCTGCGGCGGCGGCGCAGTGGAGCGCGCTGTCTCCGTGCGTGTCGCGCGAAGTAGGGTCAGCGCCTTGAGCTAGAAGCCTCTGCACAAGGTCCATGTCGGCGATCCAGGCGGCCGCGTGAAGAATGGGCAAAGCGGCGGTGGAGGGGATCGAGGCTGGTTCGAAAGCGATGGCAGGGCTGGGAACAGAGACAGTGCGGTGGGCGGTAGAAGTGGAGGAAGCCGTAGTGGAGGCGGATGATATGTTGGAAAATTGCGCAGCGCCTCGCAATGGAACGGATGTCGTTGCTGGATTCTTCCTGTCGATCTTGGCAGAGAGCGCCTCCACAGTTGGCACTAAGGATGCCAGTGCTCTGCCCAGCGTCTGCTCCTGCTGCTGGATCCGCGTTTCCAACTCGTTCTTCAGCTGCTCAACGACTGTTCCAAGGGCCCGAAGTTCTTGCCCGCACGCACAAGAGCAGCTTTCAGCATTTTCACCAAAATTCATTTTGCTTCAAACGTAACCTTTCAAGCTGGCTCTAAATGTTGGCCCAGCCTCTGCCAAAATGAACTGTTGATATGGGTTGTAGGCAGTCTGGTGTCGTCGATTACTCTCAGTATCGGTGAATATCTTGGAATTGTACATGTTGCTCCAACTCAAAAAGTATTACGATGTTCTAATCTTATCACCCATATGTGATTAGTTTGTTTAATAAGATATGTGTCTGAGTTGAGATAAATATACTTCAAAATGTAAAGAGCATCGCGTTTTCAATTCTTATCAAACTCATTCTAATCATTCTTCTGATAACTATTGAAAAACACACTTGTGAATATGATACTAAAACACTTGTATTCCATACTCATTGAAAACAATCTAATCGTGTTACACCAGTCTGAATTTATGAGAAAAAAAGGATTTGTTGGGTAAGGTCGTCCGATTATTAATGTTCCAAACGATTTACATAAAATGTATTTCTCGCATGCATTTCTAAATGTTGAACAACCCGTAATGTATCGCACCTAATCGTACTTTAAGAGCAAGGAACCTCTTCGTTACGTCTGATTATTTTTACGTACGTATAGTATAGGGAAAGTTATGTAATGCGGCGCGAAAAATCGGCTGATTTTCGGCAGTAAAACTCTTATTACAGGACCCTGGTAACGGAAAAGTGGATAAATCCAGTTGCTAAATTAAGAAAAAAATCTCCTTACCCAGAGTGCAGCCAGAATCCCCATTTTGTGGGTCCTTGATACCGAAAAACCAATTGAAAGCAAAAGTCTGTCCGTCCGTCCGTCTGTGAACAACGCTAGCGACTTAACCGTTCAGCCGATTTTCTCCAAAATAGATACTCCCAAATAGATCTAAATAATCTCGCGGCTCCTTGAATTTGAAACCGATACTTTAATTTTGGAGGATACTTTATATGAAGCGCCTGGCACATTTTCAAAATTTTCAAAACAATGGCGCCAACAATTTTGACAAAATTTTGTTGTTGTATAGTCTGAAGATCATTTAACGGAATGGCGTAGGTCTCATGATGGTTGAAAACTCTGAAGTTTCGAAAATTCAAAAAAGTTCAGATTTTTTTCGGCATCTTCTTACAACTACAATTATGAAGATCCAATTTTTTCTTAATGAAATGTGTTCATATAAAATATGTCTTCAAATAAGATTATGTTAAATTTTTTGAAAATATGAGTATTTCCTGACAAGCAAACCCGTTCGGAATTGACTGCGCTTCGTTTTCGTCGTTTTCTTACAACTACAATTTTAAATATACATTTTTCTCAATTAAATGTATTTATCAAAACTACCTCTTCAAATAAGGTCATGCTTATTTTTTTCAAAATATGAGTAGTTTCTCTATAATTTTGTGATAAACATAATCGCCCGCTGTAAATTTACTGCGCTTTGGACAGCTGGATGCGTCGTTAATTAGAATTTGCAATTTTGTATATTATCTCTTTGTTGGTTTCTTACTTTCAGCCTTTTGTTATTAATTTTCAATAAATTATTTATTTTGAAATATTTGAAAGAAAACAAAATTTATAGCTCTCAGAATAGCGACAATGCAGGGTCTGCAACAATGGAATTTCCTTTGCACTCGCGAATTTCTGTGAATTATGTATTATTGTTGTGATCTGATGGAGCTGTAAGAAAAAAAAATATAATTGTCTAATTTATGTTGATATTTGCATGAAAATATTTAGATTTTTCAAATGCTGTACCATTTGTAGTGAGTAGAATATTTGTTGCATGGTTTTAGAATACTCCTCTCTTATCATGGCCCTATGGAATGCATTTCTATATTGTCCAGGGTATCAGTCTTCTTTTTCCTATACAGGTTTACAAAACTTTTGTATTCTATTTTTGTGCAGTTGTAGAATTCACATAAGTTCTGACAACACTGTAATGGAAACAGTGAGTTGTTCGCTTCTTGGTTGAATTGGACATTTTCAAATAATAGCTAAATGTTATTAGCGCTAAAGTACAATATTTCCCTAGCACGTAGCTGTTTCCAATAACGCGGGAAAGTATGTGCTGTTGTAGCACCACTAGTTATCTCTTAGGTTACAGAAATATTTTTTTCTCTCCATTTCCTCCCTGGCATCTTTTTGCATCATGTCATTTGTTTTTGTGTGCTTTTGTTAAAGATCACACGTGTAAGCCATGGGTTAATATAGAAGAATGTAAGAATCTAATAAGGCGTTATTGATTGTCACACTGACTTTTCTGTCTGCGAGTTTGAGACTTCTCAGCACTTTTTCCAACCTATGTTCATATAAACAATATTATTAATCACATTTGGACATAATTTAGAAAGCATTTAATTTGTTACGAGAGTTTTCTAATACTCTGAGGAAAGTAGACGTTTATACATTTTACTATACACCATTGACACAACACCACGTCACTGTGTTACGGTTTGGTAAGTAATTGCTCGCCTCACGGGTACATCAAACAAATTTAAAATGAAAAATATAGAATTTTATAGATTATCTCGCAAATAAATGGGCAGTTGCAACTGCAACACACGATCTTTCGCATGACTCGATAACGGTGCTTTCTAGGTTTTAAAACCCTATTTTCGAAGTCCTAAGGTTTTTGATATCGAAGTATAAAAATTAAAATATTGATTGAAATTGTTGTATGTACAGAATAGTCTCTCTTAGTCAGTTGAAATGTTGGTCACAAACATCAAGACGCGAAATATATCTAAAATGAGGTTTTCTAATTGTTATTCTGTTAAATTAAATCGCACTATTTGTCATTGTTAGTAAACGCTTAACTATGTAACGTTGCTACGCACAATACATACAACATTGTTGATACTGCAATACACAGAAACACAACTTAGAGCAGTCTCATATTTAAATTGTACTCCAAAAATATTTTACCGTAGGTTAGTAGAAATGAATTGCAGAAGCTTTAGTCTACCATAATCCTCTTCATTCTGTTGAGGCATGTGCAAATACGGTATTATACATCGCCTCTAATCCGTTTGATTTTTCATGCAGTTACTAAGCATTTGTATATCTCTAGTGCACTTTAATAAAAATGCCCTCTCATTTATTCGTATACGACCATTTCATCCGATTTGTGTCATTTTCTTATCGCTTATATATTTCAGATTCGTGTGGGAATGAATATATTCGAAGACTTTTCAAATTGCTTCAATGACATTATTTTTCAAGGAAAATTAACTAGATAATGAATGAAACGTGAGAATTTGAAATTATAAACATTTTGATTTCAAATGAAAAAGAAGTGAGCGCCTAGAAGAGAAGTAGGGGAACAAACCTAAAAAGAGTGAAAATTACTCCATTTTATTTTAAATAAATATATGTATTTATGGAATAGTGGGCTCTATGAAGTACTGAGAGAAATAAAGAATACTCGATAAATTATATATATATGTAGAAGAGCTATGGCTTACAAAATATCAGTGATATCGATGGCACATTTTTATGGTTATACATGCGCATTGTTTTCTCGGGACTGAAAATGTTTCACCGGAGATTGTGTGAGATTATTAAAGACTTCAGTTTTGTAACGATGCAATTCCGAAAATTAATTAGTTCTAATATTACTTACTACTATTACATGTTATTTACTAGTTCTAATACATTTTGAAACAATAAATACAGTTTATATGAGAATAAAAGTTAACTTAACAAATTTTGTATGTACATATAATAAGTAGTTCTGAAAATGTCCTGGAAACTCTGCTGTTGATTATCTTTTTGATTTTGAATATTGTTAATCTATAGCCCACATTTAATACTTGAAAAAATAAATTAGTATTTAAATTACGAGTTATAATGAATACGATTAATAAAAGTTACGAAAGAAGAACTGGACAACATCAAATATAAGTATTGTATTAATTATTTTTCGTACAATTACTCTTTGTTGCCCAGAAACCGTAATGTAAGTGCTGGTGAAAATAACAAATGAAGACGATTGTCAATTATTGTTTACCCTAATATCTGTTTTATAGCATATAAACTTCAATTATAATGATGGAAAACGTAAATATGAAAGATCTACAGAATATTAATTCTATGGAAGGAAAGCTCTGTGACGTTAAAGTACGTACTACATGTGTTAGAGAGTGCGATTCTTCAGAAGTCACCGGAAAACGAAAAGTGTCTTGTGCTGTTGAAAGAGAAGATATTGAATTTACCACGTCTGATGATATTTGTAAAGAAAAAACCCTGAATAATGTTAAAAGACAACGCCTAGGCGAAAACGATGGGAAAAATTATGAAAAAAGTGATATAATTTGTGATGTAAATGTAAATCCCTCAATTCCATCCTCATTTGTGTGCACAATGAATACTGATTGTGTGATGCCGGCATACAGATTTTGTGAGGACAAAGATCCAGATTCCGTGCCTGTAAAAAAGTTAATACTTATCAGGTATGTAACGAAACTCTTGACATTTCAAATACAAAGAACGATTTAATATTGTCAGTTGACATACAAGACTCTCCTCTAAACATTAAATGCTCAACAGTTTTTAAAGAAGAAAGCAAAATGAGCATTTCCAACAGTTGTAAACAAGT
Organism: Acheta domesticus; assembly: GCA_031308135.1. Lineage (NCBI taxonomy): Eukaryota > Metazoa > Arthropoda > Insecta > Orthoptera > Gryllidae > Acheta > Acheta domesticus. The sequence continues at coordinate 128,299,331 of JAHLJT010009436.1, read as the reverse complement.
TCGATTTTCACAGGCCGTAAATATTATTCCGGATATATCGTTTACTACTCGTACATCAATTTGTCACTCTTCGGCAAAACTATGCTGTGAAATGGACTTATGCACAAATACAAATGAAAATGATAGCAGTCGTGAGGTTTCTTATGATATCTGTTGTTCATCAACAAGCTGTGATGAAGTAAAAGTTCATGGTAATATGTCATCCTCCGTTAACAAAATGTGTGTCTGTCAGCATTCCGATTCCAGTGTGGTACCTACGTGTAGACAAACGTTTGGAAGCATATCCCATAACTTTGAAGAGAAAAATGACATTTTTGTAACCAGGAATAACAATTTTCCTTCCATTTCATTACCGTTCTCTGATGCTCAAGCAAAAGCGCAACGGTGTTCAATATGTTTCGTAATTTTCACAGATCAAAAAGTTGCACATCCTGGAACGTGTTCTCATAAATTTTGTCTTGATTGCCTACAACAGTGGTCAAAAAATATGAATACATGTCCTATGGATCGGCTTAGATTCAATACGATTTTTGTAAAAGATCGCTTAGATGGCAAAATAATCGACCACATACCAGTAAAAAATTGTGAATTAGAAGACGATGATATGGATAACGATGTTGAATATTGTGAAGTGTGCCGCCTTAGACCTGTGGGAAGAGAAGAAATTCTGATTTCATGTTACCGGTGTGGCCGAATGTATCATTTAACATGTCTCTCGTCTCCCGTAGACATTGTTACTTTTGAAAATTGGGTCTGTCCAGATTGTGAAGATTGCTGAGGAGGCACTAGACCAATTTTCTAATCTTTGAAATGATTAAAATCACGTGTGAACAAATATTGTTCACCGAAATATTAAATATAGGAGTTGTTGAAACATACGTAGTGTAAAGAAAATATTGGAATTTAAATGATGAAAATAATGTTTGACGAACTTTGTTTGGATCTACCTGAGTTACATTTTCTCTGTTTTGTGAGTTTAATGTAATTTAAATCAAATAATTTTTGTTCATTTATTAGTGAATTCAGATACGTTAAAACAATCATTGTTATAATTATTGTTTTTAAATATTTAGAATCTAAATATTTTCTATACGATAAAAATAAATGTTGGTAAATAAATGTTAAAGTAGATTTTGAAATGAGTTAAATTATTTGTTTTTAATATATCACTCTTCTTCTGTAAGTCAGAAATATCAGCAAGGGAATCTTCAACTCAAATCGGAAGTTTCATATTAAGTAAAACCGAATGTCATAATTCCCTCCTCTCGTTGTTTTACTTCATTACAATCTCCGTTTTTAATCATTATCCTGAAATTCTATACTTTGTGGAATTTGTCGTTTAAATCTCATTTGCACTATCTGCTAATATGAAAGCTTCTCAAACGTAGCTAAAACAGTATGTGCGGCATTCGAAGACCAGTTCCTCGTCGATCGCCCGGGATCTTGAGAGGCAGGGCAGCAGGTCCTCTTGAAAGTGCAGAATCGCGTCGGCGACGGCGGCTGCGACGTCAAGAGCGTCCTCTAATCTCCGGGCGTTTAGGGCCCGGGCCGCCCCGAGCGCTATGACGGCGCAGGCGGTCTCAACACGGCCCGGCCTGGCCCAGCCCGGCCCTGCCCGGCCCTGCCCGGTCCGTCGCCTGGCAACGCTCGGCATGTAATCGCGAGCTACTGCCCAGCGCCGAGCACGTCCGCTGCCGCCAGCGAGGAAACTTCTTCATTGGTGGATTGTGGAGGGGGTGGGGGTAAGAGGCTCATTCACCCCCTCCCAAAGCCAACTTTTTTTTTAGTTATTTCACCCAATTTATTCAAAATAATTTAACATCTCATCACATCCTCATTATGAATATACTTGTAAATGTTTATATTTCACACTAACAATAATTAAATTACTATTTCAAAAATTTTCATTGGAGTTTGAACTACAATCGCTCCCTCTCCCTAAAATACTTTCTGCATCCGTAATTGCTTCTCCTGACCATACTCACGAGCCTACCTCCCAAACATCCTCCTCTTCATTGGTGTTAACTTCGCATTCCGCGGACGCTCTCATCCGTCATCCGTCATTTGTCTTTTGTGAGTCGAATACCGTCTCTTGTCAACGTGTTGGAATGAATTTTATATAGGAAGAAGCGAACGGTTTCTGAAACGAGAAATGCGAATGCTCTCTTTGAAATGATTGCTCTTCATTTGTATTGTTAGAAAAAGGAGTCCATTTTTTGTAGCCCTGAAACAACAATTAAACTATTGACGCAACAGAATAGCACATACGTTCTCGAATCAGTTAGGTTTGTAATCTCTTTAGTCTGGATTAAGCTTTTATGTTTTTTCCCACCCTTTTCCCAACTGCCATCTAAGAGTCATGTTTTCACATTTTCTAAATTTTCTAGAACTCTAATGTTAAAGCCTAAATATGACTTTGAGAATGCTATACAAGACTTAAGTCTGACTGAAGTCTTGAATGAAAATTTTCGTTGAAAAAAGAAGAGCTGATTTGAGAAAATAACGTTTTATTTTCCTGAAAATGCGCAATTTTGAGCACATTTTACAGAAAACTTTTGAGTTTTCGAAAAACTTCATTGGATAAAAAGACAGACTTTTTGAAAATACACTTTTTCCGTATTAGGGGACGTCAAATCGAGTATTTCCGTTGAAATCTCGAAATCCATGTTCCGCGTCAACTTGTTCTAAAACTACGTGTTTTACTTCGTATATACGTACATTATGAGAAAGTAACCTCGGATTCTGAAATGTTGCACATTGTTCGTTTTATGCTTTATGCTAATTTTCAAAACCTACTTAGTCAAAATTTTCACGGGAGTAGTATTATGATTTCCTGATAATAAAATATTTATATAATTTTAACTGTGAATTTAACTTTGTAACAAGTTTTACAGGAAAACAATTATTCTTCATTTATCACTTTGCTTCAAGGTAAATAATTCATTTTTCTGATTTCAGTAGGTGTAAATGAAAAAGTGGTTTGACATGGTTCTTCTTTTACTTCAAGCCAAATTGTACTCATATTAGCGAACGTGTTATTTGTCAAATTAACAAACTATTATTAATCTTGTTTAATGTATACTGAATACATGAGTAAACTAAATCAAGAAAATTGAAATTGTAAAGTAGTTATTTATACAGGATAATTGGCCAAATTCAGTGGGGAAATATGAACATACACTTTTAGGAACTCCCTTTAGGGTATTTTTGATTTTTGAAGTAGAACAAATTACATCACAAACTCGATGAAAACTACACATCTCCTAAATTGTGCACATCGCATCAAAATTGAATCATGATACGTGGAACGCGCATTCTCGCAATGTAATATCTCAGTTGTGTTTCATAGATTGTTATCGATTTGACTAGATATGCGCATTTCAATGAGATACGTTAAGATTGTGTAAATTCCATTGTCGAATTGCGCGGATACTAATGAATATGGAATCGCTCACGCGTATTGTGGGTAACAGGATATAGTGGTATTGGCACAGAGGCGCTTTGGACATACATCTGGAATATAATCAACTCTTGTATGTGTGGTAAGTTGATATTAAACTCAAACGAAATTGACGAATATCAATTTAATGATATTAGAAGTGAATACTGACCAGTAGTTTTTCTTCAGTAGAGCACGAACCAAACATTTTTTAAATCTTCTGAATTCATTGTCTAATACCAGAGAAATAAATATTTAAAATTTGTAATATTCAGTGACTTAAGGATAAAAGTAATAATGTACAAATGAAAAAAAGATTGTTACTTTGTTCCGAAAGATTTGCCAGTTCCAGTCCACAGACAAGGGCAGTAGAAGCGTTGACGTCAACAACAGTGAACCCAAACATAATGTAGTGGTGCTGAAACATCAAATACTTTCTCGGCTTTAGTAATAGCTATGTAATACTATTTTTATTCTACAATCTCTTTCTGAATTAACACATCTCATTCATTATTTTTTATAAAACTCATTACAAATCGTACAAAATTTGGTGCAAAAACTTAATATTTTCAAGCAAATATCAACAGAAATTTGACAATTATAGCTGCTTTTCATACAGGTACGTAAATCATGTCCCAACAATTAGACTCTAAAAGACTTATTTGAAAATGTAAAACAAAAGCTCGAATGTAAGATAAGAACTAAAAAATATGAAATAATATATAAATTCTAACTTACGAAGCAATCTGGAAGCAAACCTGGAATTACGTTCACGAAACGCAATAAAATGGGAGCGGGGGTCTATACCTGTCGCCAAATTACACAAAAATACTCACATTTTCAAATAAGATGACCTTCTTGGAATATCTGTTTTTTTATGAACACATTTCATTAAGAAAAATTGTATCTTCAAAATTGTATTTGTAAGAAGAAGCTGAAAACATTTTGAATTTTTTCAATTTTGAAAACTCAGGGTTTTCAACCGACATAAGACCTGCATCATTCTCTTAAACGTCCTTTACACTGTCCAACAACAAACTTTAATAAAAAACGATGGAGCCATATTTTTGAAAATTTGTAAAAGGTCCTTGAGGCTTCATGTAAAGTACCCCCCCTCAAAATTAAAATATCGGTTTCAGATTTAAGGGGACGCGACATCTGCCAGATCGATTGGGGAATATTAATTTTGGAGCAAATGACAAATCGGTGTAGCCGCTAGCGTTGCTCACAGACAGACGGACGGGCAGACATTTATTTATTTATTGGTCAAAAATCAGTAAAAAACTGTATATGACGTATGGGGAAAGAGATTTATCGGCGCACATTTTCTTGAGGGTCAGAATTTAAAAAAACGAAAAAATGAATTCAGAAAATAATTATTTTAGAAAAATAAAAATATATGAAAAATGTTTGTTCCCGAGTTATAGAAAATCAATTTCAACGGTAAATGAACTACAAGCAAAAGGAGTGCTCAACAAAAACGTGCGCACAATGAAGCTACATTTACGTCCAGAAGCAAAACAAGGGGCCATCTCAGCATTTTCTCAATGGATCAGGGAAACTGGACAAAAACCTGATCGAGATGGGGGTCATTGACCCGGAAGCTGAAGTACATTACTTGTTACAGGCTTATTAAATATATTTTAATGTATACAATACAAACGTAAACTAATTCATTATATATCTTTGTTTTGTTACAATAAACCTTATTTTTCTTTTTCACGATCAGTATAGTCTCTAATTGTGTAGAAACAGTTTTGCAGCAGAAAAGATTTTACTTTTAACTTAAATTTCTGTACCGACTTTAATTGTTTAATGTCATCTGGCAATGCGTTGTAAAGTAACGTACATGTATTGTATGTTGATTTCTTGTACTAAGCTGTTGATACTGACACTTGATGCACGTGATTTCTACGGCGTGTGTTGTAATTATAAATATAAATATTGCAAGAAAATATGTTCCTTCCGTTAAGTAGGTCATTTTTGACAAATATTACAGATTAGTAAATAAATAGACAAGGCAATGGTAAGATTCCCAGCTCAATGAAAAGAGGCTTGCAGGTATCACGTGGAAGGCATTTCTTCATTATTCGAATAATTTTCTTTTGCAATCTGAAGGACTGAATACTACAGGATGAGCTTCCCCAGAATATTATGCCATATCTCAGGCGGGAATGTACATTTGCAAAATAAACGCAACGAGCTGCATGAAGGCTGATAGAGTTTGAAAGAATTCTGAATGCGTAACATAATGAACTTAATTTAGTGTTTAATTCTGTTATATGTACATTCCATTTGAGGTTTGATTGAATTGAAAGACCTAACAATTTTGTTGCCTCAACATCAGTTAATTGCATATTGTTCATTTTCAATGGAGCATGAGATTTCCGATTTGAAAGGCAAAAAAACATTGAAACAGTTTTTCTTTCGTTAACAATTAATTTGTTATTATTAAACCAATTTGAAACTTCTGAAATCGTACTATTTACTCATTCTTTTTTGCAAAGAACATTCGTGTCATCAGCAAACAGAACCATTCTTCCATTTTTAATAGACGAGGGCATTTCGTTTACATATAACAGAAAGAGAATAGGACCTAAGATCGAACCTTGCGGGACCCCATGCTCAATTGGCAAAGAATTGGAAACATAAGTATGTAATGTCCTTTTGTGCCAGTATGGTTTTTCTACTATGACATTTTGCCGTCAATCGATTTTTCGGCATGAAGGACCCAAAAGACATGGATTCTGGCTACACCACGTGTTAGAGGATTGTTTTCTAAATTTAGCAACTGAATTTATAAATTTTTTCTTTACCAGGACCCTGTAATAAATGTTTTTTCTGCCAAAAATTCATCGTTTTTTTACCATTACATAACTTTCTTTTTACCGCGGTAGCGGTAGCGAGAAAGTAAAGTATCAAGTAATCAAGAACACGTAAACATATATTGGTGCTAAAACTGTGACAAATTGAATGATTTTTGTAGAAAGTGTACTTCATTTTATTCGTATGATATTTAACTCATCAAAGGGCATTCTTATGAGTGAAGGATATTCTTCTTCTTTTACTACAGATTTCTTAACCCTAGGATGCATGCAGAACTCCCGTGGCCCTAATGTTGTTTTTTATTTTGCTTTTCACTCTGCACAGAAGCATTTCCAACGGCTTGCCATTCGTGCAATCTTCCATTTTTCTACTTACACAATGAGAGATAGGGATAATCATCCACAACAATTATATATTTTATAACATGCCTAAAGTTAACTTTAACGCGACAGTTCCCGAACTTTAAGCATGTTATAATAAATATTATAACTGTAATTAGGATGATTGCCCCTCTTATTATGGATTACCACAATATTTCTGCTACCACCACGGAATTTTTCCGCTTACATTTTAGTCACTGGCAATAGAAAAATTCCCGTAAGTTATAAAGGTAGGACCTGATATTCGATTCTCTTACATCAATGCATATGCTGGACTTTTGAGGTCATATTATTAGTTATTTAAATTAATAATCATTTGTTTAGCATTAAGAGTTGACTCTTATTGAAGTTATTAAGAATAAAAATTATTTTATGTGCATTTTTTGAGAGCGTATTGTGCTGGGCTGCCGAGGCCCTGCATATGCTTTCACATACCTATTTTTTCGGGTCCATGCATCCCAGAGTTAATTATTTTAGTTCGAAAGAACTAAAAGTAGACCTGAGGCAGAAGTAGACCTTAGGTTTGGGGTTGGGGACCAGTCAATGTTGGAGAAAGTCGAGGGGGGCGAGAATGCACTAGAATACAAGTGAGCGAACAGGGAGGGAATAGACATAATTCCAGTCTAATAGATTGTGAAAAGTAGAAAATGGGGCACGGGGGACACTTCGATTTGGTATTAATAGGCTAAAATATATCTTCAATTATTCATTTTTTCTTCTAAATACGCGAAGAAAGCAGTGTGAAGTATCATAATGCCATATACGCCGGATATCTAATAATATTTTTATGATAAATGCTCAACCAATGCCGGGATTCTTAAGCTAGTGTTGTATATTTGTCATCCACCTATCTGCTCCATTGTTTCCACCATTCAATTTTCACCAAAGTGGCAGCAGATTTACAATCGGTGCGATTCAGACTCGTAAGCCGTGATCGCTCGTGCAAGGGCCACTTTAGGTTCAGTCTCAATATTATGTCCTGCTGTCGAATCAACGTCACCAGTTCCGTCTGCTAACGTTTCCACCTCATGCTACGATCCCATTTACGACTATCACGGCCTGAGCGCCATCTATTACAAATCATGTTGCTAGAACCTACACTCCTACACTGCCACATTTCAATGTCGTCGTTTATGTTAATCACTGAGTACAATTCCGATTCTCAAAACAATATCATTTGCTTTTTGGATATAGATGCAGTGTTGATAGAAACAGAAGATTTTTAATTTTTTTCATTTTCAGATAGTATTTGATAACACCTTGTGTAAACAATTGAATGATAAAATTTCTGAAAAGTTTCATCATAAACAATTTATAAAATTTTCGCATTTGCTTAATGCCTTTAATTACAGCTAAAAGGAAGGTGAAATAATTTATTACTTCTACAAGCGAAGAATGGAGATGAGGCTAATCATTGCGAGATTCGGAAGATAAACGATCGTCATTTCTTTATAATTCTACATAAAGTTCTGCATTTTTTGTCCTTTACATGTCTAAATGTGTAGTAATTTGAGGGTACATTATTCGTATCTCAGGTCTGCGCTTTAGATATATGCCATGGGGCGGACTCCCAAGAACGCAATACATAAATTACCTCCGAACATTAATTGTGATGAATTAGGTGCTACAGCAAATTCTCCGCGTTGCTCCATTTACTCTTATCAAATGTGGCATAGTTGACTATAAAGCGTCATAGAGATGGATTATTGCAAACAAGGCTAGAGCAAACTAGTATTTCAGATTCAGCAGAATCCAAATCATAACCATTATATTTAACGTTCTTTGTTTCTGTTTTCCTTAATGGTATGATAAAAAATGGAGTATGATCTGTGCAATCTTGCAATTATTATAAGATTACTTTAGAACACTGGATAAAATATCATTTATTGTTGTTAATATGGACCCATTGTGTTTCCAAATCTTCCCCTAAAGTTCGTTAGGTTTTTGAAAGAAAATCTCACTCTCCATCCCTTCCCCTCATTCTCTCTCTCTCTCTCTCTCTCTCTCTCTCTCTCTCTCAAATTGGCTGACAAGTCCAGTTCCATTTAATTTCCATCTCTTTGTCTCCCTTAGGAAACAGTGGATAGCCATGAGAACGAGTAGCGTACAGTGACATTTCCATTCCCTTTCAGAGACTTTGACATTCCAGGAATCGACGCGGACGGGCAGCACACGTGACAGCGCCAGAATGCTCTCCCACCTCCCACCCGCATCCTCCCACCCACCCTACCTCGCCACGGGGGAAAAGGGGGTGTGGCATTCCGACGCGTCGCGTGCTCGCTCGCGGGTATTCTGGGTGTGGGGCTTCTCCTCTCGCCCTCTGCTCCTGCCACAGCTCGATCTCTCACTTCGTTCGTCCACCCAGGGCTTTTTAGCCTCATCGATAGGGTTACTCGTTTTGTTGCAGTACGACTACACGATTTTCTCTCACTCTTTTATCATGGTCCACCTCATGTTCTCCATTACTCCTCCCTTATTCCTTTTCTCATACCTACATACACTTAGGTTTCATGATTTATGACTAATTTGCTATCTGAAGAACTTGATACCGTCTCTCACACATGTCGCTCGTGCCAAAGACACGAGTTTTATTGTTAATTTTCTAATGTATCATCCATTCCTTCATTCTCCTATGAGAGGAATCGTATTTCGTTGAGAGAGAACTTTTTATCACTTTCCTTCTACGATTTTTCGTGCTTATTACCCTCCTCACAGACCTACGTTTCCTGGCTTTCTATCCCGACAAAATTCATCATCCCTCCTTTTATCTCGTAAAACATCTTGTTCCGCTTTGTCTTTCCCGCATACTCCCGTCCGCTTTTCTGGCCTGCAACCACTCATTTACCCACCAAATTCTGTCGGACTTCGCCTTCCCCATCCTCCTCACCCAATTCAGCTCCGCACCGCCCATTCCCTCTGGCGGTTTTCTCTCCCCCCACCCCCACCCTCTCGCCGCTTTCCCGGACAGTGCAGTCTATTTGTCAAGTGTCAGCGGGCGCTCCTCTCATGAACTGCGCGGCCGCTACGCACCGCTTCGCAGTATTCCTGCCTGCCCCCGCCCTCAGTTCGCGGACACCGCCGCGGTGCGTGCGGATGAAGTCAACAGCCGCCGCATAATTCGTAAACAGCTGCGGCGCTTGGCGGGTGCCCCGCTTCGCGTTTTCACGCGCTGCGTGCGTCGCGTCCGCCAGAGAGAGACCGAGAGACGCTCGCCGACCGAGAGACCGGGCGCAGTGTTTGCTGCCCGCCGCCCGCCGCCCGCCGCCCGCCGCCCGCCGCCCGCCGCCCGCCGCCCGCCGCCCGCCGCCCGCCGCCCGCCGCCCGCCGCCCGCCGCCCGCCGCCCGCCGCCCGCCGCCCGCCGCCCGCCGCCCGCCGCCCGCCGCCCGCCGCCGCCCGCCGCCCGCCGCCCGCCGCCCGCCGCCCGCCGCCCGCTCGACCGTAAACAAGTCGTGTCTCGTAAACGTATCGACAGCCGGATTACGTATCACCCTGCACCCGCGACTTTGTCACGTGCGGTGTCTCCACGTCTGCTCACGTGGGTTTTCTTGTTTGCGTCTTTTTTTAATGTTGTAATCGAATCGTATAATATCTGCTGTGTGTTTCCACCGTCAAGCGCTACTACATGTTTCTGGATCTTGCATTTTTGTAATGTTGACGTTTTATTACCCTCTCGACTTTTTTCGCTCGAAATATTATTCCATGGCTCAGTACATTTATTAGGTGTATCGACAGCCATGAAAGACTGAAAACTTTTAACAAGAGAAAAAGTTTTTTGGTCTCCGTGAAAGTTTCCTCTTGTCGGTAATTTTTGCCGCTGAGTCGTGAATCTGTCCGTTCGATGACTCTTTTCTTTTCCTTAGTTGGAATTTCTGACTGCGTGTGATATGTAAGCAAAACTTGTTCGTAGGATGAGATAAGTCACTTACGTGGCAAAACAGTGCACAATTTTATAATGTATCTTCGTAATTGGTGACTTTGAGAGAAGGCCAAAATGCGAGACCGTTCATCAAAAATGTAATTTAGATAAGTAACGTCTAGACTTGGGCTCTGGAGCCATTTAATCATGCGTGCGTTCATCTGACGCTCTCGCAAAAGAGCAATTCAACTCCCAAATGCTGTTCTCTGCGGCTGCTACTAAAGTTGGTCTGTGAAATTTAAAATTCAGGAAACCCTCGTCTGCAGAATATAACGCTAAGTTCCCGACGCCGAACATTAATATGCAAGATTAGTTGCCCTCTATTACTAGAAAGCTCTAAACCCAAGTAAGAAAGTTGCTACTGAAATCAAATTCAATAATGTCTCAAAGTTTTGTTTCTTTTCCGTGTGCTGGTCACGTTTTCTAAAGGAATCGCTGTTTCTCCAAAGAATTTTGAATGGTGATGTTTTTCTCGAATGGCTAATGTATTTCCATTCAATCTAATTACCACAATTCCGTTTGTAGGTCTATTAAAAAGAATGTTAATTGACAGATGTTTTAGGACATATCATTAACATTAAATGAAGAGAATAGATTTTGAAAGTTCTCCTGGTGTAAAAACAAGCAATATTTTTTTAAATTCTGCCCTTTTAAAGTAATTTTAAATGCTCGATATTTCCACATACAAATTTTACTTTCCATTCATTCTTATTATTATTATTATTATTATTATTATTATATTATTATTATATTACTATTTTTCCATTGGATATTTTTATAATAATCCACTGATGTGAGAATAAATAAAACAAATGAAAGTTTTCCCTTTTCTTTCCTTCCGTTTCGTGAATTTCGATGAATGTCTGTCATGAAAAGTGTAGCTGAAAGTTCTACCAGTGGGCTGGAAATAGACTTGTATCTCGAATTAATTTAATCTATTTTGTCTAATTCGTATCTCAAAGAGAAGTGTTTTCAAAAAAAGATGTTCAAGACTTTTCGAAACGCTAAAGAAAGTCTTTCCCTTCACAACAAATCCTATAATTAGATACTTTTTTCAATGTGGTAAAGATAACATATAATATTTGAAATTTAATTAGTCATGTTCTTCATCTCCGAAATCCTCATTCCCTATTCCCTGTTCTTTCACTCATGTTAGCACTTTCGGCTCGATTCAGAGCGTGGTCTCTTTCCAAAGGGATGGAGTACGAGTTAGGAGAAAAACATTTGGGGCGTGAGGCGCATGCTCATCTGACATTAGGAGCCGGATGGGCATTCCACAGAGATCGAATGGGCGCTGGGTCGGCCCTTGCGCAGATGTCGCGTCTGCTGGGGCGGCGCGGGTGGCGTTGGCGGCGTGGGCGGCCGCTCAGGATCCGAAACGACCCGCCCACGGCCGCGCCCGTCTCCGGAACGGCTCGCCATTATTGTAACTCTGGAGGGGTGTGGGCTGGGAGCCTTCAGGCAGCGACGAAAGCCCTAGAGAAAGGGTGGTGGGAAAAAAACGAGTTTTTCTGTGAAGGGAGAGTCTCTTGTGAACTCCACGGATTCCAGGATTATTATTTTCCCTTTATAGGAGACCGTGGTGGAATTTGTCTTTAGTACATTTTTAGCTTATGTTCTTTGTTTTTATTTAGCAGAAGCAGCACGGAATATTCAACCCATCCAAAACGACTTTTAGATCTGTCCAAATTGCAAAGAAGATCGCGGAATATTCATAAAACATAAAATTGTGCAATATTAACGCACGTGTGTGGTTTGACGAATTTTTTACCAAAATTTTGATATAATTTAATTTTCTTTTTGTAAACATTCATTTATTTCACCGTAGATTTTTCTTTTCTGTACTGTTTACGTGAGGCTGGAACCTGAGAAATCTTTGACACGTTCTACTGCTGAGAGTTGTAGCGCACACCATTTGACACGTTGTATATGAAATAACTTTGCGTATGAAATAACGAGACCGTTAACCTCTCGTAATGCTTCGTGATGTCCAAATGCCAAATGCCCGAAACAACAAATCAAGCTCATTACATTTTACGTCCCGTGTAACATGCCAAGCGGCCTTCCGATGCAATTAATTACAGTTCATACATCAAAGTCGTGTTAGTCGAAACATATAAAAAACCTACGGAAGCTGTAGTGGTATTTAAGTTAGGAAAATTTTCATGATCAACTGGTGTGGATGTTAACTTTTCCAAATATTTTATTACTAGAATTATTGTACTTGAATTATGGATACATAATTCAAAATGTAAGACTAACTTATTTTAATGTGGGTGACTTCAACCCTATTCTTTAAATGAACAACCGTTGGAATCTCATAAAGGGATGAAAAATAATTTCTCACGGCGAAATATTCAAATCTCCTTCACATATAGACACAATAATTCCACTTTACTGAACAAAATATATATTCGTATGAATTTGGGAATACAGAAAATAATATTGTCTGTATAACTATTGCTACATCAGCAGTTACAATCATGTAGACTTCAATTTATGTGAACTTTGACCGTTATCTGATAAAAGTTCAGCTGCAACTTTGATTTTAACAATCATCGTTTGTGGAGCTATCATTTCGCGATAGTGTCTAGATCGGCCTGTATTTTTGCAGGTGCACTTGCAAACGTAAATAAGATAGCATCGGTTTTCCAAATGACATTCAACGAGTAACTTCTTTAAGACGTGAGGCAATCGTAATTGAAGGTGTTGGGGCGTCCTGGGTACTTCAGAACTTTTGTAACGGATAAAGTAACAGTTCAAATCGATTTCTCAATTCGGAGATCATCCATCTTTGTAGTTGACTGTTGATTTCTATGTCTTCGAATAAGAATTACTATTCGAATTGTATTGGGTTAGGGCAAATAATTTAATATTAAACAAACTTCCGTTAACGTAATATTAAACAAACCGTTTTCCGGCGTACGATTACATAACTTTCTCTACTTACGAAGTACCTTCGTAAGGGCGAAAAAAATTAAAAGTAAATTACTCTGAAGAAATGCGATATCGAAATATAATGAAGTGTCTATGTTTTTTTCCCAAAGTTTTTTGTGTAATTGAGTTTTTCCGTACCTTGGTTAGTTTGTTTCCTTGTTTGTAAATCACTGCTTACCAGACGTGGTAGTGAATTAAAACACTTAAAACATTACGTGGGTGCAACGAGGTTGTATGTCTAGATGGCTTGCGCCCGTGTGTCATGGCTGAAAAAAGATTGAATGACTTCAGGGAAGCGCCGCGACGCGGAACGCCACGGCGTGGGCCGAGGAGCACCTTTGTCCGGCCCCGGGCCGGCCTCGTTGCCTTTGTCCGCGGCGTAATGAGCGAAACGCCGGTTGTCACAGTGTCCGAGTGCTGCCGCCTAGCGCCCCTAGCCCCCTCCCTCTGCGATTTTCACACTTCCCTAGTTCTCTTTCGTCATCCCACTCCTCTCACCTCTCTTGCTTGCTCCCTCTGTCGTTTCCCCTTTCGTCACGTTTTTTTCGTGTCACGTTTTAAACTTCTTGACTGTGACCTCTTCCTGCTATCATCGGTGATGCTGCAGCTGCAAAATGTGTGCTTTCATGCTTTGCCGTAAATTATTTCATTTTATATAAAATGTCATTTTCAGTATTAGCCGTAATGCTGTTAATGCACTCTTTTTGCATGAAGGATTCTAGTGTTATCTTTCTGATTGAATGGAATCACAATGAAATGGGATCACATTTGCAAAGAGCATGGGAGGTCTGAAGAAAGAAAATCACCGATCCATTTTTTCCACAACAAACTTCGCATTTCCATACAAATCAAACCAAATTCCCATACCAACCACTATTCACACTAGTTCGTTTCTAACTAATCTCACCTTTCTAATAAACTTTTTTTTTCTCTATTTATCACACTCCACCATTCTGAACATCATAACTGACACCCACACCGAGTCCAGTGACATTGCAGTTACTCTGTTTCCAATCCGTTTCCGGTAGTGTCACCCCCATCGCCATTCTATGGCTCGGTCACCACACTTCTGCGGCTGGACACCTCTGTCAGGCCTTGCTGCGCCGCGCCGCCTCTCACCTCTTCGGCCGCCGCGCTCCGCCGCGCCGCGCCGCGCTATTGCAGCTTCAAAGCAAGCGCCGTATCCGGTGTCAAAGTACGCCCGCTTCAAAGCCGCCCACCGCCAGCGCGCTGTGCCGCTCGTGCCTACTGCCTTCCCCTCGCCTCCCCTTCCCGGCCCCACAAGTCACTCCCTGCTCCGCCCCACCCACGCGGCCCCAACCCATTCTCACCGCTCCACGCTGCCCACCCACCAGACCGAAGTCGACCGGCAGTGGACACACCTCGCCCCATTGTGATGTCAATGACTGCACGCTCGCTGCTTTTAAAGTCGGAACAAAACGTCAGATAGCGTTGGATTGTTGGGGCGGGTTTGTTGGTTGGGTCGTTAGCAGCTGTTAGGTGGCCGAAGAGGTGAAAGAAACATTATGAGCTGAAGTGTTTTTATGAATAGCTGGATTTCGTCTCTCTTTTTTGGGTTTGACACGTTTTCGTTATCTCGAAACTGCTATAATTATTGTAACTCTAGTGATAGCTCCATGAGAAAAAAATGTACGTTGGTAGAGAACAAAGAGAGAATATTAATAATATTTTATATGATTATAAAGATTGTAAACAATGGCACACCGGGATGTGTGTGTGCGTGTGTGTGTGTGTGTGTGCGTGTGTGTGTGTGTGTGTGTGTGTGTGTGTGTGTGTGTGTGTGTGTGTGTGTGTGAGGAGCTTCCTCCCAGATGTCGATGTTACATATTAAAAAATTTAATTTTGTAAAATAAAGAAAGTATTGACTGTTTCATTTATCTCAATTGAATACGTTATAAACAACCAAAAGTCAACATATAAAAGCATTCTTTAAATTGGGCATTTAAATGAAAAAATATTTTTGTGGAATCATAAGTCCGTTGGACATTACATTTTTAGCTCCTCCCTAGAAAAATCCTCATAACCATTTCGGGCTATTTCCCCCCATAGCTTTATTATTCAGAGTTTACCAGCTCCTGATAATGTAACACTGAAAACGCAAACGCAGACTTTTATTTGAGAAGCAACCGCGGCGCATTAAGATTTGTTTATTAGTAAGCAACGAAATACACAGAAATTGACAAAAGATAAGTACCGTACATGATAAATGTTTAATTACTGGAGCCAAACCTCGGCCTCGGAAATTTATCGGAGCAATACCTTAACAAATGGACCACAAACTTCGCACGATCTTTCCATTCTGTTTTTTGACCTATTCTCTCCCTTTACACACACAGTTTCACACACTATTCTCGTATCACCATACATTTCGGGAGACAATTAGGGAGCTTGTAGCTGGTTCTGATTGTGGCGGTGCCGCTCTGGGGGATAAACGTGGAAGGAATATCCCGCAAGGTGAAGTCTGGTTCGGCGCCGTATCTCACCATCCAGCTTGGTAAAAATCATCGCCACCTCCCGAAACCAACATTAACTACACTGTGTGGACTAATGTTCATACAGTTGACGTGCCGCAAAATATAAAGCCGCTTTATATATTTTACATTTGTCACGCTCTTCCCATGTTTTCCTGTTGGACAAATTTGAACTCTAAACATTCTAATTCCAACTTTTCATTATTTTTCGTTTACTCTCTTTTCACCCTAAAAATTCTTCTCTCTTCCACCCGCAGCCGGGCACTACTAGCCAGCGATGCTGGGAAGAGCTGCTTTCGCGGCAAAACTGCATCACTTTCCGCGCCCAGGGAGATTACCCGCCGGGAATGAATCCTTTTTATCGCCTCGGAAAGCTGATTAAGAAAAATAAAGAGCCCAGAATTCCGGCAGGGGGCGGTGGCAGCGGCGGCGGGGTCGGTGTCGGGGCGAGGTCGGGGGCGGCGGCGGAGGCGGCCGTGGGCGCCGGGCCAACTCGGGGTCTTACG
Source organism: Acheta domesticus (assembly GCA_031308135.1). NCBI lineage: Eukaryota > Metazoa > Arthropoda > Insecta > Orthoptera > Gryllidae > Acheta > Acheta domesticus. The sequence continues at coordinate 128,282,834 of JAHLJT010009436.1, read as the reverse complement.
CCCGCTCGCTGCGACACTCCGAAGCTCGCGAGCTTCTTGCAGTCTTGAGATGCGCGCAGGAGTAGCTGCGGGAAAGGCCTTGCTGAGTTTCTTGCCTCCCGAACTGACCTGCCCCGCGAAGTACCAGTTTCTCTTGCTTGAAGAGACTTCATTTCAGAAGTTGGGCAGCCGGAAATATCTCTCGCTGCCGCTTCTGCAGGGCGCACCTAAACATGACGAGTTGGGGAATGGTATTTTCCATTTCAGGTGACTTCTGGCGCATCTTGAATCGGTCCGAATATCATAAAATCGAGCGAATGTTGTGAATGCATCTACTCATATTCTTAATTCACTTTTAGAAGAAAAAAAACTTTTCTGATTTATGAGGTCACAAGGTGATTTATTGTTGACTGATCTCTGCCCATTCCGGAGCTGTTCAAATATAAAATGGTTTCGCTTTACTAACCCTTTATTTTTGACTCGATGCTATGAATACAGTTTTCTTTCTCAAAACAATAATTTTCGATTAGGTAATTCTATTTCTTTTGACTCTAAATCTTCCTCTTCAGATATTTCATTCCCGGCGTAGAGCAACGTATAGTCCTTAATAAATGGGTCCCCAAACTGAAAGCGAATCGTCAAACGCATGGATCCTTCTCCATAATTTGTTTCCATGTGGGCGCGGTCGTTCGGGTGAGAGGGCGGGGTAGATAGCGGTGGAGTGAGGCAGGCGGAGCAGAGAGGAGGGGCTGGGCGGCGCGGGCCAGAGCAGCATCGGCGAGGGCTAGGGTGACGTCGAGCTTGGAGTGCCTAGGAGCCGCACTGCTAATTTAGCGCGTAATTCGGATTCCTGAAGGGCGGAGGGATGAGTGAGTGCGGGGGAGGACGCGGCTGCTCTCAGAGTTCACTTGCACCGTTTGCGGAACGTTTGTTTTAATAAACAAAGGCGCATCATTTTGTGGTTGGCTGGTTGATGCTTCTCCATATTTCTCCTCCTCCGTATATACCTCCCGCTTCTCCATATTTCTAGGGTTTAACTTCTCTCTTGTTTATCGTCCTCCCCTAGCTCCCAATTTCATCTTCGTCTCTCATAACTCTTGATTGGAATATTCATTTTTTGTTTCTCTGTTACTCCACTGCTATTGGTTAACAATAATAACAAACGCAACTGGTTGTCATCTTCGTTTCTCGTAGACTTCATACTTCGTCTGCATCCATACAATTGCATAATAATTTTTTCTTTTGGTCTTCCTTACTTCGGCAATGTTGATTGAGTTATTCCGTGAAGTACGTTTATTTCATATTTTTAACACGATACTCAGGTCCTAGCATTTTCAACCACAACTAAGATGAGCAGATGATGATGCCATGGTTTGATTAATAATGAAGCAGTGGTGGAATTAAATACAGAAAATCACCGAGAAAATGTGATGCGAAACCCCCTTTGTCCATCACAATTTCCGCATTCATAGAACGGAATTTAAACAGTTGTAGTGGTCAGAGTGCTCACTTCATCACGCGTCACCCCTTCGCATCAAAATTTCATCTATCGCTTCATATTCATTTTTATTTAGTTTTAAGCTGTTCAAACCTCATTTACCTCAAGGTCCTTCCTCGCATACTGCATGTTCATGTCAATGCATGTGTTCGAATATCGCACGGGCGCGCCGAATAATTTCACGAAAATCCCTACTTTACAACTTCCATTGCATGGTAATAAGAAACGGTTTCCCAACATACTTTTTTCACACACTCCATCCCCTTATCTGGAGTGTTATTTTTCTTCTTGTTCTTTCCTTAAACTTTTCCATCACGAATACTTCATTTCTTTCTGTTTTTCAACAAACTCTCACTCTCACCCCTACCGGAATAGTCCACCGTGCTCGAGCAGCGCTTAATTTTATTCCATCTAAATCCCTTGCGAAGGCAGTTCGTTTCAAATTACTGCGAGACGAGTCGCAAAGTCCGGAGGAGTATCACATTCAGATTAACGCGACAGGTCTCGGCGCTCGTCAAAATTCCTCTTAAACCAGACGGAAACGCTCGCCTGCAACGCTTGCACTTTTCCCTTAACCCGTTTCCGTTCATCTCTCCAAACGAGATTCTCGGTATAAGACAGCGCTCACTGAATTTCAAAACCAGTTGATCGAGCTTCGATACTTCGACCATCAGTTTCAGCCACATGGCGCTGACACGTGCTGGCGGAGTGTGGTTCAAAACTCGTTTGTCTCCCGTCGCCGGGAGCGTCGGGAAAATGTGTGAAAGTCAGTTTTCATCAATGTTACTATCAAAAATTTTGAATTTTTCACGGTGTACTCGAGTGATTTATTACGAATTAAATACATTCTGAAATAAATACGAGGTTTGACGGTTCGAACGTGTTTCGTGTGACCCCTGTCCGAAAGTCGTGACCAGAGAATCAATCACGCAGTGGCGATGGCACAGATGCATGTGTTTCATTACGCATATGTCTGCAGTCACGTGTGTCCTGAGATATGACAATGACAGACATGGCAACAGAGAATGGATTCAGAAATGAAAAAAATAAATCTGGTTTCCAGCGTTTAGTACATTATTCAAGGTATTTCGTAATGTGAGATGCTCAAGATATTTTATTAGCATTAAAAATTGAAGAGTAGTTAAGAAACGTGTATTAAAAATAATGTAAATTGATTTATTATTTGTAGAGTTCTCTTTTTAAAAATACTTTTGGGATCAAATTATCTTAAGTCTTATCAGTGTATTTAGAATAGTCAGCACCAAAAAAATGAAAACAAAATAATCGGCATATGACACACCATGTGACTTTAATTATCGTATATAAAAGTACAGTTGTCTTATAAGCTTCATTCCCGAATTTACATGATGATGTTACTTATAAGTTAGATTCCTCTATTTATGAAATTTCTTCCAAAATTTTTGTTTACTAAATAATCATGTAAATTGAAAATAAATACGAGTTGTCCTTCTGAAATATAGTGCTGTGTACTTCCTTCTGATGTTTTTCATTACGTTATTTCAACATAGCTAAGAAATAATTACATTTCTTTATGTACCGTCTCGCTTCTGTCAGTCACCTACGAATAACGTTTTTAAAGTGCACTGACGACTTTCTCGAGCGTTTGAAGGAACTGAAAGAGTAGAACCCTATGCGATTCTTCTCTCGCCTCGAGGCCGCTCCCTTTCTCCTCGGGGCCATAAACTCAACGACGCCGCATTCAGGAGACAAGTGGCGCGGGCCTCACTCCAGCGCCAAACTCCAGTGACGTCGCAGTCGGAGAGATGCGGGCTCCGTCGCTTCTCGCGCCGTCCTCCTCAGCTCTCCCCTTCCTCGCCCTCCCTCGCCCTCCCTCCCCCTCCCCCGCCCTTTCACCCCCGGGCCGCCCCCGCTGGAGTGGCCGCCAGCTTTTTACCCCGTGTGCGAATTCCTGGCACGTAACCGGATGTTATCTAGAACTTTCTCAATAACCAAGTCTAGAGACGCTGCAACACATCGCTGCTTACTCGTATATTTGTCCCCCCGCGCGCCCCACGGGCTTTAGATACAACTAAGCGCGAGCCGCCCGGAGCATACATAGCAGCTGCGCGGGCTCACGATCGTCTTGCTCGACTTTGCCCGCTCCCAGTTTCTGTTCCCGCTTCCGCGGCGGCCCCTGCTCTGCGCGCTCCTGCAGCCTGCTTCCCCGTCCTCCTGCGTCCCGGTCCCCGCCCCATCGGTCTGTGTAGCTTCCGCCCCAGACTGCTTCCGCTTGATCGCACCACCGCTAGTTGCTGTTCCCAACTTGCACACACTGCCACAGCTGTCGTTTCAGTCTTCTTCCGTCATCTTCCTCATCTTTCCCTCCCAATCTCTTTATCTACCCTCTTTATTTCCATTTTCGTGTTTCTGACTGTCTTGTTTGCACTTTGTCAACGCTTCAGACAGCTCCTTCTAACAGCTCTGTAGGCGCTTTTAAGCCTAACTGATAACCATTTCCTTGACACTTTTGCCTCTTGTCCACATTCAATGAATCAATGATTTTTGTTTTGATCAATGTTTTAGTACGTGCTCACCATCATATTCTTCTTGTGAATTGTAATATCTTTCCTGTGTTCCAAAGCACCTTTATTCCATTGTAACCCCATCCGAAGCTTGTTTGTCCTTCCCCTCCACTCTCAGAAACAAAACCCTCTCGGTTGTTGCGAATTAGTTCCCACCCTTCCATGTATCTCGTCGCTATCACTTGACCCGCCCTGGGCCCGGGCCTCCGTCCTTTATTCACCGCTCCCTCCCCGGGCGGCTCCGATATCTTCCCCTCGCCGCTCGCACTCTCGCATTCGAGAGTGGCCTCGCGCTCCCCACTCCCTCGCCCGTCGTCTTTCCGTTGTTCGACCGAATCCTGTCGGATGTTCGGGGCCTGGATCTTGGAAAGTTGAAGAACAAAGCCTGTTACTAAGTTGCTTCCGCCGGCGCTCCCATCTGCTGCGCGCTGCTGCTGCAGCGACTCTTCGATGGCGCCGTGATCGTCGATGAATTGCCGTTGCAGCGTCGTTGTGGTTCAGTCGAGGGTCGACCTCGAGTAAGTTTTAACAAGATAAGCCAGTTGTATTTTCAAAGACGGTGTTTCGAGGATGGATTAAATGATGTAATTCAGCTATCTTATTTTGTATAAACTATTCTGCTGTGAACATTACGGAATCAGACGTCAACCTGTAACTAATTCTTTGACGTACGATTTTTTTTTCAACGTACGACAGTAGTAGTGGATGAGGCATTTGTATTATGATTTGTGTGCATAAACATAAAAAGTTCTCTTTTTCTGAATTTTTTATTAAACAAATATCTCTTTCAAATTATAACTGTTAGCTGTTTTGCCATTTTTTACAAGAGAGTTTTGAGGGTTGTAGAATCAACGAATAAAATAATTAGAATGTCGTCGGTTATTCAAACTTTAATGCAACATAAAAGTTACCATCTGTGATTTAAATCTGATGTGCTATTTCCTACTAGACGAGCACCAGCAAGAAACTTGAACATAATGAGATTATAGGTATCGTAAAAATCATGTTACTCATTTAAAAAATGGGTAACAGAACAACGTCTTATATCTTGGTATTTAATAATTTAATTTCTCACACTAATGTAAGTACAACAAATTAAACATTCAAGCTAACAACTGTACCTTTGTTAGTAAAGGTGATACGAAGAAAAAGATTTATTATCTTTATTAAAATATTGTTAACACGTCACAAAACTTTACATTTTAGTAATTTTTTGCTATAACAATGAAATTGAGAAAAATAATTTTCGCCTTGAATTGGATTGACTCTTTTCTTCCAACTTTAACTCATCTGTTTTTATGTAGTAATATGGTTTCTTGCCTTCCACGCGAAATAAAGGCCGATTTATTTAAAATATTTCTGAAATGTCGACTTCTCCGTGATATATTTGAAATTTTTCAATAATATTCAAACCATTTTCGTTCCATATAACAGTCCTTAAGCACGACCTAATTGCGCTACCCTTACAGTAGTATAAAAATATTGAACGTACGTTAAAAATTATTAAAATACTTTTACATATGAACTAATGATAACGATTTAAAATCTGCTGAAATCTGTGTATTGCGGGGACTTAAACAGCAGGTGGCCTAAGCTCGTACTTAGTCCATTTGTGCATCATTCCAGCCCTACGAACTTCTCTGAGCTTAATTCTGTACCTGGTACGCTTTTGTACAACATGTGAAGGTGGAAGCTTTTCCGCTAAGCATTAGACGCGACAAAACCGAATTGGTAAAATTGGTGTTGTGGGCGGACTGGAAATCTGTTAAACACGAAATGCACAAACCCGATCACACAGAATGCACCCTTTATTGCAGAGTACTTGCAGGAACTATGTACCTTTGCCATTTCGATTGTCAATGCGACGGCAGCCACCCACTGCCAAATCGGCGCGCGAGGCGCTGGCCGGGCAGGGGCCAGGGGCGGGCCGGGCCGGGCAGGGCTAGGCCGGGCCGCGGGCGGCGGCCGCAGGCTGCGGGGCCGGGCGAAGCGCATCGACCGCACAGGGGCCGCCACCGCCGCCGCCGCCGCCGCCTCTGGGGACGCGCCGCGCGCCGACGGCGGCCAGCGGGTCGCAGCGGGTGCCAGCGGGCGCCAGCGGGCTTCGCCCCGCCCCGCCCCGCTCCACCCCACCCCGCGCCGCGCGGCGGTGTCGGCCCTGCTGGGTGATTACTCGATCAATTATCGCTGTCGCGCCGCGTTATCCATCACCGTCGCGACGCAGGTGAGGCGCTGACGGGGCCGGAACCGCGGACGCCGCCGACGCGCGATGGACGTGAGCGCGCGCCCTCGCTCGTTCCGCCGCCCGCCGCTCGGCGCGTGACGGCTGCCTTCGCGCGTTTTGATGCCACCGCCGCAGTCGCAGACACAGATCCGCTTTCTGCCGCCTCTGCGCTGTTTTGCCATTGTTCTCCATGTCGACGTTGCTGCCAATGCTGGCGCTGCGGCAGCTCTCGCGCGGACGTCATATGTCCCGTTCTCACCTATTTCGCCGCCTACGTTTCCACATTCTCTGTATGTCATATGAGTTTCACTTTCCAATGAGGCTTCATTGTAAACAATAGGGCACTTGGAACTTTTTGCTTTAAATCAGTTCTAGGAGATTTCAGTACCAGTACCAACGGTAAAGGAAGGGGTGGTATCTTACCACCCTTTCCTTTACCGTTGACGGCGTCTCGTTCATTTACCACGCTCTCTGATCACTACATCTTCCAAAAACATTTTTTCAGAATTAAAACAGATACCACTGTTGATGAGAATCGCAGTTGTATCTGCGCCACTGTTACTGACGTCATTCCTGTCTCCGGGATTCGCGAGAAAGGCATTTGTAAAGTTTCATATCTATGACATTTTGCTCCTATTTCAGCTCATTCGTTCCTTAGAAATTCTCCTGCACTTAGACATATTCCTGCCCTTTTTCGGAGTCTATCTTTCTTTTTATATTTTTTGTTTTTTGTCTTTCTGATTTTTCTTATTCTTTTAGAGTCATTCCTTCTCAGATCCTTTCTATTCCGTTTTCTCAGTTTATTTCTCTTTTCTGAATGTCTGATAGGTTTCACCTCTCTCTCTCTCTCTTTCTCTCTCTCTCTCTGTCTGTCTGTCTCCCGTTTCTCTCGAACGCTTGGTTCCGCGTCACGTGACAGGGCGTGCTTACACGCCACTGGCCCGAGCACCTAGACTCGGCGCGCCACTTGACGGATCACGTCGAGTGGCGGCTCCGCTACAGAGCAATTCCGCTTTGATTGGAGTGAGCGAGCTGGAACCTAGGACCCCGATCTCGACCTGTCCGTCCGCGAACCCTCCAAGTAGTTGGAGTCCTTACGGCCATATAATTGTTCCTAGGAATCAAACTTTCTGATGGGATATAGGGTCACCTAAGAGGGTGATGTGTATGCCAAATGAACAACTATGGTGTAGGGTTTTTTATATAGGTCAAGAATATAAGAATGTCAATTTTCTTACAAGTTACGACAGTTGTGTTCTAGAATTACATTTTTTTGTTTCGCGATGAATGAAATGTAAATAAAATTCTTTTGATAACACAATACAGATTGCCGATTCGGTGGCCGAAATCGCTAATGTGCAGTAGCGGTCTCGGATCAGAGGATCACGGATTCGAGTCCCGCCTCGGACAAAATTGTGTTGCGTGTATCTCTGTACGTTCGTGTGTGTCTATTTCATCTTTCACCCATGACAATTTCACCCCCTTCCCAGGATTAACAACACTGAGGTTTAAAAATGGAATCACCATTAAATTGCTGATTCTCCCCTATAGAAAAGTAACGTGCTGCAACCCCGATAATCATATCTGATCCCCGGTGGGATGCACGTATCGCGTGACCCCATGAAGGCCGAGTCGCGAAACTAAAAAAATAAATAAATAAAAAATAAAATTGGCAACTTCGAAAAGGCTTTTCTTTTAATAAACAAAGAAATTGTAATCTTTAATGTGATTATTTGTAACACTTCTTGAATTTCCGCAGCTGTCTCATTGTGTGCCCTATTCGTTTCGCGACCTGTGAATTGCTCCTAAAGGGCTCCTCCGTCACATTTGGTGATTCATCGATTCACCATATTCTCAATGAATTTTTGAGGTAATTCTTTCTCTCTCCTGAAATATTAAGGTTGTCTTGGAGTTGTATTGTTGACTGACCTCCTGAGTCTTCCACCGGTCATCTGGAACATCATCTCCTATACCCTCAGTTCTGATTGCGGTGACGTACTTGGGCGACATTACTATTACTATGATCTCTCATTTGTCGCCGTTGCCAATGCTTGATAAGATATGTTTGCATTGAACATATTAAGCATTTGAAACTTTTTACTATTACACGAATATATTTGCAGTATTACACGGATATCGTATAAGTTATTTCCTTTTTGGAAATTTCGGCGGTCGTCATTGAGATTTGAAGAGTACAGGGGAAAACGTAACAAGTGAACAGTTAACAAGTGAATCTTCATTTTTATCGCTCACTTACAGTAGCACTCTTTAATCCTTCTTAACTAATTCACTTACTTTTTTACTATCTCTAAACATTTATCCTCTTAGCATTTTTTGGAGTAGTTTAAAATTGTCGGCCAGAGATAAACTATACTTATTCACTGCAAGCTCAGTTTGCTAAAAACTGGATTCTCATCCTTTTTCACCTGCTTATTATTACATGCAGGCAGCCAATGTTGTCTTTTTTCGTTACATTACACTATTATTAGCAATATCTCGAGTCAGTTTTCACATTTACGTTTCTATCGCAGTTCCAACTGTACTTTCTCTCTTTTATCATTCAATATATCTTTCTTTCAAAATATGACTATCCTTCCAACCGTCGCCGTTGCCACATCTGTCTCAATTTTCAGCCTGGCCATTAGTTATTTCATTTCCATATTCCTTCTCCCCCACACACAAACACACACACGCACACACCTTTATGACAAGTAGTGCTGTTCACTGTATATTGCAGCGACTTCCGTTAATCACCTGTCTACTGTATTACAAAGTGAGTCGACATCACAACGCAGATTTGTACCGACAAGGACATCTTCAACCATTCGTTCTCTCTACCTTCACTGTAGGAGAAATGTGCTGCGAAAGCAAACCTGAGCCCACCAGCGTCCCACCCTGGGACGTCATGTCGTCGTTGCCTGAGCGGTTGAAAAACTCACGCAGGGAAAACACAAGCGAAAGCTGCTTCGTCCTTGTCTTTGCAAAGATTTTCAGAATTGTTGACGTGAGGTAGTGGCTTTGTATGTTCTGAATTTGAACCAATAGCATAGCTTCGTTATGAAATGTTTGTGTGCAAGTGCCCTTGAAATATGAGTCGTTTTCCGAAGCCCACTTTTTTTAAGTAATTGTGTGACTTAGATATTGAAAATTGAAGCTGGTTGACAACATTTTTAAGAACGAGAAGAGGCTGGAACGCGCGACGGCTTCGCAACTTGTCAAATAGTGGAAAGTGATGTTACTGAAGCATATTCCACTATTTTGAGACGGCCTTTTAGCATTCATATAATTTGAATGATGTTATTGGTAATGAACTGCATAAATTATATTGTTGAGATGTAAAATAATTTTTTTTGGCTTTCCTAGTTTTCGAATGCTTTTTGTTTCTACTAGACTCCGCATTTACCTAATTGTATGTTACTTTGAATGTCAGAAGAATGGACAGCAGTGTTAAAAACAGCACCCATCCCATCACGCATGTATTAAGCAACATGAAATATGTCATTAGTTCCCCTCTAGTGCAGGTCTCGATGGTTTCTTTTCCGCGCTTTTCTGCTTTGCCTCGACATTATGCTAAAATAATCTCTTTTGGGAAAAAGTTTGCCCCTCATGTATAATTTCACGGTTGTGCTCTGCGCTTCCTCCAGTTTTTGGTTGCATTATTCTGCCGCTTTTTAGCGTTTATTCTCCGACAGAAGCGTTTCCATGCGTTTGAAAGTAAGTAAGTGGTACACAAAAGAGCATTGTCTCGCGCTGTTTTGCAACTATTTAGATACTTATTAACAGTCACGTGTCGTCTACGTTAACACAAAAGCCATTTTTTCTCATATTTCAATAGCATTACTCCGGAAACAATCTCTGCATTACATTTTGCCGAGTATTGTACCGCGCGGTGTATGTTATTTCGGCACAGAGAATGGGATATAATTTTAAACGCGGCTTTTTTCCCACCAAAAATTCACTGAGCATAATCCCGGCGCGTGTCGAGAATTCCGACATGAGCGTTAAACACGCACTGAGCGCGTTTCACGCTCACGCATCAATCATTCTGACACGCACGAAAAAAAAAGCCGGCGCTGTGCCGATCTATTGTGCGCGTGCAAGATAGACACAAAAGTATACAATTTGATCGCGAGCCGCGCCCATTGAACGGTGGCCGCGGCGGGCGCGCCATCTAGTGCGAGCGGAGCAGCGAAACCCGCGCGGTAGGTAGCGCTGGAGTGCTTTTGTAATGTTTTAAATGCTAATGCGGTATTGTCCTAGGCCCGCGGCGAGGGGCGCGGGGGTGCGTGAGGGCGGAGGGGAAGCGGGTGGGCGGCGTGCTGGCCTATCGGCGGTGGTTATTTATGGCCCTCTCGCGTCTCCTGCAATAAATTCTGTCTGGGGCTGCTAATTTATCGGGACTCTTTAAACCGACGGCGCAGATAAGCTGGGCCACGACGCCCCGCGAGCAGGGGAGGTCGTTGCGTAACTACGTTAGCAACTTTACTCGTGCTGTGGTACGAAATTTCTTCTCTTCCTCTGGACCCTCTTCGTTTTTATAACTCTCTCTTTCTTTTCTTCCTAACGAAATTTCTCAATATTGTTTATATATAAAGTAATAATAAAAGCAGTTATAATAATTTAATGATTTAACGGAGAATAATCTGACGGAGAAGGATCTGTGAGCTTTCCAAACAACTGAGGCGTGGGAAGGGAATCATCGATCATCCCTTAGCATAATTATTTGGCAGGGTTTATGGGTACGTAGACATGCTTGCAACGGATAGTTTGGAGCACCTGATGACTCGTGAGTCTACAGGGAAAATACATAACGGGAAAGTGGGTCGGTCAAAGTTCTAGAGGTAGCTACCTAAAATAAATATATTGGTAGCCATATAATTTTCTCTGAGCTAGAAGTCGAACGGTCCGCTCTTTCGCTTCATCAGTAACAATCAAATTAAATATGTGAATAAGAAAGCAGTGAACATATTATACACATTTAAAAAATAGTATTAAATTAGTCATTATTATTATTATTATTAATACTTTTGTGTTCCAGATTTTAATGTATATTCAAACGACAATACATAATTGATGTATAGCTAAAATCTCAATCGAAGACTACAAAAAGTACGTTTTTTTCTTTCGCTTACTTTTCTATGTAAATACTGATATTTTGTTCTTACTCATTCTTCACCCGCTCCGTGCCTCTTTCTTCCAATCTTCCTTTCTTAGCCTCTTTTTTATTCACTTTCCACTCGTTGGCAGCTTCCTAAGCCGTCTCTCGTTCCCGCCTCTTCTCGACCCGGGGCGAGCTGTCGCTCCTCCCTCTCCCATTTTATGAATATATTGCGCCGGCTAATTGAAATAAAAATTCCAGAGATAAAAGTGGCTAGGGATTATGAGGGCTCTCTCAAAGCGGCGTCATGCGCTTGTAAAGCCTGTGTGCCGCCGAACGGCGCGGCGTCTGCCTTCGGGAGGTCGGTTGTACTTCAGTTTCCTTCTCTCTGAACTGTCTTCGCTGCACCTTTTTCGAGCTTCCTTGCCTTTTTATTATATTGACGTAATTTTTTCTTCAAGTTTCTTTTCTACAAACCACTTCAGTTTTCTGCACTAATTGGTCTTCTATGCTGCTCTTCTGCTGTGATATTTAGTAACTTAACGAATTAGTTACTTGTACACCTTCCCGTAATCTTGTTTTTGGTCTCATGCTCGTATGTGAATACTGATTATTCACAGTGATGTACAATTCAGGTTTTAGAGACCAAGTTTTCGACGTCGCACACATCCTATTATTCACAAAGACCAATGTCAGAGGTAGGAGAAGCCTAGACGTCTCATGACATGTCCTACTTTTTCACATTGAAATATTTCACTCTCGCATTGACGCTATTACAACACGCGTTCACCCGCCTCGCCTAGCCGTGACTCTCTTGTGCTGGAGGACACAATTTTAGCAGCATTATGCCACTCAGTAATGTATTCGGCAATCAGCCGCTTAGGACAATTAGTTTATATAATGTAAACAATAGCATTCGAAATATAGCTTTTCCTACCTGTTTATCTGTTACCTGTGTTTGAGTGATTTCAGCTGCCATCAATAGACGCATACTTTCTTATTCCAGTTTCTTCGCTATGCAATGGGATCACTCTCAAGGCAAGCCTTCATTTACTATTTATTACTAGGGAATAGACTGATTCTTCCGGCGCAGTTCACCCCTGATCGTGTCAGAGCCATAGATGTACTCATACCAAATGTATTCCTTTCCTACATATAACCTTTGATCCTTATCTCCTGACGCCACGATCATCAATATTAAATGCACTCCAACCCCAATTTTCGCATACCTAATTTTTCCATAATTGTTTTCGACGAATTTTTTGTTCGAAATTTTGTTTCGGATTTCATACTTTTTACAGTATTCTGTGGTGATAATAATACAATTAGCATTAACAATAACTATTAGTGCTGTTCAGGACTAAAAATTATATACCTGTTACGTGTCTTAATTGTTTACTCAGATTGATATTTTTACAACCAAATTGACTGTAAAATAATGTTGCAAAGAACTTATCGTAATAAGTGCTTAGTCATAAAAAAATCAACGTCAATTTTTTTGACGTTGAATTGTAAGTTCATGTTGAACTTGAAATGGATGACATAATCTGAATGAATGTATTCAATTCAATCTTCCTCAAACTACAAAAGTCATGGTTTGATCTTAAGGAAATACTACAGCACTCAGTTCAATTTGCCCATGTTTCAACTACTTGCAATTATTAATTGTCTCTCGAAATCGTTTTATAATTACGTTTTTTCAACTGTTACAAACTACTGATTTTTTTCTCATATCCAAAGCCGAGTAGCCTGCTGTATAGACACCGTCCATCGTGTGAATGCGCCCTCATAACGAAGGCGCAACTAATCTGCGCGCAGAGTCATCGACCACTTATTCCGCTCGGCGAAAGGGCGCCAACGGGCTGCGTTTCACGGTCGGCGGCGCCGCGTCCCCCGGCAGACGGAGGCAGCGCTCTTCGGCCGGCGCACGGCGCGGCGGGGCGCGGCTTTAACGAGGCCCTCCGCGCTTCCCCGCCACCTGCACCCACACCCACGCGCGCGCCGCGCTGTATTGCTACTCCCACGCCCGGCCGTGCGTCCCGTCCGCTGCGGAAATTCACCATGCACACGCTTGCATTTTCTCACTCAGTTGACCTGTACTTGAGTTCCTCTATTCTGTATTTTTGTGATTTTTCTTTTCTTGATTCTACAATCGGTTGTTGCTTTCTTGTGTACGTAGTTGTAGTTGCGGAGTAATGCGCATAGTATATAGAAAGTTATGTAATGTTGAGTTTCATTTCTTCCATTTTGTCAGTCGACTTCCAATTGTGTTTTAATTGTTACATGTGAAAACATCTAGATTTTTTTATTAATACGGGTATGAATACAGTTTCAGGAACACTTATTACTTCGCCCACTGATTGAACGAACTTTCATCGAGGCCAAACAAGGTGCGCCTGGGCGTGATAACTAATTCCTTTTTTTATCACGAACTCCACTTGTGGATTAATCGTCTGCATTTGCTCTGTGTGGATTAATCATCTGAGAAGGTCAAGCTTTTCGAACAGTAGTTTTTGTTGTTTTCCGAAGGGCACAAAATCCTCTTGCGAAAAATTCTCAACTATATGCAACACAAAATTCATTAAATATTTTTCCTCAACTCTTGAACTCGGTTTTAGCTTCTTTTCTCATCTACCTCCTTTCATGATAAATTATAAGAAGACCTATGACTTGGTCGTGTTTTCGTATATTCCCTCCCTTCCGCTTGTTTCACAGATTTTCTCTGTCCGTCGTCCCGGCCTCGCGCTCTCGCGCCCTTCCCCACCCTCTTCCATCATGTCCGAGGGCCCGCGCCCCAGACGCGCAGAGATGGAAGTACATAATTAAAACCGAATTACGCGGCGGCCGACGAACCGAGTAATCCCTGCAGACGTATCTACTTTTGAAAAGCCAGCGAAGCGGAGCGGAGCGGGGATGCAGGCGGCGGGGCCGTGCGACGAGGCGGGGCGTGGCGGGGTGGCGGGAGGGGGGCAGGCGCGGGCGCGGCCAGGCGCCAGCCGGCGACATACGCTCCGCATGCGCTTCAACAAGCCCCGACTCCCGCTCGCTGCACCCGACTCCCCGCACCCCGCGCTCCCGTTCCCCTGCCTCTGCTCCTCACAATGTACATCGTCTCCGCCCCCCGGAGGCGTTCCTCTGCGGTCTCCGCGCGCTGCTAGCACAGTTTCCGTCACCTCAAAACTTCCCTACATCTTCTCCGCCACTGCTCCGCGTCGCCTCGCGCAAGGCTTCTGACGCTGTCGCTGCAGCCGTCACCTCGGTGCTCGCCAACACGGCGTTGCAGCCGTCACTCCGGTGCCCCTCCTCGTGCTGACTCTCCCTACTTCCTGCACCACGACTTTGCCTTCTCCCCCATCTTCCCCACCGCTGGGCGTGCCCGAAATGGCTAAATAATTTATCCGGATTTAGCCGCGCCACTTGCGTAGTTCTTGGACCGCCTCGGGCCGCCAAGTCGTTAGCGGCTCCAATGTGGTCGAGAGACCCAACTGCTTGCTTCCACCCTTGCAAATATCCTCCCCTACACACACTCACCCTTCCATTCACGCTCTGTTTTCGCCCACACGAGTCTTCACGTTTCCTTTGCGAAAGAGTTAAAGGTACCACAAAAGTCCCTGAATATCATGAAGCTTCTGTCCCAAATTACTACTGACAAGCCTCAGTTCAAGAGTTCAAGTTCATTCAGCCTCTCACAAAGAATGAATATGAGTTCTTTAATTGTATTAATATTAAAACTATAAAAGAAATTTAATACACACAAAAGAAGTCAATACATTTAGAATAAAAGTGCTGAGCGTACGTAACGCTAATTTATATGTAAATATTCTATCGACAGCAGTTAATACTGCCAATTAGAACAAGGCATTCTGAATGAAACATTAGTTCGACGTCACATATTATAATTTTTCTGTGTATGTTATAATTCGTCGGTTAAATCTTCGATTTTAAGAGCACTACTGGTATTAGAACAATCTACGGTTTATTCTGCACAGCTGCGACGGTTCTGGTTAAGAATTCAACCTTATTTGCAAAAGAAAATATATTTTGCAATAGAGACAAAAATAATAGTTGACTGTAATACTTTTCACACACTCAACTCTATGGTTAGCTAATCTTATTGTATATTATTTTAATTTGTATGTATTTGGCATTTTAGGCTCGGATTAAACAGACTTATCCAGCCAGGCCAGGGCCCTGCTTTTATCTACTATCCACAGCAAGGGTAAGGTAAACTTTTGGCAACCACGACGTTTTCATATCAGCGTATCTAAAATACTTGACCTGCTTTAGCTTCTTTTTTGTCACACAGCTGTAGAAATTCAGTCGATTGTACTAGAAAACTCTAAATCTACTTTTTTCCGATCAGGAATCGAATCGAGATCGCACCACGGAAAGCTGACACGCTGTTCATGAACCACCCGAGGGATAACAGTATTTTGATTGACTTCTTATAAAAATTTACTTATTGTTCAGGTACAGGTTTGTTCGAAACAATAGTTTATTACATGTTTGTTTACCTTCCTCCTCAGTGACCAAATTTAATTTTAATTTTTTTAACATGAAAAAAACCTTCAATCTGGTTCCAACAACTCATCACTTTTGTGCAACATAGGTTCTGGGGATAATAATAAATTGAGGCTTCTATGGAAAACGTCAAATCAGATATACCATGCTCAACTCTAAGACGACTGACCTTCAGAATCACAGCACCATCTCGCTAATTTTACACACGAAGTGGCCGTGGAAACAAAAGCATTCGCGGGAGAACGATGCTACGGATGGAAGAACAAAAGAGGTCGCAGTCGGCGCACTCACCGCCGCCTCGCCCCCTCCCCTTCTTCTCACCGATACTGACTTCACCACCGTCACAGCCGCCGCCCCGCCTCTGCCGTCGCTGCCACCGCGCCGCCACGCCACACCGCGTTTGCTTTCCTCTGAACGAAGTGGACTCTGCCGCCTGTCGAGACCACAACATCTCTCCACTTTAAGCCGCCGTCGGTACGTTAGGCGAGTTTAATCCTCCAGTTGAGTGGAGCTCCTAGAGAGCCGTTCTGGGGGAGTAATAGGACTGCTTCCGCGCAGTTACCCGTCGCTCTTCTGAGGAAGAAACCGCCAACAGCAGAGGCGCGCTGGAGCGAACCCAGTTCTCTTCCGACTCGACTCCCGCTCTCTCGTTTTCCCGTTGCTGCCGCCTCCGCCACAGTTGCCGCATCTTCCCTGCTTACCCCACACCCGACTCCTCTGGGGGAAGCGAGCGTGAAGCCCGGGGGAGGGTAAGCAGGAGCGCTGTCACGGCAGATGGAGTGGAGGGAGCGCACGAGATGGAGATGGGGTAGAGCAAGAGGCACTGCGGAAATGCGGTCGGGGAGAAACGAGAACGAAACAGAGATGGGGAAATGGTGCGGGGATGTGACGGAAACGAAGTGAAGATGATGAGAACGCGCAGTAAACGATGCGTAAAAGTGAGCGGCGACTCGAAACGTTGCCGTGCTGGATGGACCAGACGGAGATTGCGGTAGGCGACTGATTGAGGTAGGGAGTGGGAAGATGTCACGAAAAGAGACGGAGTGCAGGAAGATAAGACAAAACGCAGTGGAATGTTAGTATAGGAATTATCAGGAGGGAGTATCACAAGGAAATAGTGGTTGAGGGAATATTCTGATACTGTGTTGAAACCACCACTGAATGTAGGGTACGTGAAACTGTTTCTACAGCAGAATCCTTGTTACACGAATGGAGTACGGCAGTTGCAATGGAGTGGGTAGAGCACAATGAAGATTAAATAATGATAGTGAGATGGCGTAGACTTTGTGTGCAAGAATGTTAGACGAGTTGTAACAAGAATATGATAGCAGTCGGCTTCTCTGGACGGTGGCGTAAGAGAGGGTAGGCGAGGGCAAAGCAGGGAAGAAGTGACGGCAGCAGCCCCCTCTACACTGCACGGGCGTGGCCTACAACGACGCTCGGGGGCCGCAATTTCCTGCCTTCTTCATACGCCACAAATTACGTGACATTACGGCTTCTTATTAACACGGTTAATACGAGCGCGCCCACTGCGCGGGAAGGATTGTCCTTGCTTACGCTCCAGATGCGCCATTAACTGCAGTGCGATTATGGATATTTACGGGCGCCCGCTGCATCCCCAGCGCCTCTGTGGCGGGTGCGCACCAGACGTCAAGGGAATTAGTAGCGAGTGAGTGGAGGAACGAAATCTAACAATACGCGTTGAAGAAGAACTCGCATGACAGAACTCTTGTAACATGCAGATTTGAAGAGTAATTCTGAAAGTGAATGGCTTCCATAGAATATTCTGTTATTCAAAAGGTCGGTCAAAAATTCTGATTTTTTTCTTTGATACAACGTTTCTGAAACTTATGTGTTTGTTTTTAGATAATACATCGTCGGTGCACAAAAATGAGGGAATGAGGCATCTGAAAAATCATTTTGGCAGGGTAACAGTTTTATTCTGCGCGAAACTGTTTATTTCGCCACCAAAGATGAAGACTTATTGCTCTATATTCCGGTTCATATTAAAATTATATTCATGATTTTTTTAAATAATATTTTTGAACATATTTCTTCATTATAACTAAAACATTATTAATTATGAAATTTACCTCTTGTCTTGTACAAAGTTTGAACTTGGGCCACTTGAAATATTGAACCCTTAATGAATTTCATTTTTAATGCCACTAACCCTACGACCACCTTATGTCACATATTCATCCCTCACAGAACATATTTTGGAAAACACTGATTAAATGTTATAAATAACGAATTATAAAGTAAGTAATAAACTTAAAATCACCGAATTAAAATGAAATGAACACACGAATGTAGAAACTTTAGAGTAATTGCTTACCTTGATCTTCACGTTCACCTCATTTACAAAACGAACGCAAATGATCAACAGAAAAGAAACGATCAAGTTTTCCTTTAGGTTTCCTAAATGAAACTGTACAAAGCACCCCACAATCAAGCCTCGACGCGCTGAAAAAGACGTCGCGGGAACAGCTCTACATCACGCGAGGGCGCGCGCCGCCAGGCGCACGAAGGGGCGTCGTAATATATTTGACAACACCGCATTAAGAGGTGCCCGCCCCAGAGATTCTCTGCCGCGCCGTGTACGACGCCCGGCGTTTTCCAGCGCCGGGAAGTAATGCTACCAGAAAGGAAACCATATCCTAGCACACCAGTGGTCGTGTATTGTTTTGGTGGACAATGTATTTAATGATGGACTCGACTTCAAATTCTGGGGAAAATTGACACAGAATTTGACGTTTTGCTCGCGTCGATGGATTAAATCATCGGGCACCAATCTTTTAAACTTTTTTTATTTTTATATTTTTTATCTTGCGTAATGGACTGAATTGAGAAGGTGCCAAGACCCTAGAGAAAATTGGGTTGGACACATGGTATTGTCATTGTCAGGTGTGCTGCACGAGATCTGTTGCACGGGCTACGTGAGGTATAACATAATTCGAAAAAAAAGTACCGATCATCCATGACATCTGCAATTTTCCAGTGACGAAGTCGTAAGTCGCCAGTCGCCAGATAGCTAAATGAGCAGGAAGATATTGGCGAGTCAGAGGAAACCTAATTTTTGCTGTAATAAATGTTTCAATTAATAGAATACTAAAATATATATGAATATGACAGTAAAACTGTTTTTTATTCATCTGTATTCTGTTCAGTAGAAAAGTAAACTGTATTTTTGTGTTACTCTTAAAATGTAGAATGTACTCGTAGATTAATCTGAAAAATTTCAGATATTTAAAAAATGAATAAATATTCGTTAATAGATCCGAAAGTCAATTAAATATTACAGTATTATTATATACAGATTAAATTGTAATAAATTAAATAATTTCAGAAAAGTATGTTTTACGAAAAAGCAAATTTAAAGTGGAGTTTGTTTCTGTGATTATTAATTTCAAATCTATTCATTGAATAAATAAGAATATTTCGTAAGAATTTTTTTTCGAATTCAATTAGCTTATGTGTGCAATGACTATTCATTTTTCGAGCTTTTCGTATGGAAGCGAAGTGTTCACTACTGTGTTGAAACTCTTCGTCTTCGAGATTACCGTACCGATCGGTTTCTGGGCGCCGCGCCGCGTAGGAAAGGAGGCGGCGCCTGCGGCTGCGACGGTGTCGGCGAGTCGCCTCCGCCCTGCTCCTCCTCACCCCACCCTCCCCGACCAGCCCGCCCCGCACCGGCGTGAGTGAGGCGATATTTAACACGTCGCAGCCTCGTCGGCGCCCCTGTCGTGACGTAATGAAGACAAAGTGGGTGCAACTTGTTACCGTCGCGGGCGTTGCATGCAAAATTACATTCCTGGAACCGCGCCGCCCCCGCAGGGTGTAGATCTCTTGCCCACGGGAGCCGGTGGGTGGCGTCCTTGCCGCCCACACCGCCCTCGGCGCGGATCCGCTGGCGCTGCGCTGCCCAGCTGCGGTGCCACCTCCGCCCGCCTCTGACATCGCCTGCCCCCTGGTTCCCACGCGGATGTTTGTATTTCTGTCTCTACAACTGATTCGCAACTTCTCTGCTTCGTCTTCTCTGAATGCGTCTTCAGCTCCTTGTTTGACTCCTTTAGTCTTTTTTCTGACTCTCCTTCTTTGTCTCATGTCTTTTTCTTGTCACCCATCCATCTCCTCTACCTGGGTCTTCTTTGTTTTGTTCTAACTTACCATCTTCATTTTTGCCTTCCTCCTTTTTTGACAATTTTTTTGGTTTTCTTAGTTTTCTTCTGTTCCTTCCATGATTATTTTTCACTTTATTTATGTATAAACACTTATTCACGGGCGTATTCCATACATCCACCAACATTTCTATTTATACTTCCTCTATTTCCATCACTTCTCTCCATATTTTACATCTCTTATGCATTCGACGTAATTCCTATCCCTCTTATTCCCATAGATTCAACCGTTCTCTTCTTCATCTCCATCGGCTCTGTCTCCACACACCAGTTGCCTCCGCGCAGCGTCACTTATCTCCCTCGCTCCCAGGCCGGCGTGGGCGTCGGTTGGTGGACGTAACCGCGACCTCGCCGCAGCGCTGACGGCGAGAGGAATCCCTCTAGAGAGGCGAGCACCTGTGCCCCGGAGTCGCCACCCGCTCATTTGGCGCCTCGCCCGCTTCGTATTCCGAACGCGGAGGCGGCTCGCTTTATGAGGGTCTCGTGAACTCCATTTGTTCGGTGGACGCTCAGGGAGCTTGTAATATCCTAGCCGACTGGCTGTCAGTCCCGATCGTCTTCACTGCTGAGCAATTGCGGTGAATTGAGAATGACAGGTCGCGTTTGTGGCCGGGGAAGCGGTAGTGGGAAATGGCGACGAAATGAAAGTTTCAGGAATGATAAGTGCGGCACTCGTGTGTATATTCTGGTGTCAAAGTCTTTTTCGTTTTATGAGCTGTCATTATTATTGAACAAATGAACCGAAAACAATCGTTTAGAATAATAGTATCACTGAATTTTTATTATTTTAATAATCATACTAACATTTATAAAAAATGTATTCATAATCTGAATTGCATTTTATTACTGTATCTATTTGATATAACAACTTCTATTTACCTCATTCTGTCAGGTGTCATAATGTTTGAAAAAATAATTAAAATTTAGCCACCACACGTAAATGTAGTGTATATACTCGTAATTTTGTGAGCGAAGGATTTGACTATTTATAACAGTTAGAGGCTGTTGCTTAAAATATATTTCAGGCTCAGGACTGCGGTGGTCATGATTCTTCTTTAGAGCGGCAATGCTGTTTCAGCCCCGAGCACAAAATTACCTCTCGCAGCCATATGTTGTGTTTATACAACGGCCGGGCGGCGTCTGTGTTCCGACGCGTCCAGTTTTTGAATGAGTTCACAGGCCTGCTTGCCCTGAATGGCCGCTGGAGCGAGGAAGCAGTGGTATATCCAGAGGTCTTGTAGGTCTCTAGAGTATAGTATAACTGACGCTTGTGGACCAAGAGAAGTAGATAATACATTTCTATCAGTGGTTATAGATCTCGCCACATAAATACACTCACTATTATTATTATCATCACTATTATTATTATTATTATTATTATTATTATTATTATTATTATTATTAGAGATCAAATAGTGTTCATAATTATGCTGCATCCAATATTCTTTTCTTCAATAATATGCAGTAATATGCGAAATGATTTATTGGAACCTATTCGATGGAAGAAAAAGAAGAAAAGGTCGGCAGAGAACGAAATGGATTGGTAGCATCAAAGAGAATAAATAACCGGGAACATTTCGAGACAAAGCATGGAATAGGGATATCGGTAATGGTGTAATAAGGCTAATACGATTGAATTACACAAGACTAATACGGTAAGAATACACTTTAAAGAAACAATGTGGATATTTATTTAAAAGCAAATAATTATTTTCTCTGGGATTTTGGAAAGTGACATTTGAAAGGAAATATTAGGTAGTGGTTAGATGGAATGAACTTATATTCGTTTGTGATATACTAGGATAGATATTAAAAATTCATCATTTATGGTTTACACAGTATTTCGTTATGCAAAGTAATGTAGTCTTCATACATCCAAATTGAAAGTATATTAATAAAAATGTTGTTAAATGAGGGTTTTTAAAATAATCATTGACTGTTGTACTTTCCGATCAATACTTAAAATGTTCACTTGAAAATGCAATTATACAGTATGTAGTTAATAATTCTTGCTTCGATTATTTTTATCCTAATTCGTCACAAACATTGTTTCAGAATAAAAAGTAATGTATTACTTTCTTCAGGCAAGTTTTTTCTCTACATCTATAAATTATGCTTTTTTTGTTGTACGTTGTCTTGTAATCAAATGAATTCATTCGCACATTGTGAATGAATGAGGGACGCTTTATAATTTTAAAATGACATAATTTGACTGTCAGTTAAGCGATTTTTTAGTAGTGCGTTTTGTGCATTTCTCATTCATAATGACACTAACAGAATATCTACAGTCTCATGTAGTTCTATTTTTTTTGCATTGCAATTGAGCTGTTCTAATATATTATCTTATTCATGTAAATATTTTTAAAATAGTAATTACCCTCTACCCTCTCCTCCCGTACCCTCTATAAAAATAATTAATGTATCATTTGGAATAATATTTACTACAGTTGTTAGACAAAAACGGTATTCATGTGAGTTTACAAATTCAAATGCAGAAATACTTCAGTGATCATTAGAACGTTTTTGAAATAGCTCTTGGGTGGTATTTTGTCATTCAATGATTTTAATGGATCAAAATGTGAGAATCAATTAATTGATTCTACGTACGTCGTGATTCACACTGTAGGTAATACATTAGCTCCGGAGATCCCAGTTAAAAATGAATTAGTGTGTTCGCTGTGTATGGGAGCATTTTTATACTTCGTCGCATTGTTGCACACAATGGAACCTCAGCGAATGCTTCGGCTATTTCAATTACAATGACAATACCCGGAATGTTATTACGAAGCTCACGCTGGTACAGCCAGCTCCGGTATAAGTCACGGGATGAATGCACGAACCCGCTCAGCAGAAATGGAGGGGCGAATAAAGGCATTGGGCGATGTACGGGGCTGGGCCATAGCAGTCCATTCCGAGCCACAACCATTTCTCCCTCACCTGCTTTCTTTTCATCGTTCGCTATCGCAACCAACGCAGACGTCACGGACATCCACGTCGCACCTGATATATACACCCTCGCCTGTATCCCATCTCCTTCATACTCACTTTCGTCTCCCGCACTGCCAATGCTTCAGCAGTCACCAATAACACCAACACTACGGTAGTTACAGCAATGGAATTATCGTGAGTGCGTAACTCTGGCCAAGGGTATAAATTCTATAGTACTTACTCACAGGACTGTCCCGACTTCCATCTGAGAATCTTGAATAATTTCTTTTGTTCATTCTACTTTTTTTGCTTATTGCCATAGAAATTTCCTATTTTCCACCGATTTCAGTTTAAAATTCTTAATCATCATGTGTCAACGCTCGAAGTGAATTCACATTTTGCTTACTATGCTTTTTAGAAATATCCCTCGTTGAAAATAATCATATTTTGAAGGATTTTACTACAAATAACTGCATAAAATAAATACCCTTTTTTGATAGTTCATTTGATTTGTAGTTGCAATTTCTTGCACATTTCCGTCACATTGTTTCAATTTGTTTCAGACTATTGAAATTATTCACGAGCTTATTGTTTCATGACTGTGAAAATTGTATACATTCCGATGGGACAATACTCTCCATCTGTCAGAGGTAGCATCTTTTGCTGTTTGTTGCGAGGATTCGGAATGTGACTGTGATGTAATTTGAAGTCTTGAAGGTATATCTGGCATTCCAGTTAAATTAAGAAGCAATCGCAGTTAGTTGGATCGAAATGGTAATGTGTACAAATAACTTTGAAATTACCTGTATTCGAGTTGAATATGAAGATACGTGTTCTCGTAGCATACTCAAATTGATTTCTCAATGAAACCTTAATTAAAAAACAAGTTACTTTTTACCTGTTTGAAGTTGCTGCAGTTTACTTGACTTATGGCATATGCTGACAACTTCAAACACGTATATAATATTCCAAGAACCTGTAAGAATATTACAGTAAAACCGAACTTAAGCGCTCACCAATGGTTCCGATAAATATTGACCGATAATTGAAGCTGCAAAATAAAGTGTATGAGGTTATCAGAAGCGTAACTCAAAAGTATTTAGGCCTACTACTAAGAAATGAAGTATGTTCGCTTTACGTTTTAATAACATAAATGACAAAATTCAATTTAAAAGTATTTAGGATCGTTTGTATCATCTCTGCTAATATCAAAACACACCTTTGACTTGTCACTCATTTCTTGGCCGTGAAATTTACTTACGCCGAATCAAATAATCAAACTGTACTTGGAAATAGCAATCATAAAAATCCTGAAGGAACGTTACAGCAGGGCCGTCAGACAAAGAATTTAGTAAATGGCCTTTAAATTGAATTCCCTCACATGGCGTGCTCCGAGAGTACATAACAGATTTTCAAAAAAGAAACCACGATTTAGCAAACCAAACGAATGCCAGTCATAAACGCGTTGTTGTTTCGGTAAGATATATTTTTATTAACATCATCTGGTTTTCTATAACAGAAAGTAGTCCCTTCGCGAGGTAAGAGTCTATGGATGTTGTTATTCGAAGTAATCTGACAAGTTGTCCCATCACAAGAAGTTATTAAATCAACAATAATCTCCACCACTTTTCTTTTTGCCATAAGGCAGTTCAAAATTGTTTCAACTCAATAATTCAATCAGCCAGTCTACAAAATGTGCCTGGCCGCTTAGACAGGTGACCACTAAATAAGACAATATTTACTGTCTTATGGAAAATCAGTTGGTTCCACAAAAAAAAGCTGTTAGTGAGGGGCCTGCTAGTAGAGGTGGTCGTTTGAGCTTGTTTGAGCTTCTCTGAGGCTCGTTTGAGCGTGATTTCACTGTATGTGAAATCTTTCTAGAATAAAAAATTTAACCGTCGTCCACCAAAGAACTTCAACCAGTAATTTGTTTTCAATTTATTTCTTGGGAAAATAGATCGATCTGAGTAGGAGTTACGTACTCAATCTCATAATTTTCAGACACTCAGTGTACAGTAAAGTTTTTTCTCCTTGACTCCTGCGCCAAACCACAATTACGAAGTCCATTCAGCGAACCTAAGGGTGCCTTGACACGACGCCACGCAGCAGAGCTTCCGAGTGGCGCGTCTGGTAGCAAAGCATTGGTTGAAATGGAGGAATTCACACTAGTGGCGAAATCGCTCTGCTGTGGCGGTCGTTGGGAAACTTCCGCCACCAGCCGCTCTGAAGCACGTCCGCGCCAACGAGAAGCGGCAGAGTCCTTCAGACACAACCACCGCCGGCCGCTACCGACCGCAAGATGGGAAGGTTTCGTGAGTCACACCCTGTGTGCTCAGGCTACCGAAAGGCAGAAGGCAGGCAAAAAACGATTCGGTGGCCCGTATAGTATAACCAGTGGTGTCAAGGTCTTCTACTGGTGGAAGTGGCACGCATCGTGGCACCGTTGCATGCCACGAGCTTCTCTGCGCAACTAGCGTCGGGAAAGGGAACTATTGGTAACCCCGCCATTTATAATAGGGATGGCGTTGTCTCTGGTGGCGGGGTAATGAACTGCGTGGAGGGTCGATTTCGTCGCGCCACTCGTGCCACGGACTCTCGCTTGTGGCATCAACCTTGACAACACTGGTATAAACGTTGCCATTGATATCTAGTATGTTCCGCTAGCGGTGTCACGGACGCGTGACTGCGCTTCTGGTGGCGTGAGTTAGCCACCGAGCGCATCGGAAGCGCGACCCCACTGCTCGTACGACTACCTCCGTCTCAATCAGACATGTCAAGGTCGCGGGCAAGGTAACAAGCTTACTAGATCTCATTGCGTTCAGAGAAATTGGCTGGAGATTTAAAAGTAAGGGTTGTACAAATGCTACGGAATGACGGTACATCAGTGGATGCCTGGCCCATGGCAGTCTTTGTGAGAAGTTACTTGACAGTTATTGTCTCAAATTTAGCTATATTAATTATTACATTTTCTTTAAGGCAAATAAATGATCCACTAAAATGAAATATTACATAAGTCCAATTTCGAATTCTCAATTGAGAGTAAAATTAAAACCTCGAAACAAGAGTAGACAGATATTCTGACAAATATTCGTGTCTGTTAAACGCACTGTCTATCCGTAAGCGAGAATTGTTAACTTGTAGTGATGTGTTCATTTGTTTCGCATTATTGCTAATACAATAATTAACTGAATGATTTAATAACAAAACACAAACCGAAAACAAGGAAAGAATTCGCCATTCAGACATATTACTGTCACTTAGGGCAGATGTTTATATAAGGGATAATTTAGTAAGAAAATAAACGTAAAATAGTAATAAGTGAATAATATAAATATAATACAATTCTAGGTTATTTGATAGAAAAAATATGGCAAACATATTTTAGTATGAAGCCACTATTCACCGCCTCATGCCGCTCCAGCTGGCTCACGTAAAATCCTTTATGGATTTTAAGGGCAAATGAATGCCGAGTGAGAAGAAGTTGCCCGTGCCCGTAGGAGCGCCGGGCTCCCCAGGCGGGCAAGTAGCGCGTGCGGGCGCGGTTTGTTGTGCCTGCACTAAACGACTGCTTGGCCAAGAGACGCGCCACTCGGAAGCGGTGCTGTTTGGCGCCATGTGAAGGGGCCCTAAGACTTCCCCCACGATTCTTCGCAACCTTGGTGGCTGTCGCTCGCTATTTCCCTCACGTCAATGGCGCCTCGCGACGAGCACCGCGACTCCCCTCTCGCGCGGTCGACGCCGGCGCCAAAGCCGACTTTGGTAGGCGAAGCACGCGCGACCGCCGGACGCACAAAAAATATAAAAATGGATTTGTAATTTCCTTGAGCCCATTAATCTCCTTGAGCGAGAGGGCGCGAGGGCTTCGGGGACCCATGCTGGGACCGCCCTGGCTGAGGATACGCCGCGCACGTTCCGCGGTTGATGAGGTGAGGACGCGCTGGCGGTCGCTTGCCTCCCTCCCCCTCTCATTCCCTCACACTCTCCTTCCCACCATCCCTTTTTCATCTTTCTCTGTCACCGTCATTTCCCTGTTCCCTCCTTCCCTTCCCCATTTCACCCTGCTCCCCCTCCTCACCAAATTCCTTGCCTGGCACTCTTGTTGCTGATGCTCTACTTTCTTTTCTCTTCTTTCACTTCCACTGTAGTTTGGTCAGAAGACTTTCCTCTGGAGGAACAATCAAATTTGGGAAGGTTATTTTCATGGAAGGCCTTGATGGAGCGGATTCGGATAAGGCGCTGATGATACTCCGTGCTGTGCCGTTGAACACATCTGTGATGTGCGTTGCATACACACAGTTCGCAGGGGTTCTTTATGTGAGTTTACGAATGTGAAGATTGCAGGAGTTTGTGGTGTTTAAGACGATGATTTATTTCATCTTTTTATTTTTCACTTTACTTTAATATCAATATTTTGATAATTTTTGTAAAATTTTACATTTAAAATGCGAACGATTATACTTGATACATTGTATTTTTTAAAGCATTTTTAAGCGTACATCAGCCACCTCTTCATAGGCTGAAGCTTCCCGTTGAAAGCTCTGAGTGCAGATGAAGAGTATATAATTACTATACCGTACTTTCGTTTTATAATCACTGTACCTTAATATAAGGATGCACTTCGTGTTCCTATTTTCATTTCTAAATTGTGAATTTTTTTCTCTTACATTAAAAAAATTACTTTATATTGACTGCCAGTATTGTGACATTTATGTATATGAATTTGTTGTAATAATATATGTATAAATATTAGTATGCTGAATGACATACTTTTCCTTTGTTTTAGGTATGTATGCTGAGAAATCTATCGTAACAATTACGCTCATGCTGCCAGTGAGTATAAGAAAATAATTTCTTCTTGAGAGATATTGATGGAAATTACCAAATAACATAATATATTAATATTACTTATACTATTAATAAGAACTGACCATAAATAACTCCTCAGTTTATATATGTTTACTACATTATTAAATTATTTACCCTTTAATGTAATATATTTTATTTTAATGTATTTTCATTTGTCTACCAACAATCACATGAAACCAAAAGTACTTAATATAGCATTTTTGATATTAGCTCTTAAGTCCACTTCTCGCAAAGATTATCACGGTTAGAGAACACGCCATCGTCTTGCTGCATCATCACTACTTCTATTACATACCTCCGGTCCCAACCGCAATTACCTTCAGACTCCATTCATTGTACGTATTCATTGTACTGTCTTACTACGAAGCCAACGCCTTAATCAACTTCATTGCCACTACAGTTCCAAACAGTGCTCCTATCCATATCGCAACCGTCACCAACGCCTCCTATTTCTTAACAGCTCTTCAATTTCTTCCTCTATTATTGAAACGTACTCATTCACCTTGACCCAGCTTCTACCGTCATCACCACTGATAACCGTTCACATCCTCATCTCCTCGCCCGCCGCCACCGCAGACGTCCGCCGCCGCCGCCGCCCCGGGCGTCGCCAGCGCGGGCTCTCCACCTCTCCGCGAGCCGCGCCCCGAAACAATGGGCCGTGAGGGCTCACGAGCACTTAGTTACCGCCATTGTTCGCGCGGGGCGCTTTAATTGCTTGGCAGAGATAGGCGGGCAGCCAGAGGAAAGCCCGCCGCTGCTCCCGCCGCGCCGTCATGATAGCGTCGGGGCCTCAGGCGCCATCTAATGGATTTAGACAAGCTGTGTTTGGACCCTCCCCCGACGCACGATTGTGCCGTCGGATCCAATGCAGTGTTGCATTGATTAGTTGGTTGTGTGTCCGGTGATGTTTCTGCCGGAAAGGTAAAAGCCGTTAGGGAAGGGAAAGGGAGAAATCAAGATTGGGGCTCAGGTATTGTGCTTTATGTTTGCGGTAACTAGACGAGAACGTGTAAGAAAGGAATCCAATTAGGGAAGCCAAATTGAACTTTTGGATACTCGAAACTGAAAATCGGGTATTCTATGATTAGTGTGTTTATCTCTTCTCAATAAAATTACTTTCTAATTTATGGAGAAAAATTGTGAGTAATTATGAAGATAGTATTAAATTTTAGTAACACTATACAAAGCAAATCAGAATTGTTCAAAACATCGTATCTGAGATTTATCTCGAAATGCATGTTGGCCTTGGAGATCTAGGAATCACTAGGCTGATCAGTTACATGGGTTATATATTTCATATTGCGTTTTTCACAATTGCATATTTTATTTATATGTTGACTGATCTTTTATTGATTTTTATTTGGTGGCATTCGTTTTTACTCAATTACCCCTTTCATGCTTTTATCTGTTTGATAATCAACTACTCATCAATAAAATCTTCCATGACGGATCAATCCTTGTGGTGAAATGCAACTTTCGTGTCCAGCGCGCAGCTTTCCATAGAGTGACCTGCAGAGTCGCTGTAGGTGCGGGCGCGGTCGGCGATGCCAGCTTCATGCCGATTTTCTCGCAGCGAGGCGCTAAGTCGGAGCTCTCGGACGGCACCGACGGCGGCTGCGTTTCCCACGCTCAGCAAAACCCGCTCTAGGGGCACCGCGCCTCTGCACATCCCACAATGCGTCTCTCTCATTCACGTCTCTCTCTCCCCCCTCTCTGCCCCCCCTCTCTCACTCTCTCCCATATTTCTCCCTCCCCTTTCCTCTCTCCCCTCCCCCTTCATCTTTCCCCTCCCCCTTGCTCTTACTATTAAAATTTCTAAAATTACTCAAATTTTAACCACAGATGTCATTAGTATTTTGGTCATCAACATTTTCCCATCAATTTATAGATTATGTGGCTTCTTTACGTAAAATTAAGCAATATATTTATTTTTGACAA
Source organism: Acheta domesticus (assembly GCA_031308135.1). NCBI lineage: Eukaryota > Metazoa > Arthropoda > Insecta > Orthoptera > Gryllidae > Acheta > Acheta domesticus. Next base: position 128,253,058 of record JAHLJT010009436.1, on the reverse strand, counting down.
GTAGTAGACACCATGTGACTTCACTTGCATTTCCTGCCCACCTCAATATCTATGCATTTCGGCGACTTGTCCATTTGAAAACAATTCTCTTCTAGTTGATCACCATCCATTATTTAGAGCATCCCATATTTTTAATGCACATTCAACAATTTACCTGCAGTTTGACATGGTCTTTACCTTTTCTCCTTGACAGTTAACTGACCCTTTGCCAGTGCAACGACCTGTCCTATGCCCCTTCAGTCACTCCCGCCGCCTCCAGAGTCTGTCGCCGTCATCGACGCCTTGGGACTGTTTCTGCTGTCTCCCATGCCGCTACCTCCAGTGTCGCTGTCACCATCGTCGACGACGGCATCATGTCCCTCCTCTGCTCCCGCCCGTGTGCCTGACTTCGTTCCCGCTTCGTTGTCAACCGCCCCCGTCGTCCCAGCCCGTGCCACCTTTGCCATCGTCTCTGTCACCCCCACCCCCGCTCCCCGCCCCCAGCGACGCCGTCGCGCCGCGGCTCTCCGAGGCCCCGGCCCCGGCGGCGCGGCTGCGGAGCCTGGAGGCTGCGCGTGTTATTGATTACCGCGCGGCGGATCCGGGTCAAGGCCGTTGCCACCACCACGACCGCCCGCCACCGCCTCCACCGGGCGCCGCGCGCGAGGACGCCTCTGACTACTCGAGAAGAAATTTATCAATATCAATGTTGCGTTTGTTAAATGTTCGTTCCACGCTCTGTGAGCCTGCGTTGAGCCTCGGTTGACCCCGAATCTGACTGGAAGGGTCATAAAAGTGATTTTGTGCAACTCTAGTTTAGCCCTCTGAAAAGCAATTACTTCAGGATTTTTTATTCACTTTTTTTTATCATCAGCGGTTCGATTATTGAAGAAAAAATTTGCGTACATTAATTTCTCTGCTAGAAAATGCGTTTTGGTTTCGTGTGCAAAATTCTGTTAGTAAGGAAATTAGATGAAGATAAATTAACAGTCATTATGTGAATCGTTACTCTGCTGCCTGTAGTTTACTTCTTAGCGATCACATCTTTAGAAAATACACGTTTTAATTTTTGCTGATGAGTTCCTTTAGTTTTCAACAATAATAGAAAAGTTGCAATTGTTGAAAACGAAAGTTACCTTATAAGTAATTATTAAAACGCATATTTCCGGTAGGTGAATACTAAAATGTAGAACACAGATTGCAGAATAATTCACAGGTTACAAATTTCAAGTTCTATTTTTAATACCAGGCTAATATAATTTCTGCAACGACTTATGTTGGAACTTACAGCACGTGATAACACATTCCTTTCTCTAATTACACTTACTGAAAATATATTAAATAGATTTAAATTATAAATTTAATAAAAATACATTGTTAATAATTTCAGATTGTTGAGTTTTACTATACTGGAGTTCTAGGTTTCCCAAAGATATGAGTGATCAGTACTATCAGCCAATGGTTTTATTTATACTCATTTTTTCAAAACAATATTGATTGGTAACATGCAAAATATGTTAAGTTTGATATTATAAAATCTCTCAAATTTTCATTGTCAACTTTCAAACAGTCCTACGAATGAAAATAAATTTATTTTAGCTGAATAAAAGTTGATTAATTGTAACACACTTTTTGATCGTGTATAACAATACCTATCAATATGGTTTTGAAACTTACGGTGCTAACATTGAAACCAAAATATATCGTTGATTTTTGGGGCTATTTCTCAAGTTATTTTTTTGAAATATTCTTGAAATATAATTCTAAAAAGTATGTGTAATCCGAGTACTGGCGAAAACAATGGAATTTCCATGGCTCAATTTTATGATTTTTTATAACAAAACATAAACGTTGATTTTATTACATTAATTTTCATTAGAATCGTCCTCGGTAATAAGTAATATTACTAATATTTTCGAATATCATCACATCACGTTTATGAGCAACCCACCTATTTTTTAAATATATTTTGACTCTGTGAAATAATACCAATGTAATCTTGAAATGATCTGCCATTATCAACATAGAAACTAAAGATATACTCATTTTCTATTGCTGGCATTATTGCTACCACTCTTCAATTTTCTAATACTGTTGTGAGAAAATCAGTTTTTAGTAAGCGAATTATTACATTTCATTTATCATCGATCACTAATTTCGAATCGGCTCTTGAAATAGATTTCCATTTGCCAATTATCCAACGACTGAGTTTAACTAAGTGCCGCTGTCTCTATAACGACTCTGGTCTCTGGTCGAGTCCCGGCGGTGGAGGATTTTCGGCACTGGCTAGGTAGCTAGGTTAAATTCAACCTCTCTTTGGAGGAGAATTCCATCGTCAGGCTGCTCTGATTGGTATTTTTCCGTGGACGTTCCAATCATTAGCTGGCGAATGCTAGAGCTGTCCTAACAAATGGATCATTGTCCGCGCGCGATCTTTCCTTTTCTTCCTTGTTCTATCGACTCCCCTTATACACACAACACACACTTATTTGCAGTCCAGTACTACATATGATGGGAGTCCAGTTAGTAGCTTGCAAGTAGAGCTTGCCCCGTCTAGGGCGGGGAACCTACCGGCAGCTCCGGATCTCACCATCCATCGGGAAGGAATACCGCCACGTCGCGCAATGAAATGCTCACTACCCTAAGGGGACTAATATTCATGGAGTTTGACGTGCTCGGAAACATGAATTAATCTGTTAATTAATCTGTTAATTAATCAACCAACATTCGAACGAGCGATGTTTTGAGTGTTGCTGGGCTTGTTCCCGCAGCAGGTGTGCGTTGGGTAGGGTGGGCGGCGCCAGTGCGGCTTCGGAAATCCGCGCGCGGCGCCGCTCCCTTTGGCGAGAGTCGCTGCTCTCTCCGCCAGCGGCGCTGCAGGCGCGCAGCTTTCTTCGCGGCCTTTCGGGGCGCTTGGCTTCAGGTGGCGGTCTCACGAGAATTCGTACGCGGAGAGTGGGCGGGAATTCGGAGTCTTGTGATGATCGATTCTCTGAGAGAATTTTATAAAATCGGAGCGTTGCGCTTTGGGATGTGTGGTTTATTATGTAAGGTTTTGCGCCGATTGCAAGCTGCTTTGAAACTATTTCGTTTCCTTGCGTTTTCATGTGGTCAGTGCAACTGGAGAACTATAATCTCAAACATGAATATATATCACAAAATTATCACAATATATTGCTTAATACTGTGAAGTAAATAAAATAATTGCAAGAAAACAAAAGGAAATAATGTGAGAGAGGGTATTTTATTATGCCTGAATATTACACATTCAGTATCAAACAATCGACATTTAATATATAAACACACATCACCCGGTTACTTTTTTACAATAAACGCAGTCATGTGTCTAATTTGCCTAGTTAAGTTACGAGAGTACTGTGTTCATGTACTTAATTGAAATTTTGAATTCTATCAAATATATGTGTAAAAACATCGTTGATATTGTAAATAAATATACAAACATTAAAAGACATTTTTTAATGAATTGTCACATAATTAGTTTGTTTAATAGAAAGAATATTAGCATATTAATCACAATGTAAAATGTATATAGTTCCTGTAATTTGCTATTCTTGTATTTTGTTTAAATTTATATTTAAATTCATCGAATTTGTTGATGTTGAAAAAGCGAAGCTACCAAGGATTTATACAACAGTATTCCTGTACAAGTACTAAACTGTTTATCTCAGTGCAACATTACACATTTAGAAAACATTTCATATAATTATTGCTACATTTCAATATTAAAACTTGATGTGTGCATTCAATTGTTTTGTCATTTCTCCTATAATTAATTTTCTTCTTCAATTGCTCTGTAAGAAATTTTATTTATTATTATGTGGCATATTACTATCACTTTACCCCGTGAAGTGCATTTTACTAATGATTGTGTTTTAAAATTATAATCAAATTTTAACTCAGTATTCTCTGTCGTTTACAAAAGGAGACTTCATTCTGTAGAATGTAATTGTTTCGAAACGGTGAATCCTGTATCTCTGTCGTTGTCTGCAAACTGGAAGAGATTGCGGCACAACGGAATGCTTCTGACCCGTGCAGTAAGCCTTGTGGGGACCCAGTGACGTCACATTGTCTCGGAATTTGGTTCCTGTCGCATCGTTCTACCACGCTGCACCTACGCACGCTTGCGAGAATGTGCTTCGCAGCCGTATCGTGGACGCTGTCACCCTCACTGCAATCCTCTTCGTCGTTGCCGTCAGACTCTTTCCCGCCTTCCCTCATTGTCGCCGTCGCCTCTACCCGCGCCTCCGCCGCCAGTACCCATCTACCCTACCGTCAGAACTGCCTGCCACCCCACCGCCGTCTCGCTGCCTTCGCCACTGGGTCAACTGCTGCCCCCCTCGTGCCGCCCGACCCTGTTTCCCCCCCTGTCATTCCCGCGGTCACATCTGCTTCCACGCCCAGCCTGCCGACCCCTTTGCCATCTTTGGCGTTATTCCACCTCCATTCTCTTTGTCATCCTCACTGTCCCTGTTGACGTCCCCATCGCCATTCCCTTTATTATTAGACCCGCTCCGAATCCACTTCTAACCCAGGTATAGCAATAGCCCCTACAATAATCCTCCGCCTCGATCCCCGTATCCGCCCTGCCGCCGATCCCAGATCGCACCTGCGCCTCAGCCGTCGCCCAGAACAACTGCCGCCACCGTAGCCACTGCTATTTCCGCTCCCGACGCTCCGCGCGGGCGTGACGACCGTCAGCCGGCCCCACGGTGGGCGCCACCGCCGCGTTGCTGCCTCGGTATTGTTCCCGCGTAACTCTCGACTGCTCCCCTGCCGTGTCGCCTCCGCGCTGCTTCGCCTACGCTCCTGGTCGGCGGCTTTATCCCTGTTAAATCCCTCGCTAACTCTGCCTCCGCCGCACGACAGTTCTCGGTCACTTCCGCGTAGCCCTCGCCTCCCAACTCTTTGTTAGCTCCATTTTGGTCGTCCTGTGCCAGGGGACTCCAAAATATACATCACTTATCAAATTCCTTTTAAGGTATGGTAACATGGGATGTTAGCTCTGGGTAGATAAATATTTTCTCATCGATGTATGTCGTGAACACGCATAAAATGTTGTTTAACTAATGTGTTTTACGAATATTGGATATTTACGTACTGTTCGAGAATGTTGTCAATGGTATTATATTTAGTGTTCAGGAAATAGTGAAATTTTGAAATTAATTCGTTTTAAATTTTGTTGTTGATTCATACTTGCATCAATAAACGTCACAAATCTAGAGTTGTATCTTCTAAAGCAAAAGTTCTCAGTTACATCGGATATTCGGAACATGACCTATTGCATTTTACCTTTAGATACTCAATATTTTCTTGCATTCCCTTTCTCATTATGTGGCCACTCCATGAATAATTATATATTTCCGTTGGACACATCAGACTTCCTTAATAATATACTCTACATGTGTATACGATAATCATTTCAAAATCATTTGAAAGTTTAAAAAAAGTGTAAAACGGAAAGAAATGATTAAGTTTCTTCAGTTACCGATAGGTATAGTCTTGAGTGAGACTTTTGAAGCAATACCTATATTTCTTAAAGCAATACACCGATTACCACTGACAGAATTCAACGAAAAGTGATTCGAACAAGTCCTTTTCAAATTCCCAAGGGATTTGTTAATAAAACTTTTGTAATCGTGGCCTGAAAACCGAGCGAGTGGAAAAAGCATTCGAATGAATTTTACTTCACCGTGCTCCCTTGTTACCTACGCCACAGTTCTGGCAACTGCCTGCTGCCTTTCCTTCCCTTCCCTTCCCATCCCATCCCATCCCATCCCTCCCCGACCACATGACCTCTCCCCTCTGGCGCCACACGCGCTCCGTCTCTTCGAGTTTCCGACAATCGCAGGCCGCGGGCGCTAACTCGCGCGGGCGGTGCCACGCCCCCTCGCCCTCCCGCCCCGCTACTCCCCTCCACCCCTCCCTCCCTCCCTCCCTGCAGGCGGTCGGCAGGCCGCAGTCGCTCCCCCGTTGCCAAGTCGCCTCGCTTCCCAGAAGCCCCGACCGCGCGCGGCCCTTTTCCAACCCGTCTGCACTGCTCTGCGAAACAAGGCGCATCCTCTTGGGTTATTAGCGTTTTCAGTCTGTGTTCGTGGAAACGGCACGTTATAATCCGCTGCACTGTCCCATGGCGGAAGAGGCAGCCGTTCTGTGAAATAGAAAAGAGCTATTTAAACTCATTCTCTTTGTCAATTCAATATTCGATTTAAACCTGGTTGTTTTCACGCGTTGTACATGACGTGTTTTCATTCTGTTATTTGTTCAGTTACGTGTTACAAGTGATATGCATGGAGTTCGTTTGATATTGATTTTTTAAAACTTCGATTTGTTCTTTTTTAAAATATTTTTTTTAAACTTACGTAATTGTACAAACGAATAAGTTTTTCTATAGTCGATTTTCAACATGATGCCACTAAAATTATATAAAATGATTTAGCAACAAAGAAAAATGCAGCAATGTAAATTCTGTATAAATACATTGAGTATTCTTTAAAAACTTTCTAAGTATTCTTTAATTAATATTAGTAGTGGATTTTAAATAGTTTCATATATCAAGGACTACATGCCAATTCTTATTTTTATTTTTGGAAAAGTATACCGGGAAAAGACTAAAGTGAAGAGCAAATATTGGAGAAAGTATTATTCCTTTATTATTTTCTCCTGGCAACACGCCGTCATAACTCTCTTCGTCGTGAATGTGTCGCCACAATACCCCGTCCATGACGTAGATGAACCCGATAGAAAATAAGATTTTATTTGTTCGTTTCGAAAAGCATTTTACCACATGTGAACGATTAGAATAACTTTTCGGGCTTTAATATGAAGCCAATACCGCATGAGGAACTTTCACACTGAGCACTTTTCGCAATATTTTTCGGCTTGAGAGGGCATATTTTTCCCCCCACTGCAGATGCAAAGTGGGTGCTTGAAAAGATTGATCGAAGGAGCTTCGGTCATCCATATCATCATAACAGAATATTTTTTGGAGATCGTAAAAGACCTTGCGACGTCGTATATTGGCCGATGCGTCACACTTGGGAAACCGTTTCTGAAGTTTTCCTTGCGGGAAACTCCAAGAACTGCCCTTAAGAGATCCAAGATTTATGCGTCGTGTGGCGAAGTTCGACGCTTCTTTATCCACTACAATTTCCAAGTCCTTCGTTTCTGCAATCCGCAGGAAATAAATCCACCCATGGTCCACTAATTACGATTTCTAGTATATCCACACACAGACGACTCTGGTTATAATGAACTTCTGAGGTCTGACACTTTTGGTTCACTGTATCAGAGGTTCACTACATTCGTTGATGTCAAAATGAAATCTAATTTCTCCATAGAGGTTAATTTTATTAATATAGAAATACAGAAAAATGCATTAACAGCGCAAATTGAAAATTACAACATCTTTATTTGACCTTTAAAAAATTATTTTCAATCTTTGCTTTGTACATTTTTCATTAGTAATGTCTCTAGCTCTGACATCCTTCAATGCCTCTTGCACAAATGGAACATCGTCCCACTTTCCGAAGACCCTTTTACTGCCTTCGTATGTTATTAAACATACGAGATCCTTTCAGTAGTGGCATGGTGCAAGTGGCTAATGAAACTGATAGCTGAATGAAACATTCCAGAGCCGCTTTGTCCACATCTGGAGAGACTTCTTGGATTATGATCTTTGACCGTCTATATTACTTTTCCATATACGTACGTATACACGGAATAATGTACGTATTATAGGGAAAATTATGTAATGCTGCGCAAAAAAAACGGCAGATTTCCTCAGAAAAAAATTCATTGCCGGGCCCTGATATCGTAAAAGTGCATAAAACCAGTTGTTAAATTAAGAAAAAAAATCCCCTAACACGTGGTGTAGCCGGAATCCCTGTTTTATGGGTCCTTGATACCGAAAAAACAATTGAAAGAAAACGTCCGTCAGTCCGTGCATCCGTCCGTCCGTCCGTGAACACTACTAGCGCCTAAACCATAGGTAGGATATTTTTTAAATTAAAGTAACTCCTATAGATCTGGCTCGAATCGAAACTTCGAGATTTTAAAAATGAGTCAAAAGTTTCTCGAAAACGGCTTCTATTTTTTCTGTACATTTCTTGTAATAATACAGTAAAATACACTTATAGGTGGCATAGGTCCTAATTTCACGGTTAACTATGAATTTACGAAAATCGCGGAAGTTTGAATTCACATCTTCCTACAACTACAAAATTGATGATAGAGATTTTTCGTTCAATTAAAATTTGTTCTACAAAGTGAGGTCCATAATTAAGGTCGAGTACATCTTTTTGAAAATTTCAGTAGTTTTCGGGCAATATTGCGTGCAATATGTGCAATTTAAAAAAAATACAAAAACAAGATTTTCTCAAAAACGGTTCCAAAGTTTTCCTTTAAGCTTTCGGTAGGGAAAGTGCTAAATGTACTCTATGAGATGACATAAACATCGTATTGCTCTATTCTTTTTTTTCCAAAAATCACAAAAATGTAATTTTTTCTCTTGTAACATCTTTAATATTTACATTAGCGGCAATTTGTTCACATTAGTATATTTTTAGTTCACGAACTTTAAATAATGTGAGATAAAGTTTCTCGAAAACTCAACAGTTTTCTGTGAAAATTACCTCAAAATTCCGCATTTTCTGAAACGCTCAAATGCCATTTTCTTACAAATGTCTCCAATTTTTTTCTTCAAACTTGTGGAACGGATAGTGCTATTTGCAAGACTTAATATGACGTAAAGTTTATTTTGAGTTTTTTTTTGTTTCTTCAAAAATTACACGAATGTAATTTTTTTGAAAGATCTCTCACATCTTTAATATCCACACTACCAGCAATTTGTAAATATTATAATACTTGTGAGTGTGAGTGCTTCAAATGACTTTAAATTAACTTTTTTGAAAACTCAAACATTTTCTGTGAAAAAGAGCTTCAAATTTCGCATTTTTAGTAGCGCTTAAACGCCATTTTCTTAAAAACGGCTCCACATTTTTTAAAGAAAATTGGTATTTGGGAAAAGGTTTTACTGTTTTTTAATATTTGATATTTCCGTTGTACTATTTGAAAAGCGTAAAATTAAGAAAGCGAAAAAAATATACTTTGGGCGGCGAATCGTAGCTAGCACGACTATGCTGTTATTCCGTATACCTAGCCCAGGCTCAAGGAAATAGAAAATTAATACAGGAAAGTTTGTATCATTCTCTAGCACCACTAGTCTTTTTCAAGTGGCCTAGTGTTGGAATTTGTGACAATGAGATGATCTTTTCCAGGAGGGTATTAAATTCCAGTACGTATTACCTACGTTCACTATAGTCTATGTTCTGGTTCACTATCTAATCTTCTTATGATTATTTGTAATGTAAGTAAAACGGGACCAGTGACTTAAGTTCACTATAACCGAGAGTTCACTATTATCAGAGGCGATTGTACTATGTCTTAGCGTTGAAATTAAGAGTGGCTGAAGGAGTAGTAAAGGGTGTCTGGAGTAATGGAAAACATTTGTTGAAAGCAATACGTAGTTCCGAAAAGTTTCTTGGCGAACAAGCAGTGAACATACGGATTCTTAAGTACATACAAAGTGCTATATTTCTTTCTTTGTTAGGTATGAGTTGTGTTAAATATTTCAACGCAATGCATTTTCATCCATTTGTTTGAATTTCCGCGATATTAGTTCCATTACTTTCCTTTTACACTTTTCGATGGCAAGTTTCTGGCTTTATTGTAGCAGAATAAACGAGAAGTTATTGCAGTGAACTTTTGGTCCTAAGTTAATATCAGAGTGTTTAGCTTACTGCAAATCCATGCATTTTCTACTCTATCAATTCATATTGCTTACCATACGGATAATATCCTAGTTCCGGTGTCTTAACTGTCTTAATATATTAAAACATGTACATGAATGTTATACGATTTTTTTATTACTTATTCTATTGTCTAATTTTGCATGAAGCATTTTGAGCACTCCAGAACAAACGCAGCGGAAATCAATCCCACGGTTTTATATGTGTATTCTTTAATAGTATCCATGAATTCTGGTTATTCTGAGCTGCTTCTTTCTTACGGAAATTAATGAAGTTTCATTCCGGGCAGGAGTACATTTTAAAATATCTATTTATTGAGAACAATCTCTTACTAATGCCTTTTCATAAATAAAACATCGGACATCCAGTTTCATAATTTTGAAACATATTTTATAATCTTTGTGCAAATCATTCGCATTATTTACTTCTGAAAACCATAAATATGGAAATGTTAGATAAATATTTTATATGAAACATTAGAACAATATTTGGTTAGACTTACACCACAAAATATTGTTGACAACAGATTTCAGACATTTCCCAAACCTCTTGCATCAATGGACGCCAATCCTCAAACAAGCTTACAAAATACTTTAGTGCATCATATGTGGAAATTTATTTAGTACCATTTGAAAAGTTAATTCATCATATGTGATAGAATGTAAATATTGTCATAAATATTCGTATACAGGTAAGTATCAATCTACGTTATATTTAAAAAAATATCTACATCAACTGAGTCTCTAGACGCGTTTATAAACACTGCTAAGAATTTACTTAGTTTCTACGAAAACAAAATTAAATATAACACAACTTTGAATAAATATGATGCTACACTACGACATCGACCAAGAGGATATGTATAGTAGATTGGTGAGGAGGCAATAGGCAAGCAAGTGCTCGCATATTTCATCTTAATGCTGGTGTTCAAATTCTACTGTCTTTCAAACCTATCCATGCTTCCAAAATAATTACGTAACAGATTTCACAAATAACAGGACATACATCAACACTGCCGTGATATGGTCACAAACCTAACCCCTCTGTAATCGTAAATTCAACATCTATTTCCCCACTTCGTGCTAACAAGTAAATGATTTCGGCTTATTTGTAACTTTATGTTCAGTAAGTTTACAATTTTGCGAATATTACAAATTATCTACAGTGTAAAATGGCAATATACAAATTACATACTCGTAAACATTTCATGAAAATCATCTTTTCATCAAACTGCTTAAACGTAGCACACTATGTATGTTTTCTGGAATCATTAATAGTCCACAATGTAGTATGTAAAATTGAAAGATTTTTGCGTCCATTGTCAATAGTATACCTTTAACAATGCTCAATCAGTTGATTTGAATTACATTCAGCTGTATTCGATGCCATAGAAAAAGTTTAGTTTCCTTAAAACACATTCATGGTAACAGTCCGTAATAAACATATATCCCAAAATTAACTCTACCGAAACTGTAGAATGTAATATTTACTATACATTTATCATTTCGACTAAAACCGATTTATTAAGGTTCACAAGAACACCTAAATTTCTTCGCATTTGTTCATCATTATAGTTAAATTGAAATATTATAATATTTTCACAATATCATGGTGGAGTAAAATCTCCTTTAATGTGGACATTTCAGGGGAATATTGGTAACCAGTTTTAAGAAAATAGTGCTTGTCTTTGAAAGTGTGTCTGTTGGAGAACATTTACACTTGGAAATTTGTGATAATTTCCAAAATGTATAAGATATAAATTGTGTTCACAAATGCATTTAAGAAGAAAATAAGTTGAATGTAGAAATTAACGCCCTGCGGGATTACGACGCGCATTAAGTAAAAAATAGACAACTTCATCAATGAATGTTTAGGATGTATATTTTTAGAAACGAATGGTGCTACAACAACTTATTGGTTGATTGATATCCGCTGAGTAATATTATGATGTACATTACTTCCTAATGTCATAGAATCCGCCGTTACCCACCCTGTCAGAAAAAATCTAACGCTCACACACGTTCTTCTGTAACATGGATATGTTTTAACACTCTGATGTATCTTTCTATCAATACTTTCTCTAATGACTAAAACAATATGTAATTCTGTGAGTGATAACAATCGCCAGCCTTCTTACCTGTTCTGTGATCATTGTGATAATGTGTTGATTGTAGTTGCATGCTTCCACTAAGGTTCTTAGTTTTTAACAGCCATTTTCTCATAAATGGCTCCAATTTTTTCTTCAAACATTGCGAACGGATAGTGCTAGTTGCACTTGTTAATGTAATGTAAAGTTCATTTTTTTTTAAATTCACAAATGTAATTTTTGAAAGATCTCTCACACCATTAATATGCACAATACCAATAATTTTTAAACACTATTGTATTTGTGAGTTAAAGTACTCCAAATGATTTTTGATGAACTATTTCGACAACTCAAAACTTTTGTGTGAAAATAGCTTTAAATTTTGCATTTTCAGTTTCGCTTAAACGCCATTTTCTTAAAAGCGGCTCCAAATGTTTCAAAGAAAATTCCCATTTAGGACGAGGTTTTTCTGTTCTTTAATATTCTTAACATAGTTTCTCCGTTTTACTAGTAGAAAACGCACAAATTAAGAAAATTAAAAAAATGTAATTTGGGCGGCAATAGGTGGTAGGTGGCAAGAATATGTGGCAATACTGAATTGCTAACCGAGACCAAAATAAATAGAAAACTAATACGGGAAAGTCTGTGCCATTCTGTACTACCACTAGTTATTAATTATGAATTACTGAAATACGTTCCTCAAAACTGATCGTTGTAACATGTAATTCACGTCATTCTCCTTCTTCAAGAATGCAATGTAATGCTAAGCATTAAACAACTTCAAAAGTTGAAATGAATATGGCTTTCAGCTATATTTTCGAAAGTTTACATATTTTAATGATGTTGAGACTGGTTCTACACACGATTCACGTTCAACATTCGGTTTCATTCATTGGCTTAGACTACGGACTACTAATAATTAGATATTTAAGAATTATTGTAGCTAAAGGAAATGAGTTACCTTATCGCGTCAATCTCCATCTTTATTGTATCCATCCTCTCTTGATGGAAAATTAAAGATCACACTGACAAGTAAGATGTATCGTTAATGTAGTTCCATTAGTATATTGCAAATAATCCAATAATGACAATTTACCACAGGACAGGAATGGAACAGTTGCCTCATTGGCCATGACTAGACTTTATCTTTAAATATTTCGTCATTGTCTCTTATTCTACGTTGTTTTTCGTTCGTGACGCACAAACCCTTCTGTCTGCCTCCTCCGTCACTTGCAGACTTCACTCCTAGCCCCCCCCCCGCGACGCGCGCGCGCGCGCGCACACCACACACACACACACACACACACACACACTTCTCCCGGGTCAATTCCGCTTCAAGTTTGGCGTGCCGCGAAGTTCGCAGACGTTGTTACATGTTTCTCGTTAGTTACTTCAAGTCCTACACGATCTTCTTTTACCTCCTCCTTCCTCCACTCGGCGGCAGAAACGGTCGTTGCTAACTTAAATGCACGAAGGTCTGGTGCGGGCGGAAGTTCGAGTCGACAGCCAGCTTCTAATGCCGTTAAAAAACGGGATGCAAATAGTTTCGCTTTTTTCGTAATAGCCGATTCAACCTTCTGTATCGTCATGTTGTTTGTATTATTTATAAACATTTTTGAAACAATTTTAATATTATTAAAGTGCTTATTTGGTTTGTATCTGTGAGACGTTAAATATTTATTTCATTTACTTCCATTAAACGTTCCGACAACTCAACTGGATTCGATGGCTTGGCACTGTGCAGAATGAACTAGGGGTAATACATTTAAATTTCGCGTTGAAAAAGTGTTTCCATCAAATCTATTATTTATCTTATTGTGTACAAAGGAGACGATAAATCAGAATTTTTTTCTGAAAATGTAATAATTGTAATTATAATAGTAATGACAGTAAAATGAGCTGTTTATAGGCCTTTCTTTCCATGTTAGACGTAGTTTGAAATCATCCATTTACGAACAATGTAATGTGTTTTACGCTCGAGAATGCAGAAAATAAGTGACATTAGAGGCTATAACGTGTAATATTTGGTATATTGTATAAAAACTGATTTCTAACTCTTCTAGATATTTGAATCAGGTTTTTTTAGTTATTCTTGGTTTGACATAATTTCCTCTTTAGATGCATTATTAACTCTTAATAATGATACAGTTCTCTCCATCAACATGAACACATTTTATGCTGGCAATCCTTAATATTCCTGTATTATGATGTGTCATCGATAAAATAACAGAAGAGGAGGAAAAAGAAAATGTCTTTTATTCATCGCTACACACTATCTATGCATTGACGCTTCCCGGGGATGTTTATTCTCTTTTAGCGCGCTTCCGATGATGGAGAGTAATCCCCGGTGTTTGCGAGGGCACGTCATCTCACGTCACTTCCGTCACCTCGCGTCAGCGCGACCTCCGGGAGCGGACGCACCAAGCGACGGGCGCGCCCAGATAAGCGAGGCTGTCCCCGCCCACACCCACGCCCCCGCCTCCGCCCACGCCCACGCTCTCACCCTTCTCGCCGGCCCCGCCTTCCCCGACCTCCATTCTCCGGGGCGCCGATCATCGACCTATCGCGCTGTCAACCCGCGACGCGCGCGTCCGGAAATTCGGCGGCGCTTCTTGCCACGCGGCGCGCGGCGGAACAATGGAGAGGGCCCCGCTTCCGCTCCGACGCAGCTCGAACCCTCGACCCACATTTCAGCGCCAACAACGGAGCCAGGCAAGCGGGAAGGCGTGCGCCGTCCCGTGCCGCCTCCGACGACCCCGCCCCACGCCCCCACGCTCTCCCTGGCGACCTCGCCGACACCGATCCCACCTGCTGCCCCGGCAATTCGTCATGGCTATCGTCACCATAGTCCCCGCTTCCCCAGACGCCCCTATCTCTACGTCACTACCATACCTCCGTCTTCAATGGGCGCCTTCAGCCATCCCCCCAGCGGCCCCAGCCGTACCCAGCCCCCCCCCCAGTCACCACCAGCCATCTTACCTCAGTACCCCCTTACTCCGACCTCACCGCCCAATTTGCCTTGCCTTCCATTCTCGTAGCTCGGCGCGCCAAGTGGTGCGTGCCCACACCTATGAAAGGGTTACTAGATGCGTGAGCGGTGCACGGTTGACAGACGCGTGAAGGTGAGCAAGGTAGAGGCAGACGAGAATGCTGGTGAATTCCCAGCACTTGAGTGGATGAATGGGCGTACGTCGGCGGGAAGGCAAGAATGACTAAGGCACAGTAGTAGTCGAATGCGTGAGAAAAACGCCACTGCTCGTTATCTTGAGGTCGGGCAGTCAATCTTCACTCCCTAATTTTCAAGGATGAACCCTTTTCTTTCAGTAAGAAGGTATTCAAATCTCAATCTTAGAACAATCTTCCTCTACAGTACGGATCTTATGATTATCTTTAACTACTCGTTTTCTGAGTATTCCTGGAAGCCATTTTGCTGCATACATCATGTAAAATTCTTTTTTCTTTTTTTTTTTTCCGACATTTTCCCGTATTATTTTCAACACGCGCTCTGCTATCGCTAAGCACGTTTTTCTTCTTCTTGTAATCGTTCATCACCAATGTATCCGTGAAGACAAGCGTTTGATTTCGTTGCTTCTGCCGTCGTCGTTAATTTCTCTTTCTTACAGTGCTGAGTTCTGCGATGAAATCCTGTTGACATATTTTGTTACTGCATCGTAAAATCAATAATTATCATCGCTTAATGCCATTACCCTACATTTCTTTACCACTACTACCCATGGAACACCCTATCGCTACAGTTGGCTCGTGGCTGCAGGGCATTGACGTCACCGCCCAGCCGAGACAAGGTGACAAGTGGAGCAGACGTCGTTGTTGCTAAATACACCCGACCCCATTTGTCTGCAGAACGTGGAGGCCGTCTGGGTAGGATGCGTCTCGCACGCTTCAGGCCTCCCGCTGTCCCGCCCACGCTTCTCTTCTCTTGGCCCTGCTGCCCGCCCCGCATCCCCCCTTCTCCGGGTCCGTCCCCTCCTCTACTCCCACTCGCCGCCAGACGACCGTGACGTTTGTAATTAGTCGCAGCGCAGCGGGCGGGATCGTCCCTTCCCCTCCCTTGCTCCCCGCCTCCCGCGCACCGCCGCCCGCTCCCCTCCCATCCCAACCCACCGTGCACCGCCGTTCTCGTCCCTGCGCCGAACAAAGCGCCTCTTGTTTCAACGCGACATATTTTTGGAACAAAAGCCGCTCTCGTTCTGCGTTTCGACACTTGGCTTGCTTTAATATGGCCCCTCCACGTCGTTATTACGGGCCTCTTTTTTTACCGTTTATAGATATATTTACAGGGACCGGAGAACAGTGCGGCAAAACCTTCTCGTGAGTTGAACGGACTCGTACGAATTTTTGAAAATCCATTTTTTTTTGTAGCGAGTCGCATTCATTCTAAGGGCATTGTAGTTTTTATTTCCATGTCGGTAGAGCGCGCGCATGTCCGCCGCCGGCTCTCCTGTTAATGCGGACCGTTATAATCTCCTGGATGGTGCGACCGTAAAAAGTCCATGGATGAAATTGAGTGTGGATTAGCAATGTTTCCCGGTTCAGGTCCCATCTGGCAGAGAACGGCTGGACAAACAGCTGCAGACTTTTCTCTCGACGTGTTCGTTAATTCCGATTATAATGAATTTTTAATCTGGCTTAACTTTGGAGATTCTTATTGGACTGATTTGAAAAGGACTTTTCCTCCGAAAAGGCATTGATGTATACAGCATCACTACTTTTATCGAAAATATAGGGAACTATCAGGAAAAAATTGCATGAAAAATTTTAGTATGTGTTTGTTGACTTAACCATACGAACGTGTGCGATATCGTGGAAAAATAATTCCATATGACATTTGATACCTTATTTGTGAATAAAATGCGTTTTATTATTATTTGAAGATCGAAATATTAGGTTTAGTATCACTCATTTTTTCACTCAGATAAAGTTTTAATTTTGGAAGCATTAGACAAGATCGTGGCTGGTTGGCACCAGATTACAGTTTTTAAAAAAATTTAAAATATTTTTGCGCAACTCCAG
Organism: Acheta domesticus; assembly: GCA_031308135.1. Lineage (NCBI taxonomy): Eukaryota > Metazoa > Arthropoda > Insecta > Orthoptera > Gryllidae > Acheta > Acheta domesticus. The sequence continues at coordinate 128,236,135 of JAHLJT010009436.1, read as the reverse complement.
TTTAATTTAGACAAGTTTGATCGCATTCGTGGAAACTGCACTTTTTGGCTATGCTATTATATTTTTCTATTCCTAAATGTATGACCGTCGAGATTCGAGATTTTAAATTCATCAAGTCAAAATGTGCAAACCAACGTGACGTAAGGGTTGATTGGCACAGACCTTGAGTGAAGTTAGCACTGACGTGGGGCAAGTTGACACGCTACATTCATGTGTGTGGAGTAATGTAATGACAAAATGAATCATTTAAAATGTTTTTTTTTACACAAGTAGATGCAAACAAGCACCGTTTTTTCTTGAAGAATATCCCCCTAATAGCAACTACAGCGCTTTGGTAGTTTCCAAATTAAGTATTTAAAATTCACTCTGTAATTTGATTCAATCAGTCTATTACCACTTTTCAATTAAAAAAAACTACTTATCTCTTTTGTAACATTGAGTAGGTACCTCATTTAATTGTTTCAAGCTTCAGGCTAAAGGCAGCTTAAAATTAAGATAATAAAGAAAGGCCAAATTGGAGGTTTAAGCTGCAAAGAAAGATAAGCAAATCTTATAAATTAACATTTTAGAGCTAACACATATGCCCTCTGGGTTGCCGTGCAGTATGCTGAAACATGGGCCCATAGCACAGCACCTAATTAGAAATTCAAAGAAGAGGTTTGTACTTTTAGATAATACGTTAGATATCACACGAAATTACATTAGAATGTAATGTTAAATATTAGGATAGCGACAAGTAGTGACCACTTCAACCACAAAATTTAGAAAATAAGAATAGCAGATCTGTCACTAGTCCCTATATTTAAATGGACATTCCCTCCTTCTTGTTCTTATTTTCTTATCTTGGCTTTTCGAATAAATTTGACAAGTTCTTAATGATTTCTGAAAGTTATCTTCGAGATTTGAGTGGTCCGCGTTGAGTTACCGTTAGTTTGGGGAATGTGAACCGGACAATTAAAGCTAAGAAGTATAAAAGCTCCCTGGTAATACCTAACGAACAATGGTGTAGACAAACCTCAGGCCAATATTTTTCGTTAGAAGCATAATTTTGTGACAAATACGTTTCTCATATACGTTTATTCATGTAGAAGGAAGGTATGAAAGAACGAATTATGAGCATTTTCGATATGTGATAACAGTATATTTTTTAAGAAACAACAGTAGGGGAGTATTAGCACTCTACTTGATTATCAGAGGTTGCCTTAACTAACATTAACACTTTCTTTTACAATTTCTGGAATCATTATTTCACTATTTTCGTTATTTACAAATGACACAAAATAATATCCATCGCCTGAAAAATAAGGTTTCTCGAACTCATTTGTCACCACTTCACGGCGCCTCAAACGGCTCATGGAATAATTTTGCTTCGAGTTCAGGAAAACACATCACCATTCTCAACGAAAATGTACCTTCGTCGCCTCTTCCTGACTCGTAGAGTTTGCTTTAAGGGTATTTCAACCAAATCTTCTCTTTCACTCCAGTTTCCATATGAACCGTCACGTATTCCACCGGTTTCCGTCGCTTTGTCCATTACCTCCGAATCCGTTTTCAACGTGTGCGCCGGTCAAGCGCCTATTGCGTCGCGCCGAGGAGCTGCGTTCGGGGAACATCCGCCCGTGCGCATAGAGCGGCGTCCGCCGCCCACGCCGCCCGCCCCCGCCTCGAGCGCTCGCGTGGGCGCCCGGAAACGACGCGTTCTCGTTACCGCCTCGGAAACGGTCTTCGCTTCCTGCGCATTCTCCGGAGCAGCGTCGTCGTGTGGACGCTCAACGCGCGTGGGCGACGGAGCGCGGGGAGGGGAGGGAGGGGACAACGGGGCGATAGATGGGAGCGGGGCGGTGCGGGACGGAACGGGACGGGGCGGGGCGGGCGGGACGGGGAGGGGCGGGGCGGGACGGGGCGGGACGGGACGGGACGGGGCTGGTGCAGCGGGAAGGGACGGGACGGGACGGGGCTGGTGCGGCGGGAAGGGACAGGGCGGCTCGGGACGAGGCGGGTTGGGACGGGGTGAGCCGGAGGGGGCTAGGCGAGGTGGGGCGGGGCGAGGCGGGAAAATGCAAGGCGTTGCATGGAGTGGTGGGGCATTCCGGGGCGGCGCAGGGCGGAGCCTGATGGTGTGGGTCTTTGGAGGCAGCGCGGCCCGCGCACGCAAATTGGGTGAGCGAGTAAAGCGTCTTGAATGGCCGAGACGGAGGCGTTGCAGGACGTGTGGGTAGTGGGGAATCTTTGTGTTTGCTGGACGGCGAGTATTGAATTACAGGCTTTAATCAACTCAGAAGGAAACCACGTAGGTTGTCCAGCCCTCAGTGGCGTTGTGCAATTAATGTAATTGAGAACGATGTGGACTGCTGGTCGATAATATAAATTTACTGTGATTAATTAAATTTACTGTGCATTTTGACAGGAATTGAAATGGACCACCGAAAACCATACGGAGCTTGAAAAATGTTTCATATTTTTCTATTGCCAAAATATAAAAGAGGTATAAATTCCTGTGTTATAAATTCAAAAAAAAAAGGTTTTATTTTCAGAATTTTTCTCTAATAAAATAGTTTTGTTTTTGATTGCCAAGTAAGGCGTTTTCTGATTAGCTATTGTGTATATTTTTACTTCCTCGAATACTATCTAAGTAGTATAAAGAAAGTATTGGAAAGGTGCAACAAAACACGGCGATTTTTCGAAAGAAAATTCCATATTGCGGAGCCATTGGTACCGAAAATTGCTTAACGGCAAAATGTCCACCTGCCTTGTCTTGCCATCCTTGCACGGCACTAGCGGCTAAACCTTAGGTAAGATTTGCACTAAAACTGATAACCCGTGATCGATCTAGCTGCTATTCGAATCGGCCTCTTGAATTCGGCTTTTGAATTTGATATGAATTTTGGAGTGAACTTCACATTAAGCCTCAACATTTAAAAAATTTCCTCGAAATTAGCTCCAAACTTTTTGTCAATTCTTTTTTTTTTGTCGAATAGAACTAAAAGCGCATTAAAGGACGCATGTCTAATATTCGTTAAATTGTCCGGTAAAATGTTATGCTTTTGTAACAAAATATTCAGATTTGTTTCTCAATTAGTTGAGGAGGACTATATATTCTCATCTTAACAATTATCTTCCATGTTTTTCATAATATTATTTTGAATTTTTTGGACGAAAAAGAATTTTTCTGAAATTTATTTATAGACGTAATGAAGAAACTTGTACATCTTGTTCCTCAACTTTTAAAAACAAGAAGGCCTCCCTCACTTCGTATTGAGGACTCAGGATTGAGTTTACCTTCGTCTTCTGTACTACTGTACTGCATTTTACAAGTTCATTGCGCTAAAGCGAATCTAAAAAAAAAGTAGTTCGAAAATGAAGGTATTCAAGCGATGCAAATGAAGAGGATGCACCGAAAGAAACGGGCGGACTTGCCTAGGTGGTAAGCGCCGCAGATGGAACGTAGCACGATCACCAAGTACGTGAGAACGGCGCTCCCGAGTGGTTAGCAACGCTCCGCACGGCAGGGCAGCGCGGCTGTGTCGCACGTCATGCACGGGGCGTGCGGCGCCACACGGGCGCCCCCCCCCCCAGGGGTGCAAGGCCTGTGGCCGCGTGGCGCCGTTGAAGAGCGAGCCCGGCGAGAGGCAACGCCGCGTTCCGCAGCGCCAGCTGCCCGCGCGAGTGGCGCGAACGCCGCGCTCGGGGACCCGCCCGCCCGCCGCACCGCCCCCCCCCCCACCACCACCGCGCCGTCGTCATTACGAAGGCGAGCCGAGTGTGAAACGCGCGGGCGGGGCGCAATCTCCTGGCGTTCCGGCTGTGCGGGTCGCCGTCCGGCAGCTGCTTGCCCGGCCCCTCGCTTGCTCCTGCACCTCCCTCCCCTCACACTAGTTGATGGCTCGCTCTTGGTTGCTGAAGAGCGCTGTATCGGCCCGATTCTTCCACCGCTCGCACTGGGTAGGATTCTCCTGTACTTTCCTGCAGGCCATAAACGTCTTTTCGAATTTTTGCGTGGTCCACCGATCCGTGGACTTGTAGTTCTCTTTACTACGTATTTAAATATGAAAGTGTTGTAATACTGCAGCGGAAAGTGACGATTTTTCATCAGAAATTCAAGTGTTGGGGGGCCCTGATATCGAAAAAATGCGTCTTTTTTATAACCTTAAAAAACTACTACCTCTAACACTTTGTGTAGTGAGAATCCACGTTTTGTGGATCCTTGTTACAGGAAAATTGATTTACAGCATAACGTATGTGTTGAACACTAGAGCTTCAACAGTTCCGGTAGTTTTTATAATTTAAAAAAATTAATAATTTTAATTAATATGGCCGAACTCGAGATCATGATACTATGATTTTCAAACGGACATTTTATTTTCTCGGTATATTACATAAAGCCATAACATTATTAAAAGTTTCTGGAAAATGGAGTTGAATTTTTTTCTGTGATAGAACGAAGTTCTCTTAAAACTGGGGTAGATCTCGGCGAATTCATTCAACTACAATTTTTTCATAATAAAATTTGAAATCTCTATAAAATATGAATTTACATTTCTTTTTTGAAAATATTTGTTTCAAAACGGCAATTTTTTGGGAATAGAACAATATACACCTGTAAAAATGCGCTGGCTCCTTTTTGTTTTACTCTCTGAATGTTAGAAAATGGCTAAAGTTAAAAGTATTGCGAGAAATAATGTGTTGTGGTAGCACCTATAGTTTTACTTATCTATAAACTGAGTAGTATTTCTGTAGTTATGGATATCCAAAACATTTTAGAATTGACATGTACCTCGCAGAATATGACCAATAGATGTTGCGAATTTACATAATATACATAATCCAGACTGGTCTCTTTCACAACTTAAAAATTTAAACAAATACTATCTGAAGGAAAGGTTTGTTAAAAGTTAGGAAGTTTTTTTTAATTAAAATTACTAAATGAACTCGAGGAGCTAAAAATATGATAATAAAGTGTAGGCGCTTTCCATGTTCAGTTTTCTGTGAAATATAACTGTAAAATATATGGATGCTGCTCATTGACATTTCTGAAAGTAATCTAAAGAAAAATTGGCATACGTTTTGTGCACAATTCCCTTCCGTTCATTATCGAATTGTGTTCGTTCTGTCTTTGATCCAAATGTTAAAGAACAATAATAATGATTTCCCCGCTTAGGGTTTGCAGGAAATAGTATTTACATTTCACATGTTTAAATACTGCTTCCATTCAGGAAAAGGTTTTTACTTTTCAGTGTATTTATTTGTTTTTTCTTATGAAAATATTTGTAGTCTGTAAAATATATAACTCAATTTCGCTTGACATGCCTTTTCTTTAAATATAACAGCATATTTCATTTCATGTATTAATTATTTATTACATGAATGTAAGTTCTTTCCTAAAATCTAATGACACGACTTAAACACAATACTTTTGCATACTTTTCTGAGTCAGATGAATTCATATTTTAAACTTTCACTTATGCAATATTATTGGAAATTATGTGGTATAATTTGTCATTTTTATTCGTTCACAGTAGGTATGATTCATGATTCCGCATTTTATATAATGGATTATCTAAATTATTTAGAAGGATTCTTCATTAGGTATTAATACCATACGTTCAGTTACCCACCAAGCGCGAATTAGTAATCGCATATGCATTTGGGACCTTCATAATTACAATATGAAATTCATGAAATCGAAGGAAATAATTTCTAAATATTCAAGAAATGACAGAAGAATAAGAGTAGAACTACATTGTTCACGGTTCTTACATACTTTTGTATTCTAGTTACGTTTAAATATTTCAGTGCCAATGTTGATAAATCGATATTCGGTTAAGGTTACTGCCATTTCAGCGAATGGAAAAGAATTATTCACATTGTAATCACAAATGTGACATTACTAAGTCGACAGAAATGAAAATGTATCGCATGTATATATAGAACGTAAAATTCAAAATGGTAATCTTGTCTGGAGGAGCTCAATTCGATAACATTTACCTAGAAAGTTGTTGCGTTTATATTGAACGTTGTGCTGAGTTTAGAAGTGCATTTTCAATGATATTAACTATGCAGATGTTTGAATTTAAATTAATACTCCTGTGTATCGTGTTAAATTTGGATAAGTCAAAAGCAGATGAAATATCTCAAGTGACAAAACAGAATTTTCTGTATACCAAAGCTTCGTTTCCTGCCTTCTGCGACGTATGGCGGCAGACACCCTGTACTGAAACATACGACTGGCTCGTAGAGAACGCTCGTGGAATATCTGTGGTCTCCCTAGAAGGATTCGATGGCCCAGACGAAGAAACCGTTGCGCGCACTGCTTTCTCTGTGATTCAAGCACTACAACGAAACGGCGGCGAGCTGGTGGTACCACGCAACGTTACGCGTGTGAGTTTGCGCACTGTTTTTAAAAAGAAATTTGGTAAGAGAAATTGTAGAAAGATGAGTAAACTTTACCATGAAGATCCCTTAACGAGCGAATCGTTGGTTCTCGTCGCAAACTCGCCGGAGGATGTAATTTTCTACGTGAATAAGTCTTATTATATCGGTTCGAAAGCCAATGTTCTTAACCCAGACAACAATCATCTGTTTATTATCAATTCGGCTAACAGCTCTTTAAAAAACAGCGATCTGTCAGTTTCTACTCACAAAGTTTTCAGTTTTCTCTGGAAAACAATGGGTATTCTCAAAGTCGTTATTTTGTTAGTGGATTTTGAAGGTTGCAATTTTAAGGGTGTTTATATGTTCAGTCCTTTTCATGAGGTTAACGGAAAGTGGATCGGAAGAGTTCAGGAACTTACACAAAGTTCTCTCCGTACGCTTGCGCTAATATTTGATGATGAAATGAAAGACCTTAGAGGCTATCCCCTAAATGTTGCTCGCTTTGAATATATTTTTCAGATTTTTGAATTCAGCCTGTTACCAATTAACAGAAATGAAACTGTGGTTGGTAAAGATGTCACTACAATTACACAACTTCAAAAAACTATGAACTTTTCTGTCATTCTACAAGAATTCAATGCTGGCGATGTATGCAAAAGAATCTACAAAATGTCACGCTGTCGAGAGTTCGACTTGTCGATTCCAGTGTGCCCATTGACTCCTGATAGATTAAGGCAAAATTACTACATTATGTCTGTAGTAGATCACATTAAGTTTGTCGTAATTGTTCCTAAACCTGCGTTAATTCCGAAATGGATGATTCCTTTTCGCTGTTTTCGCTGGCATGTTATCGTAGCGTTGATCATATGTTATACTGTGTCTTCTGTTGTTTGGTGGGCTCTTCAAGGCCATTCTACGACAAGCATCTTTAGCAACTTCTACCACGTGTTGAATTGGTATCTGGGCGTCTCCTGGACTAAAGGACCCACAGGATCATCGGTGATGCATGGAGTGCTCGGAGGTATCTGTCTTCTATACATCACAGTTGTCATTCAAAACTCATACCAGAGCATGATGTACACTATGATGGCAAATCCAACTCGATATCGTCCGATTTCTTCCTACGAAGAGCTGGCCAAATCCGATTTGCCGATCATTGCCCATTCTCCTGGGAAAATGAGTACTTTTGACCCTGACCTCGGAACGGTGTGGAGCAATCTGGGTAATCGCACCGTATTGAGCAATGAATCATTCAATGATTTGATTTACGCAATGGCACAATTCAAAAACTTCTCCGTGATTTCCGACCAGCCCGGACTGTCGGTAAAAGAGAAAATTTTCAGCGACGTCTTCACCGAACTGCACATCATCAAAGACTACGCGAAGATGAACTACTTGTCGTACATCGTGCCGTTCGGGTCGCCGTTCCGCGCGCGGGTGGAGGCGGTGATGCGGCGCCTGGTGGAGGCGGGGCTGCGCGCGCACTGGACGGAGGCCAGCCTGGCGGACGTGGTGAAGCTGATGCGCGTGAAGCACGAGTCCGAGGCCCCGCGGCCCCCGCACGTGCGCTCCTTCGCCCTGCACGACGTGTCCGTGGCGTTCCTGCTGCTGGGCGTGGGGCTCGTGCTGGCTGCCTTGATCTTCATCTACGAAAGGATGCAAATTCGCCGACTGGAGCATCCTGCACTCGCTTTCGTGAAACGGACGAAAGGAATGCAGCCGAAAATGGCATTTGTTGATAAGGCTCTTGCTTATGGACTCAAATAAGTTACAAATTAATCAACTCTCGATCTTCTTTCAGCTTTTGCTTAGTTTTCTAATGTGTGTTTTTTATAGTGCTTTTCATTTAAACCATTAATTATGGTCCACAATTATTGTGTTAAAGTGACAGGTCACATGATATAATGATCGTACATTGTGAGTTGTAGCCACACACTGTACTACACATTTTTTTTTTGCCTTAAAAATAACTAATATTTATCAGTAGTTAACGGCTAATGAATATTCAACCTCTCGTAAAATTGTTGGTCCTAAAGATAAATTCACAACACAATCTCCCCTAAATAATAAGATCAAATTATCTTGTTTAGCGTCTTATTTAATGCAATTTATTTATTTGACCCGAGAGTCTTATTTGTATATTTTTAATTGGAATATTGAATGTACGAATGTCCAAAGAAAAGAAGAAAACATCTCTACCATAGAAGTCCACATCAAATATTTAGATTTTCTAATAAAGTGTTTTCCTTTTGAAATATACTGTAATCCCATCACAGTTTATTCCATTGAGTCACACATGTCAAGTGACACGTGATTTGTTCTTCATGTACTCAGCACTCGTACGCAACGTCTGGTATTTGGCGTTGTCCGCTATGCCGCGCAATGCCGATTGTAAACAAAACATGATGCCAATTTTGTGAAATGTGTGTCCATGTTGTGTGAAATAATACATGCACTGTGGCATTATTTCGTTGTTAATTGTAATTTCTCCCTTCCCTGTCCAATTACGCCGCTTCCCCCACCTTCGAATCCGTCGGTCGCTGATGAAAACGCGCCCATTGAGCCGTTACGCCCCATATCAACCCCCTCCCTGCTCGTCATTGCACAGTGGGCAGAAGGGCTTTCAGAATGAGTGGAAATCCTTCTCTAAAATGATGATCAGGACTTGCTGGAATGTCCACATAAACATTCTTTACTGTCTGTTGAAAGCAATTCGTTTAGCATTTATAGATTCCCTGTTACTCTACGTGTTGGAACAAAGTAATTTGAAACTGTATTATGTGTAATTTGAAAACATTATTTCAGATAATATGCCGTAAGCTCTGTATGTAAATTTTTACAAAATTCCTGCTCATTTAATTTCTTGGAGTTTCACAAAATACCCGTATTTACTAACTTCGATACTGTTTTATTAGAAGCAATAAACACGATTTTTAATTATTTTTTTCTGGTCAGTTCATGGAATGATCAAAGAATAACCCATAATTGAAATGTTAAAAGTATTTTGCTGAAAATGTAGTTAATGTTGTCGATCCTTAATTAAGACTGAGCTTATTCGTAATTTCTATATTATTATCGAACGTTCTTTGTACCGTTGTTTAGAAAATGAAACGTTTCACCGGCTTTAAAAAAATAAAAAGTATTGGAATGGGAGACATTTGAAGAGAATTTAGATTTCACATAATAACATAGTATTTTTGAATGTTGTAACATGATTCCAAAATGTGATTTTGTAGATGTATCAAGCAAACTCAGAAAGGTTTGTCGTATGAAAAATGTGACACTAGAAATTTCATATTGCTTCGCTATGATTTGAAGTGGATTAATTGCTTCTTGTAAATATGAGATAAATCATGAACCCCTATCACACTTCTCATTTAATGAACAAATGAAATACTGTTTTACATTTAAATTGATTCGACTTAATGACCGCGTTAGTGGTTTTGGAGAAATTCTTGGATTTTGTTTGTCACGATAATGTCTTGAATTAAAAAAAAATGTCCAGTGGCTTGCCAACAATGGCTTGCCAGTGATGCTCTTAGTACTAAGACTTAACTTGATATGCCATCAGTAGTTCACATTTTCATATACAAAACAAACCATTCAACTAAAAATTATTGCCAGACTGGTATGATAGTTACTTGTTTACAATGCAGATGCCTCCACAGTATAGAAACCGTGAAATGCAATAGAGTAGTTATTTTCTTATTTGAATGCATAATATTTGAAAGTGTCAACTACTGATGACATGTGAACTACCGGATCCTTTACCCTTTTTTCCCGTGCACTCGTGTTCTCCCAACGGTCCGCTCGCCCGCTCTCAACCGCAGCCCCCTCCAGCGCACCCACGCCGGCGCACCCGCTGCCACCCTCGCGCGCGCGCGCGTCTGCGGCCGCTGATAACGACAGCGCGGGCGCTGATGGCCACCGCGATAATGGCGATAATGAGCGGAGCAGCCGACTCATGATGGATAGCAGCTCTACCTGTTACCGGGCCTGATGAGGCTCTTCCTAATGGGCATGCGTAGTGCGGGGTCGCGGGAGCGGCGGTTAGTTATACGAGTGGAAATGCGACGGCGCCTCCCTCGAGAGGAATAGCTCCGAATCTCAGCGTCTGGGCGCGCGCGCGAGAGGGACAGAGACGGAGAGAGGCGCCCGCACCACTCCAGACGTCAATCTCGGTTCCTCACTCTAATGGTTATTACTGTCTCGTTACTCCCTCTCCACGCCTGTTAGAAAGTTCTGACGCGACGTTGCCGAATCAATCAAATCTGCTGTAGGGATGTGCGGTGGTTGGTTAGTGATATTGAAACCCCCGATGGACGCGTTTGATTTTATTAGAGTGGAATTGAAAGAGGATGTCCGTTTTATTGCCTTATATGACGAAGGACAGCAGGGCTTTTGTGGGACCACGTTAGTCAGTTTGGATTCCATAAACCTCGTGAATATTTCCACATGTCAAATATAGGTCGATTAATGTCAAATATTATGTAATATTGAATTGATTTTTACTCTCATGCCGAACTTGTCAAAGTAAATTTATTCCACAAAATGCTTGCTTCATAAAAGTTGCCGGTGATCAGCGTCTCGAATTTCATAGTTTAATTAATACATTTAATCACGCTGCGTAGAAAGTACTACTTGAACTAAACTTCAAGTAATGCGAGGAGAAATGACAGTTTTCATGATTTCAGATTCGAAAACTTCAATCAACCCAAAGAAACTTTCCTTTGCCCCCACGTTTTTTTAAAAAAATATTTTGGTGACATAAATACGTTCTGATCAATAAATTATTCAAGCAATCTTCTCATGGCAGACACAGAAATCGCTTCTTCTATTGATTAATTGGGGAAACGAAGTGTGCCAACAAAATCCTGGAAGGTCAGATCAACACGCCCTCGGAAGAGAGATCCGCGAGTCACTCGATCTCTGGCGAACGTTTTGCAGGAAAAAGTTGATCCGATTCCCTCATCGAGGCTCGGCGCCGCCACCTAAGCCAAACACTCGCCGCGCCGCACCGCGGCTCCATTCGGAGGGCGAGTCTGATCTCGTCATTGTTTGCTCGCCGGCGCGCCGCGTCCCCCAGGGAGCCTCGTTTCTCTGCCCACCACCGCCCCCACCGCCTCCCCTCGCCACCACCCTCCTCACACTAGCGTCCCCGACCTCAGCTACTGCCCTGCCACCGCTTCGCGCTATTCTCGTTTCTGGCGACGCTCTCCAACTCAACCTTTACCCACTTGAGTCTCATGGTGATCTTCGTTTGGTTTCGTCCGCCTGAACGTATCTTTTTTTCTCGATTCTTCTCAGGGAGGTATTTGTAGAATACTGTCACCTTTATTAATCTAAAATAAATATCCCTTTGCCATCCTATAGAAAAAAGACATAATGCAGTCGTATTTTCTTATTAAAAAAAATTCAGTATTGTGGATCAGTTGTGAAATAACCTTAGTATTATTAAAATTCGATTGACAAAAGATTTCGGATTTTCTCGTTAACATAATAAATACAAAACTAACCTGGTGTGTCTTTTGAGGCTTATACAAGTGAGAGGAGAATGTCCACCAGTTCTTAATCGACACCACAATAAAATGTAATAATAATAGTTTATTAATTCTAAATAAACATGGGAAACTTATGTGGAGATGTATTGCTGTATAGCTTCAAGTGAAACTAAACGTACACATCTTCTAGTTAGAAGTTTAGCTAATATAAATCTATCGTATTATTTTCAACATTGTAACATTTATCTTCACTTTCCACTTCCTGAGTATCATGATGACTCACTTGTTGACTGTCTTGTATAGGTAAAATTGACAGTGCCAATTTGTCTTTCGATACGTATAATGTGTGAACCTAGCCGAGGATACGCGATACGTAGATCCGACCTTCTACAATTACCACAGGATTGGATTTTTATAATATAATTATTACCTAGAGAATTTGGGACATTCGGTTTATATTTTGAACACTGACCACAAACGTGGCTTCCGAAAGTTTTACTTCTTGTTGCTCTTACATTATGATTTGCTGTGAGCGAATATTACGCCAATATGCCACGACATGCACATCTGCTGAATTTCATTTCGATCGTATTACATGGAACAGTTGCTGTTTAAAGAATCTCGGATCAGATGCGCAAACGGGAAATCGCCGAGGGTAACTGCCGGAAAATTGTCAGTTTGCGTGGATCGGCCTTCCTCCGCGGTCGATTGCTCATCCCAGTTGACATGGGCAGATAGGTGAACGGAAAGGTGACTGTTATCGAGCGATTGTATCGGCGTGGCGGCGGCGTCAGAACTGCCTCTACACCAGTGCTGTTATTGCCCCGGAAAATGCTAATCCTCTTAGTGTGACTAACACTCAGGAACCCGTAGATGTGGGCGCTCATGGCTTGTGCCCGTTGGATGCAACATGCTCGTTTTATTCATCATGAGGGAATTACGGCTTGACACTGCTCAAAGAGAGAGAGGTAAAGATGGATAATAGCTTCATATGTAATGGTGACTGTCAGTTGGAGTTTGGGAGTAAAAAAAATAAACAAGTTGAAAATCTCTACTGAAACTAGTTTGATAGGAGCTCTAAGCAGATGTTTTGGTGCTCTTTACAGATATATTTACTTCGTCGATCCGCTTGAGTAGTTAATGAACTTTTTTTGGTATTTTTGAGCATATTTATGAGCATATTTTAATGAGCGTTTTCATGAACTTGTGAGGATGTTTTCGTCTATTAGGTATACAGAATACCTTGCCTATATTACTATTGTTTATTGAGACTCATTGCTAGTTTTGGTCCAGAGGTTAATATTACGTACAATCCTAATACTTTTAACATTTTAACCAATCTTTCTTTATTCATATCTTCATCTTCTTCTACACTCTCGCACTGTAAAATCATACTATTATTATCGATTATTTTAAAATCTTCTGCATACACATTACTGTCTTGTACGAATGTGGTTTTTTCTGAAATTATCATCTCCAAATCGTATCCTTTATAATATTTTATTTGATCTATTTCTGTAAACATCCTACCAGAATTTAATCTCACGCCTTTACACTCTACTGAGCTTCACAGGTATCGGTTTTCACTTAACCGTGGTTTTAAGGTTCACAGTACCGGACTAAATTATCCATTTAAATGCATAAAGGACCTTGTTTCGATAGTAAGCGTTGCGCAGTTAACTGTGTGACGCTTTGCGGAGGTAGTCGGCTCCCGAGGTGACGACCAATTTGCGAGGCCCTCCAGAGGGCCAGCATCGGCGGCAGCCATTGAAACGTCACGGACCTGAGTTGAAGGGCGGAAACCGCAATTAGAGCGCAGCAACCAGAGCCGCAAATAGAACGTGACTTCTTCTTGGCGTCCATTATTTTCATCCCCTACCGCCAGCTGGAGCTGAAATGTGGGTCACAAAAAAGAATGGACAGATTGCACCATTAGGGAGCGGATTCAGAGAAAACTATGTTGCTAAGGTGGAGATTGAATGTCGGTGGATGAAAGGATTCGAGGAGAAAAGAGAATGAAAATGGAATATAAAACAAATAATAAGTTCGTTACAATTCACCAAGGACATTATAAATTTTCCTTGAAAATAATGAAAAACTTTGTTTCTCTATTTCTCCTTCTTTACTGACGAACTTACATGCACTATTCGACTTGTGACTTTTATAATGGATTGCTACAGATTACTTACAGAGTACTTACAGTAAAGGGATTCGAAGTCGCTAAAGTGTACTAAATCAATGATAATGTAACAATACGGATTTCGTTGACATTGCTAGATTACCCTTTGTTTTCTTCATCACGACATGTTAGAAACTTAGTGTAATTCTATCCAGGTATGATTAGAAATAATACTAATGCTATATGTATCAACTGAACTTTGTGAAGGAATGAATGAAAAATGACGAAAGACAAATATTCCATCGTTGCTGCGTTCCCATGGATCGACTGCGAAGCGAAGGGCGGGGGAATGAACCGAGGAGAGAGGGCGAGAGCGGGAGGTCGGGCGTTTGGAACCGATAGATAAAACGCGTTTCGCGCGGAGCATCGCCCCGTGAATCCGATAGGCTTCGCTGCCGCTGCCTCCCTCACGTATCCAATCAGATTCGCGTTTATCTGTCGTCATGGCGTTTTGAGCCAATGCGAGGCTTGCGTGGAGTTTCCGGGAAATTTTCTTATCGTTTCTGAGCGCGCACGGTCGGCGCGAATGGGACGCGTTTTGGAATTCGCGGAAATTGTATCCGAGTTTCTAAACAAGCGGCCACTTTTACTCTCTTGCAGCAGCACTCTGTGCGAATGAGGTTGTCTGAGCGCCAGAGCGCATTTGCAGGATAAAATTACTCCCTTAGTTAGCAAAACGGCATATATTCAGCAACTCACAGTATCTCCGTACCACATTTTGTACTCTCAGAAAATAAAATTAGTATTTTAAATACAGTTTCACGTGAACGGGTTTGTACAACATTCAGTGAAAAAATACTTTTTCTCACTCTACTTCGAGAATTACAAAATACCCGCTAACGGAATATCTTTGTTGGGGGATTACTTCCTTAGTTACACATTGTAAGGCGGACTGTATAAAATTAGTTCTTGCGACTGGACATTTCGGGTCCCAGCATAGATAGCGTGGATGGTTGCTACATGAAACAATACATTCGAGCGACTGTGTAGATATGCCACCGACTCAACGAAATTTAAAGAATTAGAGAAAAGGGAAACAAAATAAAATCATCGCAACGTTTTCTTTTTACACTTTAAGTATGAACAATCTTATGTATCCCTTGCTACCTGTTCTTTACAACCCTCTTTTTTTGTATTGTTGAATCACCTCACCCACATATGTACTCCATTTTCTTTGTTATTTCTGCATTATATTTTCAGCTTCTTGATGAATTTCAACTTCATTCCTGCTCTACCTTAATGATTTCCATCAGTTTACCTAGTCTTCGCCGTCTTGTTTACTTCGCTTCTTTTACACCTCAACCGCCCCTTCATTCTTCATCAGCTCGATCTCACTCGCACGTCTGCCTCGGGAGTGGGCGGCAATGGCTTCTTCTGCGTTCTCGTTGGAAAGGGGCTTCGCGCCTGTCAAGTGAACCGACGAAGAATGGACGTTCGGCGCCTACCCGGGCGCCCGGGCGAGCGTCGGTGAGTGCGGCTGGCGAGCGTTGCGGGTTGCGAGGCGTGGCACTCGCGGGCGCTGGTAAACATCAAAATTCAATCAGAAAAATTGAGGAGGGTGGTTCCGCCGAGGCCTCAAGGCGCCGCGAAGCCGTAAACGCGAGGAGTAGGCGGGGTGAAGGGGGGAATGGGAATGGGGGTTCTCTCACTCTGCAAAGTTCATCGCATCAGGGCGCTGGGGCCGAGGTGGGAGTAAGGGAGAAGGCGGAACCGATGCAAAGGTAGAAATGGAATCGGTCGCACAGGTTCTGAAGGTGATTGCGACGAAAGCAGGGCGGAACATTATTGACGATAGAGAGTAATGATCATGAAAAATCTGTGTGCACAGGGAACGTGATCGGCTGCGATAGCGGTGATAGCTGTAGATAATGTGGAAGAAACAGTGCTAATGGAGTGTTATAAGTATTTTCCGATGTTACAAATCTGTACCATAAAAAAGTGGAGAAGTAAATGAAAGGAATTCAAAGAAGTACTTAATAGAAGAAATAACAGTAAGTCTGGAATAAAAGGCAGGATATAAGTATACATTTGGATACAAGTACGAATGAGAAATTGAGTGAATTAAAGCTGATGTGGTTTAAATAAGAAAACTAATGTGGCTCGACAAGACATAGCTTTTAGACTGTTTTATTGCATTTTTTGTAACGGTAGCATAATTTTATGGTTTACTACTTGTAACCATCTATTCTTCAGCTGTATCTTGAATAACTTTCTTCGAGAAAGTGCGGGGGAAATCTGGGAAAATGTAATGTTTTCCAATTTTCGAAATTTCAGAGGTTATAGTGAAGAATGGGCTAATGCCATGATTATAAACTGACTTTTCTTTGTTCAAGTAAAAGAAGAAAAACTGCATTGCAGCCGTTTATTGAGAAATCTTGATTTGTATTTTCAAAACTTGTCACAATTTCACTCAAAATTCCATGAAAATTACTCATGTTTCGAAAAAAATTGTCATGATTTAAAAGGTGTAATTAAAGGTATAAGTTTGAAGTATATTTTTCTTTCCCAATTTTTTACTTAAATAATTTAATTATACAAGAGTTTCGAACACTTTAACCATTCCAGTTATCGAAAATTCAGAGGCTTTGATTAAAACTACGATATAGAACACGTCTCTATTTCGGAAAACAAATCAGAGCAATTTTTGAGAAAATTTCGAAAAAGTTATTGAAGCTTTATGTAAAGTACTTACAAAAAATATTATATCCCCTTAGTAATTCGCGGGTTTGGATTGATTGGATAACTTCGATTTGGGGAGAAATTAAAGTTAGTGTAGCCTCTATTGTTGCTCACAGACGTGCATAGAGATGTGCCGAATATTGCTTTGAAAAAACATTTTCTTTCTAACGTGAACTTTTAAGACATGCATTTCCATCAATACAGCAATATCGACCTTTTACTGCTATACATAACATTCTCTGTAGAACATAATTTCCACTCCAGTGTACGCTAGAAAGTAAAAGCGTAAGTTCGGAAAACGTCGGGGAAAATGACATTCTAGATGTATGACGTATGTAATGGGAGAATGAGTTGTACCAGTAACAAGGAAGAAAAACGAGAAGAAATGAGGAAAAGCAACAGGTGATACATATATACATAAAACACAAGAGGATACCTATGATGGAGTATGAGGAAGAACCTGTTGACGATGCCTGGGCTGCTCTTACTGAACACTGAGACGCAGCGCGGGAACCTGTCGGAGCACGTGCCTGTCGGAGGTCGAAATGAAAGGAAGGAAATTGGAAAGGAAATGGATACAGGAAGTTACAACTTGGGGTAAATTGTCGCACGAGCGCTTTCATTTCCTCTGCTCCTCGAAGCGAGTTTTCATTGGGCGCGAGATAAATGCGCCCGACCGTGTTTACCATTTGCTGTCGGCGCACTCGATTACCGAGACGAGGCGGCGGCCGGAACACAATGACGGGAGCGGTTCACGGTTGCTTTTTCAAGTTCCGCCTGACGCGTTCATTGTATTGATTTGTGTGGATGTTTCTGAGTGTTTCGAAGCAAACGTGTCTTAGCGAGAAATTTTATTAGCAGTTCTATTGGACCGGAATTTGATTTTACGCTTCCACATAAAACGAAATCATTTTGAAGAACGCAAACTGAGATAGAGATTCCCGACAGTCCTCGGAAAAAGTAGTTTCTACCTTTTATTAATTTGCATTACGTGAAAGTGTATCAATTCTGTTCTTTCCGTGCAAATGTAGAGCGTCGTCAAAGGTAAAATGTTTATCAAGGAAGAGTTAGATATTAACGGTCATTGTATGATCATCTTTCAGGTTAGGTATTCTTTTTTTATCAGTTGCAAAATTGATTACAGTAGCATTTACTAAGGAAAAACGAGAAATGTCATTTGTAATTCTAATGTCTATTTTTAAATTAAGATTAGGAATTGCTAATTCAAAAAATGATACCATTTATTGTAATATTACTCTAAAAACGTTGTTTTCAGGTCACCATTACAACGGTTACAAATGGAAAAATAAACACAAGAACGAAATTGCTTGAAAGTTAGTTCTTGAATAAATTAATATTTGTTGCTTAAAAACGGCAGCAGAGTTTTATTATACGTACACAGATATGTTAGCGAACAGTAATCTTAGTAACTCTGATTATTTTTTTTGGCTGAGTGAGAGCGAAATAAATTGCACA
Source organism: Acheta domesticus (assembly GCA_031308135.1). Classification (NCBI taxonomy): domain Eukaryota; kingdom Metazoa; phylum Arthropoda; class Insecta; order Orthoptera; family Gryllidae; genus Acheta; species Acheta domesticus. The sequence goes on along the minus strand of JAHLJT010009436.1, from coordinate 128,217,928 downwards.
TCGGTGTAGAAAGCTGTGACTTGAATGGCGGTAGTGGTGCACTACCATGGCTTGGGATGTAACATCGTTGTCGATGTTTTAACATCGAGGTTTTTACTTGATATTTTATTTTTGAATTAAAAAATGTAATAATAAAAAACTACAATAATGTTCCCATGTGTATCAATAATTTGAACAGTCTTGAGACCAAAGTCACCAAGAGAGAAAAATAAGTCGAGTTCTTGTAACAAACTCGAATATAACTATAAAATAATAACTATATATCTAATTATTATTTTTCTATTTTCCGAAAGGGTAATACATTTTGTTAATTGTTCTGCAATCTTTTCACTTTGTTTTGTCAGCTAAACATCAATTACAAAATAATAAACATGACCTGTGACATGAAATACTGCCCCCCCCCCCACGCACATGAACGTTGATGTGTGTGTGTGTGTGTGTGTGTGTGTGATCAACACTTCTCTTTTCAAATTGCGATGTTTAAAAACATCGATGGTTTGGGTCTGATGTATTTTGAACATCGATGTTTGGAAACACCAGTGTTTTGTTGTCGATGGCGCATCCCTAGTTGGGGCCTACGCGCGCTAGTCTGTTTTGAAAGAAATGCATTTACATCTGCCCAGTTGGCGGGCAAACCGACGAGAACATCCAGCTTTTTATGTCTCTCCGTATTAGCGCTAATTGGGAATTAGCAATGCAGAAAACTTTTTCAAAAATCTCATTATTTTCTCATTAATATCTCGTCCGGCGTATTTGCCAATGGTGAGGAGATTTTTTCCTTCCACAGTCTGCATTTTAATGAAATGCGTTGGAGCTAAGGTTTTCAGATAAACTAAATAACAATAGCAATGTGTTCAGAGAGTGTGTAAAATCGAATTTGTGTGTTTTGCATTTGCGTACGGAAATGACGAGGTCATATTAGCATAGGGGTGTGTGATCTGTGTTTGGATTATTTGTTTGGTTATTCGGATATGAAATGTTTGTAACAATAATAAAAGGATCAAACCGATCGCGATTATGAATGCTTTCCGCTTTCGGGAGCATTTTTCCGCATCGTACATATCTCGTCCCTTTTCATTGCTTTTGTGTGCCCTATCGTACCGCTTAATGTTATCTATGCTTTCCTCTCATTAAATTTCGATCATGCTGGCTTGAAAATAAAGTAAAGATTAGAATGACTAAATACACGGTTTCCCAAGAACTGACAAACTGACAAGCTGCTCCGCAAAGTGTATTTACATGCTGCCCGAAGGGCAGCGTGCGTGGATGCTACTTTTCGTCTCATTAAAATTTTTTCTCACACAATTTAAAAATACAGTACTAATGCCACCCCAGTTTTCAGCAATATAGACGATGAGTACGTAGTCATGAAATCAGATCGGGGTGTCTAGACTGCGTGTTCATCTCGGCGTAAATTTTAAAATAAAAAATGTCGGAACAACATTCCAGAATGTGACTAAGAGCGATCATACAGGTTGCTATCTCGCATGGACACGACGGCTTATCTCTAAGACAAAACCACACAATCGATCAAACCACACGATGAAGCAATTACCAATCTCTTCTCTCCGAACAAAATTCCTCGCAGTTTCATCAGTCGCGCGTAAAAAGCGGCAGCGCGGTCCACGCGGATGGATGTTGCCGATAAGCTTTGCGAAGGATTGCAATCAGAGCGGAATCCGAGGCGTTTTTTTTCCCCTGCGCCTAGGGCTCTGCGGTCTTCCCGCCTCCTCCCTTCCCCGCCCTGTCGCATTCACTTCGCCAAGCCCTACACCCCCCCCCGCTCCGTGGTGCCAGCACAACCACGCCATGCTCCACCCGGCCTCGCCCCGCGACGCCGCCTCCACCATGACCGTCTCGGGTTTTTCCCGACTCGTTCATTAATCACGTGATATGGAGGCGCTTCTCCAGCCCCCATACTTCATTGTTTTTCCCATCCGGGCGCCGGTGATAACTTATAAATCTTAATGCCTCCAAGTTAATGCTGGTCTGTTTCGGTCTTTCCTTCATTCCATCGCCGGAGACAATGAAATCCCCCTAATTTTGCAGAGAAAAAATGTTGAACCTCTGGACTGGATTCTTCTCGGGAAAACAAAGCAAAAAAGTTTTATTTCAGAACACTTCGGAGCTAAATGGATCTCTTGTGATTTCGCGGCGTGTCCGGGTTTCTTTAAGAACTTCTCCATTAAACAAATGCGTTTCTCTGTGGGAAGAGATGCGTCTTAGTTGCTTATAATTGATGGGCTCCAATCCTATCCCACTTATTTCCGCTATTCATTGTTTGAATCTCAGAGGATGTCTTACATAAATTCACGAGTTACTATCTACAAAGTTGGTCAACAATCATTATCAATGAAGTATTACACAATATCTCAGAATAAATAGTACAAACTTCTAGGTCATGTAAGATGATGGGAGATGATCACTTTTTGCCGATAAACAAGTCGAGTTAAATTACATAAAAGGAAGTTACATATATTTCCGTGATTTGTACGCTATTTATAAAGCAGTGGTGTTTGTTAAGACTCGTTCTGACTGTCAAAGAGATTTACGTACCCGCGGAACACCCATGTTCCCCATGCACCAAATTTGCTCTGAACTTCTCCTCTTCTCTCTTCTGCATTACTTGCATAAGTCTGTAGCAATGGACTCTTCTCTGAAAACGTTTCCGCCTTTGTTGAAAGATATGGACTTATTTGGTAGATTGAGATAAGTAATCTCTAAACAGAATATTTGCTAACTTAACATCACTTGCACCACGTAACTCGAGAAAATAATACAGTTTTATAGAGTCATGTCAGAATTTCTATTCGTGATATTTACCAAGTTTCCTTATTGTTTTAGTTTCCTAAAAGCACGGGTTAATGTAAGCCGCTAGTGCGTTCTACTGCAAAGTTAAACTTGGAACTTCTGAAGAAACACTGTGTATGTATACAAAGTGTATGTGCGGTGTTGATATTAATCTAAGTATTCATTATTAATGTAAGTATTCAATTCTAGTTACAGCACAGTAGAACATTATATGAGGTTTTCAAGCTATGGACGGTGGTGTGGTATTAGACGAATAATTTCAAAACATTTCAATGATAATTTTAATCCTTATTTATACACTAAATTATCCACTTAACTACAAGAGTGTCTTATTATTGTTTCCAATTGTGCTCTTCCTGTCGATTATGCCCATAAAATTCGATTTGAAATATTGAAGTACTTCTCAACCTTTAAATTAATTTTATTGTACTTATTTCGTAAACGTCCAAAAATAGTTTCCACATACAAATTTCGACTGCAAACTCTTTCACTCATAAGTGACGTTCAAATACTTCAGCATTTTAATTACGTTGCTCTCTCGGGATCTATCTTTCTGACTGAAACGTCTGCTGACAAAAGGCAGAGATATACGGCGAGGTAAAATCAGGATGAGCTTGCAAAACGGTGTCCATCAAACGCGCGCCTTTGTTTCCGGACGCAAACTTTCTCCTCCGGAGAGGCCTCGTGGCGCGCGCGCTTGTGAACGCGCCCCCGCCGCTTTCGCCGCCGCCCCTGTCCCCTCCGCCACCGCCGGCGCTGCTGCCGCCGCCCCCGCCCGGCCGCTTCGTTCCCGCCGCCGTCGGCGCCTTCGCCACCGCCCCCCGCCACCGACGCCCCCGTCCCCGCCGCCACCGCCACCGCCGCCGCTTCGCCACTGCTGCCGCCACCGCCAACGCCGCCGCTTCGCCACTGCTGCCGCCGCACCGCCCGGCTGCTTCGCCGCCGTCGCCGCCTTCGCCACCGCCCCCTGCCACCACCGCCTCCGTCCCCGCCACCGCCGCCGCCGCCGCCGCCACCGACATCGCCGCCGCTTCGCCACTGCTGACACCGCTCCCGCCCGGCCACTTTGCCGCCGCCGCCGCCTTCGCCACTTCCGCCGCGTCCACCGTCGCCGCCGCCGCCTTCGCCACCGTCACCGCCGCCGCTACCTTCGCCACCGCCACCTTCGCCACCTCCGCCGCCGCCGCCACCTTCGTCACCGCCGCTGCTTCCCCACCGCCGCCGCCGCCTCAGCTGCCGCCTCACTTCTTAACTCGGCGCGTGATGAATGGGGCAGGTTCCGCGGCGTTGTTGAAGCGCGCCCTCGCGAGCGGGCATTCCGCGAGTTCAAACTCCCTGGCGCACGCGCGGGGACGGCGAGGATGGGGGAGTGAAAGCCGGGGCAGAAAATGGAGATGGTGAAGGGTTGATACTCGAGGTGATGGTGATGACCTGGGAAAACTGCGGGGCAGGTTTTGACGTTTGAGGTTGTATTGACATGAATACCTTTTCCTTTACATTGACGCTCATCCGATTTCACCACATATAGCAGCTAAGCACAGTTTTAGTCAAATGTACACCCTGGCCAGGAGTGTACAATGCTTTAGCGATCACTAAATCGACATCCGATATTCAAGAATGAAAAAAATCTTGCTTATATTTTTTGTTCAGGATGTCTACGTCTCCTGAGGAAATAAAACTCACAAAGTATTGCAAAAGAAGCAAATTTGAGTTGACCTATGATATAACGTATGATTACGTTGAGTTAGCGTATGATATAACGTGATACGATGGGCTGAAATGGGTTAGTCAAATAAACATGAAAATTTGGCGATGCGAATTGTGACGTAATATATTCCGAAGAGTTATTTTTCTTTGACTACTTTCATTGGAATGAGCTTCAAACATTTCCCTATCATGTTATCAAGTTACATCATGAACTTTATGCACCTTACGCTGCGTTTATAACTGAGAATAGCAGCGGTAATGAAGTTCTAATCTGTAATTGTCATGATAGTGACAGTACTTATAATAATTATGTTAGAGTATATTTGACGTATGTTAATGGCAAAAAGATAGATTCAGCTTCCGCGGTTGATCTCTTAGCGGTATTGAAAGGCGAATTTTAGACTTGCCAGGCCACCAACTAATGACAGTAGATACTGTAATGGAGAATATAATCCGGAGCAACCGAGCAGTATTATCGTGTAATAATTTCTCGGGCAAATTCGTGCATACGTACAAGCTACTCATTTTCCAAGATTCGATTTAAAAATCAATGTGTAACTTTTGTTCTGAGAACCTTGCCTAATGTTTAAAAATGCATCGTGTAGAAAATATGAGGAATGTTAACCGAACATTTTTATTTTTGCAAGTGTTGCTTTCACAAATGTCAATACAAGCAAATAATATCACGTAATATGACTAGCACTACTCTGAATCTGAATCAGTGAAATTGTCACTGATTCAATCAGTGAGAGCCGAAGCCACTGATATCTTCAGTCGGAATGTGTAGTTTTGCTGACAATCAGCGAATATGCGAACCTTTTCATAATGACCACCAGCATTTCACTGGTTGTCAGTGGTAAAAGTGCTGCGCCACCATCGCTCACTGATAGTTCAGTCGTCACGTTCAATTACTTTGTAACAGATTTCACTAATTCAAACAGTGAAGTTTCACTGATTCAAAACCGGACCCAATTTTACTGATTTGTTCAGTTCAATTCACTGATTGTCCGTGGCAGGGTTATAACTGACACTATCAGTGAATAGTCACTGGCAATCAGTAGTTTTTCACTGATTGAGACTGAGAGAGTAGGACCATTGTAAATTCATTTAACACTCTAATGTCGCCTGTAAGATCAATGTATGAAAAGTCACGTTGATGGCATCGCCATTACAGAACGGGAGGTCTGCTGTACCACAAACGACGTGGAGGCCGCAGCGGCGGCAGCGTTCCCCACACACAGCGCCCCCACAACATACCCCTGGAAGTTGATCTTCAGGACCGCATTCTGTGTTTCTTTTGTGTTATCTTTCGGTGCCTCCTCAGGGCGGCGGTGCGTTTTGATGCTGCATCCTCGGGATGAAAGGATGAATGGCGGCGGTGTAATCAGGGCGGGCCGCGCCTTCCCGTCCTCCGTCCTGCCCCCTCCCTCACCCTTGTCCCCGCCCACGCCGTGCCGTACGCAGACGTGGGTGAGCGGGACGCGCCCGCAGCTGGGGCTGGGGTCGCCAGGCGCCGGGCCGGGCCGGGCCGGGCCGGGCCGGGCCGGGCCGGGCCGGGCCGGGCCGGGCCGGGGTGGGGTGGGGTGGGGGCGAATTTAAACTAGGGCTGTGCCGCTAATTACGGCCTTTCGTGGGGCGCGCGGTCCCCATTTGAGCTACACACGCCTTTCCCGGGCGCCTCCGCCTTTGCTGTTGAAGGTGCTGGCGCACGGACATTGACGCGTATGCACACGCTGCTGCTGTGGCAGACCTTTCTGACGCCGGGTTTGTTTTTTCACACAAAGACGTGTGAAGTCCTGAAAGGCATTGTGTGTACAACGCTAAAAATTGCTTTAATAGAACTTTTGGAGAATAGAAAGTTTGTCGGCTGTAATATAATTTGCTCAGTATTGCCTCAGCGTTTGTGTCTAAAGCGGATGCGTTATTCTTGTTATTTTTAGTTTAATAATAAGTAATAGAATATTAATAATAATGATAATAATAAGGATAATAATAATAATAGTAACTATTTTTGTAATACTTTACAACACATACACAGGTGGTGTGCATCTGACGTTGTTTCCCGGCAGAATTTTATGTTCAGTATCCTCTTCTGAACTTCGCATTAATATTCCTTTTCCAAGTGCTCAATCTCTTCCTTTTCATCTCCTTTAAGGGGGTGTTTAAATTTATTTTTTCTGACTACACTGTATGTAACAATCTTTTCATACCACTGTAATGATTTACTTCATTCGTTACCACTTTAAATTATTTACTGTCTACTGCATATGTTCATTTCTACATACTTCATTAGCCTTTTATATCCGTTCTTTCTTTAAAATAAACCAATTCAATTTATTAGCAACCATATTTAAATGATAATACATGTATCATTAGGCCTACTCTTCTTCTTAACTACCACTAACGACTGTCATTTCTTGGAAATTTGAATTTTTAAGTTTTCATAATAATTCAAGAAACTGTTTTTTGTTCCTGTTGCTTCTCTGATCTCTTTTGCTAAGTTGAGTGCAGTTGATGGCGCCCTACGCATATTTGCAAGGTACCTTCTTCTGTGATTGACCTAATCACTGAACTTGAATAAGTTATTTGTAATATCAATCGATATAAATACAAGTCATGTGCATATTACGTACAACTCGACATCCGAATCTCAGAAAATTTGGTTTTCCTTTCTCCACGTCCCCGTGAGGGCCTTTCGCCGTCCGCCTCGCCTCTCTCTTCCTCACCCTCTCCCTCACCATTTCGTCTCTCTCTCTTTCTTGCATGCCGCGTCGCTTGCAAGCCCGAAACGTCCAGTCGCGTTTACGAGGTCAACCCGGGGCCCCGGGATAATCTTCTCGGAGCGGCTATGGCTCGCCTAACTACCTGTCCTCATAAGTCAGCTCTTTGATAGCGGCGGAGTTGGCGGCGTAGGCCCGTAATAACTAGGTTAGCCCAGGTCGGCGGAGCGCGCGCCGCGGAGGCCCCCGGGAGCGGGCGGGGCTGCCTTCGGGCCGTAACGCGAGCCCGCCACATAACACCGGCGCGGCCGCCCAGCACGGCGCTCCGCCACTCACGGCGCCGGCGGTTGAGGTGCGGGCTGGCCGCTCAAAGAAAATGGTAGCTTCGTTTGATTTTATTTGATTCATTTTCTCAAAGAACAGTAAAAACTCTTATGTGACGTAGAGGGGGGATCTGCGCACGATTTCTCGAGCTCCTAAATCTCTACTCCACCTTTAATCATAAGTAGTTGAATGATGAATAGATGTTTCAAGAAAGCGAGGTAAGCAACGTTTGAAAGCTAGACAATTTCGCTTCCGAGTTATAGAAAACTTATTTGCATTGGTAAACGAACTATAGATTTGATATTTTAGTATTGCTAACAAATAGTAACCCACCACAACTAAGCTCTTCTCCTGCCACAACTAACAAATGGAGAACTCAACAAAACGTGCGCAAAGGCTCTTGAGAATGCGAGAGGTGGGCGGGATTTCTCCAAAGTTCAATCGTAAGATGTCGTGGACCTGAAATGAGAGTAGATTTGCGGAAACATATTATCTTTGCTCAGAATTTTCCAAAGATTTAAAATAACTCTTGATTCAAACATAACTTATGGGCTTATTTTCTGAAATTGCTGCACAGCGTTACCTGTTTTGTGCGCACGCGTAATAGATTAGATGATTGGTTATTGCAATCTGGTATTGATTTTTTTTACTGTCGAGTCTTCCAAGTGGTGAAACAAAGGTTTTCTTTTAACAGCAACTTCATTACTTTTGTAATTATCGATCTCTTGAATTGCGTTAAGAAGTGGTATGCTTACTAGTTTGCTTATTAAAAACTGCTTCATGCTTTACTTTCCACTGATAGTTGCTTTGCCGTTCACAAGACAACATTGCAGAGAACAGAGACACAAGAAACAAAATGCACATAAATCGATTAGTGATTATTATTTTCTAAATGTAAATGACATTATCTCATTAATAAAAATAGTCCGATAATATTAACGATGATAATAATAATAATAATAATAATAATATACAATTTACATTTTTTTTTAGTAGTCGTTAAATTTCTACTTGGTAGGGGGATTTCCTTTACTTTTCTGTATTTTTGAATCAATATTCGGAAATATGTGATGGCAACTTTGAATTTTAATCAGGCTACGTTGTTTTTACAATAACCTTCCTGCCCTGGATTTCTACAATACCGCAATTAAAGACAAACTGCTATAATAAAAGTCTCCATTCATTGCTGCTACATTGTCGTTAGTGGTACATGTTGTTTTGATGGAACTCTCCTCATCTAGAGAACGTTCGTAAGCTTTCCAGCTTCCTCTGGATTGTTGGTCATTTCAGCATTTGTTTTTTGCATTGTTCTTTGATTTTTTGAAAGTTATTTTGAAAAAGTAAATGTTTAGCTGATTAAATAAAGAAATACTGCATATTTAACCTTTGCAGTACCACAATATTTTCTGTCCTGTGAAATACCAACGTTCGGCAAATATTACCTACCTAAAAAAATCTTAAAATGCCACTAAATTTTGACTTTACTTCTTCTTATCAATATTTTCAATCAATATTTTATTCAGTTGACCCATCATTGTTTTTTGAACTCGATCGAGTACAAAACAGAACTTAGAATATTACTGTCACAAATATTGCTGTCACAAAATTCTTCCGATGAAGTTTATGTAGACAAAAGTACTACATACACCCAAAGGAGACTTCAAATGAATAAAGTTTACGTGACCGACTCTATCGTTGTTCAGTAGTGTCGCACAAGAAACAAAAGAAACTATAAGTCACAAAAGAAATTATAACTATGAAAAAATAAAATTCCTTATTTCATTTATTTTTATGAAATCTACTCACCAGCAAAGAATAAATTTCATAGTATTAAAATTTCACACAAAAATTTGAGAAATGTAGGGGTAGTGTTTCTTGACCGTGTAGCAAAAATTTAAAAATGTAAATATTTATGTTTTTAATAAATAAAATAAAAAAGTGGGCATAAAATGCTTACCCTTGATACTGCTAGGATTAATAAATAAAGCTAATTCTTGTTTATTTTTGTTTCAGGTGAGTAAAGCGTACATTCCATTCATCTGTAGTGGTGAGTCAACTTTTGAATGTTCTACCAAATGATGTGCTGCTTAAGTTTTGAAAACACATATTGGAAAAATTATTTTGGATTTTTAATTAATGTACTAATAACATAAACTGTATGGACCAGGATGTTTGGTACATGGTTTGGGCTTTTTCTTTTTTAGTTATATTTTAGACGACGTAAGAGTGTTTTGAGAAGAAATCGAGTTGCATAACCAGAGAACCACTTTCCATCTAACTTTTTCTAGCACATACGTGTTGATCACAACTTCCACAACTAGTGTCTAATTCCATCTCGACATCCCATTTAATTACCCGTGCGGTTAACTTATGCACTCCATCATTTGTCACTGGCCAGTGTAGCATCATAACTTCACGTCGTTGCGAGAAAACCGACACAACGTCATTAGTGGTTCCGCACTCTCTCTAGATATAGTTGTCCGTTGCTGCGCGAAGTGAAACTCCCAAGCCTGAAAGCTAATCTCGCAACTTTGAAAAAAACGCGGAAGGCGCAACGACGCGTTGATTAAATTTCACGAAAATTAAACCGCATCCTGCCGACGCCTGCGGACGGGTGGCTGCGCGAGAGGCGAAGAGCGAGGCGACGACGGAGGTGACTGAGCAGGAGGCGGGGGTGGGGGCGGTGGCGGCAGCGGAGACAACGCCCCCGGCGACAGCGAAGGCGGTGTCGCGATGGAATGAGGCGTTGACGTCCCCTTCAGAGAGCGGTGGACGTCTTCCGCCTGCTTCTTCTTTTCTCCTGCGTTTACCCGTCTTTTGTTGTACCAGCAGCTTCATTTTCTTTCCTTTTTGTTGTTTTTTACGGCTTCTTTCCGCCTCTGTGTTGTTACTGTAATTGTTCTGAGTGCCGTTGAATTGCTTACATCACTGGTTTATTATGTATTAATTAGTTGATTTGGGTACTGAACTATATTCTTCGTTTTGGAACATTAAAGAAAGTAACTCATTTTTTCTGATGAAAGTACTCTACCAACAATTGACGCACATTGCTTAACACTTATCTCTTTGTCTGTTTTGGCGAGTTTTTTCTTTTGTTTCATATGTTTGTTTCTTACGGTTAATCATTAAGTAATGTTACTCTTCATTTATATTGCGTTGTTCAGAAAATATTGAATTCCCTTTTGTCTGTTAGTTTGCTGATAGTGTTCACTAACAATGGGAAACATGTGTGTTACTATTTTCTTTCCTAGAGATTTACATACATATTTTTTGTTTTATTGTATCAGTTTTTACCTTCTGTATTTCTTCTTTTTATTGTATTTTTTTTTCTTTCGCTTGATATTGAACATTTGTTTCTTCATTTTATGATGCCTTAATCTTTGATTTTGCATCTGAATCGAAGTATCATTGCGTTATGAGCTTTTTCTCCATTTCCGGGTAATTTCATTGCTCTTTTGATTCCCGTTGTATGTTTTGTATAGGAGTTCCGTTTATTCCATTTCCTTTCACACTCTGGTTTTCCATTCTCCAGCATAGTTTACTTATCTTTGCCTTCGATGGCATACATTCAAAGCTTGATAAAACGAATTTCTTGTGCTCTTTTTAGATATGACGCGTCTTACTCGATGATCCAGACACGAGGCTCTTTTGCCAAAAACCCATATAACAGAAACATTACACTATTACCCCGTACATTTTTGTGTTCTTTTGTAAACGTAAGAAGCTATTCTTAGATCACTCATGTTTCATAGGCATTGAGGGCGCAGCTGGCGCTCTAAGGATATTGCAACGTGAGATAAAGCTTGCCTCGCATGCGGGCAAAGAGGCGTAGATCGACAGTGCTATTGTCTATCCAGGCAGGAGTGGTGTAGCGATAGTATAGTACATACAGATATAATACATAAAATAAATCAGATGCATATTGGAGGTTACGTTGAAAATAGTATGTTTTTTCAGTAATTTATTAATTCTTTGCCAACGGTATCTCCGAATTCGACATTTAGTTTACAGAAACGCCGTGAAAATATTGGGGTAAGTAAAACCAATACTCAATTCTATTCGGGCAGTAGTGTTTTGATTTCTAAAACAGTAACCGCATGAAACAAAAACATGCATTACTAAAATCTCGTGTATCTTTGTCTTATCTCCGAACTTCAAATTGTTATCATTGGGTTTAGAAAAGAAACGGTTACTGTATAACGCATGAGTCGCATGGGGTCATATTACTAGAATGTTGGAAGAGCAGAGCAAAAAATGCTGCCGTAGTCTTTAATACCCTGCCCACTCCATCGGGAAATTAATATTATGGAACTATCATGTCTGCATGAATACATTCTTTTGCGCACTTATCTAGACGATTATAGTTTATTTGTTTTTGTCATTTCTAAATGTGTGTTATCTTTTCTAAACCGTAATATCCGTACACCTTTTGTAGCACGTACACGATGTTTTACGTTCTTTGCGTCATGGTAAAGGGTACTCGTCTTTTTCTCTTTATTTTTTACCGCCACAGCTCATTATTTGTGTCGTTTTTTTTTCTGTTCTCAGGCTTTCCAAGCGCTTGCATTTCAGCTTGAGGTTTTTGTTCCTTGTTTCTTGGAATATGCTATTCGAGTTCTCTCCAGCCTGTTTTCACTGTTATGTTTGTTTTGATATTTTCTTACCTACCAGTAAATTTTCCTTTTCAGTGTCACCGGAATGCCCTCCTTTCCCTACTTTCATTGGAACATGGATGTATTTACTCCTGACATTTCCACGAAAGATCTCTTTTGTGTATTGCAGTCCATTTTACCGGCAATGATTCATAGACTTTAGTTTTTAATTTATTCTCCGTAATGTTAATTCTTCCAAAGATTGTTTATTGCTGCAATTCATCTTTTGTTTCACAATTTTATCATTATGTTTCATCACGTGCAGAAGTGAAGATTTTTTCCCTTTATTTAGCAGATTTAACAGCTTCATTTTGCAGTATTCATGGATATTGCAGAGTAAAATAATGTTTGTTTCATTCTTAAATTTTATAACGGTTGCATTGGGTTTTCTATATTGCATCAATCTAACATATTATTTCCATGTACTGTTTATTATTACAGTTTTCTACTATCATTTCATTTTTCTCGTAATTCTCTGGCAATGCTACAAAATTTTACCCCTCAGTGACTGAGATTTTACCTACAATTTATTTGTTAATTAAATTAGATTATTATATACTTTATCACGTGTAGGATGGGGCTCATCTTGTTATTGATCATTCGGAGTTTATAATTCATATCCACGGTCTTTTGTAGTATTACATTTTATTATAAGATTTTACTTTCTACAATGTACTATATAATGTAATTCTTATAATTTAATTATATCTCGGGAAAGCGGTGGAAAATAGCGTGACAAGCACCTGCTTCAACCGCAAATCTCAATGTACGAGTGTAATAGCTCTGTGGACACACGTTTTTCTGCCAACAAAATTTGTTATAATGAAAACAGCCCTTTTCTTTAATATTTACTATAAATCAACTCAGTAATTAATGTACTAATTTTGAAAGGTGGATGTGCAGGTCGCGGGATCGCTATTAATAAGGATAAACATTCCTGGGGATTATTCTGAGGTTTGAACATGAATCCCTCAGGTTGGAAAGTTCTAAACACTACGCTGCCATTGGCTATTATCTACAACTTTTTTTATAATAAATTTATGCTTACAATATTAAAAATTCTAATGAGTAGTAAAGATGTACCCAATGAAAATGCCTTTCTCATATTGCAAATATCAAGAATTGTTACATTTTGAAAATTAATTTATTAACGAATAGAAAAGGGAAATTATAGAACGAAACATGCAATTTTGGTGCATCTTGAGATGCTATTTTCGAACTGATGAGAAATGGACAGTGTATTAAAACATGGTGTTGGAAAGTGTCAAAACGAAACGCTGTTTGTAAGCGTGATTCAGCGTGGAGAGTCTTGGGAAGGTTGCGGAAACCCTGCTCCAGTGGTTTCTCTTCCCAGCGCGCCACCCCACGCGGCTGAGCCTTCGCAGAGCAGCGCTCGTCACGGGCGGCGTGCCGGCGGCGACAGGCAGCGGCGGCGGCGGCGGCGGCGGCTCGCGCGTCCCTCGGGCGGAATACAACGCCGCCGCCTGATTAAACCGCCAGCAAAGCGCTGCTGCACTCGTCGCCCGCGCCCATCCTCTCACGCGCCCACGCACTGTGCGCCACGCCGCGCCGTGCGCCCGTCATGCTCGCACCCTCCTCGCCGCCTCGCTGCTCCCTTCCCAGCCAATTTCGCCACCCTGCGATGACGAAATCATGTCTATCACCCTCACCCCATTCGCCTTGCTCCTCTCTCACAGCTCTGGCTTTTTGGGTCCTATTTATTCGCAGTGATCCTCGTGCCCTGCTGTCTCCTTCCCTGCCCCATCCTGGTACCCAAATATCCGTCGACCCTGCCGCCCCTCCTTCGTCACTTCACCTTGTTAGTTGTTTCTTCACCTCTGCATCCCCTTCTGCCCATTATCCCTTCTCACACTTCACCCGGACTCTCGATTGCCGGAGCAGTAGCGTGGTCCTAACAAACGCACCACGGATCGCGCGCTATATTTCCTTCCCATTCCTTGTCCTTTCCTCACCCCTTACTGATACACGCACTTACATGCACAACACTACAACACATGACGGGAGACAGGTTGGGAACTTAGAGCTTGTCCTGGCTGGGACGGTACCCTGCTGGTGAGAGATACCTAGTTGGGTAAACCCCGCTAGCCGACGGTAGGTCAGCGCCGGATCTCGCCATCCAACGAGGCAATATCACCGCCACCTAACGAGCAAAAATCATACACTACACTTACCGGACGAATAACCTTAGCTGTTGACGCGCCCGGAATCATCAATCAATCAATCATTCACCTAGCCTCTCAATCTCCACATTCTCCCTCCTTCGTGTGCCCCATACCTCTCTTCCACGCATTCCTATGCAGCGGTGCCTTCCGCGCCAACGTCATCTCCTCTCCCTGTGCCATTGCCGCAAGCACCCCCCGCCCCTTTCGCCTTCTACCCGCCTCAGTGCTGCTCCCGTCGCCTGCTCGTTGCGGGGCGCCGCGCCGTGTACGTTCTTTGATGTCGCTGGCGGAGGCCGCGGGCGCGCGAGCGCGTCCCCAAGCGATGCGCTGACAGACGAGCGACGAGTGTCAGCGCGATGCGGACGCTGATTTGTCTGCGAGGGCGACGGCATCGGCGGCGACAGACTGTCTCCCTCGCGCAGCTCGTACGCGCCCGCCTGCGCTCGGCGGTGAATGCCTGAGCCGCCGCGCGCGCCGACGCTTGAGAGGCGGAGGGAAGGAGGGCGAACGAGGTGTTCGCGAAAAGTGCACTGCGGCCGCTCTGCGGGGCGCTCACTACTCCTATCAACGTACTACTGTTTTGTATTAGTACGTATTTTTTGTAAACGCGCATTTTGTATTTGACTGTCTTGAAATTTGTCACAAATATTTTTACATATTAACAGGCTGGGATTTACCAAGAATTAGTGTTTGAATATTAAAAAAAATTCTCATGATTATTTGTTCCCAGTGTTTTTTTAAATTAATTGTGTAGAAACATGCAAAAAGGGTAGCTTTCTTTACTGAAATACCCGTGATAATGCCTTTTTTAACACGACAGTAACTGCTATGTTAAAAAGGCATTCAAGGAGGAAACATTCAAAAAAGGGACATGTCTATTTCGGAAAAAAATGAGTTCTTCTGTTGTTTTCCAAGAATTTTATTACCAGAATATAGTATATAACTTTATAACCTAGAATTTTATTTCCAGAAAGAGCACGAGTCTGTTTTACAATACATTAAATAGTACTCTATTCTTTAAACACTTGTGCTATTTTTTTTCATTTTTGTCGGAAAAGAGTGATGTAGACGTGTCATGTTTTGAATGTTTGCTCCTCAGTTTATTTCTAATTATAATCTTTCAATTTGCAATTACGTTTTGGTTTCTAAAATGTTTATTAGCCACTTGTATATTAACTAGAGCTATCTATTTTCAGTGTAGTGAAGTATAGGTTTGAAATTTGAATGTTCTAAAGTACATAATAATGCACTTTTAAGAAGAATATTGGTGAATCGAAGTAGGCGTTAATAAGTCCACACTACCAACTAAAATAATAATTCACTATAAAAGCAGACCAACTCTTTTTCTTCGAAAAAAAATAGAGTTATTAGTAACTCTTCCCATGTTTTATCCTGTTCATCAGGAATGATAAACTAGCAGACCCAAGAGCTGCCTGCGGTGACATGTCCTTTGAGGGAGGCCGTCACGACTCAAACGGCACTCACTCGTTAATCGCCGCTGCGAGACACGCGGGCGAGCGGGCGGGCGGAGGCTTTCAGGCGCCGCCGTCGACGTTGACGCGCCGCTCGTGAACGCAGCCTCTTCATGAAGAGGCTGCCCGCCCCTCGCCCCCCCCCGCGCCCTCCTCTCTTCGACGCCGTCGACCCGTGCCGTGGAGATGAACGGGAGGGGCTTACTCTCAGATAATGTAGTGTCGAGGACGGTGATGTTGGAAGTGGTGAGTACGGTGGCGATGACGTCCACAGCAATGATGATACGGGATGTCGATTTAGGTGGAGACGGATGTTATGGAGGTGAGAGGAAGTGACGTACTTTCGAACGGATGTCGGTTGCGTTCGACGGGTAGGGTAATGGACATAATATGTTGCACAGGATACAGGAAGATACACTTTCACAAGAATATCCCATTAAGCGCTATGTTTGGAAGGGAATAATTAAGTCTGAATGGGTATGTTGACGAAAGTAGACCGAATTACATGGACTGATGAGTTGTTTCAAAAACTGTTCGTGGTAATTTTATTTTTTATTACAACAAAAATGCTATTTAAGACATTTCTTATCTACTTTTTGTTAAAAACGTAATCAGAATTTTGAGTAAACTCGAATAAGTTGTGTTGTATATTTTTTGTATCTTCGAAGAAGAGTAATGCGGAGAAAACAACGAAAAATTAGAGAGCAATAAAGTGCATGAGGTCCAGAGGCAAGCTAAATTTTTCCAATCACCTAATTTTAATACCAAACCTTTTTATACTTCAACGAGTCAATCAGAGCAAGAAGTGGTCAAACAAGACCTTGTATCTGGATTTATACAAACAACACGGCGAATTCATGTTAACGCTTTCATGTCTGAGGGATATTCGGGTTATTTCATACACAGTGTAATAATCTTGCATAACCAGGGCGAGAACACTGTCGAACTAGTGATCCGAACATTATTCATGTACGAATATGTTATTTGCTTATGCCATACGAAATGCTACGTAATAATGTAAAAAACAATCATATTAAAATATTCGAAACATGAAAGGTCTACTTTCACCTGCAGCGGATGTCGTCTCCGTTATTCTTTCATGGCGCCGCAAACGGAGGAAGCCTTTCAGAAGCAGAGGGACCAGCGGCAGGGGTGAACGTTGGGGAGCAAAAGTGAAGTGGATCTGCGCACCCTCACGTTCCGCCCCGATTAACAGAATCAGTGAGAGCCTCAGCTCCACAGGTTGCCCTTCCATTGTAACCTGGTGACCTACTGGCTTCCCCTCCGGCTCTTCCTCGCTTCCTTTCGCACAGATGCATCGACAACCCTGCAATTTAACCAGGACTCTGCCCTAAATAAGAAACACAATAGAGTGCATCCTGGAGATCTTTCTACAGTGTAGCATTTTGTGTGAAAATGAAATCCTATGAGTACCGCCAGATTTACGACATGAGAGGACACTATTTGTGTCTGCGAAACTGAATATGATTTTAATCCTATTTCAAATTGTTGTACGAAACACGATACACAAAGTCTTTTTTCATATAAACTCAGTTTGTACTTATCTCGTACTCATTTGTGTTAATTCAATATGGTTGGTATTTTCGGGAAATTAGTAGACTTATAAACATTGAATAATATTTGAATAGGTGAGGAATTTATATCCATTGATATAGCATAGTCACTACTCTGAAGAGTCAAATCGATTGTCCGAGGGAGTTGTTCATCTATTGATGATGATGATGAAGACAAAATATTCATGTGCCTCAAATATGTTTAAATTTCCGTCTCTTCAAAACCTCAGTTTGTGACTGATTAATCCTTCGTACGCATCTGTTCCGAACGCTTTGCAATATTTTGGAGTGGATTCTTCCGCATCACTTGCCACGTCACGGTGCGTGACATATCGGGTCGCGCTCGAATCGGGGTCGACAGCGCCCCTATCGGCCACAGGCGCAGGGGCCGACTGCGCCCGCCCCCTCCGCGCGGCGCGGCGCGGCGCGGCGGCCGCGAGGGCTCGCATCTGCGCCCGGTCGGAGCCTTTGATACCGCGCCGGCTCTCGCCCAAGCCGTGTTGACGTAAGGAGATGCCGGCGAGCATTAATCAGCTAATTGGGGTTCGGCCCGCCGCGCCGCGCCGCGCCGCGCCGCGCCGCGCCGGAGCGCCGCACTACAAAGCGACTGCCGCCTTGCAGCAAGCGGCGCGGCCCGGCACGACCTCCGGGCCCTGCGGCGGCCGCGCCGAGCCCAGCCACGCAGCGCCGCTCCCGCCCCGTTCTGCTCCGTCCCGCTGCCGCCCCCTCGGTTGCACCCTCGCCGGCGCTCTGGCGTCTCCTGCTGTGCCAGGTCTGAACACTGGCGGCGATGCTGGCGAGTTTAATTAGAATTAACCGAATCGCAGGAATTACTTTGTCAAATTTCTGAAATTAATAAAACGGTTACTACGATAATACAGATAATTTTCTGTCAACATTACGAGTTCTAAAAACAAGTGTAGAGAAGCGATTTCATGCTTGTCCCTAATGTCAGGAAGACGCCCTTTCGTATAATTCTTATTAATGTGTCGTTTCTTCGCTTTCTTTTCAGTAATTTCCTGTCTCCCGTGTTTGCATTTCCTACGTCATTTCTGAATTCTCCCAAGATACTCCTTTAGGTTTGTTCGATTGTCTTCTCAAACAAATTTGATTTCAGTTCGCATTTGAAGCCATGATCAACTCAGTTGCTTTGCTTATTTCTGTTACGCCATGAAAAATCAAAAATCGAAAAAGTAGCGAAACAAGGCAGAAGTAGTGATTGTGGGGTGGAGGAAAGTAGAAAATATTTGAATGGAAGGAGGAAAACTAAATAATCACATTTAAAAGAAAATGCTTATATGGAACAAAAGAGAGAAAAGAATAAAATATGAAATATATGGATGATTTATAGTAAATATTGCTGAAAGTCCGCCGAGAGGAGACAAAAAGAACGGCACGGCGATTGCCCTTGTATAAATCTTCTAAATCGCAGAGACCCTGTGATGACCTCGAATAACTCCTTCCTTTCGTATCACTTCCCTCCGCAATATTCCCGCCATTTTATCTCCATAAAGCAGCTCGTTCCTCTCCTATCTGTACAACATCCTTCCCGTTTTGCTGTTCCCTGCACCACCCCTTCCCTGGGGAAGCAAACGGCAGTTCATTATTGCGGATCAGGGGCGCGTCGATGGGGCCCGAGTACGGCCCGTTTCTCCTCTGCGCAGGACCGGTACTGCTCTTTCCGTTCTGCCCTTGATTTTCCGCGCCGCGCCGCGCAGCGCCCTTCCAGCTGCGGGCGGCACTTGCAAGGCCCTTGCGCCCTCTGCGGTGCGCCCCAAAGGACCGCTGGGGCGGACGGCGATTTAATTATGTCGCTGATTCGATGGCGTGCCCCGCGGAAGAAAAGAACCGCTTCGACAGTTCCTGCGGTTTTTGAGTCGAGTGGTGAATGCGTGGTTTGTAGGAACGTTTTGCATTGCAAAAGAGCGGTCTCGTGAATGCAGTGTTCTCGTGTTGTGCGTGTGGTGGTTGCGGAACTGTATTCATAATTTTAGCTTAAATAATGTTGCCTATTAATGTAAATTAATTATCATTCTCCTCTAGCAAGTGATTACTAAGGGAGCATTTCTTTTTTAATACTGTATTAAATTTCATTTGTAGTAATTATAAATTAATTGTTAAATGATATAATAATAATATATTTCATGCATCAATAGTTATTGAATCCCTTGGTAATTAAAAAAGTTATACACTGGGCTCGAAGTGACGTTGCCATTTAAATGCAACCTTGAAATTATTATTATTATTATTATTATTATTATTAAGTACTATTATTATTATTATTATTATCATTATCGTCTTCACTTTTCTTACTAGATTATTCGTCTTTCATCTTTCCCATATTGGATTATACTTGAAATTCTTGAATTTTCCCCGTGGTCTTTCCTTAATATTTTTTGAATCGAATTTCATTTGTTTACTCTTTTGCGTTTTTGATAATTGAGTTTATTCCTCATTGGACTCGTAAAATAGCGCTTGCGTCGTAAATGCCAGTTTTAATTCGAGTTATCACTGAATACGATCTTCTAGATACTACAACCCAAAATACGGTATTAACTACGCTATTATGCGGATTGTTATACTTTCCACAAAATGACATTAATTTTTCTCACATTGTGTAATTCGACATGAGTCGTTGGTCGCATAGAATTCATTAACATTTCCATAAATGATTTGTTGTATCGCAGGAATAAAAACTAATAATTTCGTGCTGATTACGGAGGTTAAACGCTTTGGGGAAGTGCAAACACGTAGCAGCGGTGCTAAATTGATTAGCGGTATTTATTTGCATCTCAAAAGCGACAAGCGGGTCGGCCTGCACGCATATCCATCACTCGGATTATTTTTCCATTTGTTGCGCATTAATGTGTGATTATGCGGCTTCTGTCAACAGTGGCATTAATTGAATAGGCCGCAGCTCGTCGGATTTGCTTGTTTGCATTGCTTGTTGAGGATACGGCATTGTCTTCGTGTTAACATGTGCATTTTCTGTTGCGGTTTTATCATTCATTGTTGTCGAAGATGCCTTTGGAAAATAATAGTCTAATCAACATGCTATGTTACTTCATAAAATGTATATTACTCTCTTTATTTCAAGTAAGCATAAAACTCAACATTTTCCTCTATTCACCATGGTACTGTTTTTTACTAAATGTGAACAATTTCTCGACTCTATGTAACAGTATCTTCTAACAACTGTTTATGAGTTACCTGTCTGTGTTACTAATGTCCAAAGCGCTTAGAAATTGAAAGAAAACTATGTAGTTTCCAGCCATGTGAGATGTTTCTCTGGATTTTGTTAGACACCTAGGAACCCGGCAAAAATATTTGTTTATTACTAGTTTCCAATATGCCCAGAAATTACAACAAAACAATGCATCCTCCGGATGTTTGGAAGGTGTCTGTGCTTTCGATAGATTTCCAGTAACTTGAGAAAATTCCAAAAGTCACGAAACATCTTCCATTTTGGATGAAAATGCAAATATTCCACTTATTCACACACTGCTCTTCACTGAATTATCATAGTAAGTGCGTCACCTTACGATTCAGCTGACGTGATGCGATAGCATGGTTCCACCCGCTGTTAAATATATGCAATTTACATGTTGAGATGTGAAACAGCAACTTTTTTATTCTTGGTATGTTTTATATTCTTGAAATTGTTCTATGTATTATTTAATTGTATATGGAATTGGAAAATTCGTGAAGATTGTTTTTTTTAAAATAATTTGTTGTAGTGTTATGCGAGAGTGTTTTATTTGTTATTGTTTGAGCAGTGTGTTGGAAAATTTGGGGAAACCATTTTTTTTGTTCAGTCTCATTTTCGATGCTGCAGACCAGTATCATCGGAAATTTATAAATATAATATCGTAGAGAATACTTTTGTTATCAACAATGCTTCATTGTATATCACTAATAACCTAGCACGCCAATATAAAAAGGAAATTCAGTGCTATTCAGTCGTTTTTATATTCAAAATGTCCCTTTACAATCGACGCAAATTGTGCCACAAACGCTACATTCATCAGTAAATGCATTCAATTTTATTATCGTTTGTTTGTTGGCTGTCAAACCGCTCTACCTTTTGTATACATTTTCTCCCGGTACATTTAATAGTTTAGCACTCTGTGGTCTGGTATGTATTTCTTATTAATGGATTTACCATTTACCATTTTATTTAGACATGTTCAGATAGTAGTTGATGTTTCATTTGTCACGTAAACGAGTATCGTATTTTAGAGTACAGACCCACACTTCTCGATATTTGAAACTGTTTTACCAGTGTGGAGAAAATAATGCTTATAATTGTGGAGTATTTCTAAATATTTATTTTTTATTACATTAAGTAAAGGATTTTTAAAGTACATGTCATAAAGTTAAGACAACTGTTAGTACCATTATCGTTGATACTATGAAATCTCAGACGACGTTTAATGTATGTAAATCAACGAAAATCTATGAAATACGTCACTAAAATTATTTACATTGTTGTTTATTATAATCCATTTTGAAGGAATATAGTACACGTCTTATGTGTACATGTGTTTTTCTTTTGTTCATATCTGAATATATTCACTTTGCGAAAAAAATGCGTCTTACTTATTGTTCTCCGGTGAAGCACACTTCTTGCTTCGCTCGAGAGGTCACGCTGATCCTGACGGCGAGTCCCGATATTCCGTCAAGCCGCCAGCCCCAATCCCGCTGCGCCGCTCTTTCTGCCCGCAAGCGAGACAGGGCGGCGAGTGGCGCCTTCCTCAATCAGTCAGCGCGCGTGGGCGGACAGCTCCCGGCGACGGCAGAAGCGACGAGGGCGATGGTTACGGGGTCGAACGCGTCGGGGGCAGGCGAGGGAAAGGGAGAACTGGGCGCGTACGACGGGACGAGGCCACTGGAATTATGGGGACGACCATAAACGCGTGAGGAGTAGGAGGAGCGAGGCGTGGGGCAGCTGGGCAAGGAGCGACGGAGGTTAAGGTGTCGGCTAAGCGGGGACGTGGGCAGTGAAGGCGGAAGTGGAGGTAGGGTGGAGGCCGGGGCGCGACACGAGGAACGGTGGGGGGGGGCGGCGGCAGCGGGGCGGTGAGGGAGATGGCGGCTGTAATTGTTACGGGGTTCAACGCGTCGGGGGTGGAGATGGGGAGAGTGAGAGCTGAGCGCTTGCGAGGAACGACGGTATTGGAATTATGGGGACGACCATAAACGCGGGAGGAGCAGTAGGGGGCGACGCCGGGGGCGGGGCATGGGGCAGCTGGGCAAGGAGCGGCGGAGGTTGCGGGTAAACGGGGCCGTGGGCCGTGGGCAGTGAAGGCCGGGGCGCGACGCGAGGAGCGAGGCGGGGCGGAGGCGGGGCGGCGCGCGGAGAAGCCCCACCGCGGAGCGGCGTGCCGTGCCGTGCCGTGCCGGGCGCCGGGCGCCGACGCTGGTGATTTAGTGGGTGCGGTTGCGCGGGGCGTGTCCGCCGCCTCGCCTCTTCGCTGTAGCGCGCCACCGGACCTCCGGGCTGCGGGGGCGGCTGGGAGCGAGGCGTGGCCCAGAGGAGTGCGCTGGAGTAGGCAGGCGAGGCGAAGCGACGCGGTGGGCATTTCGGAAGGGTAGAGAAGAGTGGACACAGTGAGTTGGAGACACAGGCATTGCAGATTGATTGCAAGCACTGGCGTGTCCGATGCTGGTCAGGTGGGGATCAAGTTGTTTATACATTGCAAAACAAATTCTATATCGAATGATATCCTTAACGATAAGGAATTACAATTTATTATTTATATATACCATAACTTACGTGATATTATTATTATTATTATTATTATTATTATTATTATATTATTATTATTATTATTATTATTATTATTACTGTTGTTGTTCTCGTAGCTTATGATGTTACGTAGACCACTCGGGACAGTCTAAAAGGGAGAAATTCAATTGTACGGTAGCTTTTTATTCAATAATTTCGTTCCATTAACTTTATTATGTTGATTTACCTAACTGACCGCTCATTATTTCCTGTTACATTGAAGCATAAAAGCAACTTAAAACAATGGATGGGAAGCCACATCACAACACTTCTCAGAAACGTGGACACAGTTACACAGTGTTTCAGTACAAATAGCTCTGAACGCCGCCATTGTTCAGATGTTTTTGTCAGCATTGGTTTTATTTTGCAACTATAATATTATTTATAGCCCGGAGTGCGTGACCTGCACATTCGTAATTCTCTGTTCAGGACGAGGTTAGAGGCGTCGACCCAAGTGCGCGAATCCCTTTGGGCCGCCTTTCAATTGCTTGCTAACGCCGCGTCGTAGCACCTTCCTCCGCTGCCCCATCCCTGATCTGGATCCCGCCTTTGCTCTCGTCCCCGCCCTCGCCCGCGTCCCTTTTTCCGCCATTTGCTCCGTCGTCCCTGCTGTCGCTTCCTCTTTCGCGCCCGTCCCCGCTTCCGCCCCCTCCTCTGCCCGCCCTCGGACCCGCACCCGCCCCGCGCACCCCGCCTGATCCTACTCCTTCGCGCCTACCATGCCTCAACCTCGTTCCTGCCTACGCCCCTTCTGTCCCCGCCCTTGGGCCCGCCTCCCGCCCCGCCTGAATCCCCTCTCTCGCGCCTGCCATGCCTCCACGTCGTCCTGCCACGCCTCCGCCCCCGCCGGCCGGCGCGGCGTCTCCGCTGCCCACGAGACGCCCGGCGGCGCGCCCCTAAGCGCTAGTTACGACCGTCTCCCTTGGGCCGCGCGCTTTCGAGAGCGAGTTACGGGACCCCGCAACATACGCTGCGGGCGAATCTTCCTCGTACGTTCTTGGGCCGCGTTGCCCTGCATTAGCGGAAGGATTTTTCCCGGAATAATGTCGCAGAAGATTCTTTATGAATGTAAATAAACGACTATTTTAATTCTGTTTTATTCATAAGGTATTACTGCGAAACGTCGTGTCGAATTAAAAAGTAACTTAGCATGTTAACGAGCTGCATTGAAAGAAACAGCCAAAATTTCTTACTTTTTGTAGGGCTTTCGTTCGGAAACAAATTCTCTTTCTAGTGTGTTTTATGCAAAATACGAGTTTTTCAGAATATTTTTCCCAATCGCAAAAACAAAACTTAATTAATGATAATTAACTACTTAAGCGGATTTTGTTTTAAAAATAAAGAAAACATTAAGTCTTAAAATGTAAGAAAAGTTATTTTTGAAAAGTATGATGCTATCATATTCTTCAGTGCTAAGGTTTTATTGGAGACATTAAATAGAAGCGGCGCTTCTCAAATAGCATTGTATGAAACCGTTATGGCTGACAGAACAGATATATCTCGCTTGGTGAAAAAAAAGATTGCAAGAACGAAACATTTATACGGGTCCACAGAATTGAGTTGGTCATTGTGTAAATTCTATAGCTACTTTTCAACCCCAACGAACGAACTTCGTAAAGGCACGTAAATTAAATTCAGGTAAGGTAATAATCAGTACACGAGAGTCAGAAATTACGCCATTTTATTTTTGAATTATGCCGTTCTGACACTAATTACAATGAAATTATCTAATGAAAAATTAGTTTTGTAGGCAGCACGTTGGACAGTGAGTTACACCGTCTGTAAAACTAATAGTTAAATTAATCTTGTTTTATAATATAATCGTGCAGACGTTACCAAACAATACACTAAAATTACGAATTCGACAAGTGAATTAACACATTTCATCCCTGGAATAAAAGTGTTAATTAATACATGAACATGTTTTCTACATTTTGATGACAGAAGTGAATTATTATTCCAGGATAATATAGCGATTCATCTGTGTTTAACCGACTTCGAATGTAAATTGTTCAGTTTGCTGTGCATATTTTTTTTGTTTCTTCACCAATAACTTTTCCAAAAATACTCGATTTAAATGACTTTGCTTTAAAGAATATAATCTGATAAATGAACGATATTTTAATACTATATTCGAAAAATCTGAATAATGCAGTGGTGCAACATTTGCACCGTGCAAACCACACTAGCAGCTATACAGAGATATTTTTCCAAATTGGGTCCTTTCGAATCGATCTGGTTCAAGTTGAGACCCTGAAAACTTGAATGAAATTTCTCAGTTTGTTGGTGTACTTCATATATTTGATATATTCAAAAATTTACGAGAAACAACAAGAGATTTTTTTCTTAAAATGCTTGTCGATTATAATATATCACTATTCTCAGATGTGTGTTTGTCGTCGATCTCGTTTTCGGAAAATCGTTATTCAACAACACTTATGTTTCGTGTCTATTTTCGTTTGGCATTGCGTTTGTGATCCCTGCCATTTCCATTTAAACAAGGTCTAGAATCAACGCTCTAAGTCTAGCAAAATACTTATCTTTGCATTCGCTGCATGTATCTCTTTTACTGTAGCCACCATCGCTCTCACTGTACCTTCATCCTCTCACTGATACTATTACCAGCAACAACAAAAACAATGATACCAACAAACCCATCAAATCACCAAACCATCAATCGCTCAACAAGAACAGAAGCAGCAGAAGCTACAACAGCAACAAAAACGGCGCCACTTCCATTATCATAATCAGCGCCATCAAAAACTGCGCGAGCGCCTCTGCTGACCGCTTCCGCTTCCACAATTGCACCCTGCCCGCCGCCCCTCCTGCCTGGACGCGTAGTGGGCGGTCGTAAAGTCGCAGCGGCGGCGCGCGGGCGACGTGGGCGCTCCCGGTCATATACAATTTTAAACGCGGCGCGCGGCCCGTGCGCTCGCCTCGCGCCGCCTCGCCTCGTCCAGCCCACGCCCCGCTTTCGCCCTCACCCGCGCCTCTCCGGCCCTCACCTCTCGCCCCTCCCGTCACCGCTCTCGCCACCTCCTCCGCCCTCCTGGATTCCGCCCCGTCGCCCGCCCTCACCACGCCCCCGCCCCGGCACTGCACCTCCTCCGCCCCGCCCCTCCCCGTCCTCGCCATTGCCCCGCCCTCGCCTTCATCCCTCCCCTCCCTCACTGTCATCCATTACCGCCCCTCTCCCTCTACCCTCACCCAGTCCTCGCCATCGCCTAGTCCTCGACCGCGGCCGCCGCGCCATCGTGGATGGAATCGCGGACTAGACAGCGCACTAGCCGGACAATCACGGTGGCGGTTTATGACGCCTCGCTTTTCCCCCCTAGAGTGCAGCCGGGAAGGTTTATGCGCGGTGCTGGGATACAGGGAAACCAACTAGAAACAAACAATGTGTTCTCGGGATTCAAGACGAAACCAGTTTTGTTTGAAATGTTTGTGAAGAACATTGTGAAGAAGCGCTGGGAACTGGTCATTGTGGGATATATCACTTGGTTTTAGAGCTGGTGATAATTAAATAACAGTACGTAATTCGAAAATTGCATCTGCGAGCTGAATTAAAAATTTTGTTTGGATGCATGTCATTACTGTACCCTGCGGTGTCATTAGGTGAAATTTTAATTGCAGTTATAATAACAAGTGTTTTCTGAATTTTATAACGGTCGGAATCATCTAATACACATAATTAATGAATGTTCTGGTAAGTGTGCAAGAGATGAAATTAAAGGTGTCGTACGCTTTGACTGACATCACTTCAATCAATGCAACCTATTTGTTAATCGTCACACGTGTAATGTAATTTATATATTAATGACATTTTATCAAAGCTTACTATTCAATGTTATCATATACATTTCATGAAAAGACTTGCAGTGTTTGCAAAATATCATCAAATTCAAAATGATTTTTCTATTGATATAGGATGAAATAGTACATTGAATGTTGATTAAATGATAGAAAGCGAACTTTGAAGTATTTTTATTTACACTTTGTTTATACTATAAATATTCGTGTGCACTCTGACTAGTGGATTGAAGAACACACTCGATACTAATAACCCAACACTCTTTGTTGATCGTTTTGCAAAAGACCATTTGCGTGGAATACGATTCGATGTTTTGTCCATATTAATTGAAGGAATAGGAGGGCTTGTTTACTAAAAAAGCCTGGCTTAATTGCTTCATTAGTGAAAATCATGAAGAGGTATCCTAGGAAGAAAAGCTATTAATATTGATTTTCTCTTTTCCAATGTTGTTTATCATATCAATACTCGCATTTGTGCAGCATACGTAGGTGGAAATTAATCGGTGAACTGAAGTACCATAATTCCGATTGATTGGTATAGAGAGAAAATCGGGTAACCAATGTTTGTGAGAACAGTGATTTCATTCACAAGGTTACTTTCTCGCATTTCGTAAGAAGAGAAGTTTATCGTTCTCCGGGAAATGGCTTTCAGCTCAAAAACTCTTGTTGATGGATTCTCTTAATGAAAAAGTGGATAAATCCTGCTCCTGTATGTAGTAAACTAATAATTCTAACACATGATGTAGTCATAATCCATGTTTTGCGGATCCTTGACACTGAAAAAGCAATTGACGGCAAAACATCTGTCTGTCTGTCCGTCTGTCTGTCTGTCCGTCTGTCTGTCTGTCCGTCTGTCTGTCTGTCTGTCCGTCTGTCTGTCTGTCCGTCTGTCTGTCCGTCTGTCTGTCTGTCTGTCTGTCCGTCTGTCTGTCTGTCTGTCTGTCCGTCTGTCCGTCTGTCTGTCTGTCTGTCCGTCTGTCCGTCTGTCCGTCTGTCCGTCTGTCCGTCTGTCCGTCTGTCCGTCTGTCCGTCTGTCCGTCTGTCTGTCTGTCTGTCTGTCCGTCTGTCCGTCTGTCTGTCCGTCTGTCTGTCTGTCTGTCTGTCTGTCCGTCTGTCTGTCTGTCTGTCCGTCTGTCTGTCTGTCCGTCTGTCTGTCTGTCCGTCTGTCTGTCTGTCCGTCTGTCTGTCTGTCTGTCCGTCTGTCTGTCTGTCTGTCCGTCTGTCTGTCTGTCCGTCTGTCTGTCCGTCTGTCTGTCTGTCTGTCTGTCTGTCTGTCCGTCTGTCTGTCTGTCCGTCTGTCTGTCCGTCTGTCCGTCCGTCTGTCCGTCTGTGTCAATGCGTCCGTCTGTCCATGTGTCTGTTAGTGCGCCCGCACGCCCGACCGCCCGCCCACCCGTCTGTGATTAACGCTGGCTCTTAAACCGTTCATCCGATTTTCTCCAAAATTGATATTCCCCCATTGATCCGAATGAACTTTAGGCGTTGGGAATTCAAACGCAAATTTTTATTTTTGAAGGTACTTTATATGAAGCCTCAAAAACTTTTTCAAAATTTTCTCAAAAACTGGTCCAAATCTGTTGATTAAACTTTGTTCTTGAATAGCGTAAAGGACGCTTAAGAGAATAGGGCATGTCTCATGTTCGTTGAAATCCCTGATTTTTGTCAATAATTGCATAACTGCAATTTTTGGGGCGTTTTCCTTCAACTATAATATTTCTTTTCTTAATAAAATCTCTTCCTTACAGACAGATCTTGAAATAAGATCTTTTACAATTTTTCGAAAATATTAATAGTTTTTGAACAATTTTGCGCAAAATTTAGGCCTTTACAATTTTTTAAATTATTTTTTTCTCGGCAACAGCACTTTATTTCTTTAAATATTCTCCTTATTTGTATCAGGGGACGTTAGAAAACTCTGCTGTTCCCATGAACCGGTGAACTCTAATCCGGTGAACTCTCCTTATTTTCGGAAATTGCGAAAGTTAACATTTGAGAAATACAAAATTAAAGATACTTTTGCCTTAGAAAAAGTATTTTTCAAAAACTCAGGCTCTTTAAAAAAATTAGATTGCGGTTTGTTAAGAAACAAGTTTTTCCCGTAATCTGTGCTCGAAGTCAATGCAATTAAAAACATTTTCACAAAAACCGCACCAATTTTGTTTTTCAATTTCCCCCCCCACCCACACAGATAGAAGAAGGATGGCGCGGGTATAATTTCGATGAACTCTCTAAATATTCGAAAATTACAAATTTAGAAATAATGGGAGAAAGTATGTACTGTAGTATCAATACCAGTTGTCAACGTTGTACAACTACGATTTGATTCAAGACTGTGGATTCCGACTTATCTCCCAAAGTGTGCTGATTCGTCCACCCGGGCACAACGCCCTTATCCCTGGATGGCGGACGTACCGTTTTGGTGGATAGTTGTTTTTTCATCTTGGAAACTCCTAATTTTTCTTTGAATGTTTATTATCAACGCTATGTCTTACCAACAAAATAAAACAAAACAATTAAAAATTGGGTGCAAGTACGAGTTGTATATTATGCAGTTGCCTCTCGTCTTTCGGTGCGGTTTGCAATTTATTTTGAACTAAGCTTTTTCGTATGACTGCTTTTTCAAATATTGCACTGCTAAAAATCTCAGACCATAATATAGAATAATTAGTCTCATCCCTGACCGGCGAGATTTGCAGATATATTGTGCTATGAATTTTATTTTTGGATTTTAATGACGAACTGAATATACAACAGCCACACACAATATCTTAACTTCGAAAAAATGTTGAGAGAACTCCTAATGTATTCAAGAAGATTTGAGTGACAGTCAGAACAAGTTTTGATGCAGCCAGAAGAGCGTAGAAGTCGGCATTTTCAACATCTCTTGTGACATCCCGCGGCGGTCTTAAGCGTGGGCCGTCACTGCCCCTAGAAACTGGCTCCCTGACGGCCCTAGCATGGGCCGTCAGTTTCTGGGGGCAGTGACGACCCAAACTTAAGACACCATCGCGCCGCGAAGCGCACAGTTCATGAGTAGACACAGTGTACTTCATAAACACAGGGTGAGTCACGTAACTTTTGTACCACCTGCAATTTTTCCATGGTTGACGTTATTTAAATGCACTTTTCACAGAAGTGAATGAGGAAATGGGTTTTTTATATTAATTTCAAGTTTTTACATATTATTACATACTATCACTTGTATTATATTTACATATTATCACTTGTATTTTACGAGATATTGAGATAACTTTGATTTCCTGAAATCGAAGCTATCTTTTTTTAGTTTATCATGAGTGTAAAAGGACGAACTGAATTATATACATATTGTTATATGTTAGATAAGCATTGTTTTTAGTGTAATTTTTTTCAAACTCGTGTTTAACGGATATCGTAACGTCCCGAGCGCGTGTTAGTAGGGAGAGTACTGTGTGACCTTGGGTGGTGGACTGACACATTCAAAATATCCCTTAAACACCTATTCGAAAAAATCAAAATTACTAAAAAAATGCTTGTCTAACATATGACAATATGTATATCAATGTATTCGTCTTTTTACGATCGTTATGATAGACAGAAAACAATTATGTATATTGCCATTTGAAAACAAAACAAAACAAAACAAAGTTAACTCAATATTTCATAAATACAAGTGGTAAAATGGAAGTAAATACACACATCAGTTATCTCTATTCCCTCATGCACTTCCCCGAAACCTGCATTGCAATAACTTCAACCGTTCAAAAATTGCAGGAGGTTCTAAATTTACGTGACTCATCCTGTATATTTTATATTTGTATTGTACTCATTCAAATGCATACAAAATATTTCTCTCTGAATAAAATAGCAAAATATCCAAATTTGTATCATTCGTACCGAACTCCATCTGAAAAAAATTAAAAACAAATATTACATTGATACGGATTTACTAGGAATTTATATACTTATGAGTCATGCATTTGTTTTAACATACAGGGTGTCCCACCAACTATGGACCACCCCCATAACTTCTAAACTGTTCAAGATATCGAAATGCTGTTTTCGCTTAACAATGCGGAATCGTGGGGCAAGTAACAGGCCGTACAGAAATTGTCTATAATATTTTTAGTTTAAGAGGAATTTAATCATCTTTGATTTTTTAAATGGAACCATATAATTCTTTCACCACCAATGGATAGACCATGAAAAGAGGAATAAAATGATGTTTCATATGTTAGTATTTTGGTAGTAATTTGAGAGTAAAATTAGACTTTCTTATATGTGATTTTTAAGTAAACGGTCCTTTCCTGTAGCAGCCCTTGGAAAAGTCGCCTTTGGTGAAGGTAGCCTTCGCGGCGTCGAGACTGTTTCGTGAAGACAGGGCGTTTGAGAGGGGTGGCCGTGAAGGATAGGGTCGTAACTACAGCAATGCATGGTCTTGATACGAAGACCATATGAACAAACATCAATATTAACGATCAGAATGAGATACTTTTTTCCCATTTGTTCATCTGAATTGAACTTTTCTTCTACTCAAATCCCAAAGCAACGATCATCGAAAAGAACAAAATAAAAATAATTTGTAGTGGAACGTCGATAAAAATAAAGGTCCTTTTCAAAGTTACAAAAATCGAGAACCGAGCTACGTGTTTTATGGCAGAAACAAGCAGTCATTTTAAAACATGGAGAGGGAATGAATGCTTAAAGATTTTATTGTAATATCTTGATTAATTCATCAAATAACAGATAGGTAGACATTTTGTCTTATTATTTACTCTTAATAAACGTCTTTTTTAAACAATACCAAAAGAACAAAGCAATACAAATGTTGAAACACTCTTGACAGACTGTCCGTGTAAATTTACTAAACTTAACACAAATTCACACCTGCAGTCACGACTGCTAATATTGATTGGAGAGTTTCTCACTTTATAACGCCACGTGCTGCCTCAAACTTAAAAATCCACGGCAGAAAACGAAGTGTACTGTTTTCTTTTCCATTTATGAACAGTAGTAGAGGTATGGTTGCGAAATGAACGAATGATCATCTAAATTAAAAATGAAATTTACCAACGACGAGATGGTGATTGGATTCTTGTCAAGTTTGAAAATGATATTTATTATTAAAGACGACAAGTGAAATGCAGATACATCAATGGAAAAAATCTCATTCTGATCGTTAAAATTGGTGATTATTAGTGTGACCTTTGTGTCAAGACATTGGATTGCTGTAGTTAGGCCTCTTATCCCCCATCGCCACCCCTCTCAGTCTTTTCTTTCCACGCAACAGTCTTTCCGCTGCGAAGGCCATTTCCCGAAGGCCATTTTCCCGAAGGCGAGATTTGCAGGGCTGCTACACGAAATACTGGCCGTTTAATTTAAAATCACATTTCAGAAAGTCTAATTTTATACTCAAATTACTATCAAAATACTAGCATATGATATATCATTTTATTCCTCTTTTCATGGTCTATCGATTGCTGGAGAGAAAAATATATCGTTCCATTTAAAAAATCAAAGACGATTAAATGTCTCGAAAACTAAAAATGTTATAGACAATTTCTCTACCGCATGTTACTTGCCTCATGATTCCACATTATTCAGCGAAAACTGCATATCGATATCACGAACCGTTTTAACCTTTCAGCGGGCGCGCGTAAAATTTTCACACCAGCAGGCGCGTATCGTAAATTGTACGTTATTTAATAACTCCTGAATAAATGAAAGAAATTGTAGAACAATGCAATTTTATGTCGCATTATAATATCTAAAAATGCTATTAACTAGCAAGAAACATACCCGTTGATAAACATTCGTATTTAGTATCAGAAAGCTCTTGTTCCGATACAGTATCGTGCTGATGCTTGGCTGTTTTCAATACTCAGGTCATTATCACTATCCAATACATGATCTTTCTCTTGATCAGACAGCTCGTGTAGAATATTCTGAATTTCATTCACATGAATTCTTTCTTTGGACATTTTACACAAAATTTTGATAAGGCTAAATTATAATACAATATTTTAGAACAACAGCAGGCGCGCAGCGTAAAGTTTACGTCACTATACACTTATCCCGAATAGAGCGTTACGAAAACTGGATATTGCGTGATAACTAAACAATGGGATGCATCACTAAAGATACCTGCAAAGAATACCAAGAACGCAGAAGCCTTTGCCAACAATGAGTTTACAGCAAATGCGAAAAATCTGCTATTGTCGTAAAATTTACGACAGCGCGCCCGCTGTAAAGTTGAAGTTATGAGGGTGGTCCATAGTTGTATATTCCCTAATTTCTAAAAAAAATGTGCCCGACTACTATTTGTGGAAATTGTTCCTTTAATATCAATATCAGATTTTTTTGTAGTGTTGGCATTATAATGTTTATACACATTGGAACTACGAACCCTCAAATTTAGTTACAGAGCTGTGCAGAAGTTCTTTGTCCTCTTGACAATCTCCTCCAGCGCCGTCGACGTTTAGAAATTTGGAGGACGGTGGAACTCCCTCGGCGGAGCCTCTGGGAGTGCCACCTTCGCCTCCGCCCGCGCTCTTCCCTTGTCCCTGCCGCCTCCGCCTCCGCCACCGCCACTTCTCCTTCTGCAGCCGCCCCCGCTTCAAGGGCCGCAAAGAGAAATGGAGGGAATTATTGTAGAGGCTGTAAATTTGCACACTGCATGAATTTCACGTTAGTTTCGAGGGTTGTTTGCTCATTAGGGTGCATGCTCGCGCGCGCCTTGGCGGGGTGACGACGTGCCGTTGGCAATGCCGCCGCCGCCGCCGCCGCCGCCGCCAACGACGCTGGCAGTAGAGGCGGCAGCGCCAACACCGGAACTGCCTAGAGACGTCTCCCTCCTCTCCTCCCGACTACCTTCCGATGTTGCCGTGGTACCGCCTCGTTGACTGCCTCAGATTCTGCCCGCTCCCTGCCTGGGATTCAGGTTTTGCTTTATAATAGCTGTGGTGTTAGTTGTTTTTAAAGATACCCCGTAAATTGAAGATATCAGCGTTATGCGAGTTATTTTTGTCTCGTTTCATCACCTCTATTTACGCACCCGTATTTATTTAATGGGTTTGGAAGATGGTTTTAATAATATTATTATTGTTATTATAGCAATTCATTTTACATCTTAACGTCACCAATTCTGTACTTTTTCTTTACCTTTGCTTCTAGGTTTTCTCGTTTTCACTGCAGGAAATTGGTCTTTACGTAAGCATATCCTATCAAGCCTCTTTCCTGCGATCTAACTACCGATATTCTAATCAATTCCATTAGCCTTACCTCCCTTACCCGGTTAAACGCGTCTTCTCACTGCTGTGGCAAGTCGCTCGTTTCAGAGAAGCACGACCTCGCTTGTCGAGTCAACCCCTCGCGTATCCTCCAATGTAGTGTTCGAAAGGTCGGGAGGTGGAGTATTAAATAATGGCTATCGATTGCTAGATATCTGCTTAATATTATGAATGATTAGAGAAAGGATTTTAATGCCCTAAAATATTTTTAAAAAAACGCTTTTAAAAATACGCTTTTATGACCTAAACATTCTGAAATGTGTATTTTAATTTGCAATTAAAATTAACAATATTTCATTCCCTGCATAAACGTTTCTTGATACAATTTCAGGCGAAGCTTGTTTGGAATGAAAAGATATATTTGTGTGCAAACATAATATAATCTACCTTACTTGTTGGATATTCACCGTAATGAAGTACAAAAAACATATCAAGAAATATCCTACGTTGCACAATCCTTTCATCATCCATAGAAAAGAAAAAAAGACGCAATAGCGTAACGTCAATGAATTTTCATCTCACATTTGCAGTTTATTTGTTTTATTAGCTCGTTCTAATTAATGAGCGTTCGCAACTAAATAGTTTCTGTGAAAAGATGAAACGTTTTAGGGATAAGTCTATTTTAATGAAATATGCAAAATATGCACCAATAATTACAAGAATATGCACCGGCAGGAAAAATCGGCCAAATGTACGTTAACCTTAATCTACATAGCATTCAAATCTAATCAAATGTCAAGAAATTTTACTTAGCTACGCCCTGAAGCAACAGAAAAAAATATGCAAATTCATAGAAATCCGCTCCGTATTAATTATGTTCTTATATAACTAGCTGTTAAATGATATTTAGATTATATGATGTGGACGGAAATGCTAAAGTGAAACTCATGAACGCATGTTAATGTCTCTTGTGACACAGAGAATGTGCCGCGTGGCAAAATATTGTTCACTTTACGTTAATACAAATTATTTCCCTTAAATTATACAAATTAATTAATTCCTTTTGTGTGCGTTGTTTTATTTTTCCCTTTCTAAAATGCCTAATCATTTGTAAATATTTGTGATCATTTGTAAAATGCATTACTGTTATGTTTTAACTTGGCATTACGGTTTATCGAATCGGTAAAAAATATTGGGTTAAGAACAATAAGAAAATAAGGGATCGAAAATACCTCGGATCTTTGCAAACTGCAGCAGAAAATTGTTCTTCGGATTCTATAATTTGAATATTGGGTGCGGTAGGTCCTAACGAAATTACAGAGTAGGAATCACCACGGCCGTTCCATTATTATATTACACACTCCACATAGCAGGAAACGCTGTTCTAATTTTCGGCTTCTCCAGACCTATTAGGGCCTTCATTAAATCCGAGGGACGTTTCGCCCACTCCGCGAATAGATTGTCCGAACTTCATTTGGATACAGTGCGCCCGACTACGCGCCGAAACCGGGTGTTCGCAATTCCACGGTCTTTTACTGCCTGGTCGTCACTTCTCAGTCTGTGCCTTAGACCTTCAACTCTCAGCTACCCTTCTGTGTGAAATCGTCTTTGAACCGTCTCATTTTGGGCTCAGCGATGAGCAGCATAGGCCTCTGCAATTAGCTCTGAGTTCAAAACGTTCAGAGATTATTTCGATGTCGGTGAGTCAGTCACCGTCTAATTATCAAGATTCTTTGAAGAGCCGATGACGTACCATGTAATATTTTGTTATTTGAAATTTAAAAATTACCTTCGCTTATGTTAATGCAATAAAAATACAATATAGAAAATGGTATTGTAAGTACTTTACAAAGAATATGTATTGCACGTATCCATTGCCAAAAATACCAATTTCTTGCGTTTTGCATTTAGATGCTAAATGGACCTTAGGGACAATTTTAAACACTACATCAGTGGTGTCAAGGTCTCCTATTGGTGGCAGTGGCACGCCTCGCGGCACCGTGCCATGCCACGAGCTTCTCTGCGCCACCAGCGTCGGGAGAGGAAACTATTAGTAACACCGCCGTTTTACAATAGTATGGCGTTGTCTCTTGCGGCGGGGTTATGAACTGCGTGGAGAGGTGATTTCGTCGTGCCACACGTGCCACGTACTCCCACTTGTGGCATCGATCTTTACAACATTGCACTACATCCACACGCATTCCTTGATCGTCTTTTAATGTTATTGGAGATTATTCCGGAGTTATCAAGCTATTTCATTTTCTAGCTTCTACGATTAAGTCATTTGTTTATTGTATACTCGAAATAAACTGCAAGTTTCAGTAGTATGTTGATAACAAAATTGCTTCAATAATATTGTTTCATTCCTTAAATGAACAGCGTCAAAGAGGAAAATCGTTTCGCAGATATCGCTCACAGACGATAAATGGATAAGCCGCTGGTTTGAGATCGGCCCAAGATAAGATACAGCTCGCGTTCAACCTTCGGTCCGTTTTGGAGGGATTTGAGGAAGGCCGGTGGTCCTCTCAGTTTCCGCTTTCCAGAGACCCGCCAGCATCTCCGTCTCCGGAGTCGGACTCTGTGGCTCGGCGCCAGACCTCTTCGACAGAAGCGCCCCCTGAACAACGGATAAGAATCTTTTCGCGTAAAATTAATTTCGGAGTTTGTCCATTGTCCACAAAGAAAATTTATGGCCGCCCCGAACTTGAGAACAATGTCCCGACGCGAAGTATCCCCAAGCGCCCGTACCCTCAAAGCGATTACGCGACCTTTGTGCCAGACAAACTTGCTGCGCGCGGGTGAAATGTAGGGTGCGCGGGGGGGGGGGGGTCGGGACGCGCCCTCTAGACGCCCGGGAGAAGCCCTCGCGGTGTCATCATTGATGGCGAACGGGAACAAGGGAATTGAAAGTTATCAAAAACCAATAAGAATCCCATCATGTCAACTGACACGGCCAAAGAAACTTTATGAACCTGCTTTTTCGTTTCATTTTCTGTTTATTAGAATAACAAGATACGTAGATCAATACTAAAGTACTTTTAGCAAATTATTGCATTTTCCACTACAAGCTCTTTTAGCAAAGTACTGCAATTTTTGGAGACTTGAATTATAAACTAACTTAATCTAACTTCTGAGGGGTAAGGAAGCTCAAATAGCGCCTTTCTTATTCTCCAACTCGCGCTGAATGTTCAAAAGTTCTTGAATCGGGAAACTGTTTTAAATTTTTGTCCGAGAATCTGTGATTTGAGCAAGATTAATTTGGTTTACGTGTTTGATTTGCTTGACACACGAGTATAATTTACTTGAGATCTCGGTAATGAGTGGAATTTTGTATGGGATATTTAATTTTTTGTGCAACTGTAAATTTGAAACGAATCAAAGGGCCTTTGCAAGTTGTTCTGAGATATTTATTTCGAATGATTTTGATTTTGTTTAAGTTAGCTCGCGAAGCATTCAACCAAAGTCGGCCTGGGAAACACCAGTGATTTGCCTATCAAGCAGGGACAAATGTCACACATGTAGCATTGTTATTTGGCATTTTCTACCAAATGCACTTTGACTGAAAGCGATCACCTACCCTCCCTCTGTACCTTTGACACATTTTTGGCACACATCCTGATTACGTCTTTCTTGCGACTCAAGCATAATATTCACATCTCGTATATAGACAGCTTTTCACTCCGAACTGCTTATTTTCTCTAACGCGAAAGGTTCTCGACTGATAAACTTCAACTAACGTATATAGCAATTGCAATCCCATGGCCAAGTGTGTGGTAATGGCATTTGAGTGAGGGAATCGGATCAATTCTCACGATACTCATAGGTGGATATGAGGGAAATCACTTGTTATATTAATACGACAACCACACAGAGGTCGTCGTAATATTACTGTGTCCTTCTCTAAAAACGTCCTCTACGTCTTTGAAAACATCGCTGAGAGAGAAAATAATTCATGTACTTTTGTGATCTCGGATTGCATAAATGAGGTCATTAACATTTCAAGTTTCGATTTTATTTATAAGTTCAGTTCTGACATGAAGAAAAGCATAATGTCAAAGCAGCTGCAATTTCAGAGCAGTGTTGTCACCCGTATGCAGCATGTCCCACAAGTCAGCCACTCTGGCACCCCGCCATCGAAACGCTTGGGAAGCGCGGGAAATTATTTATAGCATCACAGAGAAAATTAAATGTAAACGTTAACAACTTTTACGTAATGA
Organism: Acheta domesticus; assembly: GCA_031308135.1. Lineage (NCBI taxonomy): Eukaryota > Metazoa > Arthropoda > Insecta > Orthoptera > Gryllidae > Acheta > Acheta domesticus. The sequence goes on along the minus strand of JAHLJT010009436.1, from coordinate 128,179,462 downwards.
CACAACGCTTTTTATCGCTCTCATCCAGCTTTGCGGCGAGAGAAAATATTTGCTCGAAAGTTTTCCGTATGTGGGGTGGGGGACCGAGAGGGTGGGAGGGGGGAGGGGGCAGGGGGCAGTGCGGCACTTCGCAGTCAGAGGCTCGCGCGTCGCGTCCACCCGCGTTGTCTCCCCCAGGGATTTATGGCCCACTCCGCGTTCTCGCCCTCATCCTCCCCCCTTCCCCTTCCCTCCCTCACCCTTCCCCCCTCACCCCCCTAGCCAACTTCCCGAGCCATCACTGGGGCCACGAAGTGAGAGTCGGGAGGTCCGGGGATTCATGGGACTGGAGTCGGTAACCAAACACTGAGACGTATTACGAATAGAAATTTTGAAAACGGAATTGGAGTTAACCCGAGTACGCAATTTATTATTGAAAATTATCTGCATTGAAGTGTATTTAAATTTAAGTAATGTTTTTGTCTTATTGGGCATTATCCGTGATCAAGGCATAGGGTATCTAATTTGACCTTTCATTTTGTCAAGTGGTTAATATTCCAGAAAGAAAAAAGGAAAGATGCTGGAGTTCACAATTGAGGTCATTAGCAGAATGTCTTTTACAAATAAAATAATTGAGTTCCTTGCTCTATAGGTACATGAAAGGGCATCACTTCACATGATAATCTTATTCAGTTATATTACATCGTTAATTTAGGCGTACTCGGCTATCAGAATAGAATTGAAGGAAACGCGTCAAGCGTATTGGTTCTTCGAACTTCGGACAGTGCTAACAATCTCAGTCTCGTTAAGTCCATCGCCTTGGGTTCTGTCAAACCCACGCAAACCGCAGACCCTTGTCTTCGGTCTAACTGTCCTCCCCACGTCTCGGGCGCCGTTGCGGAGGCGACTGCTCTTACTCTGCCTCGTGTTTCTCTGCTCCCAGCGCCCGGGCTCCGACCTGCCTCTTGAGTCCTCACTCCTCCGCTGTCTTCGCTTGGATACTTCCCCGACCCCCACCGCCTCTCGCCACCTCCGGCCATCGCTGCCCCCACCACCCCGTTTTCATCTCTACCCGCCGCCTCCGCACCGTTGTCCCCGCCGCCGTCTCCACTCCTCCACCCCTAACCCACGCCCCTGGCTCCATATCCGCGTCTGCCCGCTGCCACCGCCCTCACACCTTTCTTGTCGACCCCATTTCATCTCCGTCCACCACTCCTGCCTCCATGTCTGCCCGCCGCCTCCTCACCGTTGAAGCCGCCGCCCCAACTCCCGTCGTTACCTCCCCCACCGCCGCCGCGTAGGCCTCAGTGCTGCAGCCTCGGGTGCCACCTCCATTACTCTCCACCTCTCCAGCTCCGGCCCCATCCCAGCTCCCCTTCGCCCCTCCTTCCCAGCGCCCTTGCCCTCGCGGGGCTCCTTCTGTCTGTCCGCTTCAACTCTGGCGGCGACGCCTGGCTGATTAGCCCCGCAGCCACTTTGCCGGTGGCTAATGGGGCGTCGAGAGCAAACGCGGCGCCGAGGCCGAGGCCGAGGGCGCGGGCAGGGCGAGGGCCGACGGCGCTGCCTGCGCCTCCCGCCTTGAATATACAAGCAGCGCGAGTCTGCGTCGGGAGCTGCGACGCGGGCGCGGCGCGACGGGCTGGGCGCGGCCGGTCACTTGGCACAAGGGCACTCCCGCGCTCTGGACGCGCTGACGAGGAACGCAAGGAAGGGCAGCACTACGGCAACAAGAAGGTTCAGATAGCATTGTTAGAGGAGGACGGGCGAAAGGTTGGCTGAATAGTAAGAAACTACTGAATTTAGAATCAGGTGGCGTACAGTTCACAAAAATAATGTTGATGGGGCGCAGAACCTGCGCTTTCGTTTGTAATAGAAGAAACGAAAGGAAAAAACCCAATGGGAAGAAAACGCGAACAGAAAGGAGAGGAGACACGTTATATTGTGATCGGCACTGCATTCGGCCATAGTAGGGAATCCGAGGGGGGGGGCGATAGGGACCATGCCTCCCCTCCACAAAAGGACCTAGAGTTTTTGTTGGTGACCTTCCTTATTTGGCAAAATTGATTTAAATATTTATTTTAGAATTAAGTAATTATAAAAAAGTAATGCTTTATAGTTTACATAGTATACAAAATAGTATACAATGTAATAACAAATGTTTATTACTTAACAAAAATCTACGATGTCCCCCTCCAAAATGATCTACTGGATCCGTCCCTGCTCGGTCACTTGGAATAAATACAAGAAAAGTCAACATAAAGGATGAGATAACGGCATCAAGTGTTGAAATATGGTATCGTAGAGACGGTTCAGTGGTAACTCCCACGTAGGAATTGGCTATGAGTAGAACAACAATGGTAGGTGTGTTAGAGAAGTAACGTAATATAATTCCTGAGATACAGCAAGATGAGAGTATCTCTTACGTAAGCTAACTCCAGCGGTTGCCAGGAGGTGGATGCTTAAGCTGCAGAACGCAACTCCAGACATCAAAGTCAGTACACAGAGCTTACGGCAGAACGCGCTCGTGTATTTGTAGTACACTGAACACAAATTTTATATTACGAGCCACTGTCTTACTTTCTAGATGGCCTGTGAAATATCAGTGTTACTTTTATTAGGAATTAGAACAATTGATTATATACGAAGTAGAAGAAAATTCAAGGAAGTAATTTATCATTAATCTACCATTCGGAAGATGCAAACTATTTAGTCATACTGATACAGACATAAAAGTCAAATACTTGTGGATCATTATGTAACGAGAAGTTTCATTACTGACGTTTTGTTGAAAACTTTAGATTTTTTAGTGGAAATTTTAATAGAAAATTAATTGGAAAAGTTGATATGCATATGCCGAAAAATGTTCACATATATTTGAAGTAATAATGTTATTTGATGGAAGACCTAATAGTAATTAAAAAGTTTGGTTCTATTGTGATAAATACGGTTGAAACATTTTTTATCACATGTGTTCTGCTTGATATGCATAGAATGCATTGAAGGATGAGGGGTTAAAATATCCTTTTGGTGTAGATATTTATGACAATTTAAAACACTTTTCCACTTTTTTCAATTGGATGTGTTTGGTTTTGTATGCACCAGAGTTACATTCGAAAGAATAATTTCTTTGGATCTGATTATTCTTGACAACACATTGATCCGTTTGATGTAAATGATACAGTCTTGGTAAGATTTGCCTTTTCCGACGCCCAACGTTGCTGCTTATTGCTTTGAAGGTGGTCACAACACGCCTGAAAGAACTCGCATCCAGTATGTCAAACCATGGTTAATTTACAATGTTTACATTTAATTCGAATTACTTGCAATTAAACTGTTTTCTCTTTTCAACGGAAACGTTCTTGTTAAAATAAACTCCAAGGAACATTTATTCTTTATCTGATTATTTATTTTCATTGCTAAAATATCTGATTGCCTATGAATTATTTAGATTAAAAAGGTTTGAAATGATAGACAACCATTCGTTTGATTCCCTTCATCGTTGACAACGCATTTGTACTCTGCATAAATTAGGTCATGATACGTATGTGCCATACTGCTAATAAATAACTAATGGTACTCCAACAACACATACTTTGTTGCATTATTTCTAACGTTCGCAGTTTTTGAAAGTTCAGAGAGTTTGCCGAATATCGGACCAACGCCATTTTTTACAGTTCTCTGCTATACGAAGAAAAATCTTGAAGAAAAAAAAATGGACCCGTTTTTGAGAAAAGTTTTTTTTTTCATAAATTCAATTAATTCAAGCAGAAGTTACCCTAAAAGTATTTCTTGTTTCAAAAGTATTATAATGAACTCTTTTAAATTTTGCAACAGATATCATTTAAGACAAAAATATCTTCTATCTTCAATATTGTTCATTTGTTATATTATTTTTTTTTCAATTGTGGAAATACAGAGAGTGGACATACATTTTCATACATGGGACCAGCACCAGTATTTTTAATTTCCTTTTATATATACGAGAAGAAAACGGAAAGAAAAAAATATAGCCGTTAATGAAATAGCCAGCCTATATTGTTGGCAATTACGCAAAAACGGTTATTTTTTTTCGAAAAATTGATCATGATCGTATTTCAAGATGTTGTGGGGGAACAGATTTCATAAAGGTAAAAATCTTTATCTTCGGTATTTCAGTTTAAGGTAAACGCTAAAATATTTTAAACTTTTGCAATTTTCGCAAAATCAGAATTTTTTTAGAAAATGAGACCCTTGCCTTTCTTTTAATCGTCATTTACGCTATTCCAGGATAAAGTTTAATATAAAAAATTAGAGATATTTTTTGAAGAAACTTAGAAAATGTTGAGGCTTCATGTAAAGTACGAATACCCCCCAAAATCAAATACCAGTTTCAAAGACGCGGGTTTTTCAGTTCGTTTCAGATCGATTGAGGTATATCAGAAAAGTAATGGAGACTAGGGAGAAAACTCCTCTGTACGGTTTATGCGCTAACGTTGACTGCAGACATACGTTTGGAGTCAATCGATTTTTCGGTATCAAGGACCCACAAAGCGGATCGTGACTACAACGTGTTCGAGGAAGTAATTTACTACAAATAGGAACGCGATTTACCAATTTTTATCAGGGAGTTTAAGAGTTATTCAATCAAAAAATTGCTTATTTCCGGCGCACGGTTACAAAGTAAGGGGAGAATGTAAAGTTAAGAACGGACGCTTGTTCTCGACGGATCAATGTGAATCGGAAACCTTTGCGCTTCAATCTTCTCAGGTGTGTATTTGAACCACAATCTATTGTTTACCAGTTGCAAAACAAATATCCGATTCGTAGTGAAATTCGTTTTCAGATCCATTACGCATCCCACGCAGTAACTCGTTTGTTTGCAACCAATGCAGACAACGCTTTTGCAACTCGCGAGAAGTGAAACAGGTCGTTGATGGAGAGTTGGCGGGTGCATACCAAGGCGCCGGGCAATGACAGCGGTGAGAATAGCAGAATAGCGGCGACAGGGGCGGCGGCGGCGAGGTCAACCGGTGAGGGTAGTGTCGGCGTCGGCGGCGAGGGAGGCTGTGAGCTGACGGAGGGGCTGAACGGGGGGGCGGGGGGGACGCGCGTATCGACCGCGTGCTGCGTCCGCGCCGCTCAGCTGACGGCAGCGCAGCGCACCCTTCATTGAGGAAAACTCGGCCGTCGCCGCCGACGCAGCCGCTGCCGCTATGCCGGCTGTCTCGCCGGCTGTTGCCGCCGTTCTTTTAGTCTTGCTTGCTCGTACGCGTAATGGGGAGAGAGTGTTGTGTTGTATATTTTGAAAGCGTAATTGTTTCGCCTGCACGCTTCTTGGAACAAGTCGATTCTGCAAAAGTTATGTCTTAGTATAATATTTTTCCTCTATCTAAGCGTTTCGTTTTTTTCCACTCACAACTGTATTTTGGTTCATTTTTTAAAACTGATGGTAAATATTAGCTGTTACTAAAAACGCGAAATGTTACCAAACGCTGAAAAAATTGGTAATTGTATATTGACGGTCGATTAATCGATGTCGGTATATCTGAAGATTTTCAATCCCCGATAAAAAGCGAAATCGATGGCAAAATGCAAAATGGCATAAAAAGTGCGATATGGCCGTGAATCTGCGAAACAAAATTGCTCAATTGCATTTTATGTTTTCCTTTCACTCCCTGACTGGAGATACGACATCGACAACAACACATCGATGTTTGAAAATATATAATTCGAGAGTCGCCGTGTTTATTAACTTATAATTATGATTTATCTGGCAGAACAAAGTTAAAAAATAACAAGAACATAAAAAAACTGATCCTGAAAGCCTGACCGCTCAGGGTCATTTCAGGGGGTCCCATCTCCATCTTCGCTGTACGGAGAAGGTCACGGGAAGAAGAGCAAGGCCCTATGCGTAAGATGCCCGCGCTACTTCTTACGCTTCCATATTGTTGAAGTACATAGATGGCGAAATGTTAAATTATTTTCCCTAATTTCCTGATTTTAATGGGAAAATCTAAAAAGCATCAAAATAATTTTGTCTCAAGTGTCCTCCCTAATAATAATGATCTCAACAAATGCTAAAAATGCTAAATCTTAATTTTTATAACGCTTTAAAATTCTGTAGCATTGGTGTCAAAACTACTTTTAGAGCACGCACTGCGTGCTTAAAGTTTAAATTTTAGCATTGATGCTGCAAGCTAGACGTAGCCCATATGTTCAGACAAAACTGTGAATGCAACAAAGAACACCAAACGTGTTCATCTGATCAGCTACAACAGATCATAAAATAACTCGGTACCCAATTAAGTGGTTTATAAACTAGAATAAAAATAAAATTAGTCAGCAATTTGTGTCACAAACCCTAGATTCCTTCTTTTTTGTTAACCTTTTATTTTATCTCCTTGGTTCCCATGCGTGTCTTCCATTACGCTTCCTGCAATCGCAGATCTGACGGAGCGTCAGCTTGCTACACGCTCTGCTTCCACAGGCTTTATATCTGCACAATGGCGGAAACCCGCACATTGGAAGCGCACCGGGTTCGATATGAATATGCAGAAGTAAAAATACACCGGGCCGCGCCGCCACCTCCGACCCCAGCCGACGGCGCGGCGCGGCGCACAAGAGCGGCCAAAGCCTGTCCGTATCTGAAGCTGCACAAATGCACCAAAAGGCGTATCTGTGCTCGGTTTCACTTCGGGGGTTTCCTTCTCCACCCTTCTGCGAGAGGCGGTTTTAGTCGAAATGGGCGTATGTAAAAAAGGTCTCGTTGTTCGGTTTCCATTAAAATGATCAGAATCATACATCGACCCTCTACCTGTTTCCTGTATTCTGCAAAGCAAAACAGGTCGTGAATGTGTTCCTAAATTAAAAAGACAAACAAGAATACAAATGTGAGCTTCAATTATGTATTTAAATTAACCTTCCCGTGCATACATATTTGAATCTTTTTTTGTAGCATTCCAAAATATAACAATTTTCAGAAGAAGAAAGAATAGTTGATCGACGTTATTTTAATGTTTTTAATGAATATTTTACTCGTCTTGTCTTAAAGTAATCGTTTGTAATTGGATCTTCAAATCAATTTCTAAATATTATTTTCTGACCGTTCTCATGTATATTTTCTGAGGTTGATTTGAAGGTTACATATGCTAAAAGATGTTTAATCAAATTTCTTTTGAATAATATTTCTGTGAACCGCAACTGTAAGGCTCATCCAAAATAAATGTAAAGAGGCGTTAAGAGGCTTTATTGCTCCAAGAGAAGATGTCTGTGATGATGCTCCGAGCATCGCCGCCTCCTTGCCCTTTACGACCTTGAGGAACATGACTTTGCGAGTGCTCCGCCAGGGGCGCTCGGGGCGTTTCTCGGAAGAGCGTCTCAGAGCGAGGACGGCGCCGTCGTGTTAAATGTCCGAAGTACGTCACTTTCTTTTGTGCCATTGTCGCCGGCTTCTTATTCCCTCCCTCTCGCTCCGGCGAGGACGGCCTCTGAGGGCGGCGACGCGCTGTCCCTTTGCGTGCTCTTTTGTTTAAATATCGCGGAGCACGCTGTGGAGAGCGACGTCTAATCAAGAATTTCTCAGAAACGGAAACTGCCGTTTCTTGAGTCTGAATCAACACTTTAAATTCTGACGTCGAGATTGATGAGTACTGATGTCACAGAAGCTAGACAAACAACTCATAGGCACATTCATTTTCACAATCCTAAAATGTATGCGATGTGACATATATGTCCGTGTGTGGCACATGTAGCCTAGGTAAGGTGTGGGCATTTTCCTAGATGTAATTTCAAATAAAATCACTTCCAGTTTTTATTGTTTCTCACACATCTTTCATTATAAATAATGTTCATTTCTTTGAATTCACTAGCCTAAAAATACCGAATTCATAAAAGACATCCGAGACCATGTCAGTAATGTGCGAATATCTGGACAACACTTTTATTCCATGTTCTACTTCGTGATTTTGTATTTCAATTTCATAGAGCAGTTTGGCTAAAATTGAATAATTTTGGTGTGCAATGAATAAAAAAGAAACTAATGCTTTCTGTTATTCACAAGTGAGTTAAAAGGAACGTTTTGTATTAAAAGTTTAAGTAGTGGAGCTGCAAACTACGTCTCGATCAATGAGACACAAAATTGTGACTCATTTCGTTTTACGCGTAACTCTCGTCACTATGGGCGGATTTGAATGAAATGTCATTTTTTTCTTTTTAGTTTAGAGCAATGCCGTTTAGTATAGTCTTTAATGTTATGTTATGACTAAAGGAAATGAGACATGTCCTTTTTGCGTTTTTTTCGACGATTTTCATCAAAATCCGCTTCCTACTCATCACCTATTCAGCTTGTTCCCGCAAATTTACGAACGTTTAAAATGTCAAAAAGTCATAATACAGAAGTGTACAAGATCGTCATTCTAAAGGAGAATGAGGTAGCATTTTTTTCTATTAAAACTACTGTAAATAATGAAATATATTAACATTCATAAAACATTAAAAATGTAAGGAAGGCACTTTACACAGAGAAAAAAGTATGTCAACCCTACATTTAATGAGAATACAAACACAGAACTTGGAAAAGAAAATATTTCTCTTCTCAGATTTTTAAAAAATATCATTAAAATCATTTTTATGACAAGGGCTATTTTTTAAATCGATCCCAAATAAACATATCACATCCAGCTGATAAATACAGTTAAAATTATAGTTTTATCTATCCGTGGTAAAAGGAAATGCGTGTTTCCACTTTTCACGTGCGTATTACTTTACTATTGATTGACAATGTAGGATAGATTTATGGTCAGCCATAAAAATGTATGTCAAAAGTTACGAAGAAACAATTCACTTTGTGACGTAATAGAAAATGAATTGTGATTTCCTGAATAGCTGACAACCGATTAAACACTGTGTCATGTATTATTCAGAAAATAAAAATATAGCTTACAATGCAATTGTGGGCGAAATTTTGTAAAGTTTTGTTCGTAAAATGTATCTTACATTTGTAGTGTTTCTTAGTAAGATCTGCGAAAATAATTCTTAACCAGTTTTCTTTGAATAGTTCACTTCAAAGTTTGTAGGTGTAGCGTCGTTTAATTACTCAGACACAGACACGAAGGATTCGTAAACAAAACAAGTTTATTAAACTAAAGAAATATATACAATGTTGCACAAGTTCATTTACTTTATTCCGTGCTTTACGGAACCCCTCCTAAGAACAGCTTATCTTAGCCGCCACCTGCGACTTCTTTGCGAGTCCCCCATCCGCCCTTGCTTGACCGCAAGGTGCAGCGAACGCTTGGCCGCGTCGCTAAAGATGAGACTGACAATCTTCCCCGGCAAGGTCCGGGCCGCTCGCCCTGGAGCGCAGTGCGTGAGCACTTAATGAAGATACCACTCGGCCCCGTGCCGCAAATGTATCCTGGCTAATATGCCCTTACCTCACCTTAAATAGATTCGGTCACATGACCGACCGATCACATGGATTTACTCCCACTCTCCAGCTAAGTGACCGTGGGTGCCCCACGTGACCTCCCCCCCCCTCAGATCTAGAGCGCCGTCTGTGACGTATACAACTGACAACTATGACGTGTTTGCCGCCCCCCTAGCGCCTCCGCACCCTTTCTATTTCCTGGCTCAGCCCAAACCCATCTTAGACACGCCCCTTCCTGCTCAACCTAATGTAGTTTAGAAATTCAAGACGCTTAAACTTCACAATGGTCATGACCGAAATCTGACGTGCGAGAATCTAGAATGATTAAAATTTTTAATAAAATTTTAGAAAACGTTCCATTGAAAATTGTACGGTTTCCGAAAATAAGTAATATTAGGTTTCATGTTTTCATTGAGTTATTTTGGAGACTTATCAAGAACACAGGTAACGAATCTCAGAGATGTTGGAGGCGTCCCGCAGCTAAGCAAACAAACACTCTCTGGTGTCAGTATCTTTCAGCCTTCAAAGCTGCGTCACTCAGGGCCCCAAGGCTGTGGCGCAGGTAACAACCGTTTTGCGAGAGTTTGAATTAGCCGTCTTCCTTTAGGTTGTCATCAAGAGAAGGGGTTCTGTGACATTAAAAGTCTTAATACCAGACCTACCTCCCTGTATATAATATGGACAGATTTTCTTGAGCTACAAACAAGTTATGTAATAAATATAATCGTATTAATCGAATAAACTATACTTAGATTTTTTGGTTTAAAATATCGCAAAATGTAATACAAAAAACACATTATCAGTACATATCGTTCACTATGATATGAAAGAGCGAAGTACAGTTCGGCTTAGTAAATTTCTTGCTGAGGTCATAAATAATGACAGACTGGAATGCAGCCGATTCATATAGGCCTGCGGCCCAGTGATTCGAGAGGAACGAAATTGAATTTTCTTTCCGAAGGCGCATAAAATCCTGCGTCTCCTCTTATCCCCTCCCCGTCGTCCTCTCTTGCGCCGCCGGTTCTGCTGTGCACAGGCGCGTTATTGGACATCTGCTTCACTTCCCTGCTTGATTGCGATTAAATATTTGATTTGGAAGAACTTCTGCCGGGGGGGGA